>LR738714.1:104129610-104281165 GCA_902687465.1 Secale cereale | reverse complement strand
TTGCTGTTGTTGTTGTTGTTGTTGTTGTTGTTGTTGTTGTTGTTGTTGTTGTTGTTGCTGTTGTTGTTGTTGTTGCTGTTGCTGTTGTTGTTGCTGTTGCTGTTGTTGTTGTTGCTTTGCCGCACATCAACTTGAGGGACCAGCAACCGCTTGCTGGGAGAACTACACCGCCACTTACCCACTTGCCACGGTTACTTGGGATCAGTTTCAGCAAGCCTTCCGCACTACACATGTGTGAGTTGGAGCCTTGAGCCTGAAGAAGCGGGAGTTCCGCAACTTACGTGAAGGAAACCGTACAGTGGGGCAGTACATGGATGACTTCAGGCAGCTAGATCGCTATGCCCTAGATGACATGGCCACAGATGCCGCGGAGTAGGAGAAATTTCTTGAGCGACTCAATGATGAGTTGAGTGTGCAGCTGATGGTAGCAACCTTCAACAACTACCAGGAGCTAGTAGACAGGGCCATCATGATTGAAGGCAAGCAGCAGCAGATAGAGAACCGCAAGCGGAAGTATGGACAGGGGAAGTATAACTTTGGAGCTCAGCAGAATCCCTGCTATTCCCCATACTCAGGAGGACATACTCATCCCACACATGGAGGCCATTCTAACAATGGAGGAAATTCACACAGCCATAGTGGCACCTGGAATGGCAATGGGAATGGAGGAAACTACAGTCAAAACCGTTCCACCCCATTAGCCCCCGCTAAGAAAGATCTGAGTCACATTACTTGTTTCAAGTGCGGTAAGACCGGACACTACGCCACCGAGTGTCCAGATGCAAAGAATGGAAATGGCAGTGGAAGCTCAAGAAAGAAGCCCAATCCCTTCACTAGAGGACATGTTAATCACATCAATGTGGAGGAAATTGACGAGTAGCCCGATGAAGTAGTTGGTAAGTTTTTTGTTAATGCATTTACAACACTTGTTCTTTTTGACACCGGTGCATCGCATTCATACATATCAAGGGGTTTTGTGGAAAAGTATAATCTGCCAACTGTAGCCCTTAAGTCGCCTATGTCAGTGAGTTCCCCTGGAGCAGAGTACATGACTAGTCGAGGATGTTATCAATTGCCATTGACTATTGGGAGACATGTTTTTCCCACCGACCTCATTGTAAGGACATCTCCCTACTTTGTGTTTTGGATGATGATGACAACTCTTTGTTGGTCTAATCTTGTGCTAAGTGCTTCAGGTTCTTAGTGATTAGGCTTACATCGGTTAGCTATTCTCTCTGGAAGGAAAAGATCGAAGACGGTGTTTGTCTACGTGTTTATCTCTTTGGTCGTAGAGAACGGATACTATTAAGAGGGAATCCACATTGGAAGGAGTTGGGGGAATCATTGCACGTACACTTCTGCCTCACCCACCTTTGCCTCCCTTGTTGTGTGAGAGAGAGAGAGCTCCCTTTCATTTTCAACTGTTTGCTGTGTACTCATAGTGGTTGTACCGCTCGTTCGAGCGGTTGTATCGCTGGCCCTTGGCCCTAACCCAACCACCACCCCAGGGGTGATACCATGGGGTGGAACAACCTAGTCATGACCAAGCAGTTGTACCGGGCCCCGGGCGGTGGTACCGCCACCATGCTTAAACTTGAATGCGGTGTGTCATTGGCGGTTGCACCGGCCAAGTACCGCTCAACAACTGGTGCAGTTTCTATTTTGATGCGGTACTTGGGCGGTGGTGGTCTGGTTGTTCCGGCTGTGCTCCGCACACCGGTACCACCGGTGCCATGAGCGGTTCTACCGCTTAGGACTTAGCCACCCAAGTGACTAGGGCCAGGCGGTTGCACTGGTGCTATACCGCACGATCATCGCTCACAGGGGTGGCACCCTACTGTTTCAAAGCGGTGGTTGAGCGATGGTTGGGCGGTTGTTCTCCGCAACCGGTACTACCGCCTGTCTGCCCGGTTGTACTTCTTGGTAGGGTTTTTCCATGTTACCCGTGAGTCCCGGGGTTGTCACACTGCAGTGCTGTTTTCGCAATAACGGTTGGATTTTAGGGTTTGCTATCGAAGGGTGGTTTTTCCACCTACCACACTTACCTCTTGCCTCTCTCACTCCACCATTAATTCCATTCAAGCTTTCCTGCCCGATCTCTCTCTCTAGCCACTCAAACTTGTTGATTTGCTAAGGATTGAAGGAGGATACCTAGATATACACTTCCACCAAAGGATATTTGCTTTCCCCATATTTTCTTGTGTGGATTTTGTTACTCTTGGGTGTTTGAGCACCCTGGACGGTTGAGGTCACCTCAGAGCGACATTCCATTTTGATGAAGCTCCGTGGTTTCGTTGGGAGCCTCCAATTCAGTTGTGGAGAGAGCCCGAACCTTATTTGTAAAGGTTCGGTTGCCTCCTTCAAGGGCACCAATAGTGGAATCATGGCATCTTGCATTGTGTGAGGGCGTGAGGAGAATACAGTGGCCCTAGTGGCTTCTTGGGGAGCATTGTTCCTCCACACCGCTACAACGGAGACGTACTTCCTCTCAAAGGGAAGGAACTTCGGTAACACATCCTCGTCTTCACCGGCTCCAATTTTGGTTATCTCTTACCTTTACTTGTGCAAGTTTATATTATGTTGTATCCCTTGATTGCTTGTGTGCTCATTGTTGTTGCATCATATAGGTTACTTTCCTAGTTGCATATCTAGACAACCTACTTTGATGAAAAGTTTAAATTGGTAAAGAAAATCTAAAAATTGTTAGTTGCCTATTCACCCCCCCCCCTTCTAGTCAACCATATCGATCCTTTTTATTGGTATCAGAGCCTCGCCTCTTCATTAAGGACTTTACCGTCCAAAGAGTATGGGTGACAACATAGTCGAGACGGAGGAGCACCTCGGTGGGAGTCCGTCCTTGTGTATGTCCGATGGGGGACCCTCGGTCTCTCGTGAAGAGTTCAATGCGGCTTTGGACACATTGAAATCCTCAATGATAGGACTTCAAGTCGAAGTTGCGTTGCGGAATGCCTTTCTGCTATAACTTGGGACTGAAGAAGTCGAACTGATTCAGACAACAAATTCTATGAGCTTGCCTGACTGCTAGTCTCAAGTAACTTGAACACTGCATCAAGACAAGACTTTGGGGTTGTCTCGCTATCTTCAAGATGTTTTGCCTTCTTTGCTGCAATATATGTTGGGTTTGTCTCACAGCCTTCAGCAGACTTGTGCATGCCATCAGGCATATCACCCTGAAACAAAGCAGAGAGATGACAGGTTTTGCACATGTATAAACAAAGATGATAAATGTGTTGTCAATTCCATCCAATTACAAATTAGAAAATAAAGAGTAAGTTCAAAATATCAATAGCAAAATTTGGCATTGTTCATAATGCGGGGAGCTTCATCACACTACTGGATTACCATGTCAACATAACAAGCATAGATGAAGGGCAAAGAAAATCATTGTATCTATTTTTGTTAATGTGCATGGCATGTTGTTCATATCATCAGCCACATCAGTAAGTTAAAACGGGAGATGACAAGGTGCAAACGTGGGTTGCTTCACCACACACTGGATTATAGATCCACAAAAACAAGCATACATATATGGAGTATTGAGTAATGTGCATGGTATGAATAAGGAACTTGGTTTTACAAGTAAAACATAGAACTTACAGTTCTTGCAAACATGCATTTTAGTAGAAACAGCAAACTAAACAGCAGTAAACGATATGGAGTATGAGCAAATTAAACAGCAGTTGAGGATAAAGGCTTTAGAAGGACTGACTTAAATTAACAGTTAACACCGGCTTTATAATGCCCTTCTCCATGTCAAGGGAAGGATAACTCAAGAATTTCAGCACAAAATCTTCTTCATAAGCATTGCATGTACTCTACATTTTGTAGAGAGTAATTATAGATATGATAATACTGGAAGGGATAGAGGATAATGAAGATAAGATGCAGATTGATGCTACATAATCAACTACCAATCCCTGGAAGTACAAGCATTACAGGACAAAATGTACTAACAAGAGCAATGGGCTATACTTCTGCAGTGGTATTGTCTGTGTATTCTACTTTTTGGTAAGATTAAATATAGATCTGATCTTTTTTAGTAAATGGTGGGCGAGGGAGATAAGATGCTGAATGCTACACAATGAACCAATCCCTCTTCCCATAATTCAAGAGTGTTTTGAACACTGGTGTACTGTACAAAACATTCTTATATTATGTGATGGAGGGAGTAGTTGTTATTGTAAGTACAGTGATAGACGACGTTCAGTCCTTACAAGAGGCTGTAGAGCTAAACCTCTTCAAAAGCATTGGGTTAATTCTAAATTTATGTAAGATTCCATATGGATCTTATAATATCCACCAAATGGACGATAACGAGGCTGACATGTGCAGTGATGCTACATAATCAAACAGCTATGAAAGTAAGTATGGTCATATAGGGCAAGAGGTACTCACAAGAGCAATGGAGTGTGCAGTATAGTTGCAACATTATGTGGTCCCTTGAGAATGAATGTTCTTCTGCTAACATTTTGTTTACAAGTGAGATGTTAAGGCAAATGCAGAAATGTAGTTCAAATTGTGATGTGATATCATAGATAGTACCTTACGTTGTAGCGGAGACCAATGTGTAACAAGATTATTCCAGTCGCCGTCGGATAAATGTAGCACTGGAGAATTTACAGAAATTTCGTTTAGAGGCTTGCCATCGAAGTGCGCTTGCCTCAGGTAGGAACGATACTTCATGAACGAGTGCTTGAAAAGCGCAACCAACCCTTGCTTGTCTTCACAATTCAGTTTGGTCCTCGCCTATTTAAAAGAATGAAATCTTGTGTCTTCTGTCAGCAGAAACATATGCAGCAATGACCATGAATAACATTAGTACATTACTTACGCGTAAGTTGCGGAGCAAGACTGGAAACTGTTCTGTGTCTATGGTATAATCTTTCCATGAAGGAAAGATGCGCACAAAGTTCCTGACAACAACATAAGCTTTGTCTTCTAAACTAGGAAGAAATGGAACAGGGGTCCTATTTGCTGCAATTGGGGCTCTCTCTGGTTCGAAAAGGGATTTGGCAACTAGATTTGGTGTACTCTTTGCTGGAGTGGGGGTTTTGCGTCATAGAGCTGGTGCTATGTCAACTGGCATAATCCTAATGTTTGCTGTAGTTGGGGTCTGCTGAGTTGGGGCATCAGAAATGACCAGTGTAGTAGGGCTAGAGTCTGCTAGAGTTGGGGTGTTTTGTGGGTCAGGTGATATTGCAACTACACCTAATGGTCTATTTGATTTATCAGGTGCCACTACCTTTTCCAAATACTTTGCTTGTGCTCCTCCACGATCAGCAATCGCCCTCTTCCTTTTGAACGTTTGATACACAAGAACAACATTTGAATGGATAAATATGGTATGATGACAGATGGAATATGTACTGAAAATGGATAGGCAGGGCGTATTCACATACACGATGTGTAAAATAAGCTAATGGCAGTTCAACAAAGTAGAAGCAATGCAAAGCATTAGTTGCAAGATATGTGCAACAAATATAAACTTGGAAAGTTAGAGCAAGCAACTTGATGGGTGAATAAGATAGGGCATCTTCCACTTACTCCTCCACTAGGGAGCTACATTGACTTAGGTCTCCCTCTAGCTTTGAATCACTATTAGGATCATATTCTGAGCATGAATCTGTAGGTGGAGAGCGTTTGCATTGCATTGCATCCATACTTGATTGCAGTCCCTTGATGCCAAGATTGACAGCCATGGCATTGTTCTGCTTTATTCTTTTCATGCGTGCAAGCTCATAATCATTATGATGTTGTTCAGAATCTGAGATTCATGAAAACATAAAAAGTAGTCAGATTATCTATGGAATGCATTGCGGATTCACCTCGAAGAGTGTCTCCCTATAAAATCCTGCATATGCAAAGTTCACCCCCAACCGTGCTGACCAGACCACACACAGAAATACAAACCCCTTATGTCTCTATAACAGGCAGACACACATTTCAAAACTGAAGTAGGAACATTAGAATCATATGAAATTCGTATTTGAACAAATAAAATAAGGAATTATGAGTGGCATAATGTTTAGCTTCAAGGGTGGAGTGTTGGTAGTGCGACACAAAGCAAGTAGGCAGATTGTATTCCATGTAAATGATGGATGCCTATGTAAAAGCTGGAAATGACACTTTCTTTCTATACAATGTAGTGTTCGTTGCCCACACATGATGGAAGAGATCACATAAAGAAATACTATTCACTCATGTCTACGGTTGCAGTATTTAGAAACAGGGTGGTCCACCCTAAAAGAATATTGATAACAAATATGACAAGGCAAGCATAGATGTAGTGAATCAATCATTTACTTGTGAGCTTACTAGGACAAGTATGCAAAATTGTAACTGCAGTAAGAGACCGTCCAAAATCTGAATCAAGAAGTTTGTCTGGCACTTATTGTTTGCAACTAATCGACGTGAATAATTGGATATTATATCGAATGAGTAAGAAAGACAAGTAAAATTGTCAACAAACCTGGCTTGCAGTAGTAATTTGGATCAATGTCACTACGACCAATAATCCAAAATGACTAGTGTCTGTTCCTAGGGACGGAATTTTGAAAACCCTGCGAACTTTATAGGTACTAAAGATTACTGAAATACATCTGGACCATTAAGTGTAGGTAGCACTGAGCACACAACAAACCCTAATGACAGTCCTGCCTAATCAGTAATGAATCAATTAGAAAATGGGTGATGAGGAGTGGCTGCTGAGTGTTGAGGACTTATCTTACGATAAATCCGGTTGACTTAGTGAGTGCTGCACGCCTGAGCCCTGAACGGACTGGGAAGGTAGGCACGGCGGCGCGCCCGGGCAGCGGTGACGCTGTTGGGAGAGCGTATCCTGACCTCCTGTTAGTCCGGCGTCTCCTCCTAGAGTCATGCCATCCGGGGACGGCAAGTCACCAGCGAGGCAGGCGGCTGGGGGCGAGTAGAGATCGGAAGTGCGCGGTTGAACAGAGGGGAATCGGGGCCTGGGACGACCCAAAATCCCAGGGTGGGCTGGCCCATCGTGGGCACCCTGTAGAGATACACACCCGAGGGGCGAACATGCATTTTCGAAACTAATTTAGGAACATTTAGCTGACCAATTAAATGAATCTGTTTTAATAATATTAGATTCGTATTTGAACAACTATGCTTGTTTAGCTTGATGGGTCGAGCAGTGCTATTATGACATGAAGCACGTATTCTGATCGTATAGTGATCATAAAAGGGGGAAACCGGAGAAATGGTATTTAGCAGCCATTGTTTGCTTCGAACTAAGAACTAAATTCTAAGAGCTAAAAAGAAAGTAGAGTAACCAAGTTAAGATCTATTTTCTGGTTGAGATCAAAAAGTTGAGGAGATATGAAGTACCACCTCTCTTGCGATGCCGTGTAGGCATCGGGCGTGCGATGGCTGTCGATGGCGTTGAAGCAGATCTGCGACGGTAGACGGGTGCATCGGGGGATAAGTCCCGTTACGGTGGAAGAGAAGGTCATGAGAGCGGCCCCGGCAAAGAGGACAACGGCGCCGATGAAGCGAGAGGACGTGATGCAAGGCTCTTGGTCCATCGCCATGGATGAGAAACGTCCATCTCTAGCAGTGGACGACATGGTCTTGGTAGGCGCTCCGGCATGGTGGAGGACAGTGGCGATGGATGTGGTGGAGGATGGCGGCGATGGATGTGGTGGAGGACGGCGACGATGGATGGGGTGGCGGACGGAGGCTGGTGTGGGGATGGTGTTCTAGCGCAGACGATGTATGAATGGGAAAATGGAGGGAGAGGTACGGGGAACCATGTTTTTGGGACGCGCCTGTCTGAAATATGGGAAAGTTACGAACTTATCCCCCGTTTAAAATTTGGACATCTTGTCGGTTGGGGATACGACGGTAATCTCCCATCTCGCCAATATTTGCCCCGAGCGATTTCGGGCGAGTAGAGGGTGGTTGGCGCCCATGGTTGGCACCCACGATGTATGAACGTGGCTGACAGGTAGGGCGGTTGTGTCACGTCTGAGTGAAATTACAAACCTACCCCTATTGAAAATATTTGCCTACATCGATCTCGGTCGAGTCGAGTTTGTTTTGCCGCCCACCGTGTATGAATGGGGAAACAGAGGGAGAAATAGAGGCCTTTAGGACAAGCTTGAATCAAATGTGTTTGCCGCCCATGTTTGGCGCCCACCGTGTCGGAATGGGCTCAGAGGCGGCCGTGTCACGTCTAATTGAAGTTACTATCCTACCCCTATTTAGAGCAGTGGAAATCGGGCCGATGGATTGTTCGTGTAATGGGTAGGCAGTAATTTCCATCTCCCAAACACTTGGCTTCGGGCAGCCGACGTGGGAGTGGACATTTTGCCGCTTCTTTTGAATTTCGGGATAATAAGCATCCACGTTTACCTTGGCAACTAAATTCGAATCCATTCTGTATTCCTATACGAATCTTTATAAATCATTCTATGTGTTTTTATATATCTTCAAAAGGACGACAAAGATGTATTCCACTGTCATATATGAATATAGTTTACAAATGCCGATGCTCAAATTCAGAAGCTACTATCCAGTTTAAGTTGAATTCGAATATTTGGAACACTTCATGTCCAACTCAAATGTCACACGCAGCATAATGTGTACTCCCATTTAGATATGTACACAAGCGATGTATCAAGATTCAAATACCGAGTCAATCAACCAAGAATGTACAGAACTAACAAACATATAAAAACTTGTAGAGTATATGGATCAATAATATCGACTAACATACATAAGCCAGGTCGCTGTACTTTTCTTTGCTACAACAGCATCCTTTTTTTAACCAAGCTACTACAGCATCTTGGCCCTTTCCGATGCATGCCACTTATGGTCCATCTATACTACTATTATTGTTGAATGCATATTCAACCCGATTGGCATATTTGTAGGTCTGGCACAGCAATCCAAATGAAATGTCTCCGAGTCTTATCAATTAATACAAACTTGTGCTCAAATAAAATTACAAACCAAAAAACAAAAAACAAAAAACAATTATTACATGATCTCTAAAACAAATGGTTTGATTGATTACATGAACAAACAACACAAAGGTTATTCAACGATGGAAAGAACATTTCACCTATGATTTACCAAGTGGGAATTTAATTTCCTTTTTTCCTTCAGGACCTTAACAACGTGGCCAGTCTCAGCTTAATTCATTTTTAAATCCACCAAATATTTAATGGTTGTCTTGAGTACTGCTACTGATTATGATGTTTGCTTCCTCAACGGGTCAACTTCATATCTAAGTGCAGAAGCAAAATCTCTTTCTACCACTAGTTTAGCCTCTAGAGCATCAGCAGTTGGCAATTCATAATGCACGATTGGGCCGGTGCCACTGCTGTGGGATGATACAACGTCCATGGGGACCTCGCTCTTTGATCTTGGGCTAACCTGTTTTGCCATTCAAGTTCCGATTGGATTGAGAAAAGTTGAAGTTAGCAAAACATCTCAACTGGGAGTTATAACAGCAAACCAGTTAAACAAACAAGGAATTAAAGAGTTCCAATTCGATGCTGAAAAGTAGTTATTAACATCATTGTAACCCGTTGTTGCAACAGCAAAGCTGTTAAACAAACAAGTAGCTATTTAAGTTCAGGCAAACAGGTAATTCTTAACAATAAGTATCAAACACATAGATAGGCGCAGTGTATAATAGGATTAACAGGCTGTGGCATTATGTAATCAGTAGCAAACTAAATTAAGCCAAGCAACGTAATTGAACAATTTTGCAATAAGTGGCTAACTAAAATTTCGAAAAGCAGGTAACTGAACTTTCTTTGTACAGGCACACTGCAACTTCTTTTTCGCTTACAAGGTTGTACGAAGGAGTCCATGGCATCAATTGCTTGGATACGCAGTCTCAATACTTCTTTCTTCTCACACTGCATTGGTAAGTCGAATGGTTAATCTGGTAAGATGGTGCGCCCTTGATATGTTATATGCGGGCGTGCAGTCAGACTAGTTGTAGCCACACACATCACACTGGTTTTTACTGTATATTTCATGTGATTACTTTTGGCATATCGAGATCTAAGCAATCTACAATAGGATGAAAATACTGGCATCCTTCACATTATTGGCAAACTCAGTTCATACAAACAAGCAATTCAACCATTCTGTGGGTAAATCAAAAGTGCCACTGGAATATTTTTCACTACCCCTATCATACACGCAAAAAGGGGCGACACCACCATAGGGGCTGGTATGGGCGGCCGCCTCGGATGGCTCGAAAGTGTGCACCTAGTTTGAGTCATCCAGGTTGGTCCAGGCTAGTTTTGTTCGTCCCAACGCAAGAGCTGGCAATGAAAAAAATGAAGAAAAATGTTTTAATTTGGATAGGCGAATAACATAAGTGCAAGGCAGGCCCTATAGCAGGCTCGCGGCCCAAACGAGCGCCTCCCATATCGATCGACAGCAGGAAAAAATCCCAATTCATCCGCTCCAGCCTCCAGTTTGGTTCGCTCCTAACCTAGCCGCCGCTGGACAGACCGACACAGCACTTCCTCGCACCCTCGTTGGAGGGCGGTCGCCGGGCTTCAAGCGAACGGAAGGACAAGAAGATGAAGATCCAACCCTGGGTGTAGCCTGCGTGGGAGGCAGCGGCGGCAACACGGGCATGGCATCGAGCTTGCGCAAACGGACAGTCGCAGCTTGCAAGAGTAGCATGCGCAACGAGCAGGTACATCACATCACTGATTATATCTAATTCAACTCTTCAATTTCTGGTCAATAGTTAAACCTGACGGTGTTGTAAAACTGCTTGTATGTAGGGAATCTATGAGAAAATGAAACCAATTTGTACTTATTTTATAACTCCCCCAATCAATACTGAACTGACTGAATCTGATGAATCTAATCAAGTTTCTGGTGAAAACATCCAAGCTCATGTTGTTCTTCAGCCTGAAGTGTCTAATGAAAAGACTGGTAATGAATGATTTGATGCAAACATTTTACATGCTCCTGGTGATGAACATATAGTGTCTAATGAGGCATCTAATGCAAGCATTTTGCAAGCTCCCATTGAAGAATTTAGTGTCTAATAATGATCTGCTATGTTGAGAGAGACAAAGAGATTTGCAGGCATTGATGACAAGCAAATTATAGTGCATTTTCATGGCTTGAGGAAACGTCAAGGCCATCTACCAGAAAGTCCTCGTATCATGACAACGTAGCATAAATACTTTTCTACTCTGTTGTTTGAAACTATTGGCATACTTGTGCAGGATAGATATATTGATATGCAGTTTGCGCACTCGTTATAGGTGCAATTACACTTCGCCATTTTCAGCCAGAGAACGAATAATTCATGCAGGTACATGCCATGTTTGTAGTCCTTGTACACCATGTTGCATTTTGTGTTTTTTGGTGCTTGCATCATTTAGTGTTTATAATATGGACTACTTTGGATTATTAGCTAGTTTTCAAAGTGCACGTAGCTTCACATTTCTCAAGTTATGTTAATTTCTGGAGTGCAAGTGCCTTCGTATTTTTTAAGTTAAATGTTCGCCCCTGGTAACTTGAATTCGTGGATCCGCCACTACACACAAATCATACACGAATGCCAGTACGAATTAAATGAAATGCAAGGACTTACGCTAGCTCGTTGTACAGGCTCACTGCAGCTCTGCTTGCACTTGGAATGTTCCATGTACATGTCCATGTTACCACTTGCTTGGATGTGCAGGCCTTGTGCTCCTTGCATCCCCCTCTGCATTTTTGACACGGCGAATGGCTGATCAAATAAGAGGAATCGACTTTGTAGTTGTACCAGAGGACATATACTTACAAGGTTATATGGGTGTGCAGGATGTGTACAAGATCCCGTAGCGCCGTCATGCTTCGCTAAAAATGGATTTGCTTGTTTCAGATGATGTCTCCAGAAGAAATAAGAGTTAAAGTCAGAGTTTGATAGGCGTGTAAGCTAAGAGAGTAGTGAAAGGATATACAAACATCGTCGGAACAGTGCACAAGGGAGTGATGTGCGGATACCTAGTTCGGGCCGGCGTTTGGGCATGCTCGCCTAGCTAGAGTGCGGGTCACATCAGAGCCGTTGAGGGTGATGCGCTAGCGTTGGCTGGCCGCGCACGGATGCAGATCTTGAGTGGCAGCGGAGTGCTATGATGCGGTGGATGAGACCGTTGGTGAAGCCCATTGGCCTCGGGGGGCGGAGGCGCAACGATGTGCTCGGTGAAGTAGCCCCGGTGAGCTGGGAGAGGGCATTAGTGAAGCGCACCTGATGCGGTGGAAGTCGGTGTCTGTGAGGCACGTCGGTTGCGGCGGTCCACATTGTCGGTGGACCACCCGGTGCGATGGACGAGGGCATAGATGAGGTAGCTCTGGTGCTATGGTGAAGCACGACCATCGTCTTTGTCGTCGTCGTCCGGCACAGAGGTGGGGAAAGAGATGAGATGAGGGGCGATTCAAACTTTGCTTGGGTTGTCGGCGAATTAGGGATTTGAGCAATCTGGGCGCGGAAGGGAATGGTGGAAAAGGGAGATTTTGCAGGGCTGGAATTGGGGCCGCCAGATATTTCAATCCGAAACATGGAAGTGCGAACTTATTTTGTCGTCGTCCTTTTGGGGGGTGGATGGCGGCTAAGCATCCGTCCAACTCACGCGACCACCACGACACGACCCTGGTCTGCCTACATTTGAGAATGCAAACGAATCTTCTTTCATTTGCAAACGAATCTGTATGTATTACCATGCTCGTGTTTTCCTTGCAATAATTAGTCATTCGAAACGAGATACTATAAATTAATTAATGAGGAGTTACTTGAAAAAAATCGAAACGGTATCCACGCTAACGTGGATTAGAGTGTGTGTCACATAATTAGTTATTTGAACTAGAGTGTGTGTCACATAGCGATCTCCAATTCTAACGTGGATTTCGCATTTCACTGTATCCACGGTACTTTTTTAATACTAATTCATATGTATATGATGAACACCATGGTAGTGAGAAAACTTTTGGATGGATTCAAACATATGACCTACAAAATAGCACAACAAATCGAGTCAATGTCAACTTTTCGAAACCTAGTATGGCACAAATTCGAAATAATTACCCATATCCATGGTCCTCATTTCAAATCTTACAATGTACACCGAATTGAAACATCGATATTAAGTCTCGTACTATCTTCATTCAATTGTTATTTTTAGCCCCCCCCCCCCGCACACACGCTACATACTTCCTGTATCGGTCAATCTTCCTCTCCTATTAGGAAGCTACTAGTTTCCAACACACATCCATTCTTTCTCTCCAAGTTTCGATCTCTAACTCTCTCAACTACACAACCCCCTTTTTCCACTCTGTTACAAAATGTATTTACCTCACACACCCGCCATTGCACCCCATGCTGAGTTCTCTCTCTCTCCCTCTCTCTCTCACCCTCTCGTGCTAAATACATGCATTGCCTATCTAGCCCCCCAACCTCTTGTGCGCACGCATGCACATTGTCTATCTAGGTCACTCCCTCGAGACTGTCTCACTCTTTCTTCCGCACGAGAGGCCACACTCGCTCAATCTCGCTCTCTTTATCTGAGTCTCGTTTAACCTCGTTTTCTTTCACACAAAAATGATATATCTCCCTATTCGGGCTCGATCGACCCACTATATACTCTCTCACGCAAATTGTCTATCTAGGTCAGTCCATCGAAGCCGCCCCCACTCTTTCGACCTCATGGTGGGCCACGCTCGCTCTCCCCCACCCTCTCCCTCTCTCTCTCTTTGTATGTCTCGATTGACCTCGCTCTTTCTCGGACAAAAACGATATACCACCATGTTTGAGCCCAATTTGACTTATTCACATTGTATACTCTCTCACGCACATTGTCTATCTAGGTCACTCTCTCCAACCCGCCTCACTCTTTCGATCGCACGACGACCCTATGTGATCGATTGACCTTGCTTCCTCCCACGCACAAAATATATCTACACGTCTGTGACTGGATCATCTCTCAAGATCAATCTTACAGCCCTCACCCTTGCCAAAAGCTCAATCGGACAATATCTCTCCAGAGCATATATATTTGTTCAATGAATGTCGGACCACACTATCTTTGTCTCTCTATCTATATGTCTCTCGATTGACCTCGCTTTCTCACGCCGTATCTTCCACACATTGAAGCTACCTCTCCATCCCTCGCAAAGACGGAGCTATTTACATTGCGAGGGGCACTCAAACCTTGGATTAATTTGTGTAGGCATTTATTACGGTCGGTTTAGATTATATTTTTGTAGCATTTGGCCCACAACTACTCGAAACACCATTGCAAACCCCGCAACTCCCCTAGTTGATTTCCCTCTGGCTTGGGCATCGCTCTCTCGCACGTCCTTTCTCGCCTTCAACGTCGCACCATGGTATTATTGCAAAAAACTATGTTGTTCTCTTTCATTATTATAAATAAGCTACAAAACTACACACCGATAGTCCACTTGGAATGGAACAAATTTCGACCCACAAATTAAAGTGCTACAAACTATACACCGAGGGGCCCCCATGTCATGAAACAAATTTGGACCCATATACAAATTAAAAAATAAAGGCCGATGATCGAACATGCGACCACGGCCTTCAAGCCGCACGTCAATAGGCAACATACGTAGAACATCAATGTTTATTGTACCTCCCTTTGTTCACATAATGTTTTTATATTACCACAACCTATTTAATTGATAACATGTAATATTATTTTTAGTACTATTCGCCTTCACTTACTGGTGGGTTCCATGTGTGCTCTCTCTCTCTCTCTCTCTCTCCTCCCCTTCTGCGTTTAAACGCACGGGCAAACATGAAGAACTCGCGGGCGATGTTGCCGTTGACCATATCTGGACGCGTTCACAAGTTACGGCACCAGTTTCACGTGCTAGTAGAACTAGTCAGTGTGTACGTGCAATGCACGTTAATTTGGAAGTATATTAAGTGCATGTGGATATTAAGTAGGATATTATTTGCGTTTTATTATGTGATTAGCACTATTTTTGGCATGAAATTAACTGCACGCTAAACGTGTTGAGCGCTCGACATTGAAACAGTCTAGGTCGTTGGATGACAAGGGATACATGTAGCTTGATGACGTTTTATATTTAAGTTGATACGGCTCTAGTAGAACATTCAATCGATCAAACCATAGATTTCGTTCAGTCTGACTCCGACTTTAAATTATACGACGATCGATCTAAAATAAACGGAAATGATAAACGTTCAGATTTCAAGCATGGCAATCCGAACGTTTTTCATGGCAAATTTAGATTACGCGGCGGCGGCTGGCGGTGTACAAAAAGGGGGGTGCACTTTTTTGTACCCCTATGACTGTGCACGGGCAGTCTGAGCCACGGGCACCGCCGCACCAAGAAAAGCAAGGGAGTTAAGCTAGGGTAAGATCGAAGCTCAAGAAAACTAGAACTACACCAAAGAACAAGACCACGAAGAACCAAGGGATGAGGCGGGCTCCACCCGCAAGATCCTTGCCGTGGCCGGCTTTAGCAGCCCCGGCAAGACCCTTGCCGCGGCAACTCGCCCCACGCCTACGGAGCAAATCACCCTTGAGTCCCCTGCCCCCATAGGGCAAGGATTCGGGAGACATCCCCGTAGTGGCATGCAGATCTTTGTGAAGACATTCAAGATCAAATACGCACTAAGAAGACGACGACCCTTCGCGGGATCCCAGCCAAGGAAGACCACAAGACCTCCGGCAAGCACCTTGCCGGGGATGGCAGCAGGCGTCGCGGCAAGACCCTTGCCGGGGCCCCGGCAAGGCCCTTGCCAAGGACATCCGCAGGGCCACCATCAGGCCCACGCCGACTAAACTTCCACCGCCGTATGCAGCTGCCGACCCAACCAGCTGGGCAGGCACCTGTGTGGCGACATGCAGATCTTCGTGAAGACCCACCATTGCGCCACCTCAGCTGCCTGCCTACCTACATGGCATCTCAGGCATCGCTGGCCAGGGCGCATGTCGACACAAGAAGGAGCGGCGACGGACAAGACAGATCTCTCCCCCGTCCCCGATAAAGCAAGACGCATTAAATGCGCCTTGTCATGTAATGCGAGGGATAACCTCGCATCACTGTACCCTTTCCACCTCCTGTGTGCCACTGTGGCAACCCCTTATTCTATAAAAGGAGGCCCGAGGCGACCAGGAGGAGGATTCGGCTTTTTGGAGCTCCTCACGCCCCATAGCTAGCTGAAGAACACAGATATACAATCCACCAAAGCAGGAGTAGGGTTTTACGCATCCTCGCGGCCCGAACCTGGATAAACGAACCGTGTGCTATCTATTTGATCCTCTCTTCTCTCAGCCCCGCGCCCCGCTAACCATAGTAGGGATTCTTGTGATCCCATAGGTGTTGTTCCCACCGAAATCTTTGGAGCGCCAGGTAGGGGGCGCAGTTGTGAGAATCGGCTTTAGTAGTTAGTTCGATGCTTCTTCATCATCATGGCACCCAAGAAGAAGACGACGGTAGCGGTTAGCCAATCTGAAGCCGGATAGCCCATTCCGACGCGGGCGAGCAGCGGACTGGTCGCGGAAAGGACCCAGGGCGCTGCTCGCGAACACCAACACCGTCCCAGCAGCCGAAGTTTGGGACGTGGCGATGTTTGTGCGCCTGGTAACGGGCCACACACCGCCAAATCCAAAGACGGAGCCAGCCCTCCGCGGGTGGCGCGGGGCCTTCCAAGATCGCTGCCGCATCACCTGAAGGTGACGCAAGGGCCTCCAGGACTCCCACACTGGTGCCAACAGTGTGCTCCTCCCAGGCAGCGCGCGACGAATGGCGTCATCATGCCGAAGATCCCGGGCGTCGCCGCGAGAAGAGCCCCTTGCGCGACTCCCGAGACGTAGAAGACATGCCCGCCCGCCGAAGCGCTGGTGAAAACGGCATGCGACCGTGGGATCGTGATAGAGCTCCTCCTGACATGGTCATGAGTCGAAGCGCGTCGCGGTCCGTGCAGGTTTCGCTACCACTAACCCCAGCAGAAGCCCTGGTGCGTGCAGTTGCTCCTCGACTTTCCTCCCGTTACGAGGAAACTCGACAAAATGGAGAGCCACCATCCGAAGCCTTGTCGCGGTCGCCAACAAGGATGAACCAAGTCCAGCGAAGCCCCCGGGTCGATGCTCCGATGGGGTCCCACGCACCAGTGGCGAGAGGACCGGCAGCACCGTGGCCATGGTGCATTCGCCTCCTCCTCGCCTGGTACTGCGTGTGTCGACTCATCGAGAAGTCGCGGGTGACGACATCTCCATAGCGTCATCCGACCCACGGACCCACGGCGACCAGCGTCAAGTTCTTCAGGAGCGAGCTCATGAAGACGCTCGAACCACTATCGAGCGTCGGCGCGGAGCGCGCCACTAGTTAGACAGGTGAGCAGGGCCTGTTGTGAACCGCCCAGCACCGGAGAGCCCTGGAGGTCTACCTTACGAGGTAGGTTGTCCGGCTTTTACCTGTGATCTGCGACAGTTCCAGTGGCCCACTCACCGCACCTTCAAGCCTGATGTTGGCGAGAAGTACAACGGCAAGACCCATCCGTCGGAGTTCCTCAGCATCTACACCATCGCGATGCAAGCTGCCGGAGCGCGCGACAATAAGGTGCTTGTGAATTACTTTCCATTGGTTCTTAAACCCAACGCCATTTCGTGGTTGATGCACTTGCGGGTAGACTCTATTTCCTCCTTGTCGGATTTGTGCCATGAGTTTGTTGGCGCCTTTACTGGAGGTCACCATGCCCATGGCCAAGCAAGTGACCTGCACGTCATTCCCCAGAAGGGAGGCGAGAGTCTGTGCAAGTATATACAGAGGTTTAGCCGGGTACAGTACAATATCCCTGATGTTCACCCTGCCCCCATCATCAGCGCATTTCATCAGAACGTGCGTAACCGCAAGATGCACGAAGAGCTGGCAATGAACAAGGTGAAAGACGTGGCAGAACTCTATGTTCTTGCTAATAGATGTGCCCAGGCTGAAGAGGGAAGGAAATACCCCGGCGAAGATGCCGACGCGGAAACCGACTCTTCAGATGAGGATGCTGCCGCCCCGGCAAAGAAAGGCCGGCGCCGCAACAGGAAGCGCAAAGATAAAGCCGTGCTTGCCGTCGAGGGATCTGATGACGCCGGCTCCGCCAAGAAATCCAAGGCAGATGACCCCAGCAAGGAAATTTCCGGGTGTGTCGCCTGTCGGGCCTTGGAGGCTGCCGAGAAGCCAGGAAACTCCAACAAGCAATACTGCAAGATCCATCGCACCAAAGGCCATGATCTCCAGAACTGCCGACAGGTTGAGCTCCTTGCTGAGAAGCAGAGGGCTGAATATGAAAGGCGGGACAAGGAGAAGGGCCAGGACGGTGCTGAGGGGTCCGGCAAGAAGCGTGACGGCTAAGCAGGCCGTCGCGGCAAGGATAAACAGCAGGAGAGGCCCGCCCGGGGCCGTTACAGAAAGCTAGAAGACGACGATCACGAAGAGGATGACGAGTCCGGTAACCAAGAGTTTCAGAAAGCCATGGAGGCCATGTGCGTCGATGGCGGAGCCTCGCTGCATACTTCTCACCGCCAGCTTAAACAGTGGGCGCGTGAGATTACAGCGGTGGAGCCGTCGTCTGGTGCCCAAAAGTCGCTGAAGTGGTCCAGCACGCCTATCCTTTTTGACACTGAGGATCACCCCGACCGCACTACTGCGGTCGGGTGCTTGCCATTGTTGGTTTCACCAACAATACGCAACCTCAAGGTGACAAAGATGCTAGTCGATGGCGGGGCCGGTCTGAACTTAATCTCACCTAGCGTGATCGGGAAGCTGCAGATTCCTGATGAAGACCTCGAGGAAACGGGCACGTTTCAGGGGGTCAACCCGGGAAGAAGTCAACCAAAGGGGAAGGTCACGCTGCCCATGACTTTTGGAAGTTACCTGAACTACAGGATAGAAAGGATCGTGTTCGATGTCACCAAGATCCCCTTACCCTACAACGGGATCCTTGGCCGCCCAGCGCTGGCCAAGTTCATGGCAGCGTCACACTATGCCTACAACACCCTAAAGATGCCAGGACCTGTGACGATCATCACCATCCCCTCCGATAAGAAAGATGCGCTGATTTGCGCTGACCAACTATACCAACAAGCAGTTGCAGCAGCTGCCGCCACTAGGGCACTTTCTCCTGCCACTGGAGCCCGGGGGGAAGAAGAAGAAGAAGACCGGTGAGACCTCGGACACCCACTCCGGCAAGCGCACCTCTTCGGAGTGTAGTGCTCCCCTCGAGGACGTGCCAGAGAGCTCCGCCGGCAGAAACAAGAAGTCCAGGGCCACACCACCGGGAACCAAGAAGGTTTCTGTCAAGGATGACGGCACAGGAGGGGCTTTCACCATAAGCTCCACCCTTGACGACAAATAGGAAGACGCGCTCCTCACCTTCCTGCAGGCAAATGTCGATGTGTTTGCATGGCAAGCATCCGACATCCCCGGCGTTCACAGGGAGGTGATTGAGCACCACCTTGCTGTTTGTCCTCATGTGCGGCCCGTCAAGCCGAAGGTCAGGAAGCAAGCTTTGGAACGACAAGAGTTCATCACAGAGGAGATCCGGAAACTGGAAGCAGCAGGTTTGGTAAGAGGAGTGCTCCATCCAACGTGGTTGGCCAATCCAGTGGTAGTGCGCAAGGTGAATGGGAAGTGGAGGCTGTGTATTGATTACACAGATATCAATAAGGCTTGTCCCAAAGACCCCTTCCCGTTGCCGCGCATCGACCAGATTGTTGACTCCACGGCTGGGTGTGACCTGTTGTCATTCCTCGATGCCTACTCCGGCTACCATCAGATCTTCATGACAAGAGAAGACGAAGAGAAGACAGCATTCATCACCCCATGTGGGGCGATTCGCAGCTTGTCGTCAAACAAATCAACAAAGATTACCAGAGCCCGTGATGAAGGCCTACGTCGATGAAGTGAGAAAGCTGGAAGAGCGTTATGACGGTATACAGGCGGAGCACGTTCCCCGAACAGAGAACGACATCGCCGATTACCTGTCAAAGCGCGTTGCCCTCAAGTTACCTGTGGAACCAGGTACCTTTGTGCTTCAGCTTTCTCAGCCATCCGTTGATCCATCAACAGAGCAAAACAAGAGGAGGAAATCAGGGCCCGGCAAGTACTTTCCCGCCGAGCTCCCCGGAGCCGTCAACAAGGATGTTTCCGGGGACACTGAGCCCGCCACGGGACGGCTAGCTCCGGCAGAGCGTCAAGCTCTTGCCGTCGAGACTGTCGCTCCTATAGCGGAGGAAATGCCTTTAGTCCTCGCCCTCGAGCCCCAGGATCCAGCGTGGGCACAGCATACCGTCTGATTCCCCCAAACTGGGGAACTTCCTGAGGAGTAGGAAGAAGCGGAAAAAGTAGCCCGTCGATCTGCTATGTACCAGTTCGTCGATGACGTCCTGTACAGAAAGAGATCGAACGGCGTGAAATTGAAGTGTATCCCTCGAGAGGAAGGACTGGGGCTGTTGGCAGAGATACATGGAGGCATATGTGGATCCCACATAGGGTCAAGAGCCCTTCCCGGCAAGGCATTTCGGCAAGGCTTCTTATGGCCCACTGCCCTCCAGGATGCGACGACACTGGTCACCAGGTGTGAAGCGTGTCAGTTCCATTGAAAGAAACTTCATCAACCAGCTCAAGCCCTTCAAACCATCCCTCTCTCCTGGCCCTTCTCGGTCTGAGGGCTCGACATACTGGGCCCTTTCCCCCACGTTGTCGGGGGCTTTGAGTACTTGTACATCGCAATCGACAAGTTCACAAAGTGGCCAGAGGTGGAGGCAGTGAGGAAGGTCACAGCCTAGTCAGCCGTCAAAATCTTCAAGGGACTAGTGTGTCATTTTGGTGTACCCAACGGGGTCATCACCAACAACGGCACACAGTTCACAAGCCGCACCTTCATGCAATATACCCAAGACCTCGGCAGCAAAGTCTGTTTCGCTTCCGTTGCTCACCCACGAAGCAATGGTCAAGCTGAGAGAGCGAACGCTGAAGTACTGCGAGGCTTAAGGACAAAGACCTTTGGCAGGCTGCGCAAGAGTGGAAGGCGCTGGATTGATGAGTTGCCGATGGTTCTTTGGTCGATCAGAACGACGCCAAATCGAGCCACCGGCTAGACACCCTTTGCCCTAGTATACAGGGTAGAAGTAGTTCGCCCCACTGAACTCATATACAAGTCACCTCGAGTGCTCTCTTATGATGAGCTTGAGCAAGAGCAACTGCGGCAAGATGACGCAACGCTCCTTGAGGAAGATCGTCTTCGGGCGGCTGTGAGAGCAGCACACTACCAGCAAGCCTTACACCGCTACCATAGCCGCAAGGTCCGTGCCTGAAGCTTTGAGGAAGGCGACCTTGTTCTTCGCCACGTTCAATTGGCCAGGAATACCAACAAGTTGACGCCGAAGTGGGAAGGCCCTCATCAGGTAATACGAGTCACCAGGCCTGGGGCAGTCCGCCTGGAGACCGAAAATGCCGTTCCGGTGAGCAACTCCTGGAACATTGAGCATCTTCGCAAGTTTTACCCGTGAGGCACGGCTTGCCGGGCCCCCCAGCAAGCCACCTTTTGTACAAGCCTTGCCGACAAGGCATGTAACCCTTTGTACAAAGCCAGGCGCAGACCCTGAGCATAAACAAATGAAGCGCTGGCACCCTAAGTTATAGCATGCATGCTAGGTCGAGTCTTGTCCTTGGTTAGGGTTGATAGTGCTTAGCGGCGGCTAACCCCTAGCTTAGAGGTCGAGTTTGCATCTCTTTGTCTTTATTTTATCTTCTTTGGTTCGCAGGGCACACAGATATCCTTGCCAAGCCACTTGGAAAGAAAAAGGAACAAACCAGCATCCAGACCCCGGCGAGCCAGTATTGCCGGGGGCTACAAGAGCAAAGATTCACCCGCAGCAATCCGAAGTTGCCGGGAGCTGCAAATTCAGATAAGTTTTCCATCCCTTATCATGCATTCCCTTACGAACTGGGGTATGTGAAACCTCGTTTTATCCCTAGGCTACCGTGCTCCCCTAACTCTAGGCCCTAGGGCTCGTTCCTGGGACCGAGTTTGGTCGTAGTCGCGGCAGCGAAAGGGTAAAACAAGGAGCCTAAACCCACTTCATCCCTGCCTCCGCCAAAGGCGTGAGAAAGGTCGAGCGAAGTGGGGGGATGGCGAGGCCTGTTGCCGGGCAAGAAAATGTTTATCTTAGAGATATCAGGGATTTATTCCCTGTTGTGGGTTCTACCTGCAAACAAATGACCTGGCAAACATCCCTTTTTCATTAAAAAACATCCCGCCCAGGTACAGTCCATAGGGAATGAAAAACATGAACAAGGGGATTACAAGTTTTAAATTTAACAGACGCCCGAAGACTTACAAACTAAAAAGAGATAAGATGCCCATAACCCCTTTCTTGTCCCTCTCCTCAGGAGGCTGGTCAAGGAGGCAAGAAGGGCAAAAGGAGCGCCTAGGCGAGCTACGGGTGGCAGAAGACACCAAGAGAACATCTTAGTGGCCGCCCAAAGACTGGATGGTGATGGCGGCACCGGAAGCAGAGCTCGAAGATGAGGCGGCAGGACGTCAGTATGCGTCGAAGGCATCGGTGCCCGCGTACTCTGACTTGACGGCCTTGCCGCCCGCCCTCTTCCTCTTCCGCAGCCCCCCAACGCCTGCCGCCCAAGAAGACGGCCCCGAGAAGTTCAAGGAGACGGCGACACGGATGATGGGGTCACCGGTGCCGCATGGAACGGCCCCCGACACCTAGTCAGACCCGTCATCCTGTCGGCAACCACACTCGTCGTCGCTGTCGCTTTCCTCCTCGTCACTCTCGCTCAAGGAGGAGTCTTCATCATGAGAAGAGCTCTCCGCGCAGCACCTTGCATGAGTCCCGAAGTGCCCGAAGACCTTGACGGAAAGAAGGCCATCCTCCATCAACTTAAAATGGAGAGTGAGCCCATCCGCCAAGCTGTGGATACGAGCAAACGTCTTCCACCACCGACGAAGATACATCACATGAGGAGCAGGGAAGTCGACGCGGACCCGCGTACCGCTAATCCCGCAGCCCCTCATACGCAGCCACAATGACTACGGCGGATCCAGCTCCATCTCCCGCGCGAATGGAGTCGGGAGGCGAAGGCGACGGCGCGGCGGCCGGCACAACCTGACGAAGAATTCACGGGGATTGTCCCCAACGTGGCCCTCCATCGGAGGAGGAGCAGCTCGCGGGGGCGAGGCCGGCGCGCCGCCCCGTCCTCCTCTTCCGTGAGCGCTACGACCTCTACCCCGACCTCGCCCACGGCCTCGCCCTCTCCCCCTTCCCCTCGCAGCTGGCTCTACCACCACAGGTGCAGGAGGAGGAGGGACGCTGGACCAAAAGCTCGTAGCTCGCGAGCTTAGTGAGCGCTCGATAGTTCGGCTCGTTAAACTCGTAGCTCGCTTCATAATGAACAGAGTCGATCATTGATTTTAGCTCGTTAAGCTTAACGAGCTTAACGAGCGAGCTAATGAGTTTCACGAGTAGCTCGTTAAGCTCGTTAGTAACATCGCAACACATATTTCATCTTACGTGGCAAACTTTTGTAGCACCTTAGCTCTCCTATTCAATCTAATCAACATAGGAGGCAACAAACTAGTGTATTTCTTTTCGTAGCCACCATTATTCATCTTAAAAACCACACATATGCACTCACAATATAGATTGTAACACATTATAATCTGTTAACGAGCGCTCGCGAGCGCTCATGAGCTTAACGAGCTTCAAACGAACCGAGCTGAGCAGGGTTTTCTGCTCGTTAATATTAACGAGCTTAACGAGCCGAGCCTTAACGAGCACGAGCTTAACGAGTACGAGCTTAACGAGCCGAGTAGCTTGTTAGTCCACCCCTAGTTGTCGAGCAGCAACCCTTGCCGCCACCGTCGAAGGACCGAGATTCCCTTTCTCCATTGCAAGGGGAAGGAAGAATCGGAAGCAGAAGAAGGAAGAGGATGGAAGAATACGGGGTACCAGCCCCCTCCTCGCTCCTTATAAAGGAACGGGGTTGGGGCTCAGCCGCCCCGCTCGACCAATCAAGATATAAGAAGCGCAGGGAACCAGGACCGACCCGCTGCCCCAACTAGCGGTGGCCCGGTTCCCCGCCTCCACCATTCGCCACCCCAAGCGCATGGGAGACACGTGGCCAATGCGCAGAACCGAGGTGACAAGTGAGGCGACCTCTCCCCACCCCGTGATCATGGGGAGTGGACGCCTTGAAGACCGCGCCTCGACTCCATTTAGTAAATGAGCCACGCCCCCACGCCTCCCTCCTTTTACGGGGAAGGCGCGAAGCCGCCTCTTCACTACGATGTGACGCCTGCCTGCGAGACCCGCCCCATGCATGCCACGCACGTCACGCACACCCCTTCGCACCGCGCCACGCGCGTGAATCATGCAAAGCACAGCGCGAAAAGTCTTACCACGGTAAAAACCGTCCCGCCTGCCCGCGCACCGTTCTGGGCCTAGCCCAATAACGCGTCGCGCTTATGTGTGGCCCAGGCCCGGGGGCTCCTGTCGGTGTACAAAAAGGGGGGTACACTTATTTGTACCCCTATGACTGTGCACGGGCAGTCTGAGCCACGGGCACCGCCGCACCAAGTAAAGCAAGGGAGATAAGCCAGGGTAAGACCGAAGATCAAGAGAACTAGAACGACACCAAAGAACAAGACCACGAAGAACCAAGGGACGAGGCGGGCTCCCCCGGCAAGATCCTTGCCGGGGCCGGCTTTAGCAGCCTCGGCAAGACCCTTGCAGCGGCAACTCGCCCCAGGCCTACGGAGCAAATCACCCTTGAGTCCGCTGCCCCCATAGGGCAAGGATTCGGGAGACATCCTCGTAGTGGCATGCAGATCTTTGTGAAGACATTCAAGATCAGATACGCACTAAGAAGACGACGACCCTTGGCTGGATCCCAGCCAAGGAAGACCACAAGACCTCCGGCAGGCACCTTGCCGGGGATGGCAGCAGGCGCCGCGGCAAGACCCTTGCCGGGGCCCCGGCAAGGCCCTTGCCAAGGACATCCGCAGGGCCACCATCAGGCCCACGCCGACTAAACTTCCACCGCCGTATGCAGCTGCCGACCCAACCAGCTGGGCAGGCACCTGCGTGGCGACATGCAGATCTTCGTGAAGACCCACCATTGCGCCACCTCAGCTGCCTGCCTACCTACATGGCATCTCAGGCATCGCTGGCCTGGGCGCGTGTCGACACAAGAAGGAGCGGCGACGGACAAGACAGATCTCTCCCCCGTCCCCGATAAAGCAAGGACACCTAAGCAAGACGCATTAAATGTGCCTTGTCATGTAATGCGAGGAATAACCTCGCATCACTGTACCCTTTCCACCTCCTGTCTGCCACTGTGGCAACCCCTTTTTCTATAAAAGGAGGCCCAAGGCGACCAGGAGGAGGATTCGGCTATTTGGAGCTCCTCACGCCCCATAGCTAGCTGAAGAACACAGATATACAATCCACCAAAGCAGGAGTAGGGTTTTACGCATCCTCGCGGCCCGAACCTGGATAAATGAACCGTGTGCTATCTATTTGATCTGCCCCCACCCTTGAGTTTTGGCCTACAGACCAGTGGCCAAGCAGCGAGAGAGTGTCCCCTTTCCTGATCGTATTTCCTCCACAAACACTGTCTTGGATCCTTTCCAGTTGCTTCAGAATACCCTTAGGAATAGACAAACTGCAAAGGAAGAAAATAGGCAGTGAAGATATGACAGAATTCACCAATTGTAGCCTGCTCCCTTGGGGTAGGAACCAAGAACTTGCTGTCAGTCGTCTCTCCATAAAATCCACTAGAGGAAGGAAATCCACAATTTCGGGTCTAGTAGTCCCCACAGGTAAACCCAAATATGTGAAAGGTAGGGAGCCCAAGTAGCATCCAAAAATAGCAGCTAGATCAGTAGCCTCCTGATCATTCACATTAATTGGATACATGGATGACTTGTGAAAGTTGATTTGAAGACCAGTTGCCAGTGAGAAAGTTTGTCTCCATTGCTTTGAGTCTTCTCTCCACGCTTCCGGTCCTCCTCGGCCCCTCAACATCACGGATGTGCAGCACCCCCTCATGCAACTCCATGGTTTTAGGGTGGTGCAGCACCTCCGCAAGGTAGGGGTTGATAACCTTCTCAAAGAACTTGTCCTTGGGGGTGTTGAAGGACGCCATGATGATCTAGATCTGTCAAAAACAGTAGCTCGAAACGAAAACAGAGGATTTTTGTGTGATACAGAGGTCAAAACCTTCGGGAGAATATATAATGATTTTTTACCGACCAAAAGGAGTAACCCACAAGAAAATGGAGTCCGGGGGACACACGGGGTGCCCGTGAGGCAGGGGCATGCCCTAGGCAGGGGGGGCGCGCCCTCCACCCTCGTGGACGCCTCGTGTCTCCTCCGGACTGCTTCTCATTTTTCTATTTTTCTAAATATTCCAAAACGGAGAAAAATTGCCTTTAGAACTGTTTTGGAGTCGGTTTACTTACCGTATCACATACCTCTTCCTTTTTGGAGGCTGAATCGTTTTGGAATGTGTCCCTTATGTATTCCTCCGGGGTTACGGTTTCAACAATATTGGTTTCAACATTTATAGGATTACCTGAGATATAATGTTTGATTCTTTGACCGTTCACCACCTTTGGATTTGTGCCTTCGAAGTTGTTGATTTTTATGGCATCGGAACGATAGACCTCCTCGATAACGTAAGGTCCTTCCCACTTGGAGAGAGGTTTTCCTGCAAAAAAATCTTAAACGAGAGTTGTATAGCAAGACAAAATCACCTACGTTAAACTCACGCTTTTGTATCTTTTTGTCATGCCATCTTTTAACTTTTTCTTTAAACAGCTTGGCATTCTCATAAGCATGCATTCTCCATTCATCAAGACAGCTAATGTCAAATAACCTCTTCTCACCGGCAAGTTTGAAATCATAATTGAGCTATTTGATAGCCCAATACGCCTTATGTTCTAGCTCAAGAGGTAAGTGACAAGATTTTCCATACACCATCTTATATGGAGACATACCCATAGGATTTTTGTATGCAGTTCTATAGGCCCATAATGCATCATCAAGTTTCTTGGACCAATTCTTCCTAGACCTATTAACTGTCTTTTGCAAGATTAGTTTCAACTCCCTATTACTTAGTTCTACTTGACCACTAGTCTGTGGGTCATAGGGGGATGCAATTCTATGGTTGACATCATATTTTGCCAGCATCTTACGGAAAGCACCATGAATAAAGTGTGAACCACCATCAGTCATTAGATATCTAGGGACTCCAAACCTCAGAAAAATAACTTCTTTAAGCATCTTAATAGAGGTGTTATGATCAGCACTACTAGTTGGAATAGCTTCTACCCACTTAGTAACGTAAGCAACAGCAACTAAAATATGTGTGTACCCATTAGAGGCAGGAAACGCTCCCATATAATCAAAGCCCCATACATCAAATGGTTCAATAACAAGTGAATGATTCATAGGCATTTCTCGACGTCTACTAATATTACCAATTCTTTGACATTCATCACAAGATAAGACAAACTTACGGGCATCCTTGAAGAGACTAGGCCAATAAAAACCGGATTGCAATACCTTATGTGCAGTTCTATCTCCCGCATGGTGTCCTCCATAAGCTTCAGAGTGGCACTTGCGTAGGATCTGTTCCTGTTCATGCTCAGGTACACAACTTCTAATAATACCATCTACTCCTTTATAAAGATGTGGGTCATCCCAGAAGTATTGTCTCTGTCGATGGGAACGACACCTATGGGATCACAAGAATCCCTACTACGGTTAGCGGGGTGCGGGGTTGAGAGAACAGCGGATCAAACAGATAGCACACGGTTCGTTTATCCAGGTTCGGGTCGCGAGGATGCGTAAAACCCTACTCCTGCTTTGGTGGATTGTATATCTGTGTTCTTCAGCTAGCTATGGGGCGTGAGGAGCTCCAAAAAGCCGAATCCTCCTCCTAGTCGCCTCGGGCCTCCTTTTATAGAAAAAGGGGTTGACACAGTGGCACACAGGAGGTGGAAAGGGTATAGTGATGCGAGGTTATCCCTCACATTACATGACAAGGTGCATTTAATGCGTCTTGCTTAGGTGTCCTTGCTTTATCGGGGACGGGGGAGAGATATGTCTTGTCCGTCGCCGCTCCTTCTTGTGTCGACACGCGCCCTAGCCAGCGATGCCTGCGATGCCATGTAGGTAGGCAGGCAGCTGAGGTGGCGCAATGCTGGGTCTTCACGAAGATCTGCATGCCGCCATGCAGGTGCCTGCCCAGCTGGTTGGGTCGGCAGCTGCATAAGGCGGTGGAAGTTTAGTCGGCGTGGGCCTGATTGTGGCCCTGTGGATGTCCTTGGCAAGGGCCTTGCCGGGGCCCCAGCAAGGGTCTTGCCACGGCGCCTGCTGCCATCCCCGGCAAGGTGCTTGCCGAAGGTCTTGTGGTCTTCCTTGGCTGGGATCCCGCCAAGGGTCATCGTCTTCTTAGTGTGTATCTGATCTTGAATGTCTTCACAAAGATATGCATGCCACTACGGGGATGTCTCCCGAATCCTTGCCTTATGGGGGCAGCAGACTCAAGGGTGATTAGCTCTGTAGGCGTGGGGCGAGTTGCCGCGGCAAGGGTCTTGCCAGGGCTACTAAAACTGGCTCCCGGCAAGGATCTTGCCGGGGGAACCAGCTTCGTCCCTTTGCTCTTTGTGGTCTTGTCCTTGGTGTCGTTCTAGTTCTCTTGAGCTTCTGTCTTACCCTGGCTTACCTCCCTTGCCTTGCTTGGTGCGGCGGTGCCCGTGGCTCAGACTTCCCGTGCACAGTCATAGGGGTACAAAAAGTGTACCCCCCCCCCCTTTTTGCACACCGACAGGAGCCCCCGGGCCTGGGCCACACATAAGCGCGACGCGTTGTTGGGCTAGGCCCAGAACGGTGCGCGGGCAGGCGGGACGGTTTTTACCGTGGTAAGACTTTTCGCACGCTGCGCCTCCCAGGATCAGCGCGCGTGGCACGGTGTGGATGGGTGAACGTGACGTGGGCGACATGCGTGGGGTTGGTCTTTGCACGCATGCGTCACGTCGTTGTAAAGGGGCGGTTCGCACCTTCCCCATAAATGGAGGGAGGTGTGGAGGCGCGGCCCATTTACTGAATGGGGCCGAGGCACGGTCCTCAAGGCGTCTACTCCCTACAATCACGTGGTGGGGAGAGGTCGCCTCACCCGTCCCCTCGGTTCTGCACGTCTGCCACGTGTCTCCCATGCGCTTGGAGTGGCAAACGGTGGAGGCGGGAAACCGGGCCGTCGCTGGTTGGGGCGGCGGGTCGGTCCTGGCTCCCTGCGCCTTCTGTGTCTTGATTGGCCGAGCGGGGCGGTCGGCCCCAACCCCGTTCCTTTATAAAGAGCGGGAGGGGAGGGACGGCGTCCCGCATTCTTCCATCTTCTTCCTCCTTCAGCTTCTGCTCCTCTCTTCCATTCGTCATGGAGAGAGGAAATCCCGGCCCTTCAACGGTGGCGGCGAGGGTCGCCGCTCGACAATGCGTCCCTCCTTGTCCTGCGCCTGTAGTGGCAGAGCCGGCCGCTAGGGGAAGGGGGAGGGGGCGAGGCCGTGGGCGAGGCCGGGGCACTCGGGGAAGAGGAGGACGGGGTGGCCCACCGGCCTCGCCCCCGCCAGCACCTCCTCCTCCAATGGAGGGCCATGTTGGGGATGACCCTTGTGAGTTCTTCGTCAGGTTGCGTCGGCCGCCGCGCCGTCGCCTTCGTCTCCCGACTCCATTTGCGCGGGGAGATGGAGCTGGATCCGCCGGAGTCACTGCGGCTACACATGAGGGGCAGCGGGATCAGCGGCACGCGGGTCCGCGTCGACTTCCCCACTCCTCATATGATGTATCTTCGTCGGGGATGGAAGACGTTTGCTCATATCCACAGCTTGACGGAGGGGCTCACTCTCCATTTTAAGCTAATGGAGGGTGGCCTTCTCTCCATCAAGGTCTTCAGGCACTTTGGGACTCGTGCAAGGTGCTGCGTGGAGAGCTCTTCTGATGATGAAGATTCCTCCTCGAGCGAGAGTGACGAGGAGGACAGCGACAGCGACGACGAGGGTGGTAGGCGGCAGGATGACGGGTCCGACTAGGTGTCGGGCGCCATTCCATGCTGCACCGGTGACCCCATCATCCGTGTCGCCGGCTCCTTGAACTTCTCGGGGCCGTCTTCTTGGGCAGCTGGCGTTGGGGGGCTGCGGAAGAGGAAGAGGGCGGGCGGCAAGGTCGTCAAGTCGGAGTACGCGGGCACCGACGCCTTCGATGCGTATTGACGTCCTGCCGCCTCGTCTTCGAGCTCTGCTTCCGGCGCCGCCATCTCCATCCAGCCTTTGGGCGGCCACCAAGATGTTCTCTCGGTGTCTTCTGCCACCCGTAGCTCGCTAAGGCGCTCCTTTTGCCCTTCTCGCCTCCTTGACCTGGCTTCTGAGGAGAGGGACAAGAAAGGGATTACGGGCATCTTATCTCTTTTTAGTTTGTAAGCCTTCGGGCGTCTCTCGAATTTAAAACTTGTAATCCCCTTGTTCATGTTTTTCATTCCCTATGGACTGTACCTGGGCGGGATGTTTTTCTAGTGAAAAAGGGATGTTTGCCGGGTCATTTGTTCGCAGGTAGAACCCACAACAGGGAATAAATCCCTGATATCTCTAAGATAAACATTTTCTTGCCCGGCAACTGGCCTCGCCATCCCCCCACTTCGCTCGACCTTTCTCATGCCTTTGGCGGAGGCAGGGATGAAGTGGGTTTAGGCTCCTTGTTTTACCCTTTCGTTGCCGCGACTACGACCAAACTCGGTCCCAGGAACGAGCCCTAGGGCCTAGAGTTAGGGGAGCATGGTAGTTTAAGGAAAAAAAACAAGGTTTCACATACCTCAGTCCATAATGGAATGCATGATAAGGGATGAAGAACTTATCTGAAGCTACAGCCCCCGGCAACCCTGGTTTGCTATGGGTGAATCTTTGCTCTTGTAGCCCCCGGCAATACTGGCTTGCCGGGGCCTAGATGCTGGTATGTTCCTTTTTTTTTCCCCAAGTGGTTTCGGCAAGGATATCTGTGTGTCCTGTGAACCAAAGAAGATAAAAGAAAGACAAAGAGATGCAAACTCGACCTCTAAGCTAGGGGTTAGCCGCCGCTAAGCACTATCAACCCTAACTAAGGACGAGACTCGACCTAGCATGCATGCTATAACTTAGGGCGCCAGCGCTTCATTTATTTATGCTCAGGGTCTGCGCCTGGCTTTGTACAAAGGGTTACATGCCTTGTCGGCAAGGCTTGTACAAAAGGTGGCTTGCCGGGGGGCCCGGCAAGCCGCGCCTCACGGGTAAAACTTGCGAAGATGCTCAATGTTCCAGGAGTTGCTCACCGGAATGGCATTTTCGGTCTCCAAGCGGACTGCGCCAAGCCTGGTGACTCGTATTACCCGATAAGGGCCTTCCCACTTCGGCGTCAACTTGTTGGTATTCTTGGCCGATTGAACGCGCCGAAGAACAAGGTCGCCTTCCTCAAAGTTTCGGGCACGGACCTTGCGGCTATGGTAGCGGCGCAAGGCTTGCTGGTAGCATGCTGCTCTCACAGCCGCCCGAAGACGATCTTCCTCAAGGAGCGTTGCATCATCTTGCCGCAGTTGCTCTTGCTCAAGCTCATCATAAGCGAGCACTCGAGGTGATCCGTATATGAGTTCAGTGGGGAGAACTGCTTCTGCCCCGTATACTAGGGCAAAGGGTGTCTGGCCGGTGGCTCGATTTGGCGTCGTTCCGATCGACCAAAGAACCCTCGGCAACTCACCAATCCAGCGCCTTCCACTCTTGCGCAGCCTGTCAAAGGTCTTTGTCCTTAAGCCTCGCAGTACTTCAGCGTTTGCTCTCTCAGCTTGACCATTGCTTCGTGGGTAAGCAACGGAAGCGAAACAGACTTTGCTGCTGAGGTCTTGGGTATATTGCATGAAGGTGCGGCTTGTGAACTGTGTGCCATTGTCAGTCATGATCCTGTTGGGTACACCAAAACGACACACTAGTCCCTTGAAGAATTTGACAGCTGACTGGGCGGTGACCTTCCTCACTGCCTCCACCTCTGGCCACTTTGTGAACTTGTCGATTGCGACGTACAAGTACTCAAAGCCCCTGACAGCGCTGGGGAAAGGGCCCAGTATGTCGAGCCCCCAGACAGAGAAGGGCCAGGAGAGAGGAATGGTTTGAAGGGCTTGAGCTGGTTGATGAAGTTTCTTTGAATGGAACTGACACGCTTCACACCTGGTGACCAGTGTCGTCGCATCCTGGAGGGCAGTGGGCCATAAGAAGCCTTGCCGAAATGCCTTGCCGGCAAGGGCTCTTAACCCTATGTGGGATCCACATATGCCTCCATGTATCTCTGCCAACAGCCCCAGTCCTTCCTCTCGAGGGATACGCTTCAATTTCACGCCGTTCGGTCTCATTCTGTACAGGACGTCATCGACGAACTGGTACATAGCAGATCAACGGGCTACTTTTTCCGCTTCTTCCTGCTCCTCAGGAAGTTCCCCAGTTTGGAGGAATCGGACGGTATGTTGTGCCCACGCTGGAGCCTGAGGCTCGACGGCGAGGACTAAAGGCATTTCCTCCGCTATAGGAGCGGCTGTCTCGACGGCAAGAGCTTGACGCTCCACCGGAGCTACCCGTCCCGTGGCGGGCTCAGTGCCCCCGGCAACATCCTTGCCGGTGGCTCCGGGGAGCTCGGCGGGAAAGTACTTGTCGGGCCCTGATTTCCTCCTCTTGTTTTGCTCTGTTGATGGATCAACGGATGGCTGAGAAAGTTGAAGCACAAAGGTACCTGGTTCCATAGGTAACTTGAGGGCAGCGTGCTTTGACAGTTAATCGGCGATGTCGTTCTCTGCTCGGGGAACGTGCTCCGCCTGTATACCATCAAAACGCTCTTCCAGCTTTCTCACTTCATCGACGTAGGCCTTCATCAACGGGCTCTGGTAATCTTTGTTGACTTGTTTGACGACAAGCTGCGAATCGCCCCTGACAATGAGTTTCTTGATTCCGAGGTCTTCCGCGATCCTAAGACCAGCAAGCAGCCCCTCATATTTGGCAGTATTGTTCGTTGATATCTCCCTGGGGAAGTGCATCTGGACCACGTACTTGAGGTGCTCTCCGGTGGGCACGACAAGCAGTACGCCAGCCCCGGCGCCCTGTAAGGAGAAAGCCCCATCAAAGTACATGATCCAGTCGCAACTCGCCTCTTTGCTGGGGAGAGCAGTTTCCTGGGCTTCTTCATCAAGCGTCGCGGTCCATTCTGCAACGAACTCCGCCAGGACTCGGCTTTGAATCGTCGAGGTACTTTCAAACTTGAGGCCAAAGCTGGACAGCTCCAGTGCCCACTCTACAATTCTTGCCGTTGCATCTGGATTGTGCAATATTCGTTGCAGAGGGAGGCGAGTGACGACAGTGATCTTGTGTGCCTGGAAGTAGTGACGCAGCTTCCTCGAGGCCATAAGAAGGCCGAAGAGCAATTTCTGCACACCGGAGTACCTTGATCTAGCCCCCTTCAAGAGGGAGCTAACAAAGTAGGCCGGGTGCTGCATCATTTTCTTCCTTGGCGGCACTCCAACCGGCCGTGTCGTCTCTGCACCAACGGCATCAGGCTCTATCGTTGCTATCACCTCATCATCAATTTCTCCCTGTGCCACTAGTGCGGTGATGGCCACCTGGTTCGTTGCCGCCAGGTATAGCAGCAACGGTTCTTGTGGCCTAGGTGCAACTAGTACTAGCGTGAAGGAAAGATACCTCTTCAAATCTTGCAATGCTGCTTTGGCTTCTGGCGTCCACTCCATTGGGCCCGCCTTTTTCAAAATCTTGAAAAAGGGAAGGGCGCGCTCGGCTAACTTGGAAATGAATCTGCTCATGGCGGCAACGCAGCCAGCAAGCCGACGCACATCCTTGACCCGTTTGGGAGCTTCAATTTGTTCTATAGCTTTGATATTGTCCGGATTGGCCTCTATCCCACGCTGTGACACAAAGAACCCAAGAAGCTTGCCGGACGGGACGCCGAAGATGCACTTCTCAGGGTTCAGCTTGAGATTGATCTTGCATAGGTTTGCAAATGTTTCTTGTAAATCCGGTATAAGGGTTGCCCTGTTCTTGGTTTTGACCACTATATCATCCATATAAGCCTCCATATTTCTATGGAGCTGGGGTTCAAAACCAATCTGGACTGCCCTTGCAAAAGTTGAGCCAGCACTCTTCAACCCGAAAGGCATTCGTACGAAACAATACGTACCACATGGGGTGATGAATGATGTCTTCTCTTCGTCTTCTCTTGTCATGAATATATGATGGTAGCCGGAGTACGCATCGAGGAATGACAACAGGTCACACCCAGCCATGGAGTCAACAATCTGGTCGATGCGCGACAATGGGAAGGGGTCTTTGGGACAAGCCTTATTGATATCTGTGTGATCAATACACAGCCTCCACTTCCCATTTGCCTTGCGCACTACCACCGGATTGGCCAACCACGTTGGATGGAGCACTCCTCTTACCAAACCCGCTGCTTCCAGTTTCTGGATCTCCTCTGTGATGAACTCTTGTCGTTCCAAAGCTTGCTTCCTGACCTTCTGCTTGACGGGCGGCATGAGGACAAACAGCAAGGTGGTGCTCAATCACCTTCCTGGGAACGCCGGGGATGTCGGATGCTTGCCATGCAAACACATCGACATTTGCCCGCGGGAAGGTGATGAGCGCGTCTTCCTATTTGTCGTCAAGGGTGGAGCTTATGGTGAAAGCCCCTCTTGTGTCTTCCTCCTTGACAGAAACCTTCTTGGTTCCCGGCGGTGTGGCCCTGGACTTCTTGTTTCTGCCGGTGGAGCTCTCTGTCACGTCCTCGACGGGAACACTACACTCTGAAGAGGTGCGCTTGCCGGAGTGGGTGTCCGAGGTCTCATCGGCTTCTTCTTCTTCTTCCCCCCTGGGGCTCCAGTGGCAGGAGCAAGTGCCCTAGTGGCGGCAGCTGCTGCAACTGCTTGTTGGTATAGTTGGTCAGCGCAAATCAGCGCATCTTTCTTATCGGAGGGGATGGTGATGATCGTCACAGGTCCTGGCATCTTCAGGGTGTTGTAGGCGTAGTGTGACGCCGCCATGAACTTGGCCAGCGCTGGGAGGCCAAGGATCCTGTTGTAGGGCAAGGGGATCTTGGCGAAATCAAACACGATACTTTATGTCCTGTAGTTCAGGTCACTTCCAAAAGTCACGGGCAGCGTGATCTTCCCCTTTGGTTGACTTCTTCCCGGGTTGACCCCCTGAAACGTGCCTGTTTCCTCGAGGTCTCCGTCAGGAATCTGCAGTTTCTCGATCACGATAGGTGAGATTAAGTTCAGACCGGCCCCGCCATCGACTAGCATCTTTGTCACCTTGAGGTTGCGTATTGTTGGTGAAACCAACAATGGAAAGCACCCGACCGCAGTAGTGCGGTCGGGGTGATCCTCAGTGTCAAAAATGATAGGCGTGCTGGACCACTTCAGCGGCTTTTGGGCACCAGACGACGGCTCCGCCGCTGTAATCTCATGCGCCCACTGTTTAAGCTGGCGGTGTGAAGTATGCAGCGAGGCGCCGCCATCGACGCACATGGCCTTCGTGGCTTTCTGAAACTCTTGGTCGCCGGACTCGTCGTCCTCTTCGTGATCGTCGTCTTCTGGCTTTCTGTCACGGCCCCGGGCGGGCCTCTCCTGCTGTTTATCCTTGCCGCGACGGCCTGCTTGGCCATCACGCTTCTTGCCGGACCCCTTAGCACCGTCCTGGCCCTTCTCCTTGTCCCGCCTCTCATATTCAGCCCTATGCTTCTCAGCAAGGAGCTCAACCTGTCGGCAGTTCTGGAGATCATGGCCTTTGGTGCGATGGATCTTGCAGTATTGCTTGTCGGAGTTTCCTGGCTTCTCGGCAGCCGCCAAGGCTCGGCAGGCGACACACCCGGCAATTTCCTTGCCGGGGTCATCCACCTTGGTTTTCTGGGCGGAGCCGGCGTCATCAGATCCCTCGACGGTAAGCACGGCTTTACCTTTGCGCTTCCTGTTGCGGCGCCGGCATTTCTTTGCCGGGGCGGCAGCATCCTCATCTGAAGATTCGGTTTCCGCGCCGGCATCTTCGCCGGGGTATTTCCTTCCCTCTTTAGCCCGGGCACATATGTCAGCAAGAACATAGAGTTCTGCCACGTCTTTCACCTTGTTCATTGCCAGCTCTTCGGGCATCTTGCGGTTACACACGTTCTGATGAAATGCGCTGATGATGGGGGCAGGGTGAACATCAGGGATATTGTACTGTACCCAGCTGAACGTCTGTATATACTTGCGCAGACTCCCGCCTCCCTTCTGGGGAATGACGTGCAGGTCACTTGCTTGGCCATGGGCTTGGTGACCTCCAGTAAAGGCGCGAACAAACTCATGGCACAAATCCGACCAGGAGGAAATAGAGTCTACCGGCAAGTGCATCAACCACGACATGGCATTGGGTTTAAGAGCCAATGGAAAGTAATTTGCAAGCACCTTATCGTCGCGGGCTCTGGTAGCTTGCATCGTGATGGTGTAGATGCTGAGGAACTCCGACGGGTGGTTCTTGTCGTTGTACTTCTCGCCAACGTCAGCCTTGAAGGTGCGGTGAGTGGGCCACTAGAACTGCCGTAGCTCACGGGTAAAAACCGGATAGCCTACCTCGTAAGGTAGACCTCCAGGGCTCTCCGGTGCTGGGCGGTTCACAGCAAGCCCTGCTTGCCTGTCTGACTAGTGTCGCGCTCCGCGCCGGCGCTCGATGGTGGTTCGAGCGTCTTCATGAGCTCGCTCCTGAAGAACTTGACGCTGGTCGCCGTGGTTCCATGGGTCGGACGACGATATGGAGATGTCGTCACCTGCGACGTCTCGACGAGTCGACACACGCGATACCGGTCGAGGAGGAGGCGGATGCACCATGGCCACGGTGATGCCGGTCCTCCCGCCACCGGTGCGTGGGACCCCATCGGAGCGTCGACCCGGGGGCTTCGCCGGACTTGGTTCATCCTTGTTGGCGACCGCGACCAGGCTTCAGATGGTGGCTCTCCATTCATCGAGTTTCCCCATAACGGGAGGAAAGTCGAGGAGCAACTGCGCGCGCGCCAGGGCTTCTGCTAGGGTTAGCGGTAGCGAAACCTGCAAGGACCGCAACGCGCTTCGACTCTTGACCATGTCAGGAGGAGCTCTATCACAATCCCGCGGTTGCATGCCGTTTTCACCAGCGCTTCGGCGGGCGGGCAGGTCTTCTACGTGTCGGGAGTGGCGCTCGGGGCTCTTCCCGCGGCGACGCCCGGGATCTTCGGCGTGATGACGCCGTTCGTCGCGCGCTGCTTGGGAGGAGCGCGCTGTTGGCGCCGGCGTGGGAGTCCTGGAGGCCCTTGCGTCACCTTCGGGTGATGAGGCAGCGATCTTGGAAGGCCCCGCGCCACCCGCGGAGGGCCTGACTCCGTCTTTGGATTTGGCGCTGTGTGGCCCGTTACCAGGCGCACAAACATCGCCACCTCCCAAACTCCGGCTGCTTGGACGGCATTGGTGTTCGCGAGCAGCCCCCGGGGTCCTTTCTGCGACCGGTCCGCTGCTCGCCCGCGTCAGGACGGGCTGTCCGGCTTCCGACTGGCCAACCGCCACCGTCGTCTTCTTCTTGGGTGCCATGATGATGAAGAAGCGTCGAACTAACTGCTAAAGCCTATTCTCACAAATGCGCCCCCTACCTGGCGCGCCAAAGATGTCGGTGGGAACCACACCTATGGGATCACAAGAATCCCTACTACGGTTAGCGGGGCACGGGGTTGAGAGAAGAGCGGATCAAACAGATAGCACACGGTTCGTTTATCCAGGTTCAGGCGGCAAGGATGCGTAAAACCCTACTCCTACTTTGGTGGATTGTATATCTGTGTTCTTCAGCTAGCTATGGGGCGTGAGGAGCTCCAAAAATCCGAATCCTCCTCCTGGTCGCCTCGGGCCTCCTTTTATAGAAAAAGGGGTTGCCGCAGTGGCACACAGGAGGTGGAAAGGGTATAGTGATGCGAGGTTATCCCTCGCATTACATGACAAGGCGCATTTAATGCGTCTTGCTTAGGTGTCCTTGCTTTATCGGGAACGGGGGAGAGATATGTCCTGTCCGTCGTCGCTCCTTCTTGTGTCGACATGCGCCCTGGCCAGCGATGCCTGCGATGCCATGTAGGTAGGCAGGCAGCTGAGGTGGCGCAATGGTGGGTCTTCACGAAGATCTGCATGCCGCCACGCAGGTGCCTGCCCAGCTGGTTGGGTCAGCAGCTGCATAGGGCGGTGGAAGTTTAGTCGGCGTGGGCCTTATGGTGGCCCTGTGGATGTCCTTGGCAAGGGCCTTGCCGAGGCCCCGGCAAGGGTCTTGCCGCGGCGCCTGCTGCCATCCCCGGCAAGGTGCTTGCCGGAGGTCTTGTGGTCTTCCTTGCCTGGGATCCCGCCAAGGGTCGTCGTCTTCTTAGTGCGTATCTGATCTTGAATGTCTTCACAAAGATCTGCATGCCACTACGGGGATGTCTCCCGAATCCTTGCCCTATGGGGGCAGCGGACTCAAGGGTGATTAGCCCTGTAGGTGTGGGGCGAGTTGCCGCGGCAAGGGTCCTGCCGGGGCTACTAAAACTGGCTCCCGGCAAGGATCTTGCCGGGGGAACCCGCTTCGTCCCTTTGCTCTTTGTGGTCTTGTCCTTGGTGTCGTTCTAGTTCTCTTAAGCTTCGGTCTTACCCTGGCTTACCTCCCTTGCCTTAGCATAATGAGCATACCATGGAGCAGTACGAGAAGTATTTATGACAGCTAGTTATTCATCAGGAAAGCTATCATCGATAGGTTGTGGGTCATCAAGCATATTCTCTAACCTATACAAGTTATCTGCAACGGGGTTCTCAGCTCCCTTTCTATCAATAATATGCAAGTCAAATTCGTGCAGCAAGAGAACCCATCTAATAAGTCTAGGTTTAGCATCTTTCTTTTCCATAAGGTATTTGATAGTAGCATGATCAGTGTGAATAGTTACTTTAGGATCAATGATATAGGGTCTAAACTTATCACAAGCAAATACAACTGCTAAAAATTCTTTCTCAGTAGTGGCATAATTTCTTTGGTCACTATCTAGAGTTTTACTAGCATACTGGATAACATTCAATTTCTTATCAACTATTTGCCCTAGAACAGCTCCTACAGCATAATCACTAGCATCACACATAATCTCAAAAGGTAAATTCCAGTCAGGAGGCTGGACAATAGGTGCAGAGATCAATGCTTTCTTAAGTATTTCAAATGCTTCTAGACAATCATCATTAAAGACAAAAGGAATATCTTTTTGTAAGAGATTAGTCAGAGGCATGGAGATTTTGGAGAAGTCCTTAATGAACCTCCTATAAAACCCGGCATGACCAAGGAAACTTCGTATACCTTTGATGTCCTTAGGGCATGGCATTTTTTCAATAGCATCAACTTTAGCTTTGTCAACTTCAATACCTCTTTCAGAAATTTTATGTCCCAAGACAATGCCTTCATTAACCATAAAGTGGCACTTCTCCCAATTCAAGACAAGGTTAGTGTCTTCACATCTCTGCAAAACTCGATCAAGGTTGCTTAAGCAATCGTCAAAAGAAGTTCCGTAAATGTAGAAATCATCCATGAACACCTCAACAATCTTTTCACAAAAATCAAAGAATATAGCCATCATGCATCTTTAAAAGATAGCAGGTGCATTACATAAACCAAAAGGCATACGTTTATAAGCAAAGGTACCGAAAGGACAAGTAAAAGTGGTCTTCTCTTGATCCCCTTTTGACACATGTATTTGAGAGAAACCAGAATAACCATCTAGAAAGCAGAAATGAGTATGTTTGGATAACCTTTCTAGAATTTGATCGATAAATGGCAAGGGGTAATGATCTTTCTTAGTAGCTTTACTTAACTTACAGAAATCAATTACCATCCTATAACCTGTAACTATTCTTTTCGGGATCAATTCATCTTTATCGTTAGGAACGACAGTCATACCTCCTTTCTTAGGGACACAATGGCAGGACTTACCCACTGGCTATCAGCAACAGGATAGATAATACCTGCCTCTAGAAGCTTTAGTATTTCCTTCCTTACCACTTCTTTCATCTTAGGATTTAACCGTCGCTTATGATCAATAACCGGTTTAGCATTTTTTCCAACTTTATCTTGTGTTGGCATATAGTGGGACTAATGCCCTTAAGATCATCCAGAGTATATCCAATAGCAGCACGGTGCTTCTTCAGAGTTTTCAATAGTTTTTCTTCTTCCTGCTCTGAAAGGTTAGCACTAATAATAACAGGATATATCTTCTTTTCATCAAGATAAACATACTTAAGATTATCAGGTAAAGGTTTAAGTTCAAACACGGGATCACCCTTGGGTGGAGGAGGATCCCCTAGGATTCCAACAGGCAAGTTGGTTTCCAATACGGGTCCCTGTTTAAAGAATATAACATCTATTTCCCTTCTCTCATTCATATGCATATCATTTTCATGGTCTAGCAAGTATTGTTCTAAAGGATCATTAGGTGGCACGGCAATAGAAGCAAGACCAATAATTTCATCCTTACTAGGCAGTTCCTTTTCAAGGGGTTGTCTACAGAATTTAGCAAAGTTAAAATCATGAGACATATCCCCTAATCCAATAGTAACAATATCTTTCACGCAGTCTATCTTGGCATTAACAGTATTCAAGAAGGGTCTACCAAATATAATGGGACAAAATTCATCTTGTGGGGGGCTAAAAATAAGAAAATCAGCAGGGTATTTAACCTTCCCACACAAGACTTCAACATCTCTAACAATCCCAACTGGTGAAATAGTGTCTCTATTAGCAAGCTTAATAGTAACATCAATCCCTTCTAACTCAACAGGTGCAATATCATGCATAATTTCGTTGTACAAATCAAGAGGGATAATACTCGCACTAGCACCTACGTCACATAAACAACGATAGCAATGATCTCCTATCTGAACAGAGATAACAGGCAAGCCTACAACCGGTCTATGTCTATTCCTATTATTGGGTTTGGCTATTCTAGCAGACTCTTCTTGGAGGTAAATAACATGTCCATCTAAATCTTCTACCAAGAGATCTTTAACCATAGCAACACTAGGTTCAACTTTAACTTTTTCAGAGCTTGTAGGTGTTCTAGTATTACTTTTACGAACTACAGTTGAAGCTTGAGCATGATCCTTTATCCTAACGGGGAAAGGTGGTTTCTCAATATAAGCAGTAGGAATAACAGATCAACATTATAAGTGATAGTCTTTTCTTCAACTTTAATAGGTTCAACTACTTTTACTTCAATAGGGGATGGTATTTAAACCACTTCTCTCTAGGGAGATCAACATGAGTAGCAAATGATTCACAGAAAGAGGCTACTATCTCAGATTTAAGTCCATATTTAGTGCTAAACTCACGGAAAACATCGGTATCCATAAAAGCTTTAACACAATCAAACTTAGGGGTCATACCTGACTCCTTACCTTCGTCGAGATCCCAATCTTCAGAGTTGTGTTTAATTATTTCCAATAAATCCCATTTGAACTCAATAGTCTTCATCATAAAATAGCCAGAACAAGAAGTATCTAGCATGGAGCGATTATTGAGAGAAAGCCGAGCATAAAAATTTTGAATGATCATTTCTCTTGAGAGATCATGATTGGGGAATGAATATAACATTAACTTAAGCCTCCCCCAAGCTTGAGCGATGCTTTCTCCTTCACGAGGCCAAAAATTATAAATATAATTGCAATCACGATGAACCTGGTGCATAGGGTAGAACTTCTGATGAAATTCCAACTTCAGACGATTATAGTTCCATGATCCCATATCATCACATAGCCTAAACCATGTCAATGCGTCTCCCTTCAAAGATAAAGGGAAGACCTTCTTCTTGATAACATCCTCGGGCATACCTACAAGCTTAAACAATCCACAAACTTCATCCACATAGATTAGATGTAAATCGGGATGCAGTGTTCCATCTCCTGTAAAGGGATTTTCAAGCGGTTTCTCTATCATACCCGAAGGAATCTCAAAGCAAATGTTTTCAGTAGGTGCAGTAGGTTGAGGAGCAACTCTTTGCTCTTCTGCTCGGGGTGAAGATACCCCGAACAAGCCCCTCAAAGGATTTTGAGCCATATTAACAAGTGACAATAAATTCCAGCACACTATATAATTTTTTCCTTACCAAAGGCGCTTAACTCCCCGGTAACGGTGCCAGAGAAGAGTCTTGATGACCCACAAGTGTAGGGGATCTATCGTAGTACTTTCGATAAGTAAGAGTGTCGAACCCAACGAGGAGCAGAAGGAAATGATAGGCAGTTTTCAGTAAGGTATTTTCTGCAAGCACTGAAATTATAAGTAACAGATAGTTTTGTGATAAAGTAATTGGTAGCAAGTGACAAACGGTAAAAGTAAATAAGGTGCAGCAAGGTGGCCCAATCCTTTTTGTAGCAAAGGACAAGACAGGACAAACTCTTATATAAAGTAAAGCGCTACCGAGGACACATGGGAATTATCGTCAAGCTAGTTTTCATCATAATCATCTGATTCGCGTTCGGTACTATGATAATTTGGTATGTGGGTGACCGGTGCTTGGGTACTGTCCTTACTTGGACAAGCCTCCCACTTATGATTAACCTCTAATGCAAGCATCCACAACTACAAAACAAGTATTAAGGTAAACCTAACCATAGCCTGAAACATATGGATCCGAATCAGCCCCTTACGAAGCAACGCATAAACTAGGGTTTAAGCTTCTGTCACTATAGAAACCCATCATCTACTTATTACTCCCTCCGTCCAGAAATACTTGTCGGACAAACGGATGTATCTAGATGTAATTTAGTTGTAGATACATCTATTTTTATCCATTTCTTCGACAAGTATTTGGGATGGAGGGAGTACTTCCCAATGCCTTCCTCTAGGCCCAAAAAATGGTGAAGTGTCATGTAGTCGACGTTCACATGACACCACTAGAGGAGAGACAACATACATCTCATCAAAATATCAAACGAAGACCAAATTCACATGACTACTAATAGCAAGACTTCTCCCATGTCCTGAGGAAAAAAGTAACTACTCACAAGACATAATATGGTTCATGATCAGAGGGGTATTAATATGCATAATGGATCTGAACATATGATCTTCCACCAAATAAACCAACTAGCATCAACTACAAGGAGTAATCAACACTACTAGCAACCCACAGGTACCAATCTGAGGTTTGAGTACAAAGATTGGATACAAGAGATGAACTAGAGTTTGAGAGGAGATGGTGCTGGTGAAGATGTTGATGAATATAGCTCTCCCCAAGATGGGAGAGTGGTTGGTGATGATGGCAGTGACGATTTCCCCCTCCCGGAGGGAAGTATCCCCGGCAGAACAGCTCTACCGGAGCCCTAGATTGGTTTCCGCCTCGGTTCCGCCTCGAGACGGCGGCGTCTGGTCGCGAAAGCCTCCTTATGATTTTTTCCAGGTCAAAACACCTCATATAGGAGAAGATGGGCATCGGGGGCCTTCCGGCTGGCCCACGAGGAAGGGGGCGCGCCCCCCACCCTCGTGGACAGCCGGTGGTCCCCCTCGTGGACTTCTTTCGCCAGATATTTTTTATATTTTCTGAAACGAAGTTCTATTGAGTTTCGGGGCTTTTGGAGTTGTGCAGAATAGGTTTCCAGAGTTTGCTCCTTTTCCAGCCCAGAATTCCAGCTGCCGGCATTCTCCCTCTTCATGTAAACCTTGTAAAATAAGAGAGAAAAGGCATAAGTATTGTGACAAAACATATAATAACAGCCCATAATGCAATAAATATCAACATATAAGCATGATGTAGAATGGACGTATCAACAGCTGGGTCCAGGGCAGCCGCAACGAAGTGCCTCCTTATTACGCGGAAAATAATTATTCCTCCACCAGACAGCAGGGACCCACCGGACGGGCCACCGTATTTGGCGAAATAAACGTTTCCCCCCTGACTGTCGGGACCCATCGGACGGGCCACCGTATTTCGCGAAAATAATGTTCCCCCGCTGTCAGCTCAGACCCACCGGAAGTGCCTCCTTATTACGCACAATAAAATGAATACTCCCCCTGCTAGCTGGGACCCAGTATAGTGGGAGGCTGACTTGTGGGCCTACTAAGTTGACGGGGACGGAGGGCTTTGTAAACTCAGTCAATATGCACGATTCTAGCTCCATTGACCGTACGATGTCCATCCAACGGCCGTGGTGCTTCTTCAACATCTGGTCTTCTAGCTCCAGCCGCCCAAACCAGCGCCGATCATGCCTCGTGCTCCTGCCTCCTGTGGCCGGCTGCGATGCCGCGGAGGCCTCACCGACCCCTACTACTCCCACCGCTGGCCAGGCCATCCCTCTACTCACCCACACTGCCTGTTATTCAGCGGCGACGGCAGCCTCGCACCACAGCAAACCAGTGAACCCTCATACTCCTCTACGCGTGGGCATCCACTGCCGCGTCTTCCCCGGCTCCGCGTCGTCCCCTTCCTAGGCCTCGTCGTCGTCCACTGCCCTGGTGCTCTCGGCGCGGTGTGGTCAACGTGGTCAAGTAACTACTTCCATTGGACATGGACTGTATGTGGAGAGGCTGACAGCTGGGTCCATGGCCGCAGCAAGGAAGTGCTTCCTTATTACGCGCAAAATAATTATTCCTCCACCTGATAGCGGGGACCCATCGGACGGGCCACCGTATTTTGCGAAAAAAATGTTTCCCCCTGACTGCTGGGACCCACCGGGCAGGTCACTGTATTTCACGAAAAAAAAACTTTCCCCCCGCTGTCAGCTCGGACCCATCGGAAGTGCCTCCTTATTACGCACAAAAAAATGAATACTCCCCCTGCTAGTTGGGACCCACCTTGGTGGGTGGCTGACTTGTGGGCCTACTAAGTTGACGGGGATGGAGTGCTTTGTCAACTTAGTCAATATGAATGATTCTAGCTCAAGTGACCATACGATGTCCATCCAACGGCCGTAGTGCTTCTTCAACCTCTGGTCTTCTTGCTCCAGCCGCCCAAAGCAGCGCCGGTCGTGCCGCATGCTCCTACCTCCCGTGGCCGGCTATGCTGCCGCGGAGGCCTCACCACCACCTACTATTCCCACCGCTGACCAGGCCCTGCGGTGACGGCAGCCTCACACCGCAGCCAAACCAGTGAACCCTCGTACTCCTCTCCGTGCGGGCTTCCGTTGCCGCGTCTTCCCTGGAATCGTGTCGTCCCCTTCCTAGGCCTCGTCGTCGTCCATCGCCCTGGTGCTCTCAGCGTGGCGTGGTCAACATGGTCAAGGAACGACTTCCATCGGAAGAGTATTGTACGTGGAGATGCTGACAGCTGGGTCCACGGCCGCAGCAAGGAAGTGCCTCCTTATTACGTGCAAAATAATTATTCCTCCACCTGACAGGGGGGACCCATCAGACGGGCCACCGTATTTCACAAAAAAATGTTTCCCCCAGATTGCTGGGACCCACCAGCTACATCTTCGCACGCAAGGAAGTGCATCCGGGCAAAAAAACGATTCGCCCCCCTGAGTGCTGGGACCCACCAGCTACATCTTCGCAGGCAATGAAGTGCTTGACAGTCGGGACCCACCTGGTCGAAGCATACGTAGCGTTGTCATTCTGGTCGCAAATGTGTACGTACATACTGGTCGATGTAGAGACGCGCATGTGTCGTAGTAGAGGTGCGCACGTAGCGTGTACACGTACGTACAGCGGCAAGTGTGCAAGAAAGAAAATATGGCCATGTACGTACATACGGGCAGGGTCTCGAACGCCTACTCACGCATACGTATGGCCAGGGCTCGTGTACATGGCTGGGTCGGAACAGAGAAACAGCATCGTCGTCGTGTTCATGGGGAGCCAACCAGCTGGGTCGGAACGGAATGCATCGTCATGTTCATCAGGAGGGCATGGACGGAACAGCCGATGGAAACGAGGCCTGGCGTACCGCAGAGCGGAGGAAACGGCCTTGTGTTCGACCGGCCACGTTCGCGGGATCCTGTTCATCAGGAGGGGTCTGGCGTACCACAAAACGGAAGAAACAGACCTCCTATGGTCAAAATGGGGGTCCTGTTGATCGGGAGGGGTGTGGCGTACCGCAAAACGGAGGAAACGGACTTGTGTTGGAGCGCTACGGTCGAAACGGGGGTCCTGTTCATTGGGAAGGGTGTGGCGTACCGCAAAACAGGACTCCACGGGATACTGTTCATCTCCACCGTCGACCCCCTCCAGCCTCCACGGGCTACTGTTCATCCACCATCGACCTCCTCTAGCCTCCACCTGTGACTATTCATCCACGGGCTCCTATTCATCCAGCTTCCACCGCGCGCTACTCCACCGGCTACTGTTCAACCAGCCCTCTCCACGGGCTCCTGTTCAACCACCCCTCCATGGGCTACTGTTCATCCAGCCCTCCACCGTCTACTGTTCATCATACCCTCCACGGGGTCCTGTTCATCCAGCCCCAACCGGCTCAATCGATCGGGGTCTGGTTCATCCAGAGGCAACACCACGGGGTCCTGTTCATCCACGCCCACCGAGAACTGTTCATCCAAACCCCCCCCCCCCAGCAACGCTCACTGTTCATCCACAGGCGCATCGATCGGCTTCAGATAGCAGCAGTAGCGAAGGAATCGCTTGATTGGGTTCAGTTAACAGCCATCGATTGATCGCTCGGGTTCAGTAACTCGTAGCCTGCAGTGCAATCGCTTGGGTTCAGTTAGAGTCCAATGCCTCGCTCGGGTTCAGATAGAGGCCAACACCTCGCACCCACGCGCGTGCATGTACGAGAGAAACGCGCATCGCTCGACCCCGAACACCAACCGTAACAGGGAACACCCCGATATTTTCCTCGCCGTCGCTTCTACCACAGTTTATTCCATCATGGACGGCCCAAAAAATGTCATGCAGCTGTGTCTCTGGCCCGCCCAGGACGAAAAGCCCATTTTCTGTCATGATTTTTTGTCATAGAAGTAGGACCCCACCACATCTATGATGATACCGGGTTTTGTCACAATTATCGTCATAGAAGTGTCATAAGTATGACAGAAAAAAAATTCGTTCGGCCCAAAATGTCACGGATGTGTCTTTTTTTGTAGTGATTACATGGTAAATCTCATCCAACCCATCACCGTCCAGCAAGCCTACGATGGGATTACTTACGCATGGCGATGAGCATCATGGAACTGGTGATGGAGGAAGGTTGATGATGACGATGGTGATGATCTCCCCTCTTCGGAGCCCCGAACAGACTCCAGATCAGCCCTCCCTAGAGAGATTAGGGCTTGGCGGCGGCTCCGTATCATAAAACGTGATAATTCTTCCTCTCTGATTTTTTTTCTCCCCGAAAGTGAATATATGGAGTCGGGGGATACGTCGGTGGAGCAACAGGGGGGCCACGAGGCAGGGGGCGCGCCCAGGGGGAGGGGGCGCGCCCCCACCCTCATGGATAGGGTGTGGCCCCCCTGGCTTGGTTCTTTCCGCGGATATTTTTTATATATTCCAAAATAATTCTCCATTAAATTTCAGGTCATTCCGAGAACTTTTATTTCTACACAAAAACAACACCATGGCAATTCTGCTGAAAACAACGTCTGTCCGGGTTAGTTCCATTCAAATCATGCAAGTTAGAGTCCAAAACAAGGGCAAAAGTGTTTGGAAAAGTAGATACGTTGGAGACGTATCCACTCCCCCAATCTTAAACCTTTGCTTGTCCTCAAGCAATTCAGTTGATAAACTGAAAGTGATAAAGAAAAACTTTGGCAAACTATGTTTGCTCTTGTTGTTGTAAATATGTAAAGCTAGCATTCAAGTTTTCAGCAAAGATCATGAACTAACCACATTCACAATAACTTTCAGGTCTCATGTCTACTCATATCAATGGCATAATCAACTAGCAAGCAATAATAATAATAAACCTCGTATGACAACACTTTCTCAAAACAATCATAATATGATATAACAGGATGGTATCTCGCTAGCCCTTTCTGAGACCACAAAAAATAAATGCAGAGCACCTTTAAAGATCAAGGAATGACTAGACATTGTAATTCATGGTAAAAGAGATCCAGTCACAATCATACTCAATGCAAATTAATAGTAATACATGCAAATGACAGCGGTGCTGTCCAACTGGTGCTCTTTAATAAGAGGATGATGACTCAACATAAAAGTAAATAGATAGGCCCTTCGTAGAGGGATGCAGGGATTTGTAGAGGTGCCAGAGCTCGATTTTTAAATAGAGATGAATAATATTTTGAGCGGTATACTCTCATTGTCAACATAACAACCAAGAATCTCGATATCTTCCATGCTACACACATTATAGGCGGTTCCCAAACAGAATGGTAAAGTTTATACTCCCCCAACCACCAACAAGCACACTCCACGACTGGCTCGAAACAACGGGTACCGTCCAAACCAGCAACAGCCCTGGGGGAGTTTTGTTTAATTATTATGATTTGAGCATGGGAGTGGGCATCCCAGTTACCAGTCATTTTCTCATGAGTGATGAGCGGAGTCCACTCATCGTGAGAATAACCCAACTAGCATGGAAGATATAGACAGCCCTAGTTGATACATGAGCTGTCCGAACATACAAAACAGAATTTCATTTGAAGGTTTAGAGTTTGGCATATACAAATTTACTTGGAACGGCAGGTAGATACCGCATATAGGAAGGTATGGTGGACTCATGTGGAATAACTTTGGGGTTTATGGAAGTGGATGCACAAGCAGTATTCCCGCTTAGTACAGGTGAAGGCTAGAAAGAGACTGGGAAGCAACCAGCAAGAGAGCGACAATAGTCATGAACATTCATTAAAATTAATCAACAATGAATTCAAGCATGAGTAGGATATAAATCACCATGAACATAAATATCATGGAGGCTGTGTTGATTTTGTTTCAACTACATGCGTGAACATGTGCCAAGTCAGACGACTTGAATCGTTCAAAGGAGGAGACCACCCTATCATACCACATCACAACCATTTTAATATCATGTTGGCACGCAAGATAGACCATTATAAAGTCTTAGCTAATTAAGTATGGCGTGAGCAGCTATGATCTCTAATTGTCATTGCAAGCATGTTTCATTCATAATAGGTTGAATCAGGAACGATGAAATATCATATTTACTAAAACAAGAGAGGTCGAGTTCATACCAGCTTTTCTCATCTCAATTAATTCATCATATATCATCATTATTGCCTTTCACTCGCACGACCGAACGGTGTGGATAATAATAATAGTGCACGTGCATTGGACTAAGCTAGAATCTGCAAGCATTTAATACAAGGGAGAAGACAAGGTAATATGGCTCAAGGTTAAATTAACAATAAAGCATATGAGAGCCACTAAACATTTTCATCATGGTCTTCTCTCCTTGACCCCCAAAGAAAAGAAAAGAAACTATTTACACGGGAAAGCTCCCAACAAGCAAAAGAAGAACGAGAAATCTTTTTGGGTTTTCTTTTAGTTACTACTACTACAGGCATGGAAAGTAAACTAGCTAAAAGCTACAACTAAATTTTTTTTCTTAAGGTTTTTCTAACAGACAAGAAAAATACTAAGAAAAGAAATGAAACTAGCATGGATAGCATAATGAAAGAGTGTGAGCACCGACTACTGGAATAAGTGTGTGAACATGAATGTAATATCGGTGAGAAACACGTACTCCCCTAAGCTTAGGCTTTTGGCCTAAGTTGGTCTATGGCCAATATTGGCCTGATGGATATCCAAAGTTGTAGTTGGGGTTGTACTGAGATGCAGCGGCTACTTCCTGGCGAGCTGCATCTTGGAGACGGGCTGCTCTCATTGTCTCCTTATAATCATTTGCTTCCTCCCTGGTTATAATATATCTCCCTTTTGCCTGAAAGTCAAAGAAGGTAGGAGCAGGGAGAGCAATATGGACAGTGTGACGCCCGTCAAAGATTAGTCTATACTGGAGGGATTGTTCATCCCTCTCCACAACCCGATGGCTAACCATGGCATTATAATCTAAGTAAGCAGGTGGTAATAGTGCATTATTTTCATGTATAGGCACACCAAGACGATGGGCTATGCGAGTGGCATAAATCCCACCAAATAAATCTCCATTTAAACCGTTATGATGTAGCCTACGTGCAACAATGGCCCCCAAATTATATTGTCTATCACCTAATACAACACTCTTGAGAACACTAAGATCCGGGACACACATATGGCAAGCCTCATCTTTACCGTTGATGCATCTACCAATAAAGAGAGCAAAGTAATGAATAGCAGGAAAATGAATGCTCCCTATGGTAGCTTGTGTGATCTCTCTAGATTCCCCCACAGTGATACTAGCAAGGAAGTCAGATTTGCGAGGTTCACTAATATTGCCCCATTGCGGGAGCTTACAAGCATCATTAAAATCTTCTAGGTCCATGGTATAAGACTTATCATAAAGATCAAACAGGACTGTATGAGAATTATATGAAGATGTAAATTTAAACCTTCTCACAAAGGAATCAGTTAAGTAATGGTACTGAGGGCACATATCTACAATGAAGCCATCGAGGTCAGCATTACGCACATATGCGTCAAACTCCTCCTTAATGCCTGCCCGAACCATAAATTCCTCTGGCGGCTCACAAGGCCGCACTTGAGCTTCCCTCGACAATTCATCGTCTGGCTCACGCATCGCGAGCCTTAGTCCTTGCTTCCTTGAGGAGCCACCTTGGAAGATTTTCCTATGCATTTTTCTGAAATTTTTAGTAACTCAAAATAAAAGTGAACCAAACTCAACAAGATTGATAGCAACAACTCCTACAAGTGCCTAGAGACTATATCATGCATTAGAACTACTTGGGACCAAAGAAATTTAACATGTAAGCTCAAGAACAAGGTCACCACGGCAGCAAAAATTTGCAATAAATAAAGCACTAGAACAAAAACTAATTGGATCAATGGAGGAGTCACATACCAAGGAACAATGTCCCCAAACCGTTTTGTGAATGGAGCTTTGAGCAAGGAGATCGAAAATGGCAGCAAGATGAGCTAGAACTCATGCTTGAGCTGGATAGTGATTTTTTGGGGAGGAAGAAGGAGTGTGTGGGTGCAGGAATAAGTGGAGGGGGTGCGTAGGGCCCACGAGGCAGGGGAACGCCTAGTGAGGGTGGAAGCGCCCTGGACCCTCGTGGCCAGGTGCTGGCTCCCCCTGTTGTGTTCTTTGTGCCAAATATTCTCAAATACTCTAGAAAAAAATCATATTTCATTTTCCGGGCATTTGGAGAACTTTTATTTTTGGGGTACTTTTTTATTGCACAGATAAGTCTGGAAACAGACAGAAAATATTGTTTTTGCTTTATTTAATCTAATTAACAGAAAGTAAAAGGAGGATACAGAAGGTTGTGCTATCTAGATTCACCCATCTCATGCTAATCAAAAGGAATCCATTAACAAGGTTGATCAAGTCTTGTTAATAAAATCTTTCTGAATAACATGAAACCGGAGAATTTTCGAATAACACTAGGTTACCTCAATGGGGGTATGTATGTCCCCAACAATAAGAATATCATATGTCTTCTTGACAGTAGGAAGAGGAAATTCAAAACCTCCAATAGTGATAGTTGAAATTTTTCCAATAGAATTGATACTGTGGACCTGAGATTGTTTCCTCGGAAAGTGTACCGTATGCTCATTACCATTGACATGAAAAGTGACATTGCCTTTGTTGCAATCAATAACAGCCCCTGCAGTATTCAAAAAGGGTCTACCAAGGATAATAGACATACTATCGTCCTCAGGAATATCAAGGATAACAATGTCCGTTAGAATAGTAACATTTGCAACTACAACAGGCACATCCTCACAAATACCGACAGGTATAGCAGTTGATTTATCGGCCATTTGCAAAGATATTTCAGTAGGTGTCAACTTACTCAAGCCAAGTCTATGATATAAGGAAAGAGGCATAACCCTAACACCGGCTCCAAGATCACACAAAGCAGTTTTAACATAGTTTCTTTTGATGGAGAAAGGTATAGTAGGTACTCCTGGATCTCCTAGTTTCTTAGGTATTCCACCTTAAAAGTGTAATTAGCAAGAATGGTGGAAATTTCAACTTCAGGTATTTTTCTTTTGTTGGTAATAATATCTTTCATATACTTAGCATAAGGATTTGTTTTAAGCATATCAGTCAAACGCATACGCAAAAAGATAGGTCTAATTATTTCAGCAAAGCGCTCAAAATCCTCATCATCCTTTTTCTTGGATGGTTTAGGAGGAAAAGGCATGGGTTTCTGAACCCATGGTTCTCTTTCCGTACTGTGCTTCCTAGCAACAAAGTCTATTTTATCATAATGTTGATTCTTTGATTGTGGGTTATCAAGATCAACATCAGGTTCAATCTCTACAACATTATCATTGCTACGTTGAGCATCATCATGAACATCATCATTAATATTATCACAAGGTTCATGTTCATTACCAGATTGTGTCTCAGCATCAGAAACAGAGATATCATTGGGCTTCTCGGGTGTGTCAGCTACAGGTTCACTAGAAGCATGCAAAGTCCTATCATTTTTCTTTTTTCTTCTTCTTAGAAGAACTAGGTGCATCTAAATTAGCTCTCTGAGAATCTTGCTCAATTCTCTTAGGGTGGACCTCGGGATACAAAGGTTCCTGAGTCACTTTACCACCTATAGTTGCAACTCTAATAGCAAAGTCATTATTCTTACTATTTAATTCATTGAGCAAATCATTATGAGCCTTAAGTACTTGTTCTACTTGAGTGGTAACCATAGAAGCATGTTTACTAATGAGTTTCAATTCACCTTTAACTCTAGACTTATAATCACTCAAGCGTTCAATCATATAAGCATTACGTTGCAATTTTCTACCAACATAAGCATTTAAGTTTTCTTGTTTCGCAATAAAATTATCAAACTCATCTAAGCATTGGATAGCAGACTAATAACAAGGAATATCACCTTCATCAAATCTATAAAGAGAATTTACTTTTACTACCTGTGTCGGGTTATCAAGACCATGTATTTCTCCAATAGGTGGCAAATTCTTAACATCTTCAGCTTTAATACCTCTTTCTTTCATAGATTTCTTTGCCTCTTGCATATCTTCAGGACTGAGAAACAGAACACCCCTTTTCTTTGGAGTTAGTTTAGGGGCAGGTTCAGGAAGTGTCCAATTATTTTCATTGGCCAACATATTATTCAATAGTAATTCAGCTTGACCAACTGTTCTTTCCCTGAAAACACAACCAGCACAACTATCCAGGTGGTCTCTGGAAGCATAGGTTAGTCCATTATAAAAGACATCAAGTATTTCATTCCTCTGAAGAGGATGATCAGGCAAAGCATTAAGTAATTGGAGAAGCCTCCCCAAAGCTTGTGGGAGACTATCTTCTTCAATTTGCACAAAATTATATATTTCCCGTAAGGCAGCTTGTTTCTTATGAGTGGGAAAATATTTAGCAGAGAAGTAATAAATCATATCCTGTGGACTACGCACACAACCAGGATTAAGAGAATTAAACCATGTCTTAGCATCACCCTTTAACGAGAACGGAAATAGCTTAAGGATATAGTAATAACGAATCTTTTCCTCGTTGGTGAACAGGGTAGCTATATCATTCAACTTAGTAAGATATGCCACAGCAGTTTCAGATTCATAGCCATGGAAAGGATCAGATTCAACCAAAGTAATTAACTCAGGATCAACAGAGAAATCATAATCCTTATCAGTAACAAAGATAGGTGAAGTAGCAAGGGTCATATTTCATTCTAGCATTCAAAGACTTTTCTTTCAGCTTAGCTAATAATTTCTTAAGATCATATCTATCGTTGCAAGCAAGAAAGTCTCTAGCAGTTTCTTCATCCATAATATAACCATCAGGAATAACAGGCAATTCATATCTAGGGGAGAATCTTCATTATCACGTTTATCAATATTATCAATTTCAATATTTGCATTCTCCCTAACCTACCAATTTGTTCATCTAGAAATTCACCTAGTGGCACATTATTATCAAGCATAGAAGTAGTTTCATCATACATAGTAGAAGTGGCATCATCAAGAACATACGACATATCAGATTTAATAGCAGGAGTAGGTGTCACAAATTTACTCATAACAGAGGGTGAATCAATTCCAGAGCTAGATGGCAGTTCCTTACCTCCCCTCGTAGTTGAGGGATAAATATTGGTTTTTGTGTCCTTCAAATTCTTCATAGTGATCAACAGATATAAACCCCAAGTGACTTAAAGAATATAGTTATGCTCCCCGGCAACGGCGCCAGAAAATAGTCTTGATAACCCACAAGTGTAGGGGATCGCAACAGTTTTCGAGGGTAAAGTATTCAACCCAAATTTATTGATTCGACACAAGGGGAGCCAAAGAATACGATTAAGTATTTGCAACTGATTTGTCAATTCAACCACACCTGGAAACTTAGTATCTGCAGCAAGGTAGTTTAGTAGCAAGGTAATATGGAAATAGCGGTAACAGCAATAGAAGTAACGGTAGTGTTTTTGTAGTTTTTGTAATAGTAGCAGCGGAAAAGTAAATAAGCAACAAGCAATACGTGAAAAGCTCATGGGCATTGGATCGGTGAAGGAGAATTATGTCGGATGTGATTCCTCGTGTAAAAGTTATAACCTAGGGTGACACAGAACTTGCTCTAGTTCACCAATGTAATGTAGGCATGTATTCCGAATATAGTCATACGTGCTTATGGAAAAGAACTTGCATGACATCTTTTGGCCTACCCTCCCTTGGCAGCAAGGTCCTAGTGGAAACTAAGGGATATTAAGGCCTCCATTTAATAGAGTACCAAACCAAAGCATTAACACATAGTGAACACATCAACTCCTCAAACTACGGTCACCATCGGGAGTGGTCCCGACTATTGTCACTTCGGGGTTGCCGGATCATAACATATAATAGGTGACTATTGACTTGCAAGATAGGATCAAGAACATAATAGGTTCAGATCTGAAATCATGGCACTCGAGCCCTAGTGACAAGCATTAAGCATAGCAAAGTGATAGCAACATCAATCTTAGAACATAGTGGATACTAGGGATCAAACCCTAACAAAACTAACTCGATTACATGGTAAATATCATCCAACCCATCACTGTCCAGCAAGCCTACAATGGGATTACTCACGCATGGCGGTGAGCATCATGTAATTGGTGATGGAGGAAGGTTGATGATAACGATGGCGACGATATCCCCCCTCTCCGGAGCCCCGAACGGACTCCAGATTAGCCCTCCCGAGAGAGATTAGGGCTTGGCGGCGGCTCTGTATCGTAAAACGTGATAATTCTTCCTCTCTGATTTTTTTCTCCCCGAAAGTGAATATATGGAGTCGGGGGATACGTCGGTGGAGCAACAGGGGGCCCACGAGGCAGGGGGCGCGCCCAGGGGGAGGGGGCGCGCCCCCACCCTCGTGGACAGGGTGTGGGCCCCCTGGCATGGTTCTTTCCACGGATATTTTTTATATATTCCAAAATAATTCTCCGTTGAATTTAATGTCATTCTGAGAACTTTTATTTCTGCACAAAAACAACACCATGGCAACTCTGCTGAAAACAGCATCAGTCCGGGTTAGTTCCATTCAAATCATGCAAGTTAGAGTCCAAAACAAGGGCAAAAGTGTTTGGAAAAGTAGATACGTGGTACGTCCATTTTGCATCATGCTTATATGTTCATATTTATTGCATTATAGGCTGTTATTACACGTTATGTCACAATACTTATGCCTTTTCTCTCTTATTTTACAAGGTTTACATGAAGAGGGAGAATGCCGGCAGCTGGAATTCTAGGCTGGAAAAGGAGCAAACTCTGAAACCTATTCTGCACAACTCCAAAAGCCCCGAAACTTCACAGAACTCTGTTTCAGAAAATATAAAAAATATCTGGTGAAAGAAGATCACGAGGGGGGCCACCTGCTCTCCACGAGGGCGGGGGCGCGCCCCCCTATCTCGTGGGCCCCCAGAAGGCCCACCGATGCCCATCTTCTCCTATATTAGGTGTTTTGACCTGCAAAAAATCATAAGGAGGCTTTCGGGACCAGATGTCGCCGTCTCGATGCGGAACCAAGGCGGAAACCAATCTAGGGCTCCGGCAGAGCTGTTCTGTCGGGGATACTTCCCTCCGGGAGAGGGAAATCATCACCGCCGTCATCACCAACAACTCTCCCATCTTGGGGAGGGCTATCTTCATCAACATATCCACCAGCACCATCTCCTCTCAAACCCTAGTTCATCCCTTGTATCCAATCTTTGTACCCAAACCTCAGATTGGTACCTGTGGGTTGCTAGTAGTGTTGATTACTCCTTGTAGTTGATGCTAGTTGGTTTATTTGGTGGAAGATCATATGTTCAGATCCATTATGCATATTAATACCCCTCTGATCATGAACAATATTATGTCTTTTTCCGTATTTACTTTTGTTCCTGAGGACATGGGAGAAGTCTTGCTATTAGTAGTCATGTGAATTTGGTCTTCGTTCGATATTTTAATGAGATGTATGTTGTCTCTCCTCTAGTGGTGTCATGTGAACGTCGACTACATGACACTTCACCATTATTTGGGCCTAGAGGAAGGTATTGGGAAAGTAATAAGTAGATGATGGATTGCTAGAGTGACAGAAGCTTAAACCCTAGTTTATGCGTTGCTTCGTAAGGGGCTGATTTGGATCCACTTGTTTCAGGCTATGGTTAGGTTTTACCTTAATACTTCTTTTGTTGTTGCAGATGCTTGCATTAGAGGTTAATCATAAGTGGGAGGCTTGTTCAAGTAAGGACAGCACCCAAGCATCGGTCCACCCACATACCAAATTATCAAAGTACCGAACGTGAATCAGATGATCGTGATGAAAACTAGCTTGACGATAATTCCCATGTGTCCTCGGGAGCACTTTCCTTCATATAAGAGTTTGTCCAGGCTTGTCCTTTGCTACAAAAAGGATTGGTCCACCTTGCTGCACCATATTTACTTTTACCTTTTGTCACTTGTTACAATTACCTTATCACAAAACTATTTGTTACCTATAATTTCAGTGCTTGCAGAAAATACCTTACTGAAAACTGCCTATCATTTCCTTCTGCTCCTCGTTGGGTTCGACACTCTTACTTATCGAAAGGACTACGATAGATCCCCTACACTTGTGGGTCATCAATACGTTGGAGACGTATCAATTATCCGCCTCTGATTCGACCCAATCCTCTCCACGGTCGATGGACTGGATGGGGTGCTCGACATTCGTTCCTAATCCTAGATGGGGAGAGAGGGTAGATGCAGCGGAGGCGGCACGACGACGGTGGAGGCGGCACGACGGCGATGAAGGGGGCGGCAAGGAAGCGACTCGATCTGATTCAGGTTACAGTGAGGGGTGTCAGTTTTGCGGCCCCACTCGTTAGCATGTAACGGTCAAAATGTGGACTCTGCCATACGCAGCCCCACTCGTCAGAGTTAACGGTCAAGCCATTGACCCGACGGCAATGTCCGCTATGACCAGATCTGAGGGTTTCGGGCAAGGGAGTGGGGAAAAGTGAGCAAAAGTTAAGAGCATGGGGATGAATGAGTAGAACTAACGAACCAGGGGCACAGAAATAAAAATCTCTTTATCATTAGGTTAACTAGGGCCATATGTAATATATCTGAGGCTACATAGCAACATGCAGTGTACTTAATGTCTAAATATGCAATCCTAGGCTACATAGCAACAAGGAAGAGTGTTAACTTTAATGTTCTAATGATGTCTAGATATACGTAGAAGAGCAGCAGAAGCAACAACAACAACACAACCATGTTTGGATACTCAACTTAGCTAGAGGTTAGAGTTAGTTTCTAGCTCATGACTAACCCTGAACTAACTCCATCCAAAGAGTTGTTTGGATGGCATGGTTAGATTGACAATAAATGCACTAGGAGAACTAGCTCCAATTAGCACCTCTTTGGTTGGATAGTTTTTTTGGGTGGGTTATGGATGTAACTAGCTCAAACTACCTCATGTTTTGATATACTTTAGGGCTATTTGAGCCCGAACTAGCTCAAACTAACTGTAACCCATGGATACAACAGCAGTTAATCAGCCGATAATTTGTAAGAATGCACTAAACTCCTTCCGGCCCATAATATAAGATGTTAATTCATCTAGTATGTGAGTATATTTGATGTTATAAGATACTACCTCTGTTCCTAAATATTTGTCTTTTAGAGATTTCAAATGGACTACCACATACGAATGTATATCGACATATTTTAGAGTGTAGATTCACTCATTTTGCTCCGTATGTAGTCACTTGTTGAAATCGCTACAAAGACAAATATTTAGGAATGGAGGGAGTATTATAAAAGAGTGTTGTACTACATCATTGTGCAATTGTTGTTTAGCTTATGATATTAACTTGGTGCTTTTAGGTACATATGTCATCGGTAAAGACCCGCGCTTCGACCCTTTCTGCGTATGGGGCAATGAGATATCGATGAACCAGCATCAAGTGAGGAAGCTGATAAAGATTGTTAAGAAAATGGGTCCAAAGATGGCAATTAAACTATTTGTTTACACTTTATCCAACACAACAGCGAACTGCATGATGGTAAGTAAGAACTCTGCAGCCTTCTTTTTACTGGCCATAATGAGTTGTGTTATATGACAATGTCTGAGTCTTTTTCCTTTGCAGTAGTTGCCAAAGCAGTTTACTCAAGATTACCTCTCAAACTACATGATTGGTGGGCATGCAAAGGTTAAAGTACTTCTACCACAACACGATGATTATCTAGATGTTTTCATGAAGACCGTGAAGGATGGGCGTTCGGCCATCACAAGGGGTTGGACTTGAGTCGTGCGTGCCTTCTGCATGGAGGAGGGCACAATATGGGCATTCCACTTCACCTTGTTCAGCAACCAGAATGTATTTCGCCTCTTTCTTTATTGTCTTTAATAGTACAAGTATACAATTTTGGTTCATCATTCTTTATTTGGTTCTTATGTAATTCTTGAACATATGTACCTATGAACCGAATAATGCATTGGTTGTTTGAACCTAATGGATATGAATAAAGTTGTAGCATACATTCAAATTCAAATCCGGTACAATTTGAAATAGCAGCAATTAAATTACAATGAAATTACGCTCTCCAGGTTGAATATCACAAATGGTGCGGGCAAACTAAACGTTTGTGTTAGTTGCCTTATCGTACATGATTCGCAACCATGAACTGCTTCTGATGAAGTATGCATCATAAATGTTGCACCACAGAATAGCGTGTGTGATAGTTGTAGTGTACGATGATGTTACGACGGTCTGACATTTCGTAATCCTATCCGACACTCGTACGACGATTAGCTAATATTCTTAATAGTGCACCATTTGTGATGGTCCACGCATCATACATGTTCTATAATAGTGAACCGTTTGTGATGGGCCGCCCATCGTAAACGTAGCACCACAGAATACCGACTGCGATGGCAATGCGAGCAAAAACGAGTAGGAGTACTGTAGGGTCCCTATCCCCGATGGTTTCTGGGTCGTGTGGGAAGGAAACCCCCCCCCCCCCTATCGCCGTCACTCACTAGGTGACTGTTCCAAATGTTGTCGTGGAAAGGGGTTAAAAACCGTTTCTATAGCACCGACGCGTACTAGTGATTCTATACCAGTAACAATCCTTTGTGGAATAAGTTCATTTTTGTCATTGGGAACAACAGTGAACCCTCCTTTCTTAGGGACACAATGAACGGGACTTACCTGTCTACTATCAGCTATGGGATAGATTATGCATGCTTCTAAAAGTTTTAGTATTTCAGTTCTTACCACTTCTTTCATCTTAGGATTCAACCATCGTTGGCGATCAACAACGGGTTTAGCATTAGGTTCCATATTGATGTTGTGCAGACAGAGAGTGGGACTAATGCCCTTAAGATCAATAAGAATATATCAATTAGCAGCACGGTGCTTCTTCAGAGTTTTTAATAATCTTTCTTCTTCATGTTCTGAAAGGTTAGCACTAATAATAATAGGATATATCTTTTTCTCATCAAGATAAGCATATTTTAGTGTCAGGCAAATGCTTTAATTCAAACACAGGATCACCTTTAGGTGGAGGAGGACCTCCAAGGTTTCAATAGGAAAAATGTGTTTTAAGAGAGGTTGTAGCTCAAAGATTTTTTTTATCTATTTCATTTCTTTCATGCATGTGCTTATCATTTTCATGGTTGTTCTAGTGGATATGTAGGTGGCACAGCCATAGAAGCAAGACCAATTATTTCATCTTTGCTATGTGATTCTTTATTACGCGGTTGTCTTCTAAACTTGGAAAAATTAAACTCACGAGACACTTCACCAAAACTAATACTGACAGTTTCTTTTTCGCAATCTATTTTAGCATTGACAGTGTTCAAGAAGGGCCTACCATTGATAATGGGACAAAAGTCATCTTGTGAGAAACCAAGAACTAGAAAATCAGTAGGATATTTTATTTTCCCACACAAGACTTCAACATCTCTAACTATCCCAAGTGGTGTGATGGTGTCTCCATTTGCAAGTTTAATAGTAACATCAATGTCTTCTATCTCAGGGGGTGCTATGTCATTCATAATTTCTTGGTATAAGGCAAAAGGAAAACACTTACGCTAGCACCCAAATCACATAAGCCATGATAACAATGATCTCCAATTTTAACTGAGACAACATGCATGCCAACTACAGGTCTATGTTTATCTTTTTCATTAGGTTTGGCTATTCTAGCAGCTTCACCAATGAAGTAAATACCATGCCCATCAATATTAGCATCCAAGAGATCCTTAACCATAGCAAAACTAGGTTCTACTTTAATGTGCATAGGTTTTTTGGTGCTTTAATATCACTTTTGCGAACCTGTGATGCCCCGGTTTGACCGTACACTAATCATGCACGCAAATGTGTACGACCAAGATCAGGGACTCACTGGAAGATATCACAACACAACTCTAGACACAAATAAAATAATACAAGCTTTATATTACAAGCCAGGGGCCTCGAGGGCTCGAATACATAAGCTCGAATACACAAGAGTCAGCGAAAGCAACAATATCTGAGTACAAACATAAGTTAAACAAGTTTGCCTTAAGAAGGCTAGCACAAAAGTAACATGATCGAAAAGGCAAGGCCTCCTGCCTAGGACCTCCTAACTACTCCTAGTCGGCGGCGGCCGTCACGTAGTAGTAGGCACCCTCGGGGTAGTAGTAGTCGTTAAAGGTGGCATCTGGCTCCTGGACTCCACCATCTGGTTGCATCAACCGGAAAGAAGAAAGAAGGGGGGAAAGGGGGAGCAAAGAAACCGTGAGTACTCATCCAAAGTACTCGCAAGCAAGGATCTACACTACATATGCATCGGTATCAATGAAAAGGGTAATATATGTGGACTAAGCTGCAGAATGCCAGAATAAGAGGGGGATAAGCTAGTCCTAACGAAGACTAGCATCTTCTGGAAACCATCGTCTTGTAGCAACAGGGGGGAGTAGAGTAGTATAACATAAGTCATATTTATGTTGTTGTATCAACGCTCCAGGATCCTTTCTCGACTCCCGAAGCAACGTATCCAAATCATGACTCAGCATCCAGTTCTAGTTGTAGCGATCGGGATACAACTCCAAGTGTCCATTACCATAGGACAGGCTATCGATGGATGTTTTCTTCCCTGCAGGGGTGCAGCAACTTACCCACCACGCTTGCTTAACTCCGGCCGGACACACCATCAGGTCATGCCCGCCCTCGGCCAAACAATACGCCGCAACCCGACCTAGGCTTAATAGAGAGGTCATGCACGCCGGACTAAACCCTATGCCCCTAGGGGTCATGGGCCAATCGCCCCGATAACTCCTACACGTTGCGTATGCGGCCGGTGAGGAGACCTGGGCTACCTCCTTAAAAAGGCAGGTGCTTACACGGTCCAACCCATCGTGCGCCGCTCAGTCGCAATGACGTCAGTTAAGCTTCGGCTGATGCATACGACGCAGAACGCCCATACTATGCCCACGTGATGTTTAGCGCTATCAGGCCAGAGGCCCCTCGGATCAAATATCCAACCCGTTTAGTGTCTTGGGAACGCGCGGTAACGAGCAGAGACTCACGATTATGTGACCCCATTGTTCCGTCTCGAGGACTTGCGGCAAGGGCTAAGAATGCCCAGCCACGCCTCGTATTTATCTCGCAGGCACCTTCCATGTCAACCCAACTACACATCACTCGCAATTAAGCTCGCGCCGGTACCCCTTAGGGCCGACCCGTCTTTAGTAACATGGTTCAGTGTAAAGTCATAGTAACCATAGTAACTGTGTGTCCAACACCAAAGGGAAACCTGAGGAAATCACCCTCGATGGAATTCCACCTGATGTTTATCGTCAAGGTGAACGAAAGAGGAGTCACCCTCGAGGTCGACTCTTGAAGAGTTGCACGACAGTGTTGTTATCAGGAGTGGAGAAGGAGGAAATCACCCTGAATGACCATAACCGATGAACTAACCTACAAGGTTAACATCAGAAGTGCTGATGAGGTCTCACCCTCGGCACTCGATAATAACCCAGTAGTGTCGAGCAGCTAAGGGGAAAGTGATGTGCAGTGCTGGGGCCTGGTCTTCGATCCCATTGATCGGGTCTTATGATAATCCAGCGGAGCAGTCGGGACAATGTGGGGGTCACTGGTGGATCTCTAACCAGCCTATACTAAGGAGTTTAGTATAAACATGTAAGGTGTGAAAGCAGGTACCAACAACAGGCTATGCATCAGAATAGGATCATACAAAAAGCAGTAGCAGTTCTAATGCAAGCATAAGAGAGAAGAGAGTGGGAAATATCAGAATGATCAAGGGGGGTTGACTTGCCTGGTTGCTCTGGCAAGAAGCAGGGGTCGTCAACACCGTAGTCGATCACCGGGGTATCATCGGTCTCGTGGTCAACCGGAGAGAAGAGGAGGAAGAAATAGTAAATATAAAGCACACAGGTGCAACAAGGAAGAACATGTCAACATGCATTGCTAGGGTGCTCTAACGCGGTGCTACATGGTACCGGCGAAGGGGAATAACATCCGGGAACGTTTTCCGGAAGTTAGGCATTTTCAGACAAGCGAACTTGAGGGGGATTGTTCCATGTTCGGTATGATAGAGATGTGTGGCGGACGAATGGACCGCGTATTCGGATTCATCTCGTCGTTCTGAGCAACTTTCATATATAAAACTTTTTCATCCGAGTTATGGATTATTTTCTATGATTTTTCAAAGTTTTATTAATATTCCGAAATTATTATTAATTCGAAATTAAATAATAAATTGCTACGGGTACCCAGCTCTGTGTACCCAGAAGTGCACACAGAGGATGACAAGTGGGCCAGGGGGGTCCCAGTTGACCCAGTCAACAGTCAATAGAGTTGACCATTGACTGGTCAAATCTGCTGAGCGAGGCCCGCTGTCATAGAGACATTAGGTTTATTACCTAGTTAAGCCTAAATTAATTAGTCTAAATAAGTAAGTAATTAATTAACTAATTTTTTAAACCTTTTTTAAGGGGGCAGGCCCCATCTGTCAAGGGCCCAATGGCCTTAGCGTGGCGAGCGCGTATCGGGCGCAGCGAACGGGCGGGCACCCGCCCGATCGGCCACCGGTGAGGGGGCGCCAGGCGCGGCCTGCCGGCCGGAGCCGCGAGGGCCGGTGCGGCAGCCGGAGACGGGCCCGGAGGAGGGGCCGGGAAGCCGCGGGGCACGCAACGCCGCCTGGCGGCGCCGGCGGAGAACAGGTGGTGGCACGGCGCAGTGGCGGGGCGGACGGAGGCGCGGCCGTGGCACACGGAAGGGGCCAAAGGGCGGGCGCGGTGGCGGGAACTGAATCCGGGCACCGGCGGCTACGGAGATGGTCGGCGGCCAGGAGAGAAGGGGAGGGCTGCGATTGCGGCGGCGGTGGGTGCTTGGGCCGCAGCCGGGCACGGGCGCAGATGGGGTTCGGCGGGAGGCAAGCCGGGCACGGCGGTTAAGCTGAGACAGGGCTGGGCACGGCCCTGGGTGCGGCGGGTGCAGCGACGCGGGCGCACGCCCATGGGCTGTGGCGCAGTTGCGCGAGACAGAGGGGCCACGGCAGCTGCGAGACGCGGCCCGAAGCACGGCGAGCGCAACTCCGTGCAACACGACATACGGCGGCCTACGGTGTGTAAAACGAAGGGGGTGGGAGGGGAAGCCATGACGAAGCTCACAGTGAGGACGACGGGTCGGGCAGTGGGCTCGGAGAAGGATTGAAGACGACGATCCTCGGCAGGGATCCACGACGACCGAAGGTGGAAGGCGAAGCCGATCCCGTCGATGTAGGGCTCCGTGCTTGAGCCCAATGGCGCAGGCGATGTGGCGAACGTCGAAGGTTCACCCCGACGTGGTCTCCGGCGAGGGAGAGCGCGGTGGCCGCGACAATGATGGCAAGGAGCGTCGGGCGCGAGTGGCAGAGGGAGATGGGTCATGACGGGAGAGGGATTAGGGTTCACCGGGGGAGGGGCGCTGGCCTTATAGGCCGGGGGAGCCGGCGGATGGCCGCCACGGTGCCGGCCGGTGTCGTGGCAGACATCAACGATGCCCACGATCCCCCCCCCCCCCCCCGTGAACAGGGAGGGGGGAGGCAGTGCGCAGGCTGGGGCAGCCTGCCAGGTGGATGGGCCAAGGACGTGGGTTTGGCCCAGTGGGGCAGGGTGTTGTCTAACCATTTTTAGAAATCCAAAAGGCCAATTTTAAAAAGTTGTTGGACCACTAAATAATTTCTAGGGGCACTTCCGATATCCAAAAGAGGTTGGTTCCAACATGACAAATACCCAGGGATTATTTGCCACACTTTGAACATTTTAGTTATCATGTTTGGCAAATTTGAATTTTGACTTTAAATTTGAGTTCGAATATGAACAGTGAATCGGATCAAGTGAGGATTAGCAACAGTAATGTGATGACGTGGCACCATTAACGGAGGATTACTGTAGCTTAATTATCCGAGCGTCACAATTCTCCTCCACTACAAGAAATCTTGTCCCGAGATTTAAGGAGTGAAATAAGAGGGAAGCTATAAGAACGGATGTCTGAAAGGACCGGTCTCCGATAGTTATCTAAAGGAAGGATATTTTACTCGAGAGTTCTATAAGGAGGTTCAACAAGTTTCAACCAGGTAGGCATCCAGTGGATGACTAAAACAAGTGATGATGGGGTTCATAACAATGAAGAATAATGTTGCCTCTGATACTAGAATGAAACATGGGGAGGAAGTTGGCTCGTGAATTACATACGAAGCCAAGTGCGAGGATCAATTTTGGAAAAACGGGAATGTACAAGAGAGTCGGGTTTCGACCCTGAGGAACTGTGGGTTATGGGCCCACCATGTGGGTTGAAAGTAGGAAAGACGGTGACGTCTTAAACGATCATGTAAGCAAGACATGTCAGATGATAGCATGTCAGTTTTGCCGGCAACAACATCGGTACCAAGGGCGAGGGACAAAGAGAACCATTTTCCTGCTCGTTGAAACGAGGCGGACCAATAGGCAAGGTTCTCATCCATCGATGGTTACCGGAATGTTATCAACAATAGTACCAGGGTCTTACTGACAAAGTTGTACACCAAGGTGTTTACATAAGCAGAAAATTATTACTGCTTAGAGAAAAGAAAGGTTAAACAAATAAATGGAAAGGAAAATGTGTTTAAACACAATGAATAGGAGTAAATCATCCCCAAGATTAAGCAGGGCATGATATACGTGTCAGGAGATCAAAGTCGTGGCCATGTAGATAAAAGGGGTAAGAAGAATTATGATATGTACCCACACAACGATGTTGGATAGTTGATCAAGAAACATTTAGCCTTGTGCTTACAATGTTCTTGTGGATCTTCGGAGTACCACAGACATGCTTCGAGATAGCACCGACATGGTCATTGGGTAAAGATCAGACTTTGAATACACAAAGGATCCTTTAGGAACAACTTATAGAATAGGTCTTACATTTTCAGCAAGGAAAAGATGAGGATGTGGCTGACGGGCTCAGCAACAATTCATTGAGATTTCCATAAGCATGGATTTCTACATTCAAGTGAACAAAATGATAACATTGGTCATACTGCAGTATGTTAGAGGAGAACATCCATAAGTAAACATTGAATGGAACGTGCACCTAGAAAATGTACTAAGTAGCACGATCAATGTTATAATGGTGATTCAATAACCAAAAGACCGAGCATGAGACTATCAACCATTCACTTCAAAGCAATAGGGTTGCTAGAAGTTTCGAATTCGAACGTCATACTTCAATTGTTTGGTTTCCGGTTAGGATCAACACGGGGACCAAGGAATGAGCAGATATGGCAAGAAGTATCACATGTATAAAGAATTCTTAAGAGGTGGTGAAATTCTCACGACATTCTTGACATGAAAGATGGTAGTACTCCAAGGTAGAGCATATCATAAGTCGGATAACAAGGAACAAGTTTGTGTTGGAGGGAATGCAAGAATGTTGTCAATGTTAATACAAATCATCGAGAAGAAAGGATGGTATTTCCCATCATGAATTCGATTCACAACTTGGAAGAAGGCAAATCATTGTTGATGGTGATCACGACACATTTGTCGAGAGATTTCATTAGGATGTAAGTGATCGGCGATGACATCAAGTCAAATGAATGATGGAGCGAAAGGTTATTGAAACCACTAGTACAATACAAACTTGAAATCAAGCTAGTTGTTCAAGGCGAAAAGATATGCCGAGGAAGATCAGCGTAAGCTTAGCTCATTGCTGAAATTGTGCTCCGTGAAGAAGGACCAGGTAGCACAGTTAAAAAGATGCATGATAATGATATAGCCAATCAGGCTAGATATGACTTCAAGAATTTAATAAACTCATAAGCAAGGGAGATTTCTTAGAGTTATTGAATCGGAGTGCGGGATTGATTCACTTATCGATGTCCTTGAGTGTCTTACAACTCAGAACCCGAGGAAATTGGAATCGGTGAGAAGTATTACTTGAAGAAGAACTCATAGGAAGTAATATGGTTCTGCGAAATTATCGAGACACCACGGGGTAATACTCGAAGGTAGAACATAATAGAGGTTGGACAGGTGCATTGACCTGTAGAGGACAAGTGGTTTAACTTCTCCGAGAAATGGTATTTAAAGGAGAGCATGGTCGGAACCATGATTGCAAAAGGCCAGATCCTAGATATAAGATGAAATTATATCAAGGGGTAATTAATTTTAAGAGAAGCCTTAATGATAAGATCTACACCGTGTCCATGGGCTTGGACAAAAAAGTTCAAGGTTGACTCCCACTTCTTCAATGCATAAGCTTTCATTCACTGCTCTATTAAAAATGAATTGATTGCGAAGACTTGCCTGGTGAATTACCATAGGAGTATGAACCTTGGAAAACTTTTGGGTTCGCACGGATTAAGGAACGCATAAGTTCAACCCATCAGGGCATCTTAGGCTCATACTACGCAAACTTCAGGAGCAAATTATACAAGCTCGAAAGCAGAGCATGGTTGAGAAAGCAGATGATATATTTTACCCAAGGCAATATGTATCAGGGGAAGAGCGCACAAAGTTTTAAATATGGTGTACACTGCCGGATAATAATCCAACAAAGGATCGAATAGTCCATAATGGAGCTGATGTCAGCATCGGCACACAACCAGAGGAAGAAACAATGCAAAGGAATTGGAGCATAGAAACAACTGACTAATTCAAGGCTCCCATGCGGAGGAATTGTGATGTTCCATTCAAGGGACCAGGAGCAAACATTCTGATTACGGATTGACAAGTTGAGTAGGCTTATTGGTGCAATCGACGACAATTTGATTGGTCGAGAACCAGCTCATGTTCAACATGACGTCTGAGCCGGAAGGATGAATTCTAGGATCGAGAATTGCGAGCATTCGCAACATGTTGAATCAACAAACTCAAAATGATAAAGACAAAGGATGTCACTAAGATTACTAGACTTATGGGGTTAACCATAATGTAAGCAAGCAAGAATTTCAAGAGCATTAGGTTGCTCGGGATTTTCCAAAGGTCGAATGATATTTCTGAGACTTGTGAAACACATGAATGGGGATGAGCTGATACTCGATAAATGGGAGGAATTATCCATAAGGGTATTCATGTGGCAATGAACTTCAAAGCAGTGGCACAATCGATGTACGGAATATAGGAAGAGGTTTTGGGGTACGTTGTAATAACAAGAGCAAAGGAGAATTGATTGTATGAATGACAAGTGTAAGTCGTTATCCGTATGGATATAACAATGGTAAGGAATTGCAAAAGGCAGAGGCCAGAAGAACCTCGGGAAACATCGAATATTCTCTCCAGAATCTTCTGATGAAGCAGGCGACCATCTTGACTGAAGGGGCTCTCCAGGAGAAAGTAATTTCGAGATCCTAAAGTTAGATTTTAGCAAAATCATTTCACCCAAACAGAAGAGAGATCAGAATCCCAGAGTATAGACGAGGAATAAAATATCCTAATACGACCCAATGGTGACATGGGCTCGTAAGCCACACAGCCAGGTTAGTAAAATGGCTTTTCAAAGACTAGACACAACTTCGGCCAAGGAGTTGGAAAGGGGGATCCTACATGCAGTTGGCTCTGATACCAACTTGTGACGCCCCCGATTTGACCATACACTAATCATGCACGCAAATGTGTATGGCCAAGATCAAGGACTCACTGGAAGATATCACAACACAACTCTAGACAGGGGCCTCGAGGGCTCAAATACATAAGCTCGAATACACAAGAGTCAGCGGAAGCAACAATATCTGAGTACAGACATAAGTTAAACAAGTTTGCCTTAAGAAGGCTAGCACAAAAGCAACACGATCGAAAAGGCAAGGCCTCCTGCCTCAGACCTCCTAACTAGTCCTGGTCGTCGTCGGCCGTCATGTAGTAGTAGGCACCATCGGGGTAGTAGTAGTCGTCAAAGGTGGCATCTGGCTCCTGGACTCCACCATCTGGTTGCATCAACCAGAAAGAAGAAAGAAGGGGGGAAAGGGGGAGCAAAGCAACCGTGAGTACTCATCCAAAGTACTCGCAAGCAAGGATCTACACTACATATACATCGGTATCAATGAAAGGGTAATATCTGTAGACTAAGCTGCAGAATGCCAGAATAAGAGGGGGGAAGCTAGTCCTAACGAAGACTAGCATCTTCTAGAAACCATCGTCTTGCAGCAATAGGGGGGAGTAGAGTAGTATAACATAAGTCATATTTATGTTGTTGTATCAACGCTCCGGGATCCTTTCTCGACTCCCGAAGCAACATATCCAAATCATGCCTCAGCATCCAGTTCTAGTTGTAGCGATCGGGATACAACTCCAAGTGTCCGTTACCGTAGGACAGGCTATCGATAGATGTTTTCTTCCATGCAGGGGTGCACCAACTTACCCACCACGCTTGCTTAACTCCGGCCGAAAACACCATCAGGTCATGCCTGCCCTCGGCCAATCAATACGCCGCAATCGGACCTAGGCTTAATAGAGAGGTCATGCACGCCGGACTAAACCCTATGCCCCCAGGTGTCACGGTCCAATCGCCCCGGGAACTCTTGCACGTTGCGTACACGGCCAGTGAGCAGACATGTGCTACCTCCTTAAAAAGGCAGGTGCTTACGTGGTCCAACCCGGCGCGCGCCACTCAATCGCAATGACGTCAGTTAAGCTTCGGCTGATGCATACGACGCAGAACGCCCATACTATGCCCACGTGATGGTTAGCGCTATTAGGCCAGAGGCCCCTCGGATCAAATATCCAAACCATTTAGTATCTTGGGAACGCGCGGTAACGAGCAGAGACTCATGATCATGTGAACCCATCGCCCCGTCTTGAGGACTTGCGGCAAGGGCTAAGAATGCCCGGCCACACCTCGTATTTATCTCACGGGCACCGTCCAGGTCAACCCGACTACACATCCCTCGCAATTAAGCTCGCGCGGGTACCCCTCAGGGCCGACCCGTCTTTAGTAACATGGTTCAGTGTAAAGTCATAGTAACCATAGTAACTGTGTGTCTAACACCAAAGAGAAACCTGAGGAAATCACCCTCGATGGAATTCCACCTGATGTTTATCGTCAAGGTGAACGAAAGAGGAGTCACCCTCGAGGTCCACTCTTGAGGAATTGCACGACAGTGTCGTTATCGGGAGTGAAGAAGGAGGAAATCACCCTCGATGACCATAACTGATGAACTAACCTACAAGGTTAACATCAGAAGTGCTGATGAGGTCTCACCCTCGGCACTCGATAGTAACCTAGTAGTGTTGAGCAGCTAAGGGGAAAGTGATGTGCGGTACCGGGGCCTAGTCTTCGATCCTGTTGATCGGGTCTTCTGATAATCCAGCAGAGCAGTCGGGACAATGTGGGGGTCACTGGTGGATCTCTAACCAGCCTATACTAAGCAGTTTAGTATAAACATGTAAGGTATGAAAGCAGGTACCAACAACAGGCTATGCATCAGAATAGGATCATACAAAAAGCAGTAGCAGTTCTAATGCAAGCATAAGAGAGAAGAGAGTGGGCGATATCAGAATGATCAAGGGGGGTTGGCTTGTCTGGTTGCTCTAGCAAAAAGGAGGGGTCGTCAACACAGTAGTCGATACCCGAGGCATCATCGGTCTCGGGGTCTACCGGAGAGAAGAGGGAGAAGAAACAGTAAATATAAAGCACACAGGTGCAACAAGGAAGCACAACATGTCAACACGCAGTGCTAGGGTGCTCTAACGCGGTGCTACACGGTTTCGGCGAAGGGGAATAACATCCGGGAATGTTTTCCCGGAGTTAGGCATTTTTGGACAAGCGAACCGGAGGGGGATTGTTCCATGTTCGGTATGATAGAGATGTGTGACGGATGAACGGAACGCGTGCTCGGATTCGTCTCGACGTTCTGAGCAACTTTCATATATAAAACTTTTTCGTCCGAGTTACGGATTATTTTCTATGATTTTTCAAAGTTTTATTAATATTTTGAAATTATTAATAATTCAAAATTAAATAATAAATTGCTACGGGTACCCAGCTCTGTGTACACAGAAGTGCACACAGAGGATGACAAGTGGGCCAGGGGGGTCCGAGTTGACCCAGTCAACAGTCAATAGAGTTGACCATTAACTTGTCAAATCTGCTGAGCGGGGCCCGCTGTCATAGAGACATTAGGTTAATTACCTAGGTAAGCCTAAATTAATTAGTCTAAATAAGTACATAATTAATTAACTATTTTTTTATTTTTTATTTTTTATTATTATTATTTAAAACCATTTTTAAAGGGGGCGGGCCCCATCTGTCAAGGGCGGGGCGGACGCGTATCCGGCGCAGCGAACGGGCGGGCGCCCGCCCGCTCGGCCACCGGCGAGGGGACGCCAGGGCGCGGCCTGCCGGCCGGAGCTGCGAGGGCCGGCGCGGCAGCCAGGGACGAGCCCTGGAGGAGGGGACGGGACGACGCGGGGCACGCAACACCGCCGGGCGGCGCCGGCGGAGAGCAGGTGGCGGCACGGCGCAGTGGCGGGGCAGACGAAGGCGTGGCTGTGGCGCACGGAAGGGGCCAAAGGGCGGGCGCAGCGGCGGGGACTGAAGCCGGGCATCGGCGGCTGCGGAGATGGCCGGCGGCCAGGAAAGGAGGGGGAGGGCCGCGGTCGCGGAGGCGGTGGGCGCTTGAGCCGCGGCCAGGCACGGGCGCAGATGGGGTTCGGCGGGAGGCAAGCCGGGCATGGTGGCTAAGGTGAGCAGGGGCGGGGCACGGCCCTGGGTGCGGCGGGTGCAGCAACGCGGGCGCACGCCTGTGGACTGTGGCGCAGTTGCGCAAGACAAAGGGGCCACGGCAACTACGAGACGCGGCCGGAAGTACGGCGAGCGCAGCTCCGTGCAACACGACGTGCGGCGGCCTAAGGCGTGTAAAACGAACTGGGCAGGAGGGGAAGCCATGACGAAGCTCACAGTGAGGACAACTGGTCGGGTATTGGGCTCGGAGAAGGATTGAAGACGACGATCCTCGGCGGGGATCCACGACGACCGAAGGTGGAAGATGGAGCCGATCTCGTCGATGTTGGGCTCCGTGCTCGAGCCCGATGGCGCAGGCGATGTGGCGAATGGCGAAGGTTCACCCCGACGTGGTCTCTGGCGAGGGAGAGCGCGGTGGCCGCGACATTGATGGCCAGGAGAATCGGGCGCGAGTGGCACAGGGAGATGGGGCACGAGGGGAGAGGGATTAGGGTTCACCGGGGGAGGGGCGCTGGCCTTATAGGCCGGGGGAGCCGGCAGATGGCTGCCACGGCGCCGGCCAGTGCCGTGGCAGACATCAACGATGCCCACGATCCCCCCCCCCATGAACAGGGGAGGCAGTGCGCAGGGTGGGCCGGCATGCCAAGTGGATGGGCCGAGGAGGTGGGCTTGGCCCAGTGGGGCAGGGGGGTTGTCTAACCATTTTTAGAAATTCAAAAGGCCAATTTTAAAAAGCTGCTAGACCACTAAATAATTTCCAGGGGCACTTTCAAAATCCAAAATAGGTTGGTTCCAACATGATAAATACCCAGTGATTATTTGCCACACTTTGAACATTTTAGTTATCACGTTTGGCAAATTTGAATTTTGACTTTAAATTTGAATTTGAATATGAACAGTGAATCGGATCAAGTGAGGATTAGCAACAGTAATGTGATGACGTGGCACCACTAATGGAGGATTACTGTAGCTTAATTATCCGGGCGTCACAGAACCAGAGCTGAAACCTTAGCATGTTCCTTCAACCACTCATGAAAAGGTGGGTTTCAGTATAAGCAATAGGCACAACTGGATCAACACTATAAATGATAGTTCCTTCTTTAGCTATTTCTGGTTCTTTAATTTTTTTTTCCTTAATAGGGGGATGGTATTTAAACCACTTCTCCTTAGGGAGATCAACATGAGTAGCAAACGATTCACAGAAAAGGCTACTATCTCGAAATCAAGTCCATATTTAGTTCTAAACTTGTGAAAAGCATCAATATTCATAAAAGATTTAACACAATCAAATTTGAGCTTAATACCCGACTCTTTACCATTGTTGAGTTACCAATCTTCAGAGTTGCATTCAATTTTGCCTAAAAGATCCCACTTGAATTCAATAGTCTTCGTCATAAAGGAACCAACACAAGAAGTATCGATCATGTATTGATCATTGCGAGAAAGCCTAGCATGACAGTTCTGAATGATAATTTCTCTCGGGAGCTCATGATGGGGACATTAATATAACTTTGACTTAAGCCTCCCCCAAGATAGAGTGATACTTTCTCCTTCACAAGGACAAAAATTATATATATAATTCTGATCACGATGAACTAGATGCATAGGATATTTTTTGATGGAATTCCAATTTCAATCGATTCCAGTTCCAAGATCCAATATCATCGCATAGCCTATACCATGTCAGTTCTTTTCCCTTCAAAGATAGTGGGAAAACCTTCTTCTTAGCTTCATGTCCGGGTAAACCTGGAAGCTTAAATAATCCACAAATGTCATCTACATATATCAAGTGAGAATCAGGATGTTATGTTCCATCTCCTGCACTAGGATTAGCTAGCAGTTCTTCTATCATACCCGAAGGGATTTCATAACCAATAGTTTCAGTAGTTGCAGTAGGTTGAGGGGCAGCAAATTGTTCTTCCGATCGATGTGAAGATACCCCGAACAAACCCCTCAATGTATCATTCTCCATATATAGTAACAAGTGGCAATAAATTCCAGCACATAGTATAAATTTTCCTTACCAATTTCCACTTACCAACAACGCTTCACTCCCCGGCAACGGCGCCAGAAAAAAATCTTGATGACCCATAAGTATACGGGGTCAATCGTAGTCCTTTCGATAAGTAAGAGCGTCAGACCCAACGAGTAGACAAAGTGGCATGGAGCTCAATATGTAGACCACTTGGCTTCGGTGGTCTCGGAATGAAGAACTTGAGTTTGCAAGCCCTTGCACTAAGAGTGAGATGGGAATGGCTGAGACATACCGAACCGCGCAGGCCTTGGCAAGGACTTCATATGCTGATTGACGATGATGTGAGGCAACTATTCGATAGCCTAGTGATGATTTCCATGGGCAGAGGAGACAAAGTGCTATTCTGGAGGGATAGATGGATTCATGGTTTTGCGGTTCAGGACATTGTGCCATTGTTGGCTCAAGGAGTGGGAACAAAGACTAGAAACACCAGGACAGTGGCTCAGGCTTTGAATGGAGAGAGATGGGTCCAGGAGCTGCAACCCCAACTCTCGTTCGGAGCCGTGATCCAGGTCATGCACCTTAGGCACGCAATTGCCATAGTCCCGAGAGATGAGCATGCTGAGGATACCTTTGCATGGCCTCACAATAGGTCGGGTGTGTACTCGGCGAAGTGTACCTACACCCAGTTGTGCATGGGTGGGATCCAATCCCCGATAGCCATTGGGATCTAGAGGAGTTGGGCCCTGCTTAAATGCAAAAAATTTGCATGGCTGGCGGTGCAACACAGACTATGGACATCTGACAGGAGAGCGAGGCATGGATTGCAGGAGGAGCCCTCCGCGTGCTATACCTACATGCAAGAAGAGGATAACGTGGAGCACATTCTGGTGCAATGTGTGCACACGCGTGAGGTCTGGCACACTATAGCTTAACGCCCCAATTCCGAGCGGGACCGACACCTTTGTTGAGTGGTGGCTCAGCTCGAGGAGAAGCTTCCAAGGAAAGGATAGGAGAGGTTTTGACACTTTCGTCATCGCTGTTGCTTGGCTACTTTGGAAGCAACAGAATGCGAGAGTTTTCAATAGGCAAGATCAGCAAAAAACACCAGGTGAAACAGCTAGTGGGATCCTTGACGAGATACGAGTTTGGAAGCGTGCGGGAGTAGGAGTAGGAGGACTAGATAGATTCATGAGAAGTTGATGTAAGGATATCGGTGTGGCCTGGGTGTTCCAATGTTTGATGTTCACATCCTTCGTTGGTCTCTTGTAATTAACTTTGCTCCCTTCTATAAAGATATGGTACGCCATTGGCGTACTCTAAAAAAAAGACCCAACGAGGAGCAGAAGGAAATGACAAGCAGTTTTCAGCAAGGTGCTCCCCGGCAACGGCGCCAGAAAAAGGTCTTGATGACCCACAAGAATAGGGGATCAATTGTAGCCTCTTTCGATAAGTAAGAGTGTCGATCCAAATAGAAGCTAAAGGTAGAATAAATATTCCCTCAAAATCTATCGACCACCGATACAACTCTACGCACGCTTGACGTTCACTTTACCTAGAACAAGTATGAAACTAGAAGTACTTTGTTGTGGAACATGATAGGTTTGCAAGATAATAAAGAGCACGTAAATATAAACTAGGTTTTTTTTAGATAAAGTCACAAGTAAGTTAGTTTTAGTAGAGAGCTTTTTGTCACAAGAAAGTTATTTGTCCCTAGGTAATCGATAACTAGACTGGTAATCATTATTGCAATTTTATATGAGGGGGAGGCATAAGCTAACATACTTTCTCTTCTTGGATCGTATGCACTTATGATTGGAACTCTAGCAAACATCCGTAACTACTAAACACCATTAAGGTAAAACCCAACCATAGCATTATAAGGTGTCAAGTCCTCTTTACTCACATGCGCAAACAACCTACTTACTCGGGTTTAAGATTCTGTCACTCTAGCAACCCACCATAAGCAAATGATGAACATATAGAAAACCCTACAACGGGGATCCCTCATGCTTGCGCGACATGGAGAGCATAATAGGACAACACCAATAATAAAACATGCAACTCAAACCAATCACAATCATCAATCAACCCATAGGACAAAATGGATCTACTCAAACATCATAGGATAGCCATACATCATTGGGAAATAATATATAGCGTTGAGCACCATGTTTAAGTAGAGATTACAACGGGTAGAAGAGGTGTTACACCGCTGCATAGAGGGGGAGAGAGTTGGTGATGACGGTAACGAAGTTGTTGGCGTAGATCGCCATCACGGTGATGGCCCCGGCGGCGTTCCGGCGCCACCGGGAGAGAGGGGGAGAGAGCCCCCTCCTTATTTTTCTTCCTTGACCTTCTCCCTAGACTGGTCCATGGCCTCCATCGCAGCGGAGGGGCGGGAGCCCCTCCGAGATTGGATCTCTCTCTCTCTCTCTCTCTCTCTCTCTCTCTCTCTCTCTCTCTGTTTCCTTCTGTTTCTGCGCTCCCAGATTCTGGCCATTCACCATTTTTTAAATTCCCAGAAATCGGTAACTCCGATTGGGGTAAAAATTTAACGCGACTTGTATCTGAACATTATCTTTCTTACAGCGAAAGAAGGGCACCAACCGCCTTACAGAGTGTCCACAAGGGTTAGGGGCATGCCCACCCCCCTGGGCGCGCCCCCTACCTTGTGGCCCCCTCGGGCATCATCTCGCGTTGATTCTTCTTCCCAAAAATCACATATATTCCAAAAAAATCTCTGTAAGTTTTTATCCCGTTTGGACTCTGTTTGATATGGGTTTTCTACGAAACAAAAAACATGCAACAAACAGGAACTGGCACTGGGCACTGCATCAATATGTTAGTCCCAAAAATAGTATAAAATGTTGCCAAAAGTATGTAAGTTGTAGAATGTTGGCATGGAACAATCAAAAATTATAGATACGACTGAGACGTATCAGCATCCCCAGCTTAAGTCCTGCTCGTCCTCGAGTAGGTAAATAATAATAAAGATAATTTTTGATGTGGAATTCTACCTAGCATAATCTTGGTGATGTAATCTAATCATGGCATGAATATTAAGACACGAGTGATTCAAAGCAATAGTCAATCATTTGACATAAAATAATTTAATACTCGGGCATCCCAAGCCTTTCAAAATATCAATGCTAAAGAATGTTATCCCTACCAAATCATATAGTCTTTATGCTCCCTTTTCTTAACACAAGATACCCCTCATGCCCATCCCGATGTCAGCCAAGTAATTGCTTTAGTATTCTACCTTTTCAAGCATTTTTTCAAATTTTCACGCAATAGATGAGCGTGAGCCATGGACATAGCGCTATGGGTGGAATAGAAGGTGGTGGTAGGCAAAAGGAGGTAGAAAGTCTCACATTAACTAGGCAAACCAATGGACTATGGATATTTCCATCAATCGATATCAATGTGAGTGAGTAGGGATTGCCATGTAAAGGATGCACTAGAGCTATAAGTGTATGAAAGCTCAAAAACTAACTAAGTGGGTGTGCATCCAACTTGCTTGCTCATGAAGACCTCGGGCATTTGAGGAAGCCCATCATCGGAATATACAAGCCAAGTTCTCTAATGAAAAATTCACACTAGCATATGAAAGTGACAACATAGGAGACTCTCTATCATGAAGAACGTGCTGCTATTCTGAAGCACAAGTGTGGAAAAGATAGTAACATTGTCCCTTCTCTCTTTTTCTCTCATTTTTTGTCTTTTTTTAAATGGTCTCTTTGTCCTCTCTTTTTTGTGGGCTTCTTTGACCTCTTTTATTTATTTGGGCTATATTGGCCTCTTCTATTTATAATCTCACATGGGACAATGTTATAATAATGATGATCATCACGCTTTTATTTACTTACAACTTGATACTAGAACAAAGTATGACTCTATATGAATGCCTCCGGCGGTGTACCGGGATGTGCAATGATCTAGCATAGCAATGACATCAAAAACAGACAAGCCATGAAAACATCATGCTAGTTGTCTTACGATCATGCAAAGCAACATGTCAATGATGGTGCGTGTCATAACAAACGGAACGATGGAGATACATGGCAATATATCTCGGAAAGGCTATGGAAATGCCATAATAGGTAGGTATGGTGGCTGTTTTGAGGAAGGGTGTAAGGTGGTTTGATGCACCGACGAGAATTGTGCGGTACTATAGTGGCTAGCAAGGTGGAAGGGTGAGAGTGCGTGTAATCCATGGACTTAACATTAGTTATAAAGAACTCACATACTTATTGCGAAAAAACTACTTAGCCCTCAAAGCATAATACTACGACACATGCTCCTAGAGGGGAAGTTGGTAGGAGTTAACCATCGCGCGCCCCCGACCTTCACGCAAAGATAAATAATCAAGATACAATGTGCTCCAATTTGGTTATATAGTTAGGAGACCATATGTGCATGCTATGGGAATCACAAACTTTAACACCAATATTCCTACTAAACTAGTACCTCCCATATATTAGCATCTCTATATCACAAAACTATTGCAAGGAATCAAACATATCATATTCAACGATCTACAAGTTTTATGTAGGATTTTATGACTAACCATGTGAATGATGAATTCCTGTCAACTATCTAAATAGATATAAGTGAAGCAAGAGAGTTTAATTCATTCTACAAAAGATATGGCCATGCTCTAACAAATATAAGTGAAGCAAAAGAGCATTCTTCAAATTGCGTATTTTTATGTGTAGAGAAACATGCAATCCAAACTTCAAATGATATAAGTGAAGCACATGAAGCATTCTATAAAGCCATACTCAAAAGATATAAGTGAAGTGCAAAGAGCATTCTATAAATAAACCAATGACTATCTCATACTAGCATGGTGCATTTATTAAAAGAAAAAAACACATGACGCTCCCAGATTTACGCATATCATGTGACGAATAAAAATATAGCTCCAAGTAAATTTACCGATGATCGCTAGAAGAAAGAGGGGATGCCTTCCGGGGCATCCCCAAGCTTAGTTGCTTAGGAGTCCTTGAATATTACCTTGGGGTGCTCGGGCATCCCCAATCTTAGGCTCTTGCCACTCCTTATTCCTTCATCCATCGTGATCTCATCCAAAACTTCAAAACTTTAATCACACAAAACTTAACAAAACCCTCGTGAGGTCCGTTAGTATAATAAAGCAAATCACCACTTCAAAACCCATTCATATTTTATTTTTGCATTTTAGCTACTGTATTATAACTTATCTATGGCTTATACCACCGATAAAATCGATAGTTTCATCAAAACAAGCAAAACAGCGCATCAAAAACAGAATTTGTCAAAAACAGAATAGTCTGTAGTAATCTGAACATCTACCATACTTCTGTACCTCTAAAAATTCTGAAAATTTTAGGAAAAATAAACAATTCGTATAGAAAGACTGTGCAAAACGTTTCAGAAACGTTTGATGTTCCGGTAAAAAATGAAAAAGCATGCACTACAACCAAATTTCTATTTTGCACCGCACAAACCAACAAGCAATCTAATCATCCTAAAGGAAAATTTGGCACATTATTTTTATAATACAATGTATTTGTATAAGGGTATAATTATTTTCGTGAGAAACTTCCATTAAAAATTCTACATTGTTTCCATGAGCATGAACACAAGTGTTCAAGGTCGACCCGCACTTCTCCAATGCATAACCTTCCAATCGCTTCTCTTTTTGGAAAACTTTTTAGGTTCCCCTATTTATTTTTTTGATTTTAAACTATATAAAAGCACTCAACAAAAATAAATGACTCTCTAAAACTTTCGGGTTGTCTCCCTGGCAGCATTTTCATTAAAGCCATTAAGCTAGGCATATAGTGCTTAAGTAATGGATCCACCCGGATCCCAAGGTATATCAAAGCCAATTTTAATTAACAATGAGTTGTGATTCAGCAGTGAGCACAAAGTAACATATATCATGCAACAACGAAGTCTAACTCTCTTCATATGCATCGGCATGTCATAAAAGAACAATTCATGCACACGTAGTAAAGGCCGATACATAGCATAAACAGTTTCTTGCAATTTTATCGTATTGGAAACATAGAGAGGCGGATATGTAGTTCCTCTCTCATAATAATTGCAAGTAGGAGCAGAAAGCACATGCATATTATATTTATCAAAATCATCATGTGGAATAGTAGAACGCAACCCATCAATATAATCCTTAATAAGCGCAAACTTCTTCGGTATAGTGTAGTTGGGAGAATTCAAAAAGATAATAGGACTACCATGTATGGGTGCAATAGCAACAATTTCATGTTTAACATAAGGAACTATAGCTAGTTCATCTCCATAAGCATAATTCATATTGGCATCATGGCCACAAGCATAACAAGCATCAATTTCATCAAAAAATGATATTTCAAATAAATCAAAGGGATCATAGCAGTCATCCTTCGTAAGCATGAAGGCAAATTAAACAATGTATGGGATAAAGAGTTACTCTCATTATAAGGTGGGCATGGGTGATCAATCCGCTCTTCCTCCTTTTGTTATTTGCTCTCCTCCTCATATTTTTCATCTAATGAGCTCACAGTGTCATCAATTTCGTCTTCCATAGTTTCCTGCAAAATATTAGTCTCTTCTTGGACAATGGCGACCTTCTCAATAAACGCATCAATATCGGCATTGTATTTATAATTCAAATAGCAATATTTAAGTATAGCAAGATTTTCAGATCTGTGAACAACATCATCATAATTTTCCTACTCTTCAAACAAACATTTAATTTCACAAGCACCCTTAAAAGCGGCAAATTCTTCCATTTGTTCCACATCATAGTAATCATATATACCATTAGCATAAGAAACGAAGGTTTTATTATCATTAAATTTCCATGAAAAGGGTAGGTGTGGAGCATTCATCCTAGAGCAACAAGTATAATCATATCTTAAGCAAAACTCCCGAGCATGCCATTTGAACATATGAATGTGATCCCATAACAATTTCCCTTTTTGAGTTAACCAATAATCCCTACATTATTCACGTTGATCCAATGTTACTCTCATTATATAGTTGAATGGGGTTTTCTTGGGATTATCAAATTAGTACATAATATCTTTCACATAATGAGCATCGAGGGTTTTAGGAGGTTCCCCATCTCCATGAGTAGCAAGTACACCTATTTTTTTAGTATTTCGTGTTCCATATCCATAACTAAAGATAGAAAAGAAGAGCACAAAAATAAAATCTACTTAGTGATAAAGCAAACAAGCACACACGAGAATATTCACACCACACTATCGCTCCCCGGAAACGGCGCCAGAAAAAGGTCTTAATAACCCACAAGTACATGGGATCAATTGTAGCCTCTTTTGATAAGTAAGAGTGTCGAACCCAAATAGAAGCTAAAGGTAGATTCTATCGACCACCGATACAACTCTACGCACGGTTGACGTTCGCTTTACCTAGAACAAGTATGAAACTAGAAGTACTTTGTAGGTGTAATGGGATAGGTTTGCAAGATAATAAAGAGCACGTAAATATAAACTAGGGGCTGGTTAGATAAAGACACAAGTAAGTTAGTTTTAGTACTGAGCTTTTTTCACAAGAAAGTTATTTGTCCCTAGGCAATTGATAACTAGGTCGGTAATCATTATTGCAATTTTATATGAGGGAGAGGCATAAGCTAACATACTATCTCTTCTTGGATCATATGCACTTATGATTGGAACTCTAGCAAACATCCGTAACTACTACAGATCATTAAGGTAAAACTAAACCATAGCATTATAAGGTATCAAGTCCTCTTTACTCCCATACGAAAACAACCTACTTACTCGGGTTTAAGCTTCTGTCACTCTACCAACCCACCATAAGCAAATCATGAACATATTGCAAACCCTACAGCAGGGATCCCTAGCGCTTGCGCGACACAGGGAGCACCATAGGACAACACCAATAATAAAACACGCAACTCAAACCAATCACGATCATCAATCAACCCATAGGACAAAACAGATCTACTCAAACATCATAGGATAGCCATACATCATTGGGAAATAATGTATAGCGTTGAGCACCATGTTTAAGTAGAGATTACAGCGGGTAGAATAGGTGTTACACCGCTGCATAGAGGGGGAGAGAGTTGGTGATGACGGCGGCAAAGTTGTTCGTGTAGATCGCCATCATGATGATGGCCCTGGCGGCGTTCCGGCGCCACCGGGAGAGAGGGGGAGAGAACCCCCTCCTTCTTCTTCTTCCTTGACCTTCTCCCTAGATGAGAGAAGGGTTTCCCCTCTGGTCCATGGCCTCCATGGAAGCGGAGGGGCGTGAGACCCTCCGAGATTGGATCTCTCTCTCTCTCTCTCTCTCTCCCCCTATTTCCTTTTGTTTCTACGCTCCCAGATTCTGGCCTTTCACCATTTTGTAAATTTCCGGAGATCCGTAACTCCGATTGGGGTGAAATTTTAACGTGATTTGTATCCGAATATTAGCTTTCTTGCAGCAAAAGAAGGGCACCAACCGCCTTACGGAGTGGCCACGAAGGTCAGGGGCGACCCCCCTACCTTGTGGCCCATCGGGCATCGTCTCGTGTTGATTGTTCTTCCCAAAAATCACATATATTCCAAAAAAATATCCGTAAGTTTTTATCCCGTTTGGACTCTGTTTGATATGGGTTTTCTGCGAAACAAAAAACATGCAACAAATAGGAACTGGCACTGTGCACTAGATCAATATGTTAGTCCCAAAAATAGTATAAAAGTTTGCCAAAAGTATGTAAGTTGTAGAATATTGGCATGGAACAATAAAAAATTACAGATACGACGGAGACGTATCACCTACCTTGCTGCACTTATGTTACTATTGCTACTTGTCACTTGTTACAAATTATCTTGTTATCAAACAACTTGTTACCACAATTTCAGTGCGTGCATAAATTACCTTGCTGGAAACCGCTTGTCATTTTCTTCTGCTCCTCATTGGGTTCGACACACTTACTTATTAAAAGGACTATGATTGATCCCCTATACTTGTGGGCCATCACCGGTCATGGTGAGTATAGTAGTAGCGGATGGTACCTGGCGGGGCCGCTGGAGGACTTCTTTAAAGGACGACGAAGGAGAAGCGGGCTGCAGCCTTGCTGGAGCGCTAGAGGTGGCGGAGATGTAGAGTTCCGACGGGGGTGTGGTATGGTAGCGGGGGTGGTGGAGCGGCGGCGAAGGCAAGAGAGAAAGTAGGAATAAGAGAAAATATGGAGGACGGAGGCGCGGGCCCCGAAAAGGTTTTGGGTAAGCTGGGGGTGTCAGAGTCCTACGTGTCGGGTGTCCATACTCCCGCAAAGCTCCTCACTTTTATCTTTGGTTTGCGGGAGAAACAAGTCCGAACTCCGCGCGGATCGATACATGCCCACGTTGGATGGCTTCCGCGGTGGTTTGCAGGTCCGCTTGGAGATGTCGTAAGAGCATCTCTAGTAGACCCCTTAAAATGCAGACCTGTAAACTAACTTTACATTTCATAGGATGTGTCGAATACGGGCCAAAAACAGCGTTCGCAGAACAGAAATGTCAAATGAAACTGTAAATTTTGAAATCTGAACTTCGCGGGAGAAACCGAACTACTTCAGTAGAACTAGCAACGTTCATAGTACTTGATCATCATACAGATCATTTTTATACAAAGTAGATCGGAGCCATCCGGATGCGGCAGTGGAGGAGTTCAGTCGTCGTTGGAGGAGGAGATGAGGTTGACGTAGACGTTGTGTCGTGCCATAGCTTCACGACACCATCCCTCAAGGTTGGCGTCGAAGTCCTGCGCCTTCGCGAGCCCTTGCTCGAGGAGGACGTCGTCGAGCTTGCCTAGAGTTCGATAGCGCTGCTCCATCTCCTCCTCCTATGCACTACGTGCGAGGATGGCCCGCTCTAAGATGCCCGCCTCGGCCTAGGGTAGGAAATCCTCTGGCCTGATGATGCCACTGGCCGGCCGCACCGGCTCCTTCGGCTCCCTCTTCACTATGCGGAGCGACGGGAGCTCCTCTGGCTCCCTTTTCATCGGCATGGGGAGCGGCATACGGGAGATCGACCCCCAGGAGGAGCTTCCCGCGCCGGAGGACAGACGTGCGTGCCTGCAGTCGTACTCCTCTGCCTCGGGGCGGAGGAGCGACGACGGCAACTCTAGGTCATGTACTTCTTCATGGTTCGCTTCCTCGCGCTGTCCGCTCTGACACACTGCCGCCGCTCGGGGTCGTCGGTATCGTCGGAGTGGTGACCCGAGCTCCACATCCCGCTCCACCTGGTGGGGAGAGGCGGCGGATATATCTCACCGGCAGCGTGAAATGAGAGAGGGGATTAAGAAATCGCGGCAGCGGGAGATAGGTTTTTGCCCCGTCTAGTCGCCACAGACCCATAGATACACCGCGTGCGGGGGCAGTTCGCGGGCCACCATAAAATCTTTTACGGGTTGGGCGACTGTACGGGCTCTGGTCTGGTCCAAAAACGGGCCAAACCCGTATAGTCGCCGGGATTTTAGGGGCTGTTTGGTTCTAGACCTTGTTGTTGGGGATCATTGCAGAAAATCAAAAAAATTCCTACAAATCACCAAGATCTATCTATGGAGATTACTAGCAATGAGAGGGGAGTGCATCTTCATACCTTTGAAGATCGTGATGCGGAAGCATTGCAAGAATGCGGTCGGTGGAGTCATACACAAAGCGATTCAGATCGCGGCCGAATCCGATCTAAGCACCGAACAATAGTGCCTCCGCGTTCAACACACGTGCAGCCCAGTGACGTCTCCCGCGCCTTGATCCAGCCAGGAGAGAGGGAGAGGTTGGGGAAGACTCCGTCCAGCAGCAGCACAACGGTGTGGTGGTGATGGAGGAGCGTGGCAATCCCGTAGGGCTTCGCCAAGCACCGCGGGAGAGGAGGAGGACTTGGGAGAGAAGGAGGGCTACGCCAGGACTTGGGTGCAGCTGCCCTCCCACCCCCCACATATATATAGGGGCAAGGGAGAGGGGGGCGGCCCCCTCAGATCTGATCTGAGGAGGGGGCGGCGGCCAGAGGGGGTGGCTTGCCCCCCAAGCCAGGGGGCGCCCCCCTTAGGGTTTCCCCCCAAACCCTAGGCGCATGGGCCCTAGGGGGGAGGCGCTCAGCCAACTTAGGGGCTGGTCCATCTCCATATACAGCCCATAGGGCCCTCCGGGGCAGGTGGACCCTCCCGGTGAACCCCTGGAACCCTTCGGTGGTCCCGGTACAATACCGGTACCCCCCCCCCCAAACTATTCTGGTGACCGTATAGGGACATCCCATATATAAATCTTTACCTCCGGATCATTCCGAAACTCCTCGTGACATCTGGGATCTCATCCAGGACTCCAAACAACATTCGGTAACCACGTACATCTATTCCCTATAACCCTAGCGTCATCGAACCTTAAGTGTGTAGACCCTACGGGTTCGGGAATCATGCAGACATGACCGAGACATCTCTCCGGCCAATAACCAACAGCGGGATCTGGATACCCGTGTTGGCTCCCACATGTTGCACAATGATCTCATCGGATGAACCACGATGTCAAGGATTCAATCAATCCCGTATACGATTCCCTTTGTCTACCGGTATAGTACTTGCCCGAGATTCGATCGTTAGTATACCGATACCTTGTTCAATCTCGTTATCGGCAAGTCTCTTTACTCGTTCCGTAACACATCATCCCGTGACCAACCCCTTAGTCACATTGAGCTCATTATGATGATGTCTTACCGAGTGGGCCCAGAGATACCTCTCCGTCATACGGAGTGACAAATCCTAGTCTCGATTCGTGCCAACCCAACAGATAATTTCGGGGATACCCGTAGTGTACCTTTATAGCCACCAAGTTACGTTGTGATGTTTGGCACACCCAAATCACTCCTACGGTATCCGGGAGTTGCACAATCTCATGGTCTAAGGAAAGGATACTTGACATTGTAAAAGCTTTAGCATACGAACTACACGATCTTGTGCTAGGCTTAGGATTGGGTCTTGTCCATCACATCATTCTCCTAATGATGTGACCCCTTATCAATGACATCCAATGTCCATGGTCAGGAAACCGTAACCATCTATTGATCAATGAGCTAGTCAACTAGAGGCTTACTAGGGACATGTTGTGGTCTGTGTATTCACACATGCATTACTGTTTCCGGATAATACAATTAAAGCATTAATAATAGACAATTATCATGAACAAGGAAATATAATAATAACCATTTTATTATTGCCTCTAGGGCATATTTCCAACAGGTTGCCACTTGCACTAGAGTCAATAATCTAGTTACATTGTGATGAATCGAACACACATAGAGTTCTTGTGTTGATCATGTTTTGCTCGTGGAAGAGGTTTAGTCAACGGATCTGCGACATTCAGATCCGTATGCACTTTACAAATATCTATGTCTCCATATTGAATATTATTTAGGATGGAGTTGAAATGGCGCTTGATGTGGTTGGTCTTCCTGTGAAACCTTGGCTCCTTGGCAATGGCAATAGCTCCAGTGTTGTCACAGAAGAGAGTCATCGGGCCCAATGCGCTTGGAATAACTCCTAGGTCGGTGATGAACTCCTTCATCTAGACTCCTTCATGCGCTGCTTCGGAAGCAGTTATGTACTCTGCTTCACATGTAGATCCCGCCACGACGCTTTGCTTGCAACTGCACCAGGTGACTGCCCCACCATTCAAAATATACACGTATCCGGTTTGTGACTTAGAGTCATCCAGATCTGTGTCGAAGCTAGCATCGACGTAACCCTTTACGACGAGCTATTCGTCACCTCCATAAACGAGAAACATATGCTTAGTCCTTTTCAGGTACTTCAGGATGTTCTTGACCGTTGTCCAGTGTTCCATACCGGGATCACTTTGGTACCTCCCCACCAAACTTATGGCAAGGTTCACATCAGGTCTGGTACACAGCATGGCATACATAATAGAACCTATGGCTAAGGCATAGGGTATGACACTCATCTTTACTCTATCTTCTGCCAAGGTCGGGCATTGAGCTGCGCTCAATTTCATACCTTGCAATACAGGCAAGAACCCTTTCTTGGACTGATCCATATTGAACTTCTTCAATATCTAGTCAAGGTATGTGCTTTGTGAAAGACCAATGAGGCATCTCGATCTATCTCTATAGATCTTGATGCCTAATATGTAAGCAGCTTCTCCAAGGTCCTTCATTGAAAAACACGTATTGAAGTAGGCCTTTATGCTTTCCAAGGGTTCTACATCATTTCCCATCAGCAATATGTCATCCACATATAATATGAGAAATGATACAGAGCTCCAACTCACTTTCTTGTAATACAGGCTTCTCCATAAGTCTGTATGAACCCAAACACTTTGATCACCTCATCAAAGCGAATGTTCCAACTCCGAGATGCTTGCACCAGCCAATAGATGGAGAGATGGAGCTTGCATACCTTGTTAGCATTCTTAGGATCGGCAAAACCTTCCGGCTGCATCATATACAGTTCTTCCTTAAGGAAGCCGTTAAGGAATGCCATTTTGACGTCCATTTGCCAAATCTCATAATCATAGAATGCGGCAATTGCTAACATGATTCGGACGGACTTCAGCATCGCTACGGGAGAGAAATTCTCATCGTAGTCAATCCCTTGAACTTGTCGATAACCTTTAGCGACAAGCCGAGCCTTATAGATGGTCACATTTCCATCCGCGTCAGTCTTCTTCTTAAAGATCCATTTATTTTCTATGGCTCACCGATCATCCGACAAGTCAACCAAAGTCCATACTTTGTTATCATACATGGATCCTATCTCGAATTTCATGGCTTCAAGCCATTTGTTGGAATCCGGGCCCGCCATCACTTCTTCATAGTTCGAAGGTTCATCGATGTCTAGCAACATGATTTCCAGGACAGGGTTGCCGTACCACTCTGGTGCGGAAAGTGTCCTCGTAGACCTACGAAGTTCAGCAGTAACCTGATCCGAAGCTTCATGATCATTATCATTATCTTCCTCTCTAGTCGGTGAAGGCACCACAGAAACATCTTCCTGCGCTGTGCTACTTTCCGGTTCAAGAGGGGTGACAATCACCTCATCGAGTTCCACTTTCCTCCCACTTACTTCTTTCGAGAGAAACTCTTTCTCCAGAAAGGATCCATTCTTGGCAACAAAGACCTTGCCTTCGGATCTGAGGTAGAAGGTATACCCTATAGTTTCCTTAGGGTATCCTATGAAGTGCATTTTTCCGATTTGGGTTCGAGCTTTTCAGGTTGAAGTTTCTTGACATAAGCATCGCATCCCCAAACTTTTAGAAACGACAACTTAGGTTTCTTCCCAAACCATAGTTCATACGGTGTCGTCTCAACGGATTTAGACGGTGCCCTATTTAAAGTGAATGCGGATGTCTCTAAAGCATAACCCCAAAATGATAGCGGTAAGTCGGTAAGAGACATCATAGATCGCACCATGTCCAACAGAGTACAATTACGACGTTTGGATACACCGTTACGCTGAGGTGTTCCAGGTGGCGTCAATTGTGAAACAATTCCACATTTCCTTAGGTGCGTGCCAAATTCGTGACTTAAATATTCTCCTCCACGATCTGATCATAAGAACTTTATTTTTCTGTCACGTTGATTCTCAACCTCATTATGAAATTCCTTGAACTTTTCAAAGGTCTCAGACTTGTGTTTCATTAAGTAGACATACCCATATCTACTTAAGTCATCAGTGAGGGTGAGAACATAACGATAGCCACCGCGAGCTTCAACACTCATTGGGCCGCACACATCAGTATGTATGATTTCCAACAAGTTGGTTGCTCGCTCCATTGTTCCGGAGAACAGAGTCTTGGTCATCTTGCCCAAGAGGCATGGTTCGCACGTGTCAAATGATTCATAATCAAGAGACTCCAAAATTCCATCTGCATGGAGCTTCTTCATACGTTTGACACCAATATGACCAAGACGGCAGTGCCACAAGTATGTGGGACTATCATTATGAACCTTGCATCTTTTGGCATCCACACAATGAATATGTGTAACATCATGTTCGAGATTAATTAAGAATAAACCATTGACCAGTGGGGCATGACCATAAAACATTTCTCTTATATAAATAGAACAATCATTATTCTCAGATTTAAATGAGTAGCCATCTCGCATTAAATGAGATCCAGATACAATGTTCATGCTCAAAGCTGGTACTAAATAACAATTATTGAGGTTTAAAACTAATCCCGAAGGTAGATTCAGAGGTAGCATATCGACGGTGATCACGTCGACCTTGGAACCATTCCCGACGCGCATCGTTACCTCGTCCTTCGCTAGTCTCCGCTTATTCCGCAGCTCCTGCTTTGAGTTACAAATATGAGCAACTGCACCGGTATCAAATACCCAGGAGCTACTACGAGCGCTGGTAAGGTACACATAATAACATGTATATCACATATACCTTTGACATTTCCGGCCTTCTTATCTGCTAAGTATTTGGGACAATTCCTCTTCCAGTGACCCGTTCCCTTATAATAAAAGCACTCAGTCTCAGGCTTGGGTCCATTCTTTGGCTTCTTCCTGGCAACTGGCTTACCAGGCACGGCAACTCGTTTGCTGTCCTTCTTGAAGTTCTTCTTACCCTTGCTATTCTTGAACTTAGTGGTTTTATTCACCATCAACACTTGATGTTCTTTCTTGATCTCCACCTCCACTGATTTCAGCATTGAATATACCTCAGGAATGGACTTCTCCATCCCTTGCATATTGAAATTCATCACAAAGCTCTTGTAGCTAGGTGGGGGCGACTGAAGGATTCTGTCAACGACCGCGTCATCTGGGAGATTAACTCCCAGCTGAGACAAGTGGTTGTGCAACCCAGACATTTTGAGTATATGCTCGTTGACAGAACTATTCTCCTCCATCTTACAACTGTAGAACTTGTCGGAGACTTCATATCTCTCGACTCGGGCATGAGCTTGAAAAACCATTTTTAGCTCTTAGAACATCTCATATGCTCCGTGCTGCTCAAAACGCTTTTGGAGCCCCGATTCTAAGCTGTAAAGCATGCCGCACTGAACCAGGAAGTAATCATCACTACACGACTACCAGGCGTTCACAACGTCTTGAGTTGCTGGGAAAACGGGTGCATCACCTAGCGGTGCTTCAAGGACATATGCTTTCTTCGCAGCTATGAGGATGATCCTCAAGTTACAGACCCAATCCGTATAGTTGCTACCATCGTCTTTCAGCTTGGTTTTCTCTAGGAACGCGTTGAAGTTGAGGGCAACATTAGCATGGGCCATTTGATCTACAAGACCTATTGTAAAGATGTAATGCCCAGTATGCGACTATGTCTCCCACATGTCGAGGCACGACTTAAAGACATAAGCGCATACTAGAATGATCTCAAGTATGGTATCTTTGGACATCTCATGTAAAATTCAAGGATGAAATTGTAAAATGATAGTTGGCTTACACTCGCCACGTCACACAATGAATACAATAGCATACATCATCCAAAGAACATCAGGGTCCGACTACGGACGAAAATCCAAATGAGAAAGATACCAAAACACAAGCCTGGATCCTCCTAGTAAGAACCACTACTGACCGTTGGGATACGAAACATAGTAACGGCCACGCTCTTCATCGAACTCCCACTGAAGTTCTGGACCATCTCCTGCATTGTTCTCAGCGGTACCTGCATCCGGTGTGTGTTGAATCTGTGAGCCACAGAGGACTCAGCAATCCCGTTCCCGGGTATCAAAACTACCAAAGCCTTAGGTGTGGACAGGCTATAAACAAGGGTTGCAGCAAGCACTAAGCACTAGCTTACGAGTTTAGAGCGAGAAGAGAACAAGTGCCAACGATCGCCAAGTTGATCAAGAAGTGATCCTAGCTACTCACGATCAAACATAACCCCACCGTGTTCACTTCCCGAAGCCCTTCGGAAAGAGACCATCACGGTTACTCACACAGGTAGTGTATTCTTATGAATAAGGTGTCAAGTTATCTACAACCGGATATTAACAAATTCCCATCTGTCACATAACCGCGGGCACGGCTTTCGAAAGATCAAACCCTGCAGGGGTGTCCCAACTTAGCCCATCACAAGCTCACGATCCGCGGAGTCCCAACTCCAAAGTGGGAAGACCCGAGTATCCTCGGAATCCCGTGCTCAAGATATTTCGACAAAGGTAAAACTAATCCAGCAAGACCTCCCGGTGTGCCGACACCCTGATAGTAGCCGCGTGTATCTCGTCTCTGGCCACGACCGGATGGGCGATCCTATAGGTTTTTACCAGACCTCGAGTTTCCCCAAGGTGGCCCTGCAGGACCCCTAGTTTGGACCAACACTCATGAGGAGTACTGGCCCGGGTTGTTAATTAAGAACTCGGGTTTGCAACGCCCTATGCAAGTTTTAGTTATTAGGAAAATGTAAAACCAATGTTGGGCCTTGCTGGAAAAGCTTTAAACGGAGCGAATTATCAAGGGGGGCCCATAAACCCCAACCGTGTTAGGAACGCAAAATCAAGGGACATAACACCGGTTTATCGGTTCCTACGGTGGCATGAGTGGAACAAAACACCAAGCAGAAAGGCTTAGCCTTCCACCCATAACCAATATATAGGTGCGTTAGTTTTTAACAGGTAATATATTGTGATATCCCAATAACAAGTATCATCATGGAGCAATCTTCAAAACTTCACCTGCAACTAACAACGTTATAAGAGGGGCTGAGCGATGTGTACTTAGCCAAACAACGATTTTCTAGGAAGGCGGTTAGAGTGTTTCATGGCAACAATAGGAGGGCTGACAAACAGGAATATGCATCGAGGCAATATCTAAAGAACGAGACATCTAGCATAGGCAAAGATAGAAGTGATATCTGGGAAAGGTCATCTTGTCTGTTGATTCCATAGAGGGATCGTAACCTTGCTCCTCAAACTCGGCCTCGAAAGGAATCTCGAACTCCAAATCGTCACCGGGCTCTAACCAACACAACAATGCAACACCGGAATAACAATCAATCATCATGCAATGCTCAAACACATGATGCATGAATATGATGCATGTGAACATGGATAGGATAAGATGCAACTCCTAGGGACAAGAAGAGTGCACAAGCAACATGGCAATAAACAAGATCACACCCATGTAGGACACAAGCAAAAGGAAACATAACTAACATGGCCACAAGTGGTTATGTAGATGTTTTAAACAAGCACCCAACAAGTTTTATAAGTTGTTTAACATGGCAAGGGGTGCAACTAGGACTAACAGCAACATGCTATCATTTTAAATGGGCCGGAAAGAACAAACAACAATTTCCGGAAACTCCCATATTCATTTAAATACAATTAGGACAGATCTGAGAAAGTCCTATTTTAAAGTTGTTAAACATGCAAAACAACAGCACCACATTAATCTACACATTTTTCCATCCCAAATGCATATAGAGTTTGTCAAATTTGGAGTTAGGTTTATTTAGTTATGATTTTTACAAGCTTGAGCATATTTTAAACACAAATTAATTCAAACAGCATTTTAAATGTTTTAAACATGGCAACAAACTGCATATTAATATTCTACATGAAAAACTAGGTAGTTTTCATATATGAAACATTTCCATGAGATGCATATAATAAAAGATATGAATTATGCAAAGAAAATACAGAAAAGAAATTAAAACAAAAAAGGAAAAAGGAAAAAGAGCTAAACAGACACGGTCTGGACCAGCCACAGTCGCTGACTGGTGGGTCCAGGGGAAGCTGAGGTGGCGCCAGCGGGTGTGGAAGTGGGTAGGAGGTACTGGATGGCTGCCAGGTGGGTCGGCTTGTCAGCGTAACAGGAAAAACAAAAAGGGGCCCTAAATCACTGGCCGGCGGGGAATCGAACCTAGGTCTCCCCAATGAAGGCACGATACGAGTACCAGCTGGGCTAGGCGCGGCTACTGGCTAGGAAGAAGGGCTCGACACTATTGATCTACCTCGTCGAGCCTCTCTGAGAGAAGACGATGACTGAACACGACGACGCCGAGAGGCAGCCGTGGCGATGGCGGGGCTAGATGGGTCACGGCGGGCGCACGAAAACCTGTGAAGGTAGCGGCTGTAGGATGCGCGCGTTCTTGGGCTCGCATAGGTGGGGCGCGGTGAACTCGAAGCTCCGGCCATGGTGACGGGGTACCGCGGGGACGCGGTGAGGCACCGCGAGGCGCGAGGCGAGCTGCGGGTGTTGCGGGTGTGCGTGGCTGCGGGTGCTACGGAGCGTGCGGGATGCAGGTGGCGCGGGCGTGCGCGCGGCTGCAGGTGCGCTCTGAAGTTTCAGAGATCCGTCGGAGCGCGGGGAGTGCGGCGCGGGCATGACAAAAGCCAGGACTCGGGTGCACCAAGGACGACGGGAAGGAGCAGGAGGGGAGCTGGGTATACCTCGTATACCTGTGACAAGAAGAAGAGTCTGAAGACGAGGCTACGGCGACGCGGTCGACCTCTGAACCTCGGCGCGATCTCTGACCGAGGCGAAGCTGGAAGCAGAGGAGGAAGCCCGGCGCAGACTCGACGATCTCCTCGACGCCGTAGTGGAAGCAGAGGGCGACGGAGACGAAGGGGAAGCCGATGGACTTGACGATGGCGGCTGGAGGTGACCGGAGGGCAGCGGCGACGGCGAGCGTGCTCTCAGCCGCGCTCGGGTGCTCGTGGGGGAAGGAGAAGGAGGGAAGGGGAAGATCCCCTTGGTGGCGGCGGCGAAGGAGGAACCCTAGAGGAGGCTTGGCTGCTTTAAATAGGGGGGTGCGGGGACGCGCTGGCCTCGACGTTCGTGAGCTCGAGCTCATGGCGTTGGCGCTCCCGAAGGCAAAGGAGGGAGACGACACTGTAGCGGGGTAGGTGAGCGTCGAGGGGGGGTCGCTGGAAGGCGGGCCCGGGCGCGAGGGAGGGCACGACACGACTGCGCGTGCGGGCTGCGCGCGTGGAGAGCTGGCTGGGCCGCGGTGCTGGCTGCTGGGCCAAGGTGGTTGCGGCTGCTGGGCTGCTGCTGGCTCTTCTGCTCTGCCCATTTTCTTACAATTTATGTTTAAATAATAAACAGCTGCATAAGGAAAATGTACAGGGGGCTAGGTGAGGAGTTTGATGGATATAAAAATATCCTCAAGCTCATGGAATCACACACTATTTTATAAAATTGTCCTAGGCATTTTTATAGGAAGTAAAATAATTCAAGTTTGAAAATAATTCAAACTTGAGCCATTTTAAAACCTAACCAAAACAATCCCAAAAGAGGCAAGGCTTAGCAATGTGGCTTAGGACAAGGTAACAAAGGTATGGGGAGAAGATGAACATTTTTGGAAGAGGCTAAGTCACTTGCAAAAATACTTGAAGAAAGGAGAAGAAAAGAAGGAAAGAGAAGAAGAGGTGCAAGAAGAAAGGAGGGGGGGTAGGGTTTAGCATGGCCATGGTCTTGCTACCACCAACACACAACAAGATCACTCTCATGAGAAGCTAGGACAAGGACCAACACCATGACAAGTAAGAGAATGCTAAGTTGATCATGATGCAATGAGGATGATGAGCAATGCATGGATGCATAAGGAAAAAATAAAATGACAATGACATAACAATAATAATGCATATTTGACAAAGAACCCCCAAGGAAAGGACAAGGATCAAATGATAAATGCTTTATTGCCATATATGGAAGGGATCACATATGGGGTGTTACAAAAGATTTTAGACTATGTTCATGACAATTAAGTTCATCTAAACAAATTTAATGAACTCCTACTCAGATAGACATCTCTCTAGTCATCTAAGTGATGCATGATCCGAATTGACCAGGTCATGTCCGATCATCACGTGAGACGGACTAGTCATCAACGGTGAACATCTTCATGTTGATCGTATCTTCTATACGACTCATGTTCGACCTTTCGGTCTTCCGTGTTCCGAGACCATGTCTGTACATGCTAGGCTCGTCAAGTCAACCCTAAGTGTATCGCGTGTGTAAATCTGGATTACACATGTTGTATGCGAACGTTAGAACCTATCACACCCGATCATCACGTGGTGATTCGGAACAACGGACCTTAGCAACGATGCACAGTTAGGGGGAACACAATTCTTGAAATTTTAGTGAGAGATCATCTTATTTACTACGGTCGTTCTAAGCAAATAAGATGTAAAACATGATAAACATCACATGCAATCAAATAGTGACATGATATGGCCAATATCATTTTGCTCCTTTCGATCTCCATCTTCGGGGCTCCATGATCATCATCGTCACCGGCATGACACCATGATCTCCATCATCGTGTCTTCATGAAGTTGTCTCGCCAAACATTACTTCTACTTCTATGGCTAACGGTTAGCAATAAAGTAAAGTAATTACATGGTGTTTTCAATGACACGCAGGTCATACAATAAATTAAGACAACTCCTATGGCTCCTGCCGGTTGTCATACTCATCGACATGCAAGTCGTGATTCCTATTACAAGAACATGATCAATCTCATACATCACATATATCATTCATCACATCCTTTTGGCCATATCACATCACACGACACATATTACAATAACAAGTTAGACGTCCTCTAATTGTTGTTGCAAGTTTTTACGTGGCTGCTATAGGTTTCCAGCAAGAACGTTTCTTACCTAAGCCAAAACCACAACGTAATATGCCAACTTCTATTTACCCTTCATAAGGACCCTTTTCATCGAATCCGATCCGACTAAAGTGGGAGAGACAGACACCCGCTAGCCACCTTATGCAACTAGTGCATGTCAGTCGGTCGAACCTGTCTCACGTAAGCGTACGTGTAAGGTCGGTCCGGGCTGCTTCATCCCACGATGCCGCCGAATCAAGATAACACTAGTAGCGGCAAGTAAATTGACATGATCTACGCCCACAACAATCTTGTGTTCTACTCGTGCATAGTAAGTACGCATAGACCTAGCTCTGATACCACTGTTGGGGATCGTTGTAGAAAATCAAAAAAATTCCTACGCATCACCAAGATCTAGGGCTGGAATTCGAACCGAGTCGAGCCAGCTCGGCTCGACTTGCTGGAGCTTGATGGCTTCTCGCCCCTCGTTGGTTACCCCAAGTGGAAGGTTGAGATGTAGCGTAGTGGCAAATTTCCCTTGGCAAAGATACCAAGGATCGAATCCCGTGAGACTCCGAGGGTCGACAAGTAGGGGTCAACGGCGCCAGAAACTTAGCGGTTGACGGGACATGCACACACATACAGATAACTTTTCTCCCAAGGAGTACAGAGAGGTTGTCAATCCCTCCGGCCTTGTTGTTTACAAAGGATCAAACACAAGAGATAATAATGATAGCTATGACTGCAACTAGGAAATAAAAACAGGAAGTAAATAGAAGGTGTGATCAGCGGTGGTAATATGGACCGGGGTCCCATGATGTTCACTAGTGATGTCTCTCTCCCAAAAGACGATAAAACAGCAAAGCGAGGTAAAAAAATTATAGCTGGGCAATTGACAGGATTATGTGCGCAAACCAATGCTAACTATGCTGCAAAGAAAGGTAGAGGCTCAAAAGCATGGGCGGTACGCCAAGGCAAGTAGACCGAAATCCATCTGCATCTACTACTAATCATCCACCTTGAGATATCTATCTAGAACATCTCGCTGGTATTAAGTTGTGAATCCCACCCAAAGTGTAAACTCAAAGCAACAGGCAACTGCATTAAAAGAACTTTGCATAAAGTAAACAATCCTTGCACCCGCAAGTACAAGCACCGTTGTTTTCTCCCTTGTGGCAACAACACATCCCCTAGACTCATGTTTCTGTCACTCAAGCTAGTCATCAGGGGGCATGAACCCACAATCAAGCATAACGCTCCCTCTTGGAGTTACTACCTACTACTTGGCCAAAGCAATAAACAGCAACGGAGAACATGCAAGAATTACTCAAGAACAAAGATATAAAAGAGGTGAATCACATATATTACTCAAGCACAATCTGAACATAGTCCCATAATCCATCAGATCCCAGCAAACTCAGCAAAGCAACAGCAGAAAGATTACATATGTGCCTCGATCATGTAGGGCAGCTCATGAGGTCTAAACCATGAAGAGAAAAGAGGGGAGGAGAACATCACATAGCTACTGATCATGGACCCATGGTCCAAGGTGGACTACTCATGACTCATCCGAGAAGCGTCCATGGTGGTGGAGAAGCTCCCGATGGTGGTTCTCCCCTCCGGCAGGGTGCCGGGAAGAGTTCTCCTGATGCTCCTGTAGGATCGAAAGTATGTCTAGAGGGGGGGTGATTAGACTACTTGTAAATATAAATATTCTGCCTTTTGATCAATAACAGTTTTTGGCAGATTCACAATTATGATCAAGTCAAGCATCACCCTACACATGCAATTCTAGAGTATAGGCAGCGGAAAGTAAATTGCACATGTAGTAAAGAGAGGTGGAGAAGAGCAAACGCAATTTGGAGACGCGGTGATTTTCCCCGTAGTTCCGATAGGTGGTGCTATCGTACATCCACGTTGATGGAGACTTCAACCCACGGAGGGTAACGGCTGCGTGAGTCCACGGAGGGCTCCACCCACGAAGGGTCCACGAAGAAGCAACCTTGTCTATTCCATCATGGCCTACGCCCACGGAGGGCTAGCCTTACTCGGGGTAGATCTTCACGAAGTAGGCGATCTCCTTGCCCTTACAAACTTCTTGGTTCAACTCCACATCTCAATGACGGAGGCTCCCAAGCGACACCTAACCAATCTAGGAGGCACCACCCTCCAAAAGGTAATAGATGTTGTAGATGATGATGAACTCCTTGCTATTGTGCTTCAAATGATAATCTCCCCAACACTCAACTCTCCTCACTGATTTGGCTGTGGTGGAAGAAAGGATTGAGTGGAAAGCAACTTGGGAAGGTTAGAAATCAAGTTTCATATGGTAGGAGTGGAGCAACTTGATCTCAACACAAGGGTAGGTAGTTCTCTTCTCAGAAAGTGTAAGGTAGGAGTGGTAGTTCTTTCTGATGGCTCTCTCCACGAATGAAGAGGGGGTGGAGGGGTATATATAGCCTCCACACAAAATCCAACCGTTACACACATAATTGAGCAATCTCGGTGAGATCGAAGTGGACAACTCGGTCAGACCGAAAGTTCAAATAATGTGAACGTTGGGGTTTTCGGTGGGACCGAAAATACCATCTCGGTTGTTCCGATTTGATCAAAGACATGAGCTTGCCAGTTTCAGTGAGACCGAAAATATCATCTCGGTTATTTCGATATGATGACAGATGGTTACAGAAGCTTGGCAGCCCGTGTTTCGGTGAGACCGATCTCAAACTCGGAATGACCAATTTTTCTAGGGTTTGGCTTATGGCTGAGGTGGTTCATCTCGGTGAGATTGAGTTTGGAAAATCGGTTGGTCCGAGATTACTTATGAGTGTGTATTGTAGTGAAAGTTGCTGATAGTTGAAGGAGATATATCACTAAGCACTTGAGCAACCAGATCATCAACACAACCTCATCCCCTTTTAATAGTATTGGCTTTTCCTATGGACTCAATGTGATCTTGGATCACTAAACCAAAAATGGAGTCTTGTGCTTTTGCCAATGCTAGCCTTAGCATTTTGAGGGGTCCACTTCTTCAGTCATTGCCATACCCATATCACTGAACTTCTCTGAAATGATTCTCAAATAGCTATTAGTTCAATGATATATATGTTGTTATTAATTGCCAAAACCACCCGGGGATTAGTTGCACTTTCAATCTCCCCCTTTTTGGTAATTGATGACAACATATAAATCAAAGCTTCGACAAAGGATATAATCAATGAATAATATCGTCGCTTTGAGAAGTATGTGATAAGCAAGAGCTCCCCCTAAATTTGTGCATTATTTAAGATTTGCGTTTGAATGCAAATGCACAATCGATTAGGATCATGGGTCACTCTTCCATGTCACATACATCTTGGTGGAGCGCACAAAATGATAAGAATGAATAGCATGCACCCAATCACCAAGACATGAGTAAATGATCATACAAGATAGGAATAGCATATGATAAGCATTAAGCACACATTAAAGCATAGTACGACCAAGCACTCATTAAGGTAGCATCAAACGTAGTATCAAGCACACTAAAAGTATCGAAAACCAAAAGTATCTCAAAGAAACCGCAAAAGAACGAAAGAGCACTCTCTCTCTCTCTCGAAGCCCTATGATCTATACAATTTCTCCCCCTTTGGCAACAAGTTACCAAAAAGTTTGAAAAAGCATAGAGCTAAACGTCACTGTGGGCTCTGCTGGCGGCTCCCGTCTGGGTAGATGTCGGAGTAGATATGACGGCATCGGCGAAGACTTCAGCTGAAGTCTGTGCTGGAGGAGTGGACACTGGAGCTGTGGCTGGAGTGACTGCTGGAGCTGTGGGAGGTGCTGAAGTGGTAGTCCTGGAGTCAGTCACTGGAATAGCTGCTGATCGGGATCCTCTGGGAACCGGAGCAGTCTGGCGATGAGAGTCCTGTACTAGGTCATCCTGCATGAGCTCTGCCCTGTCCTGCTTTGCTTCCTCCATGTCTGCCTCAAGCTTGTTGACGGTCACCTGAATTTCAGTCAGCTTCACGTCCAGAGCGTGGATCTTCTCGTCAACAATCCTCTCTAGGCTCTCCTGAGATTGTTCAATGCTGGCCAGGCGTTGTTCAATCCTTTGGGTAGCTTCAAGAATCTGCTCTCCGAAGCTCTTTGGTTTAGTTGCTACTGCTGCTGCTGCCTCTTTATCAGCTTTGGCTTTCCTAGCAGCTTCAATCTTGGCTTGACCTTCAACAGATGTTGGATCCTCCTCATCCATCACAACAACATTGTCTTCATGCTCTGGCTGCAGGGGTAAGTGCTTCCTATCCAACAGGAATTTGCCCGTGCCAAACTTGGCATTGATAAGCATCTGAATCTGTGGGGAAAATCCACATGACCTCTTCTGGTCAGCTGCAGTCCTCTTAATGGTCTCTACCATTAAGTCCATCACCTTGAAAGGTGCCTTCTCATCAAGTATATGCAGCATGTTGATAGAATACCCTCTGATCATGCGATGATCTCCAGACTTGGGCATCAAGGTATGCCTCAGAATAGTGTTAGTGGTAGGTAAACCTGCCTGGAGATAGTAGACTGAGCCGAGCTTCCACACTTCCAAATCTGCTGCGGGGATCTCCTTGTACATGTTCTTCATGGAATCATGATTCTTCTTTGGAATCCCATAGACATCAATGTCATCCTCTCGTTGCACTAGAGCATTCAGAAGTTCTGCCCATTCTTCAACAGAAGAAGAAAACCTTTGACCTTCAATCATCCAGGTGATCTTCCCATCAGGATAGAAATGAGCTATGGCATAGAACTGCATAATCATCTCATCGTTCCAATCTGTCAGTTTCTGACCCACAAACTCAGCAACTCCACATGCAGTGAAGCTCTCATGCACATGGGGAAAGAAGTCTCTGTGCTCTTCGCTATCAATGTATTCCCAGTCAACGTATCTGGTGTCTGCGACTATGGGCTTCTTGTCCATCAGCACAGTCTCATAGAAGTCTTGCTGCTCTCTGGTGTGGAATCTGGGGTCTACAGCAGTCCTTCTCCTCACGGTATATGGGTCAGCTTGTCTCCATAGCCTGAGACCTCTATCTTTCCTTGCCTTCATATCCTCGGCTTGAGGATGAGCATCATTGTGAAGTGGCAGTTTTGGACGGAGTTTCAGCAACACTTGTTCTTCCTCATCAGACTCAGCTGGTGGCACATCACCCTTGTTCTTCTCAGATGCTGGAATGTTCCTGGTAGTCCTCTTGGGCTTGGCAGTAGGCTTTGCTGGAGCTGCCTTAGCTTGAGCAGACTTCTTGGGCTTTGAAGTGGCTCCAGCCCTAATGGCATCACCCATGAGCTTCTGCTTCTGAGGAGCAGGCTGGGGTGCTTCTTCTTCTTCATCATCGGCTGCTGCATCTGCATGAGGATCACTATACACAACCCTCTTCCTCTTGGAGGTTTTCTTCACTTTGCTTGGGGCTGGCTCTCCCAAGTTCAGCTTCTTGGCAACAACTGATTGCTTGACTTTGCTGGTGCCCTTCTTTGACTGCTGACCTTGTTGCTCTTTGGCAACAACCTTTCTCTTAGGCTTGGAGGACACCTCTTCCTCAGCAACGAAATCAGAATCCTCATCATCGGAGTTCTTCTCTTTTCTAGCTCTGGTGGCTGCAGGAGGCAAGCCACTAGGTGTACTCCTCTCACCATCATCAACTGGACTACTAGCCTCAGGACTAGTGTCTGCTTCCGGAATGTCCGCAAAAGGTGACTCAGACCTGTTCTGACTGTCACTGGTATCTGACATGGCTGATAACCTGTGAATAGATAAGATATAGGCAGAAAAGAAGAGTTATCACAAACTGCAGAGGTTTTTGCAAACAAAGTGAGTTCAAATCTTAGTTTTAAGTTTTCACAGAATGCATTTCGGTCAGACCGATTTTCAGTTTCGGTGAATCCGAAGTGTTAACAGAGGCTTTACACACCACTTTCGGTTGGACCGAAGTGGGTTTCGGTCCTGCCGATACACTAGGGTTTCACTAAAACTCTACTTCGGTCACACCGATTTGCACGACTCGGTTGGACCGAAAGGTGCAGTGCAATGGCCAGAGGCCGAATCGGTCACACCGAAAATTTAAAATCGGTTTCACCGAGATGTATTCCGTGGAAACCTAACCCTAAGAATTTTACTCGAAACTAGAACCGATCTGGTGGAAAAGAAGTTTTCAATCGTGGCCAGATATTGGGCAAACCAAACGTGCAATGAATCGGAGATGGGAGCACGAGTGGGATCGAGACTCACCCTAACTTGGTGGAGTCCCTCTACGGCGGCAACGGCGCGGAGGAGAAATCCGTTGACGGCGATGGAGACCTGCGGCGAGGGCGCACAGGCGACGACGGCGACGATCCGGAGATCAGGGCGACGGCAGCAGGGGACGTGGGAGCGAAAACATTTGAAGGAATAATCAACGCGCGCTGCCCTCAGTATATATATCCCTTTGCTGTCGGTGGGACCGAGTTGAAAAACTCGGTGACACCGAGATGAATAACTGCTAGGCAGTTACGCATTTCGGTCACGCCGAGATTGAGAACTCGGTTTCACCGAGATGAAACCTAGATCAGTCTAAATGCTTTCGGTTTGACCGAGTTGGAGAAAGTTGGTCTGACCGAAAATCACTTAGAAGGTTTTGGAAGTTAGCCCTAGACGGATCGGTGGCTCCGAGTGCTCCTCACTCGGAGGGTCCGAAAATGACTTGTTCAAAGTTTGTGATATAAGTATGAATAGAATTTGAGACAAGAAAGCATAGATAGCTAGGGGAGGTACTTAGGCATTCTTGTCCATCCATTTGGCCAGAAAAATCAAAACAACCAAAACAACAAATGGATGTCCTCGAATGGATAAAATCATGCATTCAACATGCTCACACAACAAGATAGCAAATGAAATATGTGTCAAACATGCACAACCAAAACTCTAGCTACTAGCACACAATTTGTCGATGACTAGGTCATCTTTATATGAGTATTTTGACTTAGGAGCCAAATGAGAACATTTGATCATAGGTCATACTCATCGTTTAAGCACAAGTGGGGTTACCACTTTTACATAAAGCATTGATGTGTTCACATCATTTGAAGATGCTTTAGCTCAATTTTTAGAGTAAAGCTCCCCCTAGATGTGAGAACCCCTTTTAAAGGGTCAAACTAACCTTGGGTTGTCGTAGAAGACTTCATGTAGATGTTGAAGATGTGGATGCTCAATGTTGATGTAGATTATCAAGAGTTGGGAGCTATCCTTTGGATTAGGGCACTTTCAATACCTACATGGGTTAGTCCCACAAGGAACAAACAAGGATATCCATAGACATAGATTGAAGTTCACAATAGATGATGTCCATGAAAGCAATGATTACCTTGTCCCTTGACTTACCAACAAGAGGGTTTGTGACTCCATGAACTAGTGCATGATGTGGAAGTTGATTGCACAAGTTGCCAAAATGAATGTGAGTGAAGTATGTTGGCGGAGTCACCCTCAAGAACCTTCTAGTTCTTCTTCTTCGGGATCCACATCATCTTGATGGGAATCCTTGGGGTTGTAGTTGAGCTTGACGAAGTAGAACTTGACGTGTCCTTGGGAACCCACTTGACCATGGCTTGAGGTGCTTCAATGAATGCATCAATCTCCTCTTGAAGCTTGTCCTTGGCTTTTAGCTTGTGGTCTTGTGGTGGAAGGTCATCTTGAGCTTGTTCCACATTGGAAGAAGTAGGATCATACTTCTCCTTTTGAGAAACAAACTGTGGAGTAGGGTATTGACCTTCTTCCCACTCAACACCTTCGGCGTTGAACTTTCGCTCAAAACCAATCCCTTGATTCTTCCGGTGCCTTCCTTGCTTGCGAACAATTTCCTCAAAGTTCTTGATTCCGGCAAGACTCTTGTAGACACCTTTCTCTATGATCCCTTTCAATAAACTATTCTCTTGCTCAAGTGTAACTTGGCTTGAAACATTGTTAGTGGAATCAAGAGAACTACTAGAAGCAACAATATTATATTTAACATGGTTATTGTTACTACTAGAGGAAGAATTTTTCTTATGCTTGTCATGCTTAGTCTTAATAGGTGGCAAGAAATTAGACAAGAGAAGTCGTTTGTCAAGATATGAAGAACTCTTCTTTCGAAGATCGTCATTGATCGCTTTTAGAAACTCATGTTCTTGCTCTAGAGTGAGCTTCTCGAAGCGTAGCTTCTCATGAGATCTTAGGAGCTCTCTATGATCTTCTTGAGTTGTTTCATGAGCTAACTTAAGAGTGTTTAGTTCTTTAGTTAGACGCTCAATCTCCTTCATAGCATTGTCATTCGACTCTTCTTGACTATAAAGACTACTAGCATTTTCATCGTTACTAAGCTCACTAGATTTATCATGCAAGAGCTCATCTTCACCAAGCAAGTCATCCTCATCACTATCAAAGTCAATGAATTCAGGATGTGTTACCTTGGGGCCTTTAGCCATGAAGCATCTTCCAATTCCCTCATTTGGTGAATCAAATAAGTCGTAGGAGTTGAAGTTGGAGGATACGAGTGCAAGACCGGCAACACCTTCATCTTGACTGTAGTCGGAGTAGGAGTGATAGCTTCCATCGGATTGATTGTCGGAGTCGGAGCCGGAGACCCATTCACCTACATGAGCTTGATGTATTCTTCTTGTGTGGCTCCTTGATGACTTGTCTTTCCTCTCCGAATCCTTGCTTCTCCGAGAGGGTCTTCGTTCATAACGATCATCTCTACTCCTTCTCTCTTTCCGAGGTGACTCATCTCTTGATCTTCTTCTTGGAGATTCTTCTCTTCTCTTGTGGGGAGCCGTACACTCATTTGAGTAGTGTCCGGGTCTTCCACAATTGTAGCAGTTTCGATCACGACTAGAAGATCTCTTTTCATCATATGATCTAGACTTTGAGCTTCCCTCTTTGCCTCTATTCTTGTAGAATTTGTTGAAGTTCTTAACCATTAGGCTTATCTCTTCATTAGAAATTAACTTGTCACTTGAGGTTGTGGGAGCATCACTTGTAGCTTTGTAAGCACCACTTGACTTGTTGTGAAGCTCTTCCTTATCCTTAAGTGTCATCTCATGAGCAACAATTCTTCCAATGACTTCAGTTGGCTTGAGAGTCTTGTAGTTTGGCATCATTTGGATCAAAGTGCACACGGTGTCATACTTTCCATCCAAAGCTCTTAGAATCTTCTTGATGATGAATCGGTCGGTCATTTCTTCGCTTCCTAAGCCGGCAATCTCATTTGTGATGAGAGCAAGCCTAGAGTACATTTCAGCGACTCCTTCACCATCCTTCATCTTGAACTTGTCAAGTTGACCTTGAAGAATATCTAGCTTTGATTCCTTCACAGATTCGGTACCTTCGTGCATTTCAACCAAAGTATCCCAAATCTCTTTAGCATTCTCAAGACGACTGATTTTGTTGAACTCCTCGGGACACAAAGCATTGAAGAGAATGTCACAAGCTTGAGCATTGTTTTGCAACATCCGCAACTCTTCCGGTGTAGCTTCGCGATCCGGAACTTTTCCTTCCTCGAAGAATTCACCTTGCATGCCAACACAAATAATGCCCCATGCGGCTGGGTTATGACCAAGAATATGCATTTTCATTTTATGCTTCCAACTAGCAAAATTTGTACCATCAAAGTAAGGACCTCTACGATAATTACCCTCACTAGACGCCATACTCTCCTAGGTTGTGAAACCAAGCTTATGGAGTCCAATGCAATGGAAACCAATACAATGGAGACCAAAGCTCTGATACCACTTGTAGGATCGAAAGTATGTCTAGAGGGGGGGTGATTAGACTACTTGTAAATATAAAAATTCTGCCTTTTGATCAATAACAGTTTTTGGCAGATTCACAATTATGATCAAGTCAAGCATCACCCTACACATGCAATTCTAGAGTATAGGCAGCGGAAAGTAAATTGCACATGTAGTAAAGAGAGGTGGAGAAGAGCAAACGCAATTTGGAGACGTGGTGATTTTTCCCGTGGTTCCGATAGGTGGTGCTATCGTACATCCACGTTGATGGAGACTTCAACCCACGGAGGGTAACGGCTGCGTGAGTCCACGGAGGGCTCCACCCACGAAGGGTCCACGAAGAAGCAACCTTGTCTATTCCATCATGGCCTACGCCCATGGAGGGCTAGCCTTACTCGGGGTAGATCTTCACGAAGTAGGCGATCTCCTTGCCCTTACAAACTTCTTGGTTCAACTCCACATCTCAATGACGGAGGCTCCCAAGCGACACCTAACCAATCTAGGAGGCACCACCCTCCAAAAGGTAATAGATGTTGTAGATGATGATGAACTCCTTGCTCTTGTGCTTCAAATGATAATCTCCCCAACACTCAACTCTCCTCACTGATTTGGCTGTGGTGGAAGAAAGGATTGAGTGGAAAGCAACTTGGGAAGGTTAGAAATCAAGTTTCATATGGTAGGAATGGAGCAACTTGATCTCAACACAAGGGTACGTAGTTCTCTTCTCAGAAAATGTAAGGTAGGAGTGGTAGTTCTTTCTGATGGCTCTCTCCACGAATGAAGAGGGGTGGAGGGGTATATATAGCCTCCACACAAAATCCAACCGTTACACACATAATTGAGCAATCTCGGTGAGACCGAAGTGGACAACTCGGTCAGACCGAAAGTTCAAATAATGTGAACGTTGGGGTTTTCGGTGGGACCGAAAATACCATCTCGGTTGTTCCGATTTGATCAAAGACATGAGCTTGCCAGTTTCGGTGAGACCGAAAATATCATCTCGGTTATTCCGATATGATGACAGATGGTTACAGAAGCTTGGCAGCCCGTGTTTCGGTGAGACCGATCTCAAACTCGGAATGACCGATTTTTCTAGGGTTTGGCTTATGGCTGAGGTGGTTCATCTCGGTGAGACTGAGTTTGGAAAATCGGTTGGTCCGAGATTACTTATGAGTGTGTATTGTAGTGAAAGTTGCTGATAGTTGAAGGAGATATATCACTAAGCACTTGAGCAACCAGATCATCAACACAACCTCATCCCCTTTTAATAGTATTGGCTTTTCCTATGGACTCAATGTGATCTTGGATCACTAAACCAAAAATGGAGTCTTGAGCTTTTGCCAATGCTTGCCTTAGCATTTTGAGGGGTCCACTTCTTCAGTCATTGCCATACCCATATCACTGAACTTCTCTGAAATGATTCTCAAATAGCTATTAGTTCAATGATATATATGTTGTTATTAATTGCCAAAACCACCCGGGGATTAGTTGCACTTTCAGCTCCCGATCTTGGAAGCGCTGCGGCGGCGGAACAGAGGCGAGGTCACGAAAAAGGGTTCTGTCCTCGAGGGTTTCGGGATGAGAGGGATATATATGTGAAGGGGGGCAGCCAGAGGCGGAGCAGGGGCCCCAGGCGCCCCCCTGGCACGGCCAGGGGTGGGGCCGCGCCAGGTGGCCGCCTGGGCCTCCCCTGGCTCCCCTCTGGCCCATCTTTGGTTCTTCGCGAAGCTTCCTGTACGCTGAATTTTTCCTATATTTTTCCTGGAATTTTTGGAGCACTTTTAATATGGGGGAAACCTGAAATAGAAAAACAGCAGAAAACAGGAACTGGCACTGTGGTGCACTGAGTTAATAGGTTAGTCCAAATATGATCAAAAGTGTATGGAAGTGCATCAATATCATAGCAATATCACACAAAATAAGCATGGAGCAAGCAGAAATTATAGATATGTTTTGGACGTATCAACATCCCCAAGCTTAATTCCTGCTCGTCCTCGAGTAGGTAAATGGTAACAAGCATAATTTCTGTGGTGACATGCTACCAACCATATAAGAACTTTTTGAGTAAAGCAATCAAGGCATGTAATTCAATTCAAGTCATAACAAGCAAGAGTCTATATTAGCATTGTAACAAGCAACATAAGAACATAAAGGTGCAAGAGCTCTCGCTGTCCGTGACTCGAATGTCTCCAAATGGTGTTTGCGTGCAAGAAAGGGGATAGGGATATACGAGAGAGTAAAACATAGTTTTTGTATTGTTGAGAACTTAATCTACTAAAGTTTCACACTTGGTCTTCTTTGGAATCTTATCTTGACTCATCCCCAGACCACTAGCCAGGTACAAGTCAAAATGATCCACTCCCTTTCGATATTTTGAGCACTCATGCAATGGATGAGCGTAAGCAAGAAAGTTGACACTTAGGATGGCAAAGAGAGAAAAATGATGAAGGGGGAGACAAAAAAGGTGTGAAAGGCTCACATCAATGAGGACAATCATAGGCGAGAAAAAGCCAAATGATAGATATGATGTGAGGAGTAGGGATTGCCATGCAACGGATGCACATATGAGCTAAGGTAAGCTCTCCAATGGAACTAGTGGGGGTGCATCCAACTTGCTCGATCAAGAAGACCTAGAGCTCTTTTGAGGAGGCTCATCATTGGAATATACAAGCCAAGTTCTATAGTGTGAAGGTCCCCACATAGCTATATGCATAAATGATAATCTCTATGGAGTACAAGGTATAAGATGGAGTACGAGTGTGGATCTCTCAAAAGGAATAGTAGTGTGTCCCCTTCTCTCTTTTTATTTCTTTTTCTCCTTTTTCTATATTTTTTTAATTTTTTTGTGGCCTCAATGGCTCTTTCTATTTAACTCTCATTTGTCCTCTTTGGGATCTTTTGATTTTGTCCTCTTTGGGATCTTTTCCTCACTTTAGGGGCAACACTCTATGTATTACAAGAAGTATAGAAGATCTTTCACACTTTACAAAAGTACTCAACATAAAGAAGATGAAACTATCATGATGTATGCAAATGTATGCCTCTGCCAGTGTAGCAGGATATGCAATGATACTAGCGCGTCATGTAGCAATGATTAGGGCAAGGCCCAACTAGCATGCGGCTCATCGATCAAGCAAAAGCATGTATGACATGAAGATCAAGTCATGAGAAGATGGATGTTGCATGGCAATGTATCTCGAAAAGGCTATGGAAATGCCTTGATAGGTAGGTATGGTGGCTGTTTTGAGGAAGGATATAATGAGGCTTATGATGACAGAGCGTATCGTGCCAAGGATTTGGATGCACTGGCGAAGTATGCGCCAACTCTCGAGGTGAGAAAGGGCAATGCACGGTACCGAAGAGGCTAGAAAAATATGGCTAGGTGGAAGTGTCAACTTTCGAATACTCACATTAGTCCGAAGAACTCATGCACTTATTATCGGTAACTCTCAATCTAATTAGGAGGTTCACAAAGAGACAAGTACCCCGAGGAGGAGTGTATGGGGATTTGGTTATCCTTGCGCATCCTCGACTCATGGTACGTGAGTGTACTCTAATATTCGATCCCTCCAAAGATTAGTGATCCATCTAGTAGCTAAAGTTCTCAACTATTTTGTAGGTTTTCGAAAATAAACACGGATTGCCCAAAATACGACATCTATCACTAATAGGCTAAAGCTCTTGACACCAAAAGTTCAGACATTACTCATGGCAATACCTCAAAACTATTGCAAGTTACTACTAAAATTAAATAGCAACCTCAATTACCTACTTTAAGTTAAGACACACAACTCAGTGCAACAGGCAAACTCTCTTAACAAGATAAACATGAAAACTCAAGAGAGTTCAGCAACCAACTAAACAAAAGCTCTTTAAAAAGAAAAGCATGAAAACTAAGAGCTAAACATGACAGCAGCTATGGAAAGACAAAGAACACACACAGCAAGGATAAGCATGAAAATTCAATGTTGTGTTCTAGGTTGAAGTGGAGTGTGTTTCTCTCCCACACAAAGAAAGCTGGGTTCTAACTTGTTATGAACAGCAAGCAAAGCTAAAGAAAACTAAAAAGGAAACTAAGAGCAAGACGCTCCAAGCATAGCACATAATGCATGAAGTGATATATAGTGGAACGAAAGACGAACTGATAATTGTTGATGGAGAAGGGGATGCATGGGGGCATCCCCAAGCTTAGACACTTGAGTCTTCTTGAATATTTCTTGGGGGTGCACGGGGACATCCCCAAGCTTGAGCGTTTGACCCTCCTGAATCTTCTTTTATCATCTTCCCTCGCACACTTGAAAACTCCCTTCATACATAACTCATCATAATCTGATTAGCGAGGTTAGTACCCACAATAAAATAATTTTTCCCTACTGGAAATAAAGATAATCTTGAAGAGCTACTGTTTCTCAAGATTGCCAAAAGGTTTTTGCAAAGAAAAAGCAAGCTCAAGGTTTGCAAAACGAAGAAAAGGCAAAACAGGACAGAATCTGTGAAAAACAGACCAGCAGGTAGTAAATAATTTTTTCGGGGCACTTCTGCAACTCAAATCAAAAAACTCAGAACAGACGCTCGAAAGCCAATTGTATAGATCACGCTGTCAAAAAAATTCAGATCAAAAAGATGATCTGGTGATTTTATTCGAATTTTTCTATCCAAGGACAGAATCTGTTTTCTGGACAGCACGTCACAACTTTTGAACTTTCTTGCAATCGGAGGCTAAACTTGGCACAAAGCTGAAAAGAAAAGATACAATGATGATGCTACTGTAGTAACAAACATCAAGACACAACAAAAGCAAAATAAAACCTAATTCGTTGTGGGCTGCCTCCCAAAAGCGCTTTCTTTTATGCCTTTAAGCTAGGCATGATGCAAAAAGAGAAGATCAAGTTTTATCAAGAGTAAGAGAATAGCTAGCCCGTGTAACGGACTCAAAAGGAAACTTAATCTTCTTTCTAGGGAAGTGTTCCATCCCTTTCTTGAGAGGGAATTGGAATTTTATATTCCTATCTTTCATGTCAATGATAGCACCAACGGTGCGAAGAAAAGGACGTCCCAAAATAATTGGACATTAAGGTTCACATTCAATATCCATAATAGTAAAATCAACGGGAACATAATTGTCATTGACAATGATAAGAACATCGTCGATCTTCCCCAAAGGTTTCTTTACGGAAGAATCAACAAGACGAACACCAAAAGAACAAGGATCAAAAGGTTTCGATTCAAACATATCATACATTCTTTTGGGCATAACGGAGGTACTAGCTCCAACATCACATAAAGCATAGCAAGAGAAGTTATTCAACTTACTTTTAATCATAGGATCCCAACTATCTTCTAGCTTTCTAGGTATGGAGGCTTCTACCCTAAGCTTCTCCTCCCTAGCTTTGATGAGAGCATTAGTGATATGCTCCGTGAAGGCAAGATTAAGTGTGCTAGTGTGGGGATCTCTAGACATCTTGTGAAGAAAACCAATAACTTCAGAAAGGGTGCAATTATCAAAATCAAGGTCACTACTATCAAGTAAAGTGGTAGTGGTGTCCTTTAGGCTCACTTGTTTGGTAGCTTCTATGGTCAGAGGAGTTTCTTATTCTACGGTTGAGGTCATAGCATCACCATTAATAGGTCCAATGGGACTAGGAGTGCATTGGGTGCTAAGAGTTTGGATATCCTCAACAACTTGAATAGTAGCAATAGTGTGGTGGGTAGGAAGGCTCTTAATTCTATCTTCTTCCTCCTTTTCTCTAGCCCATCTCTTTTTAAGTTTAGCCATCATCCTAATGTTTTCATTAATTTGCACTTGAATAGCATTCATAGGAGTGGTCTTCCTCTCCTCAAGAGGAGAAGTTCTAATTTTAAGCAACTCTACCTCATGGGCTAAATTGTCTACCTTCGAAGAGAGATTATCTAGTTTGTCTAGTTTTTCTTCTACACTCTTATTGAAGGCCTTTTGGGTAGTGATGAAGTCTTTAAGCATAATCTCTAGTTCAGAAGTGGAGTTCTTGGTGCTAGGATAAGTATTGTTGTTCCCATAGGAATTAGAGGGGAACGGTCTAGGGTTGCTACCAAAATTACTCCTATAAGCATTGTTATTGAAATTGTTTCTAGAGATAAAGTTCACATCTACTTGATCTTGAGCAATCAAAGAATTTAAAGGAACATCATGAGGATCAATAGAAGATTGCTTGGAAAGTAGAGACATGATCAAGTCAACTTTTTCATTTAGGGAGGAAATCTCCTCGACAGAGTTTACCTTCCTACCTGTTGGAGCGCGTTCGGTGTGCCATTGGGAATAATTGGTCATCATCTCGTCGAGAAGCTTCGTGGCAGCACCTAGTGTAGTTGACATAAAGGTTCCTCCCGCGGCCGAATCTAACAAGTTCCGCGAGGTAAAGTTCAAGCCTGGATAATAAGTTTGGATAACCATCCAAGTAGTCAAACCATGAGTAGGGCAGTTCTTGACAATAGATTTCATGCGTTCCCAAGCTTGGGCAACGTGTTCATTATCCAATTGTTTAAAATTCATTATGTTACTCCTTAATTGGATAATTTTAGCAGGGGGATAGTACTTCCCAATAAAGGCATCCTTGCACTTGTCCCAAGAATCTATACTATTCCTAGGCAAGGATTGAAACCAGATTTTAGCTCCTCCTCTCAAGGAGAAAGGAAAAAGCTTAAGCTTAACAATATCACCATCAACTTCTTTGTACTTTTGCATATCACAGAGCTCAAAAAAATTATTTAAGTGCAAAGCAGCATCATCTCCAGCACCTGAGAATTGATCTTTCATAACTAGGTTCAGCAAAGCAGGTTTAATCTCATAAGAAGGTGCTAAAGTGGCAGGTGTAGCAATAGGCGTGCAGATAAAGTCATTGTTGTTATGACTAGTGAAGTCACACAACTTGGTGTTCTCGGTGGAACCCATAGCAGCAGCAAGCAAGATAACTATTTTTGTGATTTTTGGTAAGGGACACTAAGGAAAAAACTGAAAGGTAAACTAACAAGACTAAAAAGCAAAGATAAAAGATAGCGTGCAACTCCCCTATCTTGAAGAGTGGAGTCCCCGGCAACGGCGCCAGAAACTTGCTTGATGGCTTCTCGCCCCTCGTTGGTTACCCCAAGTGGAAGGTTGAGATGTAGCGTAGCTGCAAATTTCCCTTGGCAAAGATACCAAGGATCGAATCCCGTGAGACTCCGAGGGTCGACAAGTAGGTGTCAACGGCGCCAGAAACTTAGCGGTTGACGGGACCTGCACACAGATACAGATAACTTTGCTCCCAACGAGTACAGAGAGGTTGTCAATCCCTCCGGCCTTGTTGTTTACAAAGGATCAAACACAAGAGATAATAATGATAGCTATGACTGCAACTAGGAAATAAAAACAGGAAGTAAATAGAAGGTGTGATTAGCGGTGGTAATATGGACCGGGGTCCCATGATATTCACTAGTGATGTCTCTCTCCCAAAAGACGATAAAACAGCAAAGCGAGGTAAACAAATTACAGCTGGGCAATTGACAGGATTATGTGCGCAAACCAATGCTAACTATGCTGCAAAGAAATGTAGAGGCTCAAAAGCATGGGCGGTACGCCAAGGCAAGTAGACCGAAATCCATCTACATCTACTACTAATCATCCACCTTGAGATATCTATCCAGAACATCTCGCTGGTATTAAGTTGCGAATCCCACCCAAAGTGTAAACTCAAAGCAACAGACAACTGCATTAAAAGAACTTTGCGTAAAGTAAACAATCCTTGCACCCGCAAGTACAAGCACCGTTGTTTTCTCCCTTGTGGCAACAGCACATCCCCTAGACTCATGTTTCTGTCACTCAAGCTAGTCATCAGGGGGCATGAACCCACAATCAAGCATAACGCTCCCTCTTGGAGTTACTACCTACTACTTGGCCAAAGCAATAAACGGCAACGGAGAACATGCAAGAATTACTCAAGAACAAAGATATAAAAGAGGTGAATCAAATATATTACTCAAGCACAATCTGAACATAGTCTCATAATCCATCAGATCCCAGCAAACTCAGCAAAGCAACAGCAGAAAGATTACATATGTGCCTCGATCATGTAGGGCAGCTCACGAGGTCTAAACCATGAAGAGCAAAGAGGGGAGGAGAACATCACATATCTACTGATGATGGACCCATGGTCCAAGGTGGACTACTCACGACTCATCCGGGAAGCGTCCATGGTGGTGGAGAAGCTCCCGGTGGTGGTTCTCCCCTCCGGCAGGGTGCCGGGAAGAGTTCTCCTGATGCTCCCGATCTTGGAAGCGCTGCGGCGGCAGAACAGAGGCGAGATCGCGAAAAAGGGTTCTGTCCTCGAGGGTTTCGGGACGAGAGGGATATATATGCGAAGGGGGGCAGCCAGAGGCGGAGCAGGGGCCTCAGGCGCCCCCCTGGCGTGGCCAGGGGTGGGGCCGCGCCAGGTGGCCGCCTGGGCCTCCCCTGGCTCCCCTCTGGCCCATCTTTGGTTCTTTGCGAAGCTTCCTGTACGCTGATTTTTCCTATATTTTTCCTGGAATTTTTGGAGCACTTTTAATATGGGGGAAACCTGAAATAGAAAAACAGCAGAAAACAGGAACTGGCACTGTGGTGCACTGAGTTAATAGGTTAGTCCAAATATGATCAAAAGTGTATGGAAGTGCATCAATATCATAGCAATATCACACAAAAGAAGCATGGAGCAAGCAGAAATTATAGATATGTTTTGGACGTATCAGAGCTCGTTTTGTTAACAAGCTAGCTCGACTCGACTCCTTATTATAACGAGCTCAAACCCAAGATTGGCTCGGCTCGTATAACTCGCAAGATGGCTCGTTTAGCTTGTTAAGCTCATTAAAGATATGAACATAAAACCTCAAATATGATAAAAATGATCATGTAGAACTTATACTCCTTCCATTCCTATGTATAAGGTTTTTATAGAGATTTCAATATGGACTACATAATGATGTATATAGACGTAGTTTAGAGTGTAGATTCACTCATTTTGCTTTGTATGTAATCCATATTAGAATCTCGAAAAAGGCTTATATTTAGAAACGAAGGGGGTACATCACAAAACAATTGTAATTTCCTTGTAACACGTGAGTCTCCTAGGCGGGTTGACCTTCAACGGTTGGGACATGTGTTGTGCGCCTGGGACACACGATGCTGACTGGCTGATATTATTTGGAATTGGGAGTGGCTGATCTTTTGTACCGAGCCTAACGAGTACTCGTGTGATTGGCTCGTTTAACTTGGTTGATAAACGGTCTTAAACTGAAGCTCGGCTCGACTCATTATTCTTCGAGTTCGAGCCGATTTGAGCCGAGTCACGAGCTACTCGTTTAGATCACGAGCTTCAAGCTTTTTTTCCAGCCCTACCAAGATCTATCTATGGAGATTACTAGCAACGAGAGGGGAGTGCATCTTCATACCTTTGAAGATCGCGATGCGGAAGCGTTGCAAGAACGCGGTCGGTGGAGTCGTACACGAAGCGATTCAGATCGCGGCCGAATCCGATCTAAGCACCGGCGCCTCCGCGTTCAACACACGTGCAGCCCGGTGACGTCTCCCGTGCCTTGATGTAGCAAGGAGAGGGGGAGAGGTCGGGGAAGACTCCGTCCAGCAGCAACACGACGGCGTGGTGGTGATGGAGGAGCGTGGGAATCCCGCAGGGCTTCGCCAAGCACCGCGGGAGAGGAGGAGGACTTGGGAGAGGGGGAGGGCTGCACCAGGACTTGGGTGCGGCTGCCCTCCCACCCCCACATATATATAGGGGCAAGGGAGAGGGGGGCCGGCCCCCTCAGATCTAATATGAGGAGGGGGCGGCGGCTAGAGGGGGTGGCTTGCCCCCCAAGCCAGGGGCGCCCCCCTTAGGGTTTCCCCCCAAACCCTAGGCGCATGGGCCCTAGGGGGAGGCGCCCAGCCCACTTAGGGGTTGGTCCCTCTCTATATACAGCCCATAGGGCCCTCCGGGGCAGGTGGACCCCCAGAACCCCTTCGGTGGTCCCGATACAATACCGGTACCCCCCCCCCCCGAACTATTTCGGTGACCGTATAGGGACTTCGCATATATAAATCTTTACCTCTGGACCATTCCGGAACTCCTCGTGACGTCCGGGATCTCATCCGGTACTTAGAAAAACATTCGGTAACCATGTACATCTATTCCCTATAACCCTAGCATCATCAAACCTTAAGTGTGTAGACCCTACGGGTTCGAGAATCATGCAGACATGACCGAGACATCTCTCCGGCCAATAACCAACAGCGAGATCTGGATACCCATGTTGGCTCCCACATGTTCCACGATGATTTCATCGGATGAACCACGATGTCAAGGATTCAATCAATCCCGTATACGATTCCCTTTGTCTACCGGTATAGTACTTGCCCGAGATTCGATCGTCGGTATACCGATACCTTGTTCAATCTCGTTATCAACAAGTCTCTTTACTCGTTCTGTAACACATCATCCCGTGACCACCCCCTTAGTCACATTGAGCTCATTACGATGATGTCTTACCGAGTGGGCCCAGAGATACCTCTCCGTCATACGGAGTGACAAATCCAGTCTCGATTCGTGCCAACCCAACAGATACTTTCGGGGATACCCAGGGCCGGTCCTAAGATTTTGGGGGCCCGGGGCGAGCTAGAAAAAGGGGCCCTTAACTTGGGGAATATGGCATAAGCGAATAGATGTCAACAAACATGATGTTTTTTTTTGCTTCTATAACAAATTAACAATCAATAACATGGTGTAGTCCAACTGATAAAAAAATGACTACGGGGCAAGACTTCATGAATATGTCAATAGAGCATATCCAAATAATATTTGTGAGGTTATTCATCCCACAATGCTACAAGATGGCATCAATACAACTGAATCAAACATGTGTGGTCTCACACATGGGTGTTAGACGAAGCAAATAACACGCAACATGGTAGCTATCGATTCAAATTCATGTAAAGAATAATGGTATGCTATCTTAAGGTTTTTCCATTTTTTTTCTTGTTCAAGTTAGACAGATAGACATACCTTCTCTTTTGGCGAAATCATTTTCCCTCACGTATAAGTTCATACTATTTCTAGAAGCACAACCGCATGCACCTGAACTAGACCGATTTGATGAAATATAAGTTAATCGGTAGAGCTGAATCGAAACCAGTCCAAGGATTTTGAACATGACTCTAGACCCAAGTCTAGGACCTATCAGCGGAGAAGAACCTCGAAGATCAAACATGGCGGATACATACCTGATTGTCGTAATATCCTAATTAGTGGTCATCTAGGAGAAGAACCACCTAGATCAAATATGGCGCATACATCCTGGTTGTCGTAAAGTCCTAATTTTCCCAGACCTTCCATCTTTAATGCAGCCGTAGTGCCTGACCGCAGCAGCTTCCATAAGATACCATGAACAGAAATCCCGGAGATTAAGCGCCGCAGTTACAAGGGCAATTCATTTTTTGGAAACAAACAATGCGGTTTTAGTGTATTTTGTATGCGTGCGTTGAGAAAATAGTGCAGCCACTTTGGGCCACGCCCATACAAGCAATGCCCAGGTTGGGGCCCCTTGAGGTCGGGGACCCGGGGCGGCCGCCCCCTGCCCCCCGGCCGGGCCTGGGGATACCCGTACTGTACCTTTATAGCTACCCAGTTACGTTGTGACGTTTGTCACACCCAAAGCACTCCTACGGTATCCGGGAGTTGCACAATCTCATGATCTAAGGAAAGGATACTTGACATTGGAAAAGCTTTAGCATACGAACTACACGATCTTGTGCTAGGCTTAGGATTGGGTCTTGTCCATCACATCATTCTCCCAATGATGTGATCCCGTTATCAATGACATCCAATGTCCATGGTCAGGAAACCGTAACCATCTATTGATCAACGAGCTAGTCAACTAGAGGCATACTAGGGACATGTTGTGGTCTATGTATTCACACATGCATTACTGTTTCTAGATAATACAATTAAAGCATGAACAATAGACAATTATCATGAACAAGGAAATATAGTAATAATCATTTTATTATTGCCTCTAGGGCATATTTCTAACACTTGTATTGCCACACTTTGCCACATATTTTTGCCAAGCTTGCCTAAGGTTAATTCATCAAAATAAGAGCCACAAGTTGGCAAGCTTAAGAGAATCTGGCCACACCTTTTGTGTGTATGCCATTTGGGGCCCTAGTGTGGCTTGCCTAAAGTGTGGATTGAACTAAACACTCACCTAAGCCGGTCGTCCTAACCTTATTTGTGGCAACCTTTGACAAAGATAGGGCCTGTTTGGTTCATGGCTAACGTTGCCACAACTAATCTTAGGCAAAGTGTGGCTGCCACAAAAAGTGTGGCAAACAAAATGACCAACACAAGTGTGACAAGATTTGGCAAAAAATTGAGCCTATGACATGTGGACCCTGTGACTAGAAAAGTGTGGCAAGCCATAAGTGCGGAAATGAACCAAACACATGCCTAAGATTTTATGATATAACTAAGGTTAGGCATGACAACCTTATACCGGGAACCAAACACGCCCTATTAGTCACAAACCAAACAACCCATTGCATTTTTTGCATTTTTAAAGAGTCCGTTAGAAATGTTGTAAGAGCATCTCCAGTCGTGCCCCCAACAAGCCCCCCAAGCACCTTTTTATCGCCGGCGCCAAAAAATCGGTCTAGTCGCGCACCAAGAGCCCATTTTTCGCTGGCTCGGGCCGAATTTGGCGCCGGCGGACCCAGGCCGAACCCGACGTGCTGGGGGGGGGGGGTGCTCGGGGGCGTCGGGGGAAACGTTTTTGGCGTGAAATCCGATGGGCTCGCCGAGGCAGCGACTCGATGCTTCGTCGTCCTCATCGCCTCGGTTCCCGCGGGGAATCAATGCCAAAGTTGCCGCGTCGGTTGACCTCCATTGATGGCCTCACGGGCTGCGCAGCGAAGGCGCGGTGACGCGTGTCCCGCCCTCTCCCGCCACGCGTACACACGGCGGCCACGCGGTCGCCGCCCGCCCACGGCTATAAAAGCCACCTCTCCCATGCCGGTGAGATGCACTCTTCCCCTCTACCGCCAACGCTCCCGCCTCTCCCTTCTTCACGTCGTTCCTCTTTTCTCCCATGACCGAGCGCTACCCCGGCGATGCTGCGGCGGCCAACGGCTTCGGCCACCGTCACCTTCACGAGGATGAGGCCCGCTTCCTCTACGAGGCCGAGTATCTGGCCCCGCCGGACATATGATGGCTTCTCGCCCCTCGTTGGTTACCCCAAGTGGAAGGTTTGAGATGCAGTGTAGCGGAAGTTTTCCCTTGGCAAAGATACCAAGGATCGATTTCCCTGAGACTCCCAGTTTCAACAAGAAGGTGTCAACTGCTAACGGCGCCAGATATTAGCAATCAACGTGGACCTGCACACAGATACAAATAACTTTGCTCCCAACGAGTACAGAGAGGTTGTCAATCCCTCCGGCCTTGTAGTTTACAAAGGATCAAACACAAGTGATAATAGTGATAGGTAATGCTGCAATAGTAAGTAAAAGCTGAAAGTAAATAGCGGATGTGATCAATGATGGTAATATGGACCGGGGTCCCATGATGTTCACTAGTGATGTCTCTCTCCCAAAAGACGATAAACAGCTATATGAGGTAAACGAATTACAGCTGGGCAATTAACAGAATTATGTGCGCAAACCAATGCTAACTATGTTATGATAAAGGTAGAGGTTCAAAGCATGGGCGGTACGCCAAGGCAAGTAGACCGAAATCCATCTGCATCTACTACTAATCATCCACCTTGAGATATCTATCCAGAACATCTCGCTGGTATTAAGTTGCGAGTCCCACCCATAGTGTAAACTCAAAGCAACAGACAACTGCATTAAAAGAACTTTGCGTAAAGTAAACAATCCTTGCACCCGCGGGCACAAGCACCGTTGTTTTCCCCCTTGTGGCAACAACACATCCCCTAGACTCATGTTTCTGTCACTCAAGCTAGTCATCGAGGGGCATGAACCCACAATCAAGCATAACGTTCCCTCTTGGAGTCACTACCTAGTACTTGGCCAAAGCAATAAATAACAACGGAGAACATGCAAGAATTACTTACGAACATAAATATAAAAGAGGTAGATCAAATATATTACTCAAACACGATCTGAACATAATCTCACAATCCATCGGATCCCAGCAAACTCATCATAGCAACAGCATAAGGATTACATATGTGCCTCGATCATGTAGGGCAGCTCACGAGGACTAATTAGTGAAGCACAAGAAGGGGAGGAGAACATCACATAGCTACTGGTCATGGACCCATGGTCCAAGGGAGACTACTCACAACTCATCCGGGAGGCGTCCATGGTGGTGGAGAGGCTCCCGGTGGTGATCCTCCCCTCCGGCAGGGTGCCGGGAAGAGTTCTCCTGGTGCTCCCGATCTTGGAAGCGGCGGCGGCGGCGGAATAGAGATCAGACCGCGAAAGAGGGTTCCCTCTTGAGGGTTTCGGGACACGATATAAATATATGCCAAAGGGGGGCATCAGCGGAGGCTCGGGGGGCCCAGGCGCCCCCCCGGCGCGGCCAGGGGGGCCGCGCCACCAGGGCGCCTAGAGCCCTGGTGGCCCCCCTCCGGCTGTACTTTGGCTGCTGGGAAGCTTCTGGAACGCTGATTTTTTATATAATTTTTCCGGGATTTTTCTGGCAGTTCTCGTAATGGGAAAACCTGAAATACAAAAACAGCAGAAAACAGAAACTGGCATTGGGGTGCACTGAGTTAATAGGTTAGTCCAAATATGATCAAAAGTGTATGGAAGTGTATAAATATCATAGCAATATCACCCAAAAGAGGCATGGAGCAAGCAGAAATTATAGATACGTTTTGGACGTATCAACATACGGGTGCCGGGGGCGTGGAGGCTGAGCACCGACGGGGTTCCAGTGCCGTCGCCTTCCTCCGGGGCGGACTGGCGGGCGGAGATCGCCCGCATACGATCTTCGCTGCCGCAGGCGGCGAGGGACGAGCCGAGGTACGCCTCCGACAACACTCTATGGGAGCCGTACTTCAGGCTGCGTCACGCCGAGCAACTCGAGGCCACCAACGACACCGAGCCCCGCGGCTGCCACAACTCGGAAGGGACGCCATCGATGGTGGGGCGTGCCCGGCCGCACGCTGGAGGCCGTCCTCGAGTACATCGAGGGCGGTAATACGCCATGGCTGGAGTACCCGTCGCCCCCCACCTTCTCCTGCCGGCGTGGCAGCTCGTGGACGCCGAGGCGCATGGAGCCAACGTCCTCCTCCTCGTCTGACCGCTCATCCGGCTCGCCCTCTCTCCGCCCCGTCAAGCCGGATCCCCAGGACACACCGCTCGGTCGGTGCACCCGCGGCAGCGACATCCTCATCAACGAGCCCTCCCCCACCTCTGCCCGGCTCGTCAGGCTGAAGAGGGAGCCGGGCCTCGTCGCCGTCAAGACGGAGCACGGGGCCATGGTCGCCGACGATGAGGCCGCCCTCAATTGGGCTCGAAATGACTACCTCCGTGAGGATATGGCCCGACAACGCCGAGTGAAATGATCGGTATGGTTGACTAGAGGGGGGGTGAATAGGCAACTAACAATTTTTAGCTTTTCTTAACCAAATTAAACTTAGCAACAATATAGGTTGTCTAGATATGCAACTAGTTGGGCAACCTATAAGATGTAACAATAACAAGCACACAAGCAAGCAAAGCTATGGAACACAACAAAAGCTTGCACAAGTAAAGGTAAGAGATAACCACAAGTGGAGCCGGTGAAGACGAGGATGTGTTACCGAAGTTCGTTCCCTTTGAGAGGAAGTATGTCTCCGTTGGAGCGGTTTTGAGGCACAATGCTCCCCAAGAAGCCACTAGGGCCACCGTATTCTCCTCACGCCCTCACACAATGCGAGGTGCCGTGATTCCACTAGTGGTGCCCTTGAAGGCGGCGACCGAACCTTTACAAACAAGGTTGGGGCTATCTCCACAACTTAATTGGAGGCTCCCAATGACACCACGAAGCTTCACCACAATGGACTATGGCTCCGAGGTGACCTCAACCGTCTAAGGTGCTAAAACACCCAAGAGTAACAAGATCCGCAAGGGATTAGTGGGGGGAATCAAATTTCTCTTGGTGAAAGTGTAGATCGATGCTTTCTCAACCAATCCCTAGGAAATCAACAAGTTTGACTGGTTAGGGAGAGAGATCAGGCGGAAATGGTGCTTTGAGCAACAATGGAGCTTGGTGAGGGAAGAGGTGGTCAACTCGGAGAAGAAGACTCCCCTTATATAGTGAAAGAACAAATCCAACCATTATCCACTAACTCTGCCCACGACTTGCGGTACTACCGCACCAGACTTGCGGTACTACCGCAGGAGGTGCGGTACTACCGCTCATGCGGCAGGAGCCAGATGCGGCCCTGTTGCGTATCGCAACAAGCGGTAGTACTGTTGGAGCGGTACTACTGCAAGGCATGGTACATATTGGTCGGGGAAGAGCACGGACTAATAAAATTACATCCGTGGCTACTTCCGCAGAGTTTCGATCGATGCAAAAACCCGACACGGTACTACCGCTCACCTGGAGCGGTATTACCGCGTAGGGTGCGGAAGAAAAAATTACTTCCGCTCCTACTTCCGCGCTAGCCACGACGCTGGGGTGGAGGCCATGGTACTACGGCAACGTGTGGTACTACCGCAGCCACAGGGCGGTACTATCGTGGGTCTCTGCGGTACTACCGCTCCTTTGAGCGGTACTGCCGCATGCCACAGAATAGTAGTAGTAGTAGAAAGTCTCTGTCTTTGCAACGACAAGGAAAACAGCCGGTGCTCCAAAGAAGCGAAGGAAAGGTGGTGCAAATGGATAGATGTGTACGTGTTGATTCCACCCTAACCTTTCCGAAGCGGACCCCCTCTTAATAGTACGTCTTTCCTATGACTCAATTCCACCGAAAAGAAACAAAAGGAAACGCCGTCTTTGACAGGCTCTGAGGGGCAATGAATCGTCTTATGCCTAGACATGAGATATGTGAAAAGCTTAATGCATACGATTAGTCCGTAAATGCATTGTCATCAATCACCAAAACCACTTACGAAGAAATATGCCTTACACCGAGCCCTCGAGGAGATAGCCGCTCGCCAGCGTGGGCGCGAGGAGGACGGCGTCGTCGTCCTCGACGACGGCGACGAGGACGCACCCCGGCGGTCCAACCCCCCATGCATCGACGACGTTGGGCAGGGGAGCAGCAGGGACGACGGCAGGTGCGGCGACGACGATGGCGGCGACTACATGAACTTCCACAGGCTCATCGGCATGTAGAGTTTCAGGGCGGCGCGGCGATGGCAATGACGGACGGCGAGCCTAGTAGTGGTTTTTTATTTTGTTTTTTGTCAAGTATCTATAAAAATGTCAATGAACTCGTCAAAGTTTGCTTAAATTTGCGCCGTATTTAGTCGAATTGTTGCCGAGTTTTGATTTTGAAGGAACGAAAAAACGGTATGAGGGTCCGACCTTGGATCGACGATTGGGAAACATATTACCCCCACGTCACGATTTTCGCCGGCTCACCACAAAACGGCGCTATTCAAGCGCCCTAGAAGCCGAATCAGTGGAGATGCTATGAGGATCAGAGATTTGTGCCGTGATCTGCAGCCATGCGGTCCACGCCGGCCCGCGAATTTTTGCCGACCTCGGGGAGGGGAGGTTGCGAGGTCGCCATCGCACAACGTTCAAAACTTCCGAAATGCGCACCAGCTCAGTATGCCACGTGTAAAGCGCTCGTGTGAATAAGACACAGAGACCCGGCCACACCAGGTGCAGGTGTTGGTCACTCGTCGCTTCCTTCAGATGGCGATGGCGATGCGACGCGCGGCGGCGCTCGGCGCCCGCCACATCCTGGCCGCCTCCGCCTCCGCCTCCTCCCGCGTCGCCAGCCGCCGCCACGTACGCCCTCTTTGCCCCCACCCCACTCGCCTGCGCTCCTTCATACCCCTCGCGCCCCCCGGTGGTGGTGCTCAGTGGGTCGTGTTTTTCTGTTAATTGCCGGGTGGGTGCGCAGATGGGCAGCGTGGACGCGGGCGCGGCGATGGAGAAGATCCGGGCGGCGGGGCTGCTCAGGACGCGCGGCCTCATCGGCGGCAAGTGGGTGGACGCCTACGACCGGAAGACCATCGAGGTACCGTCCCTCCCTCCATCCATCCTTCGCGATGCCTGTGGATTGGCGCGGTTCGGATAGCGTTTGATTTCAAGGGGAAATCAAGGATTATTGCGGCGCTCCAGTTGCTACTTAATGGAACGCGAGGGAGTTGGAAATTTTGTGCCGAATTTGGCTGGTCTTGAGCCTTTTGAGTTTGCTGTTTAGGTTGTTTCTGTAAATTGTGCTGGACAGTATGAGAATCAATGAAATGTTGCTACTGCAACTCCACTCACTTTTTATATCTCAATTATCTAATCTATGCTAAGTTGCTAATGTTGATTGTCAATCTTTTATCACTGGAATAACTTCCTTTTCTTGTAGGTGCAAAATCCAGCAACTGGCGAGGTCATAGCAAATGTAGCCTGCATGGGCAGCAGAGAAACAGCTGATGCAATAACTTCTGCTAACACTACATTTTATAGTATGTCAAACACATTAGCGTATTCGCTTTTAATGCTTGAACAATGACCAAATAATGTTTTGTAAGTGCCATAGTTAAACTGTTTTGACATGCTTATAATATTAATAATATATGCAAATTAAATTGCTTCTGTGTCTGCGGAAGATCAGCATTGGAACACAATGAATCAAGTGAACCCTTGCTCAGATGTCACTTACGTCTCCACAATCAACTAATATCTTCTGTGTATCAGAAAATGCTTTCATTCTGGCTTAGTTGTTTTATTGCCATATATAGTATAATTTAATAAATAAAAATCAGAACTACTATACTGTCTCCATATTAGGTGAATGTGTGATGGTTGTTTTGTTTCTGGCAGAACAGAGGAGTTGTACTTCGTAGTAGATAGAGTACATCTTGTAGACTCCCAAAATCCTCTAGTTTTTTAGTACAACCTCTGAAAGGCAGCAAGAGAATACATGATCAGCACTTAGGCAAAGAAAATTAGGAGAGACAGATTGGTCTCTAAAAGCTGATTTGGCTAAAGCATTGGCAACTTTGTTGTTTCCGAAATTATTGTTTAAAAAGTATCTAATGCATGCCCTCTTTTGATGCAAATCTTATCTAAATCAAGTTTAATTATGATTTTCAATACATAGTAGGATACTCATCTTCACCTCATAACAAAAATACGAGTCCGGCATGGAATTTTGCGTTTGCTGTTGTTGTTTGCCTTTGCTAAATATTTGTATGCCTAAGAATGTTTTTCTTTGCATATTTCATTATAGTTGCTTTTCCATTTACCACTTGTAATTTTCTTTGTTTGTTTATTACCCTTTCGTTTTTGTAGCTTGGAGCAAGCTCACTGCAAGTGAAAGGAGCAAGACACTAAGAAAATGGTAGTTTGTATGGATTGAAGTGTTAATAATAGCATGAATTTCTTTTAGTATTTCCTGGATATTTCTTCTCACTCTGTATATTCCACAAAGGCATGACCTACTTATGTCACACAAGGAAGAACTTGCACTTCTTATGACACTGGAACAGGGGAAGCCTATGAAAGAAGCCCTTGGGGAGGTACTTGCTGAAATCATGCACTGACAATAGTTTGTTGGAGCTTGTCATTATCTAGGGTTATGGTAGGCTAATTTGTTGCTAATCATATATTCAGGTGAACTATGGTGCAAGTTTCATAGAATTTTTTGCTGAGGAAGCAAAGCGTGTGTATGGTGATATTATTCCCCCAACTCTAGCTGACCGCAGACTATTGGTTTTGAAGCAGGTATATGCTAATACCCTCTAAACATTTATTGTGCCTGTTCCTTCTGGTAGCCACTTTTCCCTTCATTGCCCCATTACTTTTATACTCCCTCCGCCCCGAATTTCTTGCCGCAGAAATGGATGTATCTAGATGTATTTTTAGTTTTAGATACATTAATTTCTATCAATTTCTGCGACAAGTAATTCGGGGCGGAGGGAGTATTACATTATTTCATCATCACACTGTACACTTCTCACCTTTTATTTCATGAAGCAAAATGTCATGGTAGGTACTGACATTCTCTTGGAATGCTACTCTAGTTTCTCAGTTCATTTTCTTGTACTAGTACATTAAACCTGTGCTTTTACTTTTCTAATATTAGTTTTACTATGGATATTTTTGCAGCCTATTGGGGTAGTTGGAGCTATTACACCATGGAATTTTCCTTTAGCAATGATAACCAGAAAGGTCTCAAGCAAAACACACTTCTCCATTGGTTAAAATGTCCAAAAGAAAATCAGCTATGTTCGTGCATTTTCTTATATATGCCTTTCCGCAGGTTGGACCAGCATTGGCTTGTGGATGCACTGTTGTTGTCAAGCCATCAGAGTTCACACCTCTGACAGCATTAGCTGCAGCAGACCTTGCACTTCAAGCTGGAATACCAGCTGTAATTCTCTCGAGTTCTCTATTATTCCAGTATTATTTGTGTACGAGTGTATTTATTCAGTTTCCATCTGTACTTGTCGAAGATCATGTTTCAAAATGGACCACTAAATTTCTGTAACAAAATTTCCATATTCATTGTGTGGGTGCAGTTACCGAGAAAATTCTGTTACTCCCTCCGATCCATATTACTTGTCAATTGTCACTCAAATAGATGTATCTAGCACTGAAATACGACTAGATACCTCTGTTTCAGGCTTTCAGCGACAATTAATATGGATTGGAGGGAGTACTAGATTTCTGGGATGCCTTGCTCGTTTTGAGAAGTAAACTGTTAAAACTAGTCATAACTGCAATCCTGCAAAAGTCAGTAGGGGAAAGACCAGGTTTTGGGTATTATTGGAACAAATCATAGTAATTTCGCATCTTTTACTTGCACCTGCCAAGTTGTTTCATTGTTAACAGAAGGTTTTATTCATCACAGTTATTTTATCATCATCTATTTCTGTGAGTCTATTCATGACATCTGTTTCAATCATATTTTTTCATCTAGGGTGCACTAAATGTCGTGATGGGTAATGCTCCTGAGATAGGTGATGAACTAATGCAGAGCACACAGGTTTTATTTCCTTCCCTTTCTTTCAGTACTAATTATCTAGTATGTTTTTTTGCAAGTATTTTTTTAGATATGTTAAATCATATAAATTGCGGTGTACATGATCACATGTTTTCCTCTTTATAGGTCAGAAAGATTACGTTCACGGGTTCAACAGCTGTTGGCAAAAAACTGATGGCTGGATCAGCAAGCACTGTGAAAAAGGTATGTACTGAGAAACTACTTGAGGAGAAATTACTGTACCTCTGAAGTTTAAAGTTCTTGTGCATCTTTAGAGCTTTCTCCTCCCAAGAACACATCCAATAGCTGCAAAGTTGTTGTATTGATTTCGTTTGGTAACATATTGCAATAACTAACCTTGTTTCAGATGAACATGTAAGATATCTGTGCAGAAGGGCTCAGCAAACCAGGAGTAGCTCACTGCTTCTGGTCACACTAGCCCTTATCTAATTTTCATAAAATATGTCTGTCTGGTTTAGGCCCTAGATACCATACTGCATGCACTTCAGCCCGGAACGCCTATACATTCCAGTATTAGATATGCCCCAAACATCAATCTAGAAAGTCTCAAACCTTACCAATAAATGGTCCAAAAACCACCCGATATCTGGAACCACCCTGGTTGTGTTTTTCTGGTCCCATGCCACTTTCAAAACTTGCTATTCGGTCGATTTAGCTTTGATAGCATTTTATTCTTTAGGGTGTTGGATATAGAGTTTTCACTTTTTTAAGCACCGTAACTACTTGCTGGCTAGTAATACCATTATATGTTAATAATTGCTTTGCCATTTTGACTTAATTTTCCAGTGGAATTTTGGTTGGGATATATGCGGTATTGTTGGTTAGCAAGATCTTTTCACTGTGCGGTTAACTTCCTTTATTTTAGTTGGAATGTTTCTGGCAAAAGTTTTTATTGTTTCATTTCAGTGTGATATCGTCAATGTTGATATTCACAAGAATAATTCTCATGTAGGTTTCTTTGGAGCTCGGTGGGAATGCGCCTTGCATTATTTTCGATGATGCAGATATTGATGTTGCCGTTAAAGGCAGTGTAAGTAAAAAATTACTTTTCCTCACTTCCACAACTATTTTTGGGTCTTGTATTTCTACTAACATACATACCAAAAAGATCATGATTAGCTCTCTAGGTGGAGATGAACATCATAATAGATATGATGAATTTGTACTTTATGTCTAAGACTTACATGAATTGGCTAATTGACTATTGGGCCCTGTTTCGTGGTTTTAAAGAACGATCTTGAAAATGCTCAGTTTTCTTAGGTCAATGCATGCATACGTATGTCTCTTGACTTCCTTTTTTTTTCCTGAGCTGCAACTGAGAAACATAACGTGGGCTAAACACATGTCGCTTTCCTCACTCTTTCCCAACATATATTATGTTAGAGATTCAGTGTTCGGTTGGTATCCAGGTAATGCAGCTGCCTTGCCAGGGAATGCACATTTCCCTTTTACTTTTCTAGAGGATAACATAACGATATGGCAAAAAAAACATGATAATGGCTGAATTAGCTAATGAAGTTCATTTCATATGTATCACTTTCTCTTACTAACATATTTTGTACTTCCCCACTTCAGGTAACACTGTTAAAATGTGTAAATTCTATCATTTTGATCATAATATGATGCATATTCACCTACTCCATTCTTATTTAGCTTGCTGCCAAGTTTCGGAACAGTGGACAGACGTGTGTATGTGCAAACAGGATATTGGTGCAAGAAGGTATACTGATCATTTATGTCACATATATGTTATTGGTGCCTCTTTTGTTCTGTTAAGAATGCAATTTGCATCTGTAGGTATCTACGAAAAATTCGCAAGTGCATTTGTCAAGGCTGTTCAGAGTTTGCAAGTCGGTAATGGGCTAGAAGAGAGTACATCACAGGTATATAAAGTTTTTAACCCCCCCTGTGTTATATATTGAGCTACAAAATTTGAGCTATGTGTTTCTTGTGTTAGTTGCTTGGACAATGTTTTCTCATGCTGTATGAGTTATAAGAATACCTAATTTGACAGTACTTGGGGTCTCTTTGGATTGAAGGATTTTCATAGGAATTCTGTAGGATGTCAGTCAATTGGATTTTTCTCATGAAATCCCTCCAGATCAAATGAATGAGACCACCAAAATTTGTAAGGCTTGCTTTCATACGCTCCAATTCCATCTGGTATCTAGCAAGAGGTTAGACCACACGAGCCTCTGCTCTCGCAACCCTAGCTGTGGCGCCGCCAGTCCGCCGCCGCCCCCTCGCATCTCGGCCTCGTCCCGCAGGTCACCGCCCGCAGTCAAATTCCGCATCTGCAGCCACTCCCTCCATTGGTCGCCGCCGGCAGCCGGATGACCTGCTCCGTCCAGCCTGCAACAAGAGCCATGCAGCACATGCATGCACCCGTTTTCAGCCCAACTCTTCCAAGTGCATTGGCCCAACCTTTGGCTGAACAGGCCAAGCCCATTTCATGGGCTGTGCACGTGAGGAGCTGCTCACGCCAGCCGAACGCGAGGCTGCTCCAACAGGGCCTTAGTTAAGAGAGAAATCAGTCCGTAATTAAGTCTAGCTATGTCCAGTCTAACATTGTAAAAATCATGAAGCAGGGAAAGCGAGTCCTCACTAATCGAATCCAAGAAATGCTGATAAAAACCGAACAAAGCTACTTCATCAACGTGGGCCCATGGCTGTCTTCCTGAAGGTCCTTTTAGGTTCCGTAAGTTGTGGGTACAACCCTCTTGAAATGGTCAACAGTGTCTGCCTGCCAGTCGCCAGTTGCATCCGGCAGCGTGACGGTTTGCCCTGGGAGATATTTGCTGTTTTAGTTGACTCAATTCAAAACCTGACGGATGCCACAAGCCATGAGATCTCAATCCCACATGTTTTCTATTCCTTAATTTATACTCCCTCCGTTCCTAAATACAAGTCTTTCTAGAGATTCCACTACGGACTACATACGGAGCAAAATGAGTGAATCTACACTCTAAAGTATGTCTATTCATCCGTATGTAATTTGTAGCGGAATCTCTAAAAAGACTTATATTTAGGAACGGAGGGAATAGAATCCTGTCTTCCAAAGAGACCCTTATGAATTATGATTGAACTTCGTGCTGCATCATAATGGATAATGCTCGTGATCTGCTATGCTATTTTCTTTTTGGTATCTCATGTCAGGTTTTACAGTTTCTTTCACATGCAGGGTCCTCTAATCAATGAAGCTGCTGTTCAAAAGGTTCATATTTTGCACTCGCAATAATTCTGAAATATTTTATGTAGCGATCCTCACATGTTTTATTTTTTGGCCTGTTTTCTTGTAGGTAGAGAAGTTTGTAGGTGATGCTACTTCAAAGGTAATCTCAAATGACTGTAACGGCGTACATTTTCTCTATTGGAATTAGATGTTAGGTTCCAAACTATGGCTAGACCATTTCCTGGCCCCAGCTGGATTGTTGGTAACATTTCCTGAAAGGTGAATCAGAAAGTTAAAGTGGTTGAGGAACCACAGTTTTCCAGAATCTTGACTCTGGTTCATCCCACCAACTGTAAATTAACTGGTTGAGGAACCACAATTTTCCTGAATCTTAACTCTGGTTCATCACCCACACACTAACAAGAGAATTCTATACCAAGATGCTTGTCTGATGATTCTATACCAAATCTCCAACATAACCTGCAACTGCATGTAAACTGTAAATTATCTCCTTATCTCGGTCCTTCTGTAGGGAGCCAACATCATGCTCGGTGGTAAAAGGCACAGCCTTGGGATGAGCTTTTATGAGCCAACTGTGGTAGGGAATGTAAGCAATGATATGCTTCTTTTCAGGTAAAGTTTGAATTTCTACATCATGTCCATCTTGTTTCAGTGCATAGATCTTACTTTTATGTGCAGAAATCATGAAATCGTTGGTCCAGTCCTTTGTAAATTTATAATTATCTTCAGATTTTGAACTCTTAATGATGTAACAAGGCCAATATATTTTGCTTCAGGGAAGAAGTTTTTGGTCCAGTTGCACCACTTATACCATTCAAAACTGAGGAGGAAGCAATCCATTTAGCAAACGACACCAATGCAGGTTCATTATCTGGCCCAAGTTTCTTGTAACATTTTAGGATTCCCTTTCTGTAGACTTCCATATATGTCAAGCCCTTAACAAGAAACCTGCAGTGAAACATAATGGATAGGGTATGTCACAGTCAGAAAGCGTTGGTAGAGAATGATACAACATTGACATATTTCTAGATAGTGGTAACTATAATCTGCGATGTCTGAATTATTTGTGTTAGGTATATAACCATCTTAAGAAAACCTAGCGGTAATGAATTTTATTTCAGTAATTCATAGTCTTGGCTTAAGGCTAATTTTGTGAAAACATGTTGTAAAGTCATTATAGTAACCTCATTATCCACGATGCTGCAGGCTTAGCCGCATATATGTTTACGAAGAGCATTGCGCGGTCATGGCGTGTTTCCGAAGCTCTTGAATACGGGCTTGTCGGTGTGAACGAGGGATTGATTTCAACAGAGGTGATAGAACGCCAAATCGAATTACTTCATCTCCTGCGTTATGGGCCTACAATGTAAGATATGTTTCACATAATTTCCAGGTAGCGCCATTCGGTGGGGTTAAGCAGTCTGGCCTTGGGCGAGAAGGATCAAAATACGGCATGGATGACTTCCTAGAGGTTAGTACTACATGCGACTCTCTAGACTGTTTCCTGACGTTACTCGTTTCTCATTTGCTTGACCGCGGTTGCAGATCAAGTACGTATGCATGGGCAACCTGGGTTGATGCTTGAAGTTGGTCTTCGCTTCCACCTTGATGGAGAAGAAGGATCGAGAATCAACTGGGGCCAGGTGCGCTGATAAGCGTGGATAGCTCTGCAGGCTTAAGGTGTAAGATGGAACGAAGAGGGGGGACAGTTTTAGAAGCTTGGAATAAAGAGAGTAAGCCGTGTCCGAATAAAAGGTGCAAGTTCGAATGAAGAGGGAGGGCAGTTTAGAAGCTTGGAATAAAGGGAGTAGGCCGTGTCCGAATAAATGGGTTGTAATGAGTTGTAAATGAATGAAACGTGAAGCACAGCTGTCTTTGAGCTTTGGTACTACGTAATAGTACTCAATAATCATCACGTTGTTCATTTGGTGCAGAGAGCATATCCTCTAAAATGGTATAGTGATGCTGCATTCTGTGTTTCTGGCGACTGCTGCTCCTGCATGTCAGTTGTACCCGTGTCACCAAAGCGTCACAGATCATGAGTAACCAATATCCTGCACGTAACTGAAGACTGCGTAACAATTTGGCATTGTCAATGTTGGCTATACGTGTGTTAGTGGTTGTATAAGACGGAGTGTGTAGTGACCATATTGTCAAGCACGGAGTACTTGTAAACGCTTGTTGGCAAGCAGGAATTTCGCAGAAACCACTCCCACATGCCGCATGAGCCGATGGGATCTCTCACATTCTGAACAAACAAAAGGAAACCTAATACGGAAAGCTGGCTGGTATCTCCTCTTTCCCGCTTACCGAGGTAGTATCAGCTAGATCGAGCGAGCGCAGACCCTGGTCAGGCAGTAAGAATGGGCCAGCAGCAGCGCGAGCCAACCAACCGTATGGTATACGCTGCTACTCCTACCAACTACTCGTACTAGTACAGTACATCGATCTGCTTCAGCAGGAACAGGTGCAAGTGGAAGGAATGAACGAAGCTTCCTCCCTCGTCAAACAATGGCCGGCTGGCTGGACACTGACACGCACCTTTACCTTTTTGTTCACCCCGCTCTCCTCCAAAGGGCAGCAAAAGGGCGCTTGTCTCTTGCAGAAGGGACCCACCGACAGGGGTGAACCCGAGGCGGGCCTGGCCTGCGGGCTGCTTTGCTTTGGTGAAACCCAAGATGATTTGCCTCGGGAGCTGCGCGCGCGCGCTCTCTCTCTCTCGCACTGTAGCAGTGGCATGAGCTTTTGGAACTTGCTCATGCTTCAGTCTACTCCCGGTAAGGCTCTGGAAGAAGCTTCCTTCGAAATCTCTGCGTCTCCTCGTTAGTCAATTAAAGGGCAACCCTAGGGTACTGGGCTTGAGTAGCTAATTAAACTGCGTCTGCTTCTCCTTTTTATGTTTACCAAAGACAGGCCGCGCACAGGCTGAAATGCACATACTGGCAGGGGACAGTAAGTAGGAGGCTAGGAGCCGATGCGGTGATCTGCGTGCTGACTGCAGTGCAGGGAGTATACTTTGAACAAAACAGAAATTCATGCATAGTATACCTGGGTTCCGGCATGCCGTTTTGTCTCCAAGCAACGAATGTCAAACAAATTCAAAATGTTCTTATTTTTTCATACATGTTCACGTTGGGGTCCAAGACATGCTTAAAAAAATTTCATGCGGAAAAGAACATACGTATTTCGTTGAAAGAACAAAGTCCAGGGGTCTATACATGCCAAACATTTGACACTCAACTTGTCTTTTTTTGCATAGGTCAAAATGATTGGCTTCTGCATACAGTACGTAACATTTCAACATGATTCTTCTTTTTTTTTTTTTTTGCGTTTGGACATGAACATAGATGACCCTATGTGAATTATATCGCTCCACTTAATTTAATAAAAATGATACTGCTGTATTTCGTGAAAACTAACGAGGCTGCATTCTCTCTTGTTTTATTGTGGGGTGCCCACGGATTTTAATTTCCAAACCTCAGATTTGTATCGATTGTCGTGATTTTATACATCCCATTCAGTTTTCTGAACTTAAGTTGTCGCTTTGGACATGGGCATATTTGACTTTTAAAACTTTACTGTCAATATATTTTGAAATGGTCAAATTAATTAGACACTTCAAGTATATATGTATAAATTTGTCGCAAAACTGCCTCTACGTACAGGATCTCAGCATACATATGTTCAAACATACTGATATACACTCTTTTGTGTTTACCCTATATAAAAACCACTTCTGGTTTAAATAGAAGATACTATCAAATTCCAATGGATTGGGCACCAACTCCATAGGAATTTTAACAGGCATATTTTTATACTAATTCACATAGATAGGTTGATTCACTAACTATATGTATGTTTTGATGGAAACGACTATCCCGTATATTTGCTAGTGGTTTATCTTTTACCAATTTCATGCAATTCAAGCAAACCCTAAATTAACTATGAACCGTGGTCTGTAACCTCGTATGACCAGGATACAAGATACATGAGGATTGAATTAAGCATGCACGTTTTTTTCGTCTTCTTTTTTCTTCTGAAAAAGAGGTTCAAACCTTGCATGCTAGAATCAAATTAGTAACTTGGAGGTAATTTACTAGTTTCTATAACTGATATTTTGCTGATAGTTCCAGTTATCATTTGATCGAATCAGATTCCAAAATACACACATCCCTTGCGTGCATGAAGTACGAGTATCCTGACCACTTTTTTCTCTCCCTTCTCTTTTCATCCTTTCCTCTTTAAATACTGTAGAACCATCATTTCTGTTTGGCCCACACCTCAGGTACTGAGTGCATGTACTTAGTTTGCACCAAATTTAATTTTCCACATGTATACATAGTAACAATGCGATCTACATGACCCATCTTTGCTCCAAATAATATTTACATGATTGTACATTGTCCACATTTAGTGGTTCTACAGATTGCCCCCAGTTGCTCTGGCTTTTCATGATCACTAATTAGCAGCACACATTTGCATGTTTTTTCCATGAGCATGCATGTTGAATTGTATTTTCCGAAACATGCATGCTTTTCAAATACATGTTCAGTTCATTTGTTGTTGAATACGTAGCATTTTTTGGATGACAGCGCTTTTTAAGACAAGGACATTAATACATATTGAAATATCTAAAAGAACTTATATTTAGGAACGGAGGGGGTATATTTTTAGGAGCATATACCACATGATTTCGTTAGTCAAACCAAAGACCTAAAAACCCATGCCAGCCTTACAAACTCAATGGATGGGGTACTATCTCATGCATGCATGTGCATGCAAGCTTTGCCTTGAAGGTACTAAGTTACTACACTAACTAGCTAGCTAGAGTTACGAACTTTGGAACATAAGCATAGGCATTAGATTGTGTATTCCTCAGTCATCCAAAGAGGTACTATTTCTAAATCGACGAGGTTGCACGCAGTGGCGGGGCTACGGTAAAATCATTGGGCGGGCCAAACAGGCTAGATTAAAGCTGACCTTAATAACGTTCATATTAAGGGCCTCTCAATCTTCACTAATTAGAGCTACCCTGGGCGGGCCACGGCCGGGTTTTGCCCCAACGTAGCTCCGCCCCTGGTTGCACGTCATCAGTACATTTTATAGCCTTATTATGCATGCAAGCACATATCACATATGTTGTGCCAGTGTTCCTCGGTTTTGCAATAATTTGGCTGTGGGCATTCTCAGTGGTGAGCAAAAGTTTTTTTTTTCTCTCTCAGTGTATATATATCCTGACATTCTTCCTTTTTAGCCAAGAAAAATATAGTATTGTTAGTTGATACGAAGGCAAGTGTCCGAAGTTACATTTGCACCACATCTCCACAAGTCACACAGCAATGCAAGAATTCAAAATTATGCACATGTTCCAGACCCAATCAATACGAATTAATTATCAATATGTTTTTGACGATATACATGTGTCTCATGATCAATGCATGGAAGCTTTCCACATCAGCATGCAAGATCACCAAATAATTAGATTACAAATTTACAACCGTCATAATTAATTAATTTAGAACACGTACAATTACCAACACAACAGATCATCTTAGTTAGACCTTGAGCATCATGACATAGACATGTGATGCATCACTATATGTGTAAGATCATCCTGATCGACGCATAATTTCTTCTATAATTTCCTTGATTCCATGCACTCAAGCTATACTTATTTAGCCACATGCACCCGGTTAAACAAAAAGCTCTAGTTAACTTAACTCGGTCGATCGGTTGATTTACCCGTAGATCACCGACGGGCTGCCCATCCTCTGGGCTCCCATGTGCGGCCGCCGGGGGGACGGCCTCTCGAGCTTGGACCCCATGCCGCCGTCGAATCCTCTGCTGCCAGCGGAGTCGCCGGACATGGTCATCATCGGCTTCGCTTCGTACATGGAGTCTATGTCGTCCATCATCGGCGGTGCCATCTGGAGTAGCTGATCGCCCTTGTCATCCTCGTCGCCGTCGTCGTCGTCACCCCACATCATAGGGCTCTTGCCTCCGCCGTACTGGCTGGACCTCTTCTTCCCCAACGATCCAATGCCACCGCCATCGCTGCACGCGAAGAAGCTCTCCATTGGCTGCTGCTGCTGTAGGTCTAAGTGACCGCCTCCGTAGAGGTGCAGGTCCTGCAGGGAAGGGAAGCCCATGGAAGCTGGGCCAATGTCCTTGATGGAGCACACGTCGAGGACGCCCGCGTGGCTGCCTAGGGATTTGTACCCGGCAGTAGGGCTGGCCGCGACGTCGCCGGTGGCAAGCGTCTGGTATGCTTTCTCCAGGATGGACTGCATGTACTTTCCCTGGGCTTCAATCCTCATTTGTAGGTGCTTCTGCACCTGCGGGTCAATTGTCATATAAGTACTCATGTTCATGCATGCATGAGCTAACTAATTTAAGCATAATTAAGCTACACAATTAGTGACAACCGAGTAAGCAATTAAACTTTAACAGTGTTTTTGCATGCATGCATGTAAGATGTACTAGTATCTAAAAGTTGAGGAGCATGAGCTGCATGGGAAGGTGGTAAGGTGCTCAGAAAAGGGGAGTTGAGTAAACTTCCTAATGCTTTTGCAAGGAGAAAAATAAACTTCATGAGAAATTGACAGTCTTTTTAGCATCCACCCATGCGTACTTTGATTCTTGGTTGATTAATCACCTCTAGTTGCTCATGTAGCCTCCTTTGAACCTCCATTTGCATTCTGATGGCCTCGTTCATGTGCACGTTGCGGCTGAAATTGAGATTCACACACGGTAAAGGAAAAGTGGTGAGTGAAAAGCTTAATAATTGGGATATGAGTGAACGCAAAGTAATTAACATATTCTACTTCTTACTAACTGATTAACCTACTCGTTCATGTTTCTCCCCATCATGACTGAAGAAGAGGCCGCGTTTCTATGCATCTCCATTGCTGCCGCAGCTGCAAACAAATTCAGCAACACGGAGATTATAACATAACTATATATATACTAGTTATGCAGAATTATAAATTCACAATTGAATTGCATGAGTTAGCTCTTACCATCCTTCACTGCATGATCGTTGAAGTCCTTGTGTGGTTGCTTTCCCAGCCTGAATTTCTGCACATGAAAAGACCAAACAGATTAGCCAGCATGCATGTGTGAGAGAGCGCATGCCAACAAGAATTAGACCTAAGTCACCTAACCCTAATTAGAGGGTGCAACAACACACACACACACACGCGGCCGGACGCACCTGAAGGTGGCTCTTGAGGTGGTAGAGAGTGAGCCCCTTGACCCCCATGACCCTCATGATCGTCTTCGGCGTCGCCTCTACAACAAGCACAAAGTCTTCAGCGATGGAATTAATTAAAAAAAAAAGCGACTAGTACGCAGTACATGAAGGGTTTTGGAGCCGTACTGTCGGGGCCGCCGAGCTGGGCCACGGCGTCGACGAAACGCTCATGGAGCTCCACCGTCCACCGGAGGCGCGGCTTGGGGTCGGTGGTGAGGACGAGGCCGGAGTCGCCCTGCACGCACATGGGCGCCCCGCCCCCCTGCACCGCCACCGCTCCAGCGCTGCTGCTAGTGGCCTTCTTGGAAGAGAACATTCTTCTCTTGTACTATTCTCCCCTGCCGCTGCCTCTCCTCTCCCTAGATCTCCCGGATTGAGCGCGTAGGGGGATTGGATTGGAGATTCAAGGACAAGGAATAGGGTTCGATCGCCCGCCTCCTCCCGCGCTACGAGGCGACGCCGAGAGACCCCTTCTTGTTGCCCTCGTGGTCGTGGCGCTGGTGTGTGTGTGTGTGGCTAGCTATGCTATAGCCAGGTCTGCGTTGGGGTGGTGTCTTCTTTCTTTCGCTTGCTTGGTCGGGGTGTGTGGCTTTTGCTTTCTTTTTCCGCCCCTCTCTTTCTTGCGAGGAGTCTTCACCTACAAAGCCCCCATGGGTGATATTCTATCATGGCGCAGAAAAGCAACCAGCTCCACTCCCGCCTTTGGCAAAAGAGGAGAGCCGTGGGGTCTTTTGAAGTCTGCTAATTAGTGATATTCCTCTACTATGATTTTTATGGGTCCAATACTATCGAGCATCATCGACACTGTTCATAGACACCTAAGCTGATAATATCAGAGGAAGACAGAAGAAAAGCTAATATATACTCCCTTCGTTCCACAATGTAGTGCCTATAGATTTTTGTAAAAGTCAAACTTTGCCAACTTTGTCCAAGTGTATAGAGAAAGCTGTCTACATCTACAATACCAAACATGTACATTCTGGAAATATAACTCACAATGTATCCAATGATGTGCATTTGGTATTCTAGATGTACATACTTTTCTCTATAAACATGGTCAAAGTTTATAACGTTTGACTTTTGTAAAAATCTATAGGCACTACATTATGGAACGGAGGGAGTAGTTTTTAGTTACTCATTCATAGATGTTCATGCATATGTAGTAGGATTAAGTGGGTTATATAAACTGAGTAAGTTACACAAAACCACCACGATTGTTACTAGGTATTTATAAAACCGCCGGTTTTGATTTCCTTTCTCAACAAACCACCGGTCCCGAGGCAGCTCTTCACAAATACTACTAATGTCGGGCTAAGCATGTTTGACAACATTCCTAACTGTGGGACCCATCTATCAAGGTTAGCGTGGTAGTTTAGGTGGACATCGATGAGTGACCATGGATTTTAGAGGGTTACATGGTCGAAAGAAAGAATACTGATAGGAGGAGCCTAGATGTCATAGAGAGAGAAGCTAGACAATGGCTGGGATCCTCAAGAGTGGCTGAAAAATGAAGATTGTGTGTGATGGTATATTGTTGGAGGGGTATACCCTATGGGCGCATGCGAAGAAAGTCAACCTACGAATGTCTAGTGACTCTGAGGACCCGCACTTGGTCGTATCAAAGTATTGATGTCCTGCAAGTACATATGGTTTGATTGTTGACTATTTGAAGTAAGAGTATCGATCACATAGAGAGCTTACGAAATTGTTTTGTGCCTCTTACAGAGGTTTATCGGAACACCCATGCAAGTTTTTCTAGGTCCAAAGAAAAAATGGTGTGAAAATGGAAATACTGCAAGAGTGTTTGAACTAGAATTAATGTGCGCTAGAATATAAACTAAGAACAAGAGAGCAACAAAAATGATGGAAACTCCAGTAGGGCTAAAGGAATTTCTCGGTGAGTATGGATTCAACACTAGTGAGCATGTTACTTAATTATGTGAAAGCACAACTCTTGGTTTAGATATGTAGCCCTTGTTATATGTTTTTGTGTATGGGCGGAGCCAAATAAAGATACATGCATACTGTTGCAACTCCGTATCACGCACGCCACCACCATCCACCTACGTGTCGGCCGAGATGATAATGATTAAGGGTCTCTCCATGGACGTGACATAAAGCTTTTGGGTCCCCGTTATTCCCTGTACCAAAGATCCACTAAGGTGAGAGGTAGTTTCTGCCACCACAGTACCTCAACTCCCCTGCACAATGATAGTTACATCCTTCAAGAACGCAAGGACCAATGATGTGCGGTCGGCATTCACACAACATCATGAAGGAGAGTTAACACAAACATACGACATAGATCGAATATCTTATCGACATTCAGTTCATACACATACTACGGTTCCTCCATATCCCCAAGATCTAGGGAACTACTCAAACATAGAGATACAAGACATCATCGAGGTGTCCATGAAAATGATAGATGAATGCTTAATGTAACACATGTATGAATCCACACTAGGGTTTGAGCTTACAACGATATGGATGTCAAAGTTGATATTGATGATGTGGATGATGATGATGGTTGATGTTGTAGTCGCCTTGATCGAGGCAATGGTGTAGCAACACCCTTCTATAGATTCCCCCTTTGCGAGGTATTCTGCTTATGTTTCGTGGTGGGGGCCTCTCCGTTCTTCACCTCCCAGATCCAATCACACATGGGTGATGTAGTCGACTAGGGGGAGGTGATGGCATACGGTACGATCATTGTTATGAGTGGGTTTGGTCATATCGCAACCATCTTCTCTTATCGATAGTCAGGCGTGGATTTTTTCTTCCCACTTGATCGTCTCTACGTATGGAAGACTTTTATGATGTCGATCAACATAATTTACACCCAAAATAGGTGTTTTCTCATAAATGCTTTAAATCTCCCACTTCATGGTAAGTCCCTTCTTCGTCATGATATCATCATGCCATGATCTTCAGCTCAGGACCCCCTACCCGAGGTCTGACGGATTTAACTCTATCGTTGGTGGTCCATACATGTCTCTCTCGTACACTACTAGGAAAAGGCCTACTAATGGCGCACCTAATTTGGCCATTAATGGCGCATTAGTGGTGCGCCATTAGTGCCACACCATTAGTATATTTTACTAATGGAGCACCTCTTGTGCGCCATTAGTATCTGGTATACTAATGGCGCACCACATGTACGCCATTAGTGTCCACAGTAGTGCGCCATTAGGATGCCTCCTAGGAGGCCATGTATACCCAGGTGCTTTGGCATACTAATGGCGCACGCCAGCAAAATGCGCCATTAGTAACTTCGGCATAGTAATGGCGCACTACCTAGTAATGCGCCATTAGTATCCTTTGGCATACTAATGGCGCACTGTTATGTGATGCGCCATTAGTATGAATATTAGGTTTTTTTTTAATTTTCTGTTTTTTGCACAGGTTACAAAAATGTATAATTGGAATATAGACAACACACATCAACAAAAGATTCATCGAATACAATAGAAGATTAGTCTCTGAATACAATTCATCATATTAGTCTCCGAATACAATTCATCATATTAGTCTCCGAATTGAAAAGACCGAACAAAGATAGAACATTATATTACAAGTCTCGAGACCGCGAGTAGCGAGTTTGTCTTCACATTACAAGTCGATATCGATCATCTAAACTACCATCACATAGAAGAGAGCTGCGGTCATCACGATGAGCATCATCACGATGAAACTCGTCTTCATCCGGTTCCTCCAACGCTCCCTCCCCTCTCCCGCTAGATAGCAGACGTATCTAGATTCTGCCTCGGCCCTAGTGGTGTATCCTTTGTAACTGTTACCGCTGAATCGGTGAACCTGTCTCCGACACTCCTCCTAGTCGTCGTAGACTCCGGGAACCTTACCCTTGTACACGGCATACGACGGCATCGCTATGCACTAGCCAAAGAAGAAAACACAAGACGGTAATTATGATGTGCTAAGGTTGTTTGCCAAGCATGGAAGAAAACAACAACAAAAGTATAATACATATTACCAACACGTACAGTATAAGGTTGTTTGTGCTTCATCCTACATACAACTCACATAAAAAACTTCTCATTTTCACATGCTAGATGGGCCTTTGTTTGTTTTTTAATCATCTGTACGCTAGGTGGGCCTTTGTCTGTTTTTTAATCATCTAAGCATCTCTGCATTGTAGATGCCGTTACGACCATCGCGCGCTAACCACAACCATTGCTGGCGGTTCCGTTTCCCCATGGTCGTGCGCGCGCACGTGTGTAAGAGGAGGGGAACGGGCACCGGACGCATCGCCCACCCCATTTCCCCCAAATCGCCTCCCTCCCCCTCCTCTCTCCTCTGCCTCGTCGTCTCCCTCACCGGCCACCCCACCTGCTCGCTCACCACCACCGCCTCCCTCTCTCCTCCTGCTTGCTGCTCGGATGGAGCAAGGCCGTGGCGAAGCTGCCATTATAGAAGGAGGTGCTACATCCCCACGCGCTGTGGAGGAGAAGAAGGTGGCCGTGGCGGCGGGTGTGGAGGAGAAGAAGGTGGTCGTGGCGGCCTCCGCCGTGTCGGAGCTTGGCATGACGGCGTCCAGCGGCCCATCTCATGGACCTACGGAGGCTGGCGGCGAGCACGTGGACTTGCAGGTAATCCTTGCCAGCAGTCCCCTCCGTTTCTAGTTACCCCCATTAAGCAGTAGATTTAGATGTTTGATTGATTGATTTATAATGAAAGGTTAAGTTTGGTGTGATTGATCTACTAGTTAGGGTTTTTGAGTTAGATGTTTAGTTGGGGGTTTTTGGTATTGGATTCAATTATAGCCACTGATATGTGGAATCTATGATTGAATTAATCATCCAGTGGATGTAGTGTGGTTAGGTTTTTTTTTGTATTGGATTAATTTATAGGCAGTTATATGTAGAATCTGTGATTGAATCATCCAGTGGATGTAGTGGTTAGGGTTTTCTAATTAGATGTTTAGCTAGGTTATTTATATTACAATCTGGATTGCCGCTTGTGCTCAGATTATGTTATGTGTTGTATATGTTGTTAGATTTGTTGTGCATATTCCCTCAATTAATTGTTAGATTATGTTATGTGCTGTGTTATATGTAGTTAGTAGTATAATTGAATTAATTACTTATATTGCAGAATGAGGAAGCTGTTGGCAACAAGAGGAAGCTGGACATTGCTGGATTCAACGATCCGTCTGATTCTGACGACGACGAGGAGGTAACCCCAAGCTGTTTTTTGGCCCTGTTTGGATGCATAGGTTAGAGCTAGTTTGGGGTGCTCGCCATGGATCTCTTCAAGGTCTACTACATCTAGCGTACCAGTTCAACGTCGTAGCTGCTACTATGTGTTTTGGTAATAATCATGTTCTGTGTTCCCATTTATCTAGGACTGGGAGCATCGACCAGGCACAATTTGGTTGATGTTATTATGTTATTATGTGAACTTCTGCCTGTGATTTGAGTTCAGTTTGGTTAGATTTACCTGTGGTCTATTTCTGTTTAATTAATTCCTGGACGTTCGTGGCTAGCTATTTGATGTTTGTTAATTAAAATTCCAGTAGATGGCAGTTATCTGATGTTTGTTTGTTCATTAAATCCCAGTAAATGGCAATTATCTGATGTTTGTTAATTACATTACGCTAAATGGGAAGTATGTATTTATGCAAATCATTCGTATGTGCAGTACAACTCTCGAGATGAGGTGGAAGAGTGGAACTACAAGTCCTTCATTGAGAAGGAAGCCAACAAGATTAGGGAGAAGGGGAAGGCAGCGTACTACAAGTGGGGCAAGTTCAGGTGCCCATACTGCACCACTAAGCCAATTCCCAAGGATGGGATGTATGAGCACCTTATGTCGCATGCACGCGGTTTACAGACGAGTGGGAGGGACCTGAAGATCAGGGCAGAGCATGCAGCCCTCCTGAAGGCTATGAGTCCCATGTAGTCACCCGCTGTGAAGTTGATGATGTTTAACTTTTGCGCTACTAGCTAGTATGGTTGTGAACTGTGAAGTGTTTGTGATCGAACTGTTAAGTAGAATGACAGGTTAAGTACTATGGCAGACTTAATTAAACCCCATCTAGTATGTCATCCATATGTTTAATTTTCCTAGTATGTCTCTGAAGTATATCAACTGTCTAGATGCCGGCAGACTCTTAAGTACCCCATATGTCCTATTTTTAGAAAAGTCATGCTAAAATTCACGGAAATTTTCAGCATGACCTTTGCTGAAAATAAGACATATGGAGTACCCGAATTTGCCGAAACGGAAGTTAATCAACATTCCAGCAACACTGTCCATCAACTTTTCACTGAATGAATGTGTATTGTGACGATAAATGGAACAACCATAGATATTATTATTTTCAGTGCAATGTCCTAAATTTCAAAACGAGGATTATCTACCCGTCCTTAACCTACTAACTTGGTTCTCCAGAGTACTTAACAGTTAAACATAATGTCCAAATTAGACTGCCAAATCACCAAGACTTGAACAAGTATGAGCATCAAATCGAAGTTGCAAAAGTGCATCATTCAGGCACGAGCCGATTTGACATGAACAAGCACAAGAAAATAAAACTATATGCATCATACATGTACTAGCTAATAAAATTGAGATGGAGCTCACCAACGACTTGCAGCCGACGAGGTCGAGGAGGACGCGAGGTGATGCTGGAGAGGCGGTGATGAACCAGCCGCTGCCGGAGCCTGAGATGGGAGGCCGTGACGAACACACTGCAGCGCGGATCTTAGCACTCCATGAGCTCCGATCTAGTCGGCTTCAAACTGGACCATCAGCGATTCGGCGGCACAGCGGGCACAGTGGGCACGAGCCAGCGGGCACAGCGGGCACAACTGGAACATCACCTCCGGTATGCGTACTCACCCAGTTTGCAGCCGACAAAAGCTTGGAGGAGGATCGAGGTGGAGAGAATGAAGGGAAAGTGAGTGAGTAGGTGTGGCTGTCCAAAATATCTAGCTGTCCTACTTTACTAATGGCGCACCGGCCATCCATGCGCCATTAGTAATCGACGTTACTAATGGCGCATTGCTGGCTGGTGCGCCATTGGTAGTTTTGCAACAAAAAGAATAAAAAATATAATAAAAAAAAGAACATTAATGGCGCACTTTACTGCTGGTGCGCCATTACTAGTTACAACTAGTAATGGGCACACTTTGTGTGGATGCGCCATTAGTATGTTTGGACAGGCGCACAAGTTCAAAAAAAAATCTTTTTGATACTAATGGCGCACCCTGGGCCAGGTGCGCCATTAGTAGTTTGAGCTCTAATGGCGTATCAGATGTTGATGCGCCATTATTATATACTAATGGCGCACTGCCTGTATGGTGCGCCATTAGTATCAATTCCATCTATAGCCCTTTTCCTAGTAGTGGTAGTCGCAGCGGTGCGATAGGAATATAGATCGGCTCTGATGCGATCTACGGGCCGAGATGGATCTTCATCGCCAACTCGACTGGTAACCTCGGCCAGGCCGAGGATTGTGCTCATGTCCGATCTGTGAGAGGTCGGTGGGCGTCTCCTTCAATATCAACTTTGATCTCAACCTAGATCAAGGAAAAACCGTCTATGGAGCTCAGGGGTTCAATGTCAACACTTCCCTTGTGCAACCGTGCAGAATTTTCTGGACAACAGATTTGTTTTGAATGTCCCTGCTTCCTCAAGGATGGCTTTGACGATTCCTTGTGAGGGATTGTGTTGAATTGAGTATACATTAACATTATAAAATTGCATTCTGATGGAGGAATCTCCGGCAATCACCCATATAACGAATACTTGTCGGAGCTGGACAAGAATCTGCACGAATTTGGGGCGCGGAGTCCAGCGGCCAACTCGGACATCATTTAGAAGATCTAACGGTTCATTGACTATGGAATTCTTATATCGTCAACCCTCAAAATTTTAGCTGGATCCGACTGTTCAAACTCCGGGAAACGTCCAAGGAGTGTGCATTAGTTTTCGGATGTGTTTTCTGCATGAAAACGGACCCAACCCGAGTTCATCTTTTTTTCTTGAACGAGATATCAGACGTCCTTTTTGATGAATTTTCGGATGTGTTTTCGGCATGAAACCGAACCCGACCCGAGTTCATCTTTTTTCTTGAATGAGATATCAGACGTCCAAGGATTGTTCCTTTTCTAAGGTGCTCTTCGCTGTCGCACCAGTGTCAAATTGGTCTAACCTCATTGCTCCACGGATGTCGACCTACACTAGACATGTTGTTGCTTCGTCGAGCCTAGGTCATCCACGTTAATCGTCACCTCGGTGAGCCGGCCAAGAGTTCGGCATCACGATCGACACTTCATAGCCAAGAGAAAATTGTTGCCCATGGATTGCGCGGGTCGGGCACGCCAGCATCGCCGCACAGTCACTTCATCAAGGCGGCATTGACCGTGTCCCGAACTTCGACATGTGTCGGCTTCGCCGCGCCGTTGCTTCTTCAAGCCGACGTCTAGCATGCCGACTCCCTTCGACATGTTGGCTAACGTGGGGGCTCCGGCGACACCTTGTCGACCTGCTCTGTTACCTCGGCTGGACCGGAAGTTTCACCGTCGCTTCGTCAACCTAATTCGATGACTCCGGCGTCACTTTGCTGAATTTTTCCATCACCTCAGCCGGACTAGGGGCATCCCCTCGCCACATTATCCGTGTTGCGTCGCCATTTCATTTAAGCGAGCTCTTCGCTTCGCCACTTTGTCGAGCCAAGCACTTCATAGGACGTGCTTGGGGGCTAGGACCTCGGCCTGGTTGAGGAGTACACACCATATCGGATATGTCAAAGTTCGATGGGTGTATTCGTCCAGCCGCAAGCCCGGACTGCGTCATCAACATCGGGAGCACAAAACCAACTAATTCATTTTCATGTTCAATTTTTTTTTCAATATTCAGTATTTGTTCGGTTCAACCAAGCATTGTATTTGTGTTAAACAAAACCGCTGTTTGTTAAAAGTAACTTCCTTTTCCCAAGTTAATCGGGGCTCTTAAATTTATGTGTGCCATTGCAAAGTCTTTTTCTACTACTTCTTTTTCCGACTCAAATTTAAGGTAAAATAGTCGGATAGTCTGCCTTCTCTCTATGCCGATCCAGTTTAGTTCACTAAACTGGCTTGAGAAGCACCCTACCTCCGGGAAAAGGAGGTTGAAGCCGAAGGCTAACCAACTTGAGGTCTGGAGATCGGATGTATCATGTAAAGCACGACAAAGGCTCAAATTAAATTTTAGATTTTTTTTGGATTGGCACCAAGAAACTTGATTTAATTCAGACGTAAAGTTTTTATGATTTTTTTTGGTTTTTCAAGCTTATGATACCTTTAACCTATTGTATGGTTTTCTTGCAGGAGGCATTACATTCTATTGATCGAGGAGCCATGTGTGATGATTCTGCTCAGGAAAATATTTTCTGACCCGCAGTTCGGCTTCTTCTCTACCAACCTGCATCTCGATGTCGACAATACGCACACGCACGGTGGAACTACTTTCTGAGGAGATATGATCCTAGGTTGGCCAGGTGACCTAATCCAAGTCTCGAGGGCTATTGCACTGGTGATTCAATGCATAAAATTCGAAGTACAAAATGGTTCCCGAGGATATTAGGATCCTCAGGTTGGTCGGCCCCACCCAACCTAAGTCGCGAGAGCTACTATACACTGTGTTTCCATTCCTAAAGTATGTTGGCGAGTAAGGACTTGCTCCTCTTGTCGATCTCACAAATCGACCTGAGCCTCAGGGGCTATTGGGATCATGGGTTTTATGTTATCCTCCTGGTGGATCTTCAATTTTAGGCCGACACACACCTAAGGGCCACTGCCTATACATCCCGACAGTGAATAAATTGCAACCGACTTGGCGGAAAACTTTTTTCACTGAGGCCGACATCTACAACTCAAGACCGTGGTGGTGCACCACTTCGAAGGTAGTCAGGCATTGGAGCTCGGCTGCAAGAAAATAACAAGTCATTTGATAAAGGTAGAGAACTTAAAGGGGCTCCTCGGATACCTCGCATGTGAACTCTTCAGACACACCTCGACGATCATCGAGATCGTAGAAGATTTGCTGAATCAATTTTCAAGACTGACGACCAAAGATGAAGAACAATTTGGAAGGACCGAGGAGCGTCCCCAACTTGAAGATTGGTTCAGGGGCTACCGATGGTGTCCTGGACTAGGGAGTACTCACCATGTTGTCTCCCGACCAATAGGGCCGAGTCGAGGACCCCTCATGACCCACAAGTATAGGGGATCAATCGTAATTCTTTCGATAAGTAAGAGTTTCGAACCCAATGAGGAGCGAAACGATATGACAAGCATTATTCAGTAAGGTATTCTCTGCAAGTGCTTAAAGTAGCTGCAACAAGTAGTTTCATAGCAATTTAATTATTAACAATTAACAAGTGAAAACAGTAACAAGAGTGCAGCAAGGTGCACTGGTACAATGACCTGCTATACAAAAAGTTTTTATCCCTTCTCTGTGACGGAGTTTTAAACTGTTACCTTGCCTGTGTGTGCGATAGGGGGTCCCTCCCATATGACCCAGAATCCCTCGGGGATAGGGAGTAGGAATGTATACGTTTTGCAGAACTAAGCGTACGCGATGCCAACATCTATCCCAAACGCGATTCATCACACAACTGTTTGTGATATAAACGCAATTCGTCACACAACTGTTTGTGTGATATCGAATATCTCAAATGCTCCATCCTTCCTACTCGTGTGTGTGTTGGCATTACCATTGCACACTCTATATGTGGTGCAACATTTATGACGCACATCGTTCACGAACAGTTCATGATTCTAAATTGTGTATGATAAGGAGACTATCACACACATTCACTTCTTATGAATCATATACGATATATAATTAATAAGAAAAGTTAATCATTGTTCGAGTGTTGGATAGGTTTACAAAACGTCAGACTATCGTACCAATGTCGTACAGGATAATTATCGCACACGCTATTCTGTGGTGCTACATTTACGACGCATACGACATCAAAAACAATTCATGATTGTAAATTTTGTACTATAAGGCAACTATCACAAACATTTAGTTTGGTCACACTGTTTGTGATATTGTCTGACATCACACGCTTAGAAAACAACAACTGTGTAGGGGAACGTAGTATTTTCAAAATTTTCCTACGATCACGCAAGATCTATCTACTAGATGCATAGCAACGAGGGGGAGAGTGTGTCTACGTACCCTCGTAGACCGGGAGCGGAAGCGTTAGAACAACGCGGTTGATGTAGTCGTATGTCTTCACGGCCCGACCGATCAAGCACCGAAACTACGGCACCTCCGAGTTCTAGCACACGTTCAGCTCGATGACGTCCCTCGAACTCCGATCCAGCTGAGTGTAGAGGGAGAGTTCCGTCAGCACGACGGCATGGTGACGATCTTGATGTTCTACCGTCGCAGAGCTTCGCCTAAGCACTGCTATAATATTATCAAGGAGAACTATGGTGGAGGAGGGCACCCCACACGGCTAAGAGATCAAGAGATCAATTGTTGTGTCTAGAGCTGCCCCCTTGCCCCCGTATATAAAGGAGGGAGGGAGAGGCCGGCCCTAGAGGGGGCGCGCCAAGTGTGGAGAGTCCTACTAGGACTCCCAAGTCCTAGTAGGATTCCCCTTTCCTTTCCGGAGTAGGAGAGAAGGAAAGAGGGGGAGAGGGAGAAGGAAAAGGGGGCTGCACCCTGATACGTCCAAAACGTATCTATAATTTCTGCTTGCTCCATGCTTTTTTTGGTGATATTGCTATGTTATTTATACACTTCCATACACTTTTGATCATATTTGGACTAACCTATTAACTCAGTGCACCCCAGTGCCAGTTTCTGTTTTCGGCTGTTTTTGTATTTCAGGTTTTCACATTACGAGAACTGCCAGGAAAAATCTAGAAAAATTATATAAAAAATGAGCGTTCCAGAAGCTACCTTGCGCCCGAAGTACATCCGGGGGGGGGGGGGCACCAGGGCTCCAGGCGCCCTGGCGGCGCCCCCCCTGGGCCGCGCCGGGGGGGGCGCCTGGGCCCCCCGAGGCTCCGCTGATGCCCCTGAAAGTGCAACTAATCCCCGGGTGGTTTTGGTAATTAATAACAACATATATATCATTGAACTAATAGTTTCTTGAGAATCATTTCAGAGAAGTTCAGTGATATGGGTATGGCAAGGACTGAAGAAGTGGACCCCTCAAAATGCTAAGGCAAGCATTGGCAAAAGCTCAAGACTCCATTTTTTGGTTTAGTGATCCAAGATCACATTGAGTCCATAGGAAAAGCCAATACTATTAAAAGGGGATGAGGTTATGATGATGATCTGGTTGCTCAAGTGCTTAGTGATACATCTCCTAAACTATCAGCAACTTTCACTGCCATATACACTCATAAGTAATCTCGGTCCCACCGATATTCCAAACTCAGTCACACCGAGATGAACCACCTCAGCCATAAGCCAAACCCTAGTAAAATCGGATTTTCCGATTCTGATATCGGTCTCACCGAAACATGAGCTGCCAAGGTTCTGTAACCTTCTGTCATCAAATCGGTGTCACCGAGATGATGAAGTCGGTCCCACCGAAACTAGCATGCTCTTGTCATTGCACGAATCGGACTAACCGAGATTGTATTTTCGGTCCCACCGAAAACCCCAACGTTCACATTATTTGAACTTTCGGTCTCACCAAGTTGTCCACTTCGGTCCCACCGAGATTGCTCAAATGTGTGTAACGGTTGGATTTTGTGTGGAGGCTATTTATACCCCTCCACCCCCTCTTCATTCGTGGAGAGAGCCATCAGAAAGAACTACCACTCCTACCTTACATTTATGAGAAGAGAACTACCTACCCTTGTGTTGAGATCAAGTTGCTCCACTCCCACCATATGAAGCTTGATCTCTAACCTTCCCAAGTTGCTTTCCACTCAATCCTTTCCTCCACCACAGCCAAATCAGTGAGGAGAGTTGAGTGTTGGGGAGATTATCATTTGAAGCACAAGAGCAAGGAGTTCATCACCATCTACAACATCTATTACCTTTTGGAGGGTGGTGCCTCCTAGATTGGTTATGTGTCGCTTGGGAGCCTCCGTCATCGAGATGTGGAGTTGAACCAAGAAGTTTGTAAGGGCAAGGAGATCGCCTACTTCGTGAAGATCTACCCCGAGTAAGGCTAGCCCTCCGTGGGCATAGGCCATGATGGAATAGACAAGGTTGCTTCTTCATGGACCCTTCGTGGGTGGAGCCCTCCGTGGACTCGCGCAGCCGTTACCCTCCGTGGGTTGAAGTCTCCATCAACGTGGATGTACGATAGCACCACCTATCGAAACCATGGGAAAAATCACCGCGTCTCCAAAATTGCGTTTGCTCTTCTCCACCTCTCTTTACTACATGTGCAATTTACTTTCTGCTGCCTATACTCTAGAATTGCATGTGTAGGGTGATGCTTGACTTGATCATAATTGTGAATCTGCCAAAAACTGTTCTTTGTCAAAAGGCAGAATTTTTATATTTACAAGTAGTCTAATCACCCCCCCTCTAGACATACTTTCGATCCTACAAGTGGTATCAGAGCTTTGGTCTCCATTGTATTGGTTTCCATTGCATTGGACTCCATAAGCTTGGTTTCACAACCTAGGAGAGTATGGCGTCTAGTGAGGGTAATTTTCGTAGAGGTCCTTACTTTGATGGTACAAATTTTGCTAGTTGGAAGCATAAAATGAAAATGCATATTCTTGGTCATAACACAGCCGCATGGGGCATTATTTGTGTTGGTATGCAAGGTGAATTCTTCGAGGAAGGAAAAGTTCCGGATCGCGAAGCTACACCGGAAGAATTGCGGATGTTGCAAAACAATGCTCAAGCTTGTGACATTCTCTTCAATGCCTTGTGTCCCGAGGAGTTCAACAAAATCAGCCGTCTTGAAAATGCAAAAGAGATTTGGGATACTTTGTTTGAAATGCACGAAGGTACCGAGTCTGTGAAGGAATCAAAGCTAGATATTCTTCAAGGTCAACTTGACAAGTTCAAGATGAAGGATGGTGAAGGAGTCACTGAAATGTACTCTAGGCTTGCTCTCATCACAAATGAGATTGCCGGCTTAGGAAGCGAAGAAATGACCGACCGATTCATCATCAAGAAGATTCTCAGAGCTTTGGATGGAAAGTATGACACCGTGTGCACTTTGATCCAAATGATGCCAAACTACAAGACTCTCAAGCCAACCGAAGTCATTGGAAGAATTGTTGCTCATGAGATGACACTTAAGGATAAGGAAGAGCTTCACAACAAGTCGAGTGGTGCTTACAAAGCTACAAGTGATTCTCCCACAACCTCAAGTGACAAGTTAGTTTCCAATGAAGAGATAAGCCTAATGGTTAAGAACTTCAACAAATTCTACAAGTATAGAGGCAAAGAGAGAAGCTCAAAGTCTAGATCATATGATGAAAAGAGATCTTCTAGTCGTGATCGAAACTGCTACAATTGTGGAAGACCCGGACACTACTCAAATGAGTGTACGGCTCCCCACAAGAGAAGAGAAGAATCTCCAAGAAGAAGAAGTTCAAGAGATGAGTCACCTCGGAAAGAGAGAAGGAGTAGAGATGATCGTTATGAACGAAGACCCTCTCGGAGAAGCAAGGATTCGGAGAGGAAAGACAAGTCATCAAGGAGCTACACAAGAAGAAAACATCAAGCTCATGTAGGTGAATGGGTCTCCGGCTCCGATTCCGACAATCAATCCGATGGAAGCTATCACTCCGACTCCGACTACAGTCAAGATGAAGGTGTTGCCGGTCTTGCTCTC
>LR738714.1:104064210-104129513 GCA_902687465.1 Secale cereale | reverse complement strand
GTATCCTCCAACTCCAACTCCTACGACTTATTTGATTCACCAAATGAGGGAATTGGAAGATGCTTCATGGCTAAAGGCCCCAAGGTATCACACCCTAAATTCATTGACTTCAATAGTGATGAGGATGACTTGCTTGGTGAAGATGAGCTCTTGCATGATAAATCCAGTGAGCCTAGTAACGATGAACATGCTAGTAGTCTTTATAGTCAAGAAGAGTCGAATGACAATGCTATGAAGGAGATTGAGCGTCTAACTAAAGAACTAAACACTCTTAAGTTAGCTCATGAAACAACTCAAGAAGATCATAGAGAGCTCCTAAGATCTCATGAGAAGCTACGCTTCGAGAAGCTCACTCTAGAGCAAGAACATGAGTTTCTAAAAGCAATCAATGACGATCTTCGAAAGAAGAGTTCTTCATATCTTGCCAAACGACTTCTCTTGTCTAATTTCTTGCCACCCATTAAGACTAAGCATGACAAGCATAAGAAAAATTCTTCCTCTAGCAGTAACAATAACCATGTTAAATCCAATGTTGTTGCTTCTAGTAGTTCTCTTGATTCCACTAACAATGTTTCAAGCCAAGTTACACTTGAGCAAGAGAATAATTTATTGAAAGGGATCATAGAGAAAGGTGTCTACAAGAGCCTTGCCGGAAGCAAGAACTTTGAGGAAATTGTTCGCAAGCAAGGAAGGCACCGGAAGAATCAATGGATTGGTTTTGAGTGAAAGTTCAACGCCGAAGGTGTTGAGTTGGAAGAAGGTCAATATCCTACTCCACAGTTTGTTTCTCAAAAGGAGAAGTATGATCCTACTTCTTCCAATGTGGAACAAGCTCAAGATGACCTTCCACCACAAGACCACAAGCTAAAAGCCAAGGACAAGCTTCAAGAGGAGATTGATGCATTCGTTGAAGCACCTCAAGCCATGGTCAAGTGGGTTCCCAAGGAAACGTCAAGTTCTACTTCGTCAAGCTCAACTACAACCCCAAGGATTCCCATCAAGATGATGTGGATCCCGAAGAAGAAGAACTAGAAAGTTCTTGAGGATGACTCCGCCAACATACTTCACTCACATTCATTTTGGCAAAGAACTTGTGCAATCAACTTCCACATCATGCACTAGTTCATGGAGTCACAAACCCTCTTGTTGGTAAGTCAAGGGACAAGGTAATCATTGCTTTCATGGACATCATCTATTGTGAACTTCAATCTATGTCCATGGATATCCTTGTTTGTTCCTTGTGGGACTAACCCATGTAGGTATTGAAAGTGCCCGAATCCAAAGGATAGCTCCCAACTCTTGATGATCTCCATCAACATTGAGCATCCACATCTTCAACATCTACATGAAGTCTTCTACGACAACCCAAGGTTAGTTTGACCCTTTAAAAGGGGTTCTCACATCTAGGGGGAGCTTTGCTCTAAAAATTGAGCTAAAGCATCTTCAAATGATGTGAACACATCAATGCTTTATGTAAAAGTGGTAACCCCACTTGTGCTTAAACGATGAGTATGACCTATGATCAAATGTTCTCATTTGGCTCCTAATTCAAAATACTCATATAAAGATGACCTAGTCATCGACATATTGTGTGTTAGTTGCTAAAGTTTTGGTTGTGCATGTTTGACACATATTTCATTTGCTATCTTATTGTGTGAGCATGTTGGATGCATGATTTTATCCATTCGAGGACATCCATTTGTTGTTTTGGTTGTTTTGATTTTTCTGACCAAATGGATGGACAAGAATGCCTAAGTACCTCCCCTAGCTATCTATGCTTTCTTGTCTCAAATTCTATTCATGCTTACATCACAAACTTTGAACAAGTCATTTTCGGACCCTCCGGGTGAGGAGCACTCGGAGCCACCGATCCGTCAAGGGCTAATCTCCAAAACCTTCTAATTGATTTCGGTCAGACCAACTCACTCAAACTCGGTCAAACCGAAAGCATTTAGACTGATCTAGGTTTTCATCTCGGTGAAACCGAGTTGTGATTTTCGGCGTGACCGAAGTGCATAACTGCCTAACAGTTATCCATCTCGGTGCCACCGAGTTTTACAATTCGGTCCCACCGACAGCAAAGGGGTATATATTCCAAGGGCCGCGCGCGTTGATTCCTCCTTCAAACGTTTCGCCCCCACATCCCCTGCTGCCGTCGCCTTGGTCTCCGGATCGTCGCCGTCGTCGCCTGTGCGCCCTCGCCGCAGGTCTCCGTCGCCGTCAACGGCCATCTCCTCCGCGCCGTTGCCGCCGTAGAGAAACTCCACCAAGTTAGGGTGAGTTTTGATCCCACTCGTGCTCCCATCTCCGATTCAATGCACGTTTGGATTGCCTAGTATCTTGCCACGATTGAAATCCTCCTGTACACCAGATTGGTTCGTTTGAACTAGATTCGAGTAAAATTTTTAGGGTTAGGTTTCCACTGAACACATCTCGGTGAGACCGATTTTATAATTTCGGTGTGACCGATTTGGCCTATGGCCATTGCACTACACCCTTCGGTCCAACCGAGTGGTGCAAAATCGGTGTGACCGAAATGAAGTTTTTGTGAAACCCTAGTGTTTTCGGCAGGACCGAAACCCACTTCGGTCAAACCGAAAGTGGTGTGCCAAGCTCCTGTATAACACTTCGGATTCACCGAAACTTAAACTCGGTCTGACCGAAATGTCTTCTATGAAAACTTAAAACTAGAATTTGAACTCATTTTTTTTTGCAAAAACTTCTGCAGTTTGTGATAACTCTTCTTCTCTGCCTATACCTTATCTATTCACAGGTTGTCAGCCATGTCGGATACCAGTGACAGTCAGAACAGGTCAGAGACACCCATTGCAGACATTCCAGAGGCAGACACTAGTCCTGATCCTAGCAGCCCATTTGATGATGGTGAGAGGAGTACACCAAGTGGCATGCCTCCTGCAGCCACCAGAGCTAGAAAGGAGAAGAATTCCGATGATGAGGATTCAGATTTCGTTGTTGAGGAAGAGGTGACCTCAAAGCCTAAAAGGAAGGTTGTTGCCAAAGAGCAACAAGGTCAGCAATCTAAGAAGGGCACCAGCAAAGTCAAGCAGTCAACTGTTGCTAAGAAGCTGAATTTGGGAGAGGCAGCTCCAAGCAAAGTGAAGAAAACCACCAAGAGAAAGAGGGTAGTGCATGTGTCAGATTCTCATGCAGATGCAGCAGCAGAGGATGAGGATGAGGAAGCACCCCAGCCTCCTCCTCAGAAGCAGAAGCTCATGGGTGATGCCATTAAGGCTGGAGCCACATCAAAGCCCAAGAAATCTGCTCCAGCTAGGGCAGCTCCAGCAAAGCCTGCATCCAAGCCCAAGAGGACCATCAGAAACATTCCAACGTCTGAAAAGAACAAGGATGATGTGCCACCAGCTGAGTCTGATGATGAAGGACAAGTGTTGCTGAAACTTCGTCCAAAACTGCCACTCCATAATGATGCTCATCCTCAAGCTGAGGACATGAAGGCAAGGAAAGATAGAGGTCTCAGGCTATGGAGACAAACTGACCCATATGCCGTGAGGTGAAGAACTGCTGTAGATCCCAGATTTCACACCAGAGAGCAGCAGGACTTCTATGAGACCGTGCTGATGGACAAGAAGCCCATAGTCGCAGACACCAGATATGTTGACTGGGAGTATATTGACAGCGAAGAGCACAGAGATTTCTTTCCACATGTGCATGAAAGCTTCACTGCATGTGGAGTTGCAGATTTTGTAGGTCAGAAATTGACCAGTTGGAACGATGAGATGATAATGCAATTCTATGCCACAGCTCACTTCTACCCTGATGGAAAGATTACGTGGATGACTGAAGGTCAAAGATTCTCTTCTTCTGTTGAAGAATGGGCAGAAATTCTGAATGCTCCAGTGCAACGAGAAGATGATATTGATGTATATGGGATTCCAAAGAAGAATCATGAATCCATGAAGAACATGTACAAAGAGATTCCGGCAGAGGAGTTGGAAATTTGGAAGCTCGGCTCAGTCTACCATCTCCAGGCAGGCTTACCTACCACTAATACCATTTTGAGGCATACCTTGATGCCCAAGTCTGGAGATCATCGCATGATCAGAGGATATTCTATCAACATGCTGCATATACTTGATGAGAAAGCACCTTTCAAGGTGATGGACTTAATGGTAGAGACCATTAAGAGGACTGCAGCTGACCAGAAAAGGTCATGTGGATTTGCCCCGCAGATTCAGATGGTTATCAATGCCAAGTTTGGCACGGGCAAATTCTTGTTGGATAGAAAACATTTACCGCTGCAGCCAGAGCATGAAGACAATGTTGTTGTGATGGATGAGGAGGATCCGACATCTGTTGAAGGTCAAGCCAAGATCGAACCTGCTAAGAAAGCCAAAGCTGACAAAGCAGCAGCAGCAACAGCTAAACCAAAGAGTTTCGGAGAGCAAATTCTTGAAGCTACTCAAAGGATTGAACAACGCCTGGCCAGCATTGAACAGTCTCAAGAGAGCTTAGAGAGGATTGTTGACGAGAAGATCCACGCTCTGGACGTGAAGCTGATTGAAATACAAGTGACCGTCAACAAGCTTGAGGCAGACATTGAGGAAGCAAAGCAGGACAAGGCAGAGCTTATGCAGGATGACTTAGTCCAGGATTCTCATCGACAGACTGCTCTGGTTCCCAAAGGATCCCGATCAGCTGCTATTCCAGTGACTGACACCAGGACTACAGCTTCAGCACCTCCCACAGTTCCAGCAGTTACTACAGCTCCAGTGTCCACTCCTCCAGCACAGACATCAGCTGAAGTCTTCGCCGATGCTGTCATATCTACTCTGACATCAACCCAGACGGGAGCCGCCAGCAGAGCCCACAGTGACGTTTAGCTCTATGCTTTTTCGAACTTTTTGGTAACTTGTTGCCAAAGGGGGAGAAATTGTATAGATCATAGGGCTTCGAGAGAGAGAGTGCTGTTGTCTTTGCGCTTTTGCTCTTTCGTTCTTTTGCGGTTTCTTTGAGATACTTTTGGTTTTCGAGACATTCAGTGTGCTTGATACTCCGCTTGATGCTACCTTAATGAGTGCTTGGTCGTACTATGCTTTAATGTGTGCTTAATGCTTATCATATGCTATTCCTATCTTGTATGACTATTTACTCATGTCTTGGTGATTGGGTGCATGCTGTTCATTCTTATCATTTTGTGCGCTCCACCAAGATGTATGTGACATGGAAGAGTGACCCATGATCCTAATCGATTGTGCATTTGCATTCAAACGCAAATCTTAAATAATGCACAAATTTAGGGGGAGCTCTTGCTTATCACATACTTCTCAAAGCGACGATATTATTCATTGGTTATATCCTTTGTCGAAGCTTTGATCTATATGTTGTCATCAATTACCAAAAAGGGGGAGATTGAAAGTGCAACTAATCCCCGGGTGGTTTTGGTAATTAATAACAACATATATATCATTGAACTAATAGTTTCTTGAGAATCATTTCAGAGAAGTTCAGTGATATGGGTATGGCAAGGACTGAAGAAGTGGACCCCTCAAAATGCTAAGGCAAGCATTGGCAAAAGCTCAAGACTCCATTTTTTGGTTTAGTGATCCAAGATCACATTGAGTCCATAGGAAAAGCCAATACTATTAAAAGGGGATGAGGTTATGATGATGATCTGGTTGCTCAAGTGCTTAGTGATACATCTCCTAAACTATCAGCAACTTTCACTGCCATATACACTCATAAGTAATCTCGGTCCCACCGATATTCCAAACTCAGTCACACCGAGATGAACCACCTCAGCCATAAGCCAAACCCTAGTAAAATCGGATTTTCCGATTCTGATATCGGTCTCACCGAAACATGAGCTGCCAAGGTTCTGTAACCTTCTGTCATCAAATCGGTGTCACCGAGATGATGAAGTCGGTCCCACCGAAACTAGCATGCTCTTGTCATTGCACGAATCGGACTAACCGAGATTGTATTTTCGGTCCCACCGAAAACCCCAACGTTCACATTATTTGAACTTTCGGTCTCACCGAGTTGTCCACTTCGGTCCCACCGAGATTGCTCAAATGTGTGTAACGGTTGGATTTTGTGTGGAGGCTATTTATACCCCTCCACCCCCTCTTCATTCGTGGAGAGAGCCATCAGAAAGAACTACCACTCCTACCTTACATTTCTGAGAAGAGAACTACCTACCCTTGTGTTGAGATCAAGTTGCTCCACTCCCACCATATGAAGCTTGATCTCTAACCTTCCCAAGTTGCTTTCCACTCAATCCTTTCCTCCACCACAGCCAAATCAGTGAGGAGAGTTGAGTGTTGGGGAGATTATCATTTGAAGCACAAAAGCAAGGAGTTCATCATCATCTACAACATCTATTACCTTTTGGAGGGTGGTGCCTCCTAGATTGGTTAGGTGTCACTTGGGAGCCTCCGTCATCGAGATGTGGAGTTGAACCAAGAAGTTTGTAAGGGCAAGGAGATCGCCTACTTCATGAAGATCTACCCCGAGTAAAGGCCATGATGGAATAGACAAGGTTGCTTCTTCGTGGACCCTTCGTGGGTGGAGCCCTCCGTGGACTCGCGCAGCCGTTACCCTCCGTGGGTTGAAGTCTCCATCAACGTGGATGTACGATAGCACCACCTATCGGAACCACGGGAAAAATCACCGCATCTCCAAAATTGCGTTTGCTCTTCTTCACCTCTCTTTACTACATGTGCAATTTACTTTCCGCTGCCTATACTCTAGAATTGCATGTGTAGGGTGATGCTTGACTTGATCATAATTGTGAATCTGCCAAAAACTGTTCTTTGTCAAAAGGCAGAATTTTTATATTTACAAGTAGTCTAATCACCCCCCTCTAGACATACTTTCGATCCTACAGCCCCCCTTTGGCATATATTTAAAGCGTCTCCCGAAACCCTCGATTGCGGACCCCTTTTCTCCAGACGCAATTCCGATCTCCGCCGCCATCGCCATCAAGCTTCGGGGGACCAGAATTCCTGTGCCGGCACCCTGCCGGGACGGGGAAGTGCCCCCGGATTCATCTCCATCGACGTTGCTTCCTCCCTCCATGATGCGGGAGTAGTTCCTCCTCGGGGCTGAGGTTTCTACCAGTAGCTATGTGGTCAATTCTCTCTCCCATGATGTGATCTTCGTTGTGATCATAGGCTATGTTAATCTAGGGTGATCCCATGATATTTCCCCTTCCTCTATGTATTGGATTGATGTACTCACTTGTCTTTATCTAGTATAATCCCCGAGAACAAGTGACAACGGTCTATTGGACATGGATTAGAAAAGTATTTTCATGAGTGATTTCCTCTCTTGTGTGTTGATTGAAGATTGAGAGTCCCTTGGTGCTTGTCTTTGACTATCCTTTAGATATGTTATGGTGATTGTGGGACTCTCTTTGGATGGCCGCGGTGACATTGGGAAATCCTTAGATTGAGAACTACGAACTTTGAGGTGTGCTTTTGTAGCCCTACATAATTCTCGTCCTCTCTTGACCACGAAGGAATGACCTCCGGGTGCGTCTCCATTGCATGTTTTATGGGAAATATCATGTGATTCGATTATGTTAATGTTGTTGGGAGTTGCCACTAGTGAAAGTATGGAGCCTAGGCCTTGTTTCTACCATTGCAATACCATTTTTGCTCACGTTTACCACTTGTTTGCTTGCTGCACTTCTTATTACAGATTTATATTACTTTGTTTTGCCATCCATATCACTTGCCATTTAACATCTCTTCGCCGAACTAGTGCACCTATACATCTAACAAGTGTATTAGGTGTGTTGGGGACACAAGAGACTTCTTGTATCTTAGTTGCAGGGTTGCTTGAGAGAGACCATCTTCAACCTCTACTTCCCTGAGTTCGATAAACCTTAGGTCATCCACTTGAGGGAAATTACTGCTGTCCTACAAACCTCTGCGCTTGGAGGCCCAACATAGTCTACAAGAGTAGAAGCGTGTGTAGACATCACACCCCTTGTCCAATTCGGACCAGAAGGGGGGCGCGCGCCTTCTTCCTTTTGGCCTCTCTCTTCTATTCCCGTAACTCTCCGGTACTCCGAAAATACCCGAATCACTCGGAACCTTTCCGATGTCCGAATATAGTCGTCCAATATATCGATTTTTACGTCTCGACCATTTCGAGACTCCTCGTCATGTCTCCGATCTCATCCGGGACTCCGAACTCCTTCGGTACATCAAAACTCATAAACTCATAATAAAACTGTCATCGAAACCTTAAGCGTGTGGACCCTACGGGTTCGAGAACTATGTAGACATGACCGAGACACGTCTCAGGTCAATAACCAATAGCGGAACCTGGATGCTCATATTGGCTCCCACATATTCTACGAATATCTTTATCGGTCAAACCGCATAACAACATACATTGTTCCCTTTGTCATCGGTATGTTACTTGCCCGAGATTCGATCGTCAGTATCTCAATACCTAGTTGAATCTCATTACCGGCAAGTCTCTTTACTCGTTCCGTAATACATCATCCCGCAACTAACTCATTAGCTACAATGCTTGCAAGGCTTATAGTGATGTGTATTACAGAGTGGGCCCAGAGATACCTCTCCGACAATCGGAGTGACAAATTCTAATCTCGAAATACGCCAACCCAACAAGTACCTTTGGAGACACCTGTAGAGTACCTTTATAATCACCCAGTTACGTTGTGACGTTTGGTAGCACACAAAGTGTTCCCCCGGTATTCGGGAGTTGAGTAATCTCATAGTCATAGGAACATGTATAAGTCATGAAGAAAGCAATAGAAGTAAAACTTAAGCGATCATAGTGCTAAGCTAACGGATGGGTCTTGTCCATCACATCATTCTCCTAATGATGTGATCCCGTTGATCAAATGACAACTCATGTCTATGGCTAGGAAACATAACCATCTTTGATCAATGAGCTAGTCTAGTAGAGGCATACTAGGGACACTCTGTTTTGTCTATGTATTCACACATGTACTAAGTTTCTGGTTAATACAATTCTAGCATGAATAATAAACATTTATCATGATATAAGGAAATAAATAATAACTTTATTATTGCCTCTAGGGCATATTTCCTTCAGTCTCCCACTTGCACTAGAGTCAATAATCTAGATCACGTCACCATGTGATTAACACCAATAGTTCACATCGCCATGTGACTATCACCCATAGTTCTCATCGCCATGTGACCAATACCCAAAGGGTTTACTAGAGTCAACAATCTAGTTCACATCCTCATGTGATTAACACCCAAAGAGTACTAAGGTGTGATCATGTTTTGCTTCGTGAGAGAAGTTTAGTCAGCGGGTCTGTTACATTCAGATCCGTATGTATTTTGCAAATTTCTATGTCTACAATGCTCTGCATGGAGCTACTCTAGCTAATTGCTCCCACTTTTAATACGCATCCAGATTGATACTTAGAGTCATCTGGATTAGTGTAAAGCTTGCATCGGCGTAACTCTTTACGACGAATTCTTTATCACCTCCATAATCAAGAAACATTTCCTTAGTCATCCAGTAACTAAGGATAATTTTGACCGCTGTCCAGTGATCTACTCCTGGATCACTTTTGTACCTTCTTGCCAAACTCATGGCAAGGTACACAACATGTTGGGTACACAACATGGCATACTTTATAGAACCTATGGCTGAGGCATAGGGAATGACTTTCATTCTCTCTATATTTTTCTGCCGTGGTCAGGCTTTGAGTCTTACTCAACTTCACACCTTACCAGTCAGGCAAGAACTCCTTCTTTGACTGATCCATTTTGAACTACTTCAAAATCTTATCAAGGTATGTACTCATTGAAAAAACTTATCAATTGTCTCGATCTATCTCTATAGATCTTGATGCTCAATATGTAAGCAACTTCACCGAGGTCTTTCTTTGAAAAAATCCTTTCAAACACTCCTTTATGCTTTCCAGAAAATTCTACATCATTTCCGATCGACAATATGTCATTCACGTATACTCACCAGAAAGGTTGTAGTGCTCCCACTCACTTTCTTGTAAATACATGCTTCACCGCAAGTCTGTATAAATCTATATGCTTTGATCAACTTATCAAAGCGTATATTCCAACTCCGAGATGCTTGCACCAGTCCATAGATGGATCGCTGGAGCTTGCACACTTTGTTAGCACCTTTAGGATCGACAAAACCTTCTGGTTGCATCATATGCAACTCTTCTTTAAGATATTCATCCAGGAATGCAGTTTTGACATCCATTTGTCAGATTTCATAAAATGCGGCAATTGCTAACATGATTTGGACAGACTTAAGCATCGCTATGGGTGAGAAAGTATCATCGTAGTCAACTCTTTGAACTTGTTGAAAACCTTTCGCAACAAGTCGAGTTTTGTAAACAGTAACATTACCGTCAGCGTCGGTCTTCCTCTTGAAGATCCATTTATTTTCGATGGCTTGTCGATCATCGGGCAAGTTAACCAAAGTCCACACATAGTTCTCATACATGGATCCCATCTCAGATTTCCTGGCCTCAAGCCAATTTGCGGAATCTGGGCTCATCATCGCTTCCTCATAGTTCACAGGTTCATCATGGTCTAGTAACATGACTTCCAGAACTGGGTTGCCGTACCACTCTGGTGCGGAACGTACTCTGGTTGATCTACGGCGTTCAGCAGAAACTTGATCTGAAGTTTCATGATCATCATCATTAGCTTCCTCACTAATTGGTGTAGGAATCACTGGAACTAGTTTCTATGATGTTCCACTTTCCAATTCAGGAGAAGGTACAATTACCTCATCAAGTTCTACTTTCCTCCCACTCACTTCTTTCGAGAGAAACTCCTTCTCTAGAAAGGATCCACTCTTAGCAACAAAGACCTTGCCTTCGGATCTGTGATAGAAGGTGTACCCAACAGTTTCTTTTGGATATCCTATGAAGATTTACTTCTCCGATTTGGGTTCGAGCTTATCATGTTGAAACTTATTCACATCGCAGTCCCAAACTTAAAGAAATGACAGCTTAGGTTTCTCGTCAAACCATAGTTCATACGGTGTCATCTCCATGGATTTAGATGGTGCCCTATTTAACGTGAATGTAGCTATCTCTAATGCATAACCCCAAAAGCGATAGTGGTAGATCAGTAAGAGACATCATCGATCGCACCATATCTAATAAAGTACGGTTATGACGTTCGGACACACCATTTCACTGTGGTGTTCCAGGTGGCGTGAGTAGTGAAACCATTTCACATTGTTTTTACTGAAGGCCAAACTCGCTAACTCAAATATTTTACCTCTACGATCATATCGTAGAAACTCTTATTTTCTTGTTACGATGATTCTCCACTTCACTCTGAAATTCTTTGAACTTTTCAAATGTTTCAGACTTGTGCTTCATTAAGTAGATATACCCATATATGCTCAAATCATCAGTGAAGGTCAGAAAATAACGATACCTGCCGCGAGCTTCAACACTCATTGGTACACATACATCAGTATGTATGATTTCCAACAACTCTATTGCTCGCTCCACAGTTCCGGAGAACGGAGTTTTAGTCATCTTGCCCATGAGGCATGGTTCGCAAGCACCTAGTGATTCATAATCAAGTGATTCCAAAAGTCCATCACTATGGAGTTTCTTCATGCGCTTTACACCAATATGACCTAAACGACAGTGCCACAAATAAGTTGCACTATCATTATTAACCTTGCATCTTTTGGCTTCAATATTATGAATATGTGTATCACACGATCGAGATCCAACAAACCATTTTCATTGGGTGTATGACCATAGAAGGTTTTATTCATGTAAACAGAACAACAATTATTCTCTAACTTACATGAATAACCATATTGCAATAAACATGATCAAATCATATTCATGTTCAACACAAACACCAAATAACACTTATTTAGGTTCAACACTAATCCCGAAAGTATAGGGAGTGTGCGATGATGATCATATCAATCTTGGAACTACTTCCAATACACATCGTCACTTCATCCTTTAACTAGTTTCTGTTCATTATGCAACTCCCATTTCGAGTTACTACTCTTTAGCAACTAAACCAGTATCAAATACCCAGGGGTTGCTATGAACACTAGTAAAGTACACATCAATAATAGGTATATCAAATATACCTTTGTTCACTTTGCCATCCTTCTTATCCGCCAAGTATCTAGGGAAGTTCCACTTCTAGTGACCATTTCCTTTGCAGTAGAAGCACTTAGTTTCAGGCTTGAGTTTAGCTTTGGGTTTCTTCATGGGAGTGACAACTTGCTTGTCATTCTTCTTGAAGTTTCCCTTCTATCCCTTTGCCCTTTACTTGAAACAAGTGGTCTGGTTAACCATCAACATTTGATGCTCTTTCTTGATTTCTACCTTCGCCGATTTCAGCATCGCGAAGAGCTGGGGAATTACTTTCGTCATACCTTGCATATTATAGTTCATCACAAAGTTCTACTAACTTGGTGATAGTGTCTAGAGAACTTTGTCAATTACTATCTTATCTGGAAGATAAACTCCCAATTGATTCAAGCAATTGTAGTACCCAGACAATCTGAGCACATGCTCACTGGTTGAGCTATTCTCCTCCATCTTGTAGGCAAAGTACTGTCAGAGGTCTCATACCTCTCAACACGGGCATGCGTATGAAATACTAATTTCAACTCTTGGAACATCTTATATGCTCCGTGGCGTTCAAAACGTTTTTGAAGTCCCGATTCTAAGCCTTAAAGCATGGTGCACTTAAACTATCAAGTAGTCATCATACCGAGCTTTTGTCAAAACGTTCATAACGTCTGCATCTGCTCCTGCAATAGGTCTGTCACCTAGCGGTGCATTAAGGACATAATTCTTCTGTGCAGCAATGAGGATAATCCTCAGATCACGGAACAATTTTGCATCATTTCTACTAACATTTTTCAACTTAGTTTTCTCTAGGAACAAATAAAAAATAAGCGGGGAGCAACATCGCGAGCTATTGATCTACAACATAGATATGCTAATACTACCAGGACTAAGTTCATGATAAATTAAAGTTCAATTAATCATATTACTTGAAGAACTCCCACTTAGATAGACATCCCTATGGTCATCTAAATGATCACGTGATCCAAATCAACTAAACCATGTCCGATCATCACGTGAGATGGAGTAGTTTTCAATGGTGAACATCTTATGTTGATCATATCTACTATATGATTCACGCTCGACCTTTCGGTCTCCAATGTTCCGAGGCCATATCTGCATATGCTAGGCTCGTCAAGTTTAACCCGAGTATTCTGCGTGTGCAAAACTGGCTTACACCCGTTGTATTTGAACGTAGAGCTTATCACACCCGATCATCACGTGGTGTCTCGACACGACGAACTTTTGCAACGGTGCATACTCAGGGAGAACACTTATACCTTGAAATTTTGTAAGGGATCATCTTATAATGCTACCGCCGTACTAAGCAAAATAAGAAGCATAATAAGATAAACATCACATGCAATCAAAATATGTGACATGATATGGCCATCATCATCTTGTGCTTTTGATCTCCATCTCCAAAGCACCGTCATGATCACCTTCGTCACCGGCGCGACACCTTGATCTCCATCGTAGCATCGTTGTCGTCTCGCCAACTATTGCTTCTACGATTATCGCTACCGCTTAGTGATAAAGTAAAGCAATTACATGGCGATTGCATTTCATACAATAAAGCGACAACCATATGGCTCCTGCCAGTTGTCGATAACTTTACAAAACATGATCATCTCATACAAAACCGTATAACTCATCATGTCTTGACCATATCACATCACAACATGCCCTGCAAAAACAAGTTAGACGTCCTCTACTTTGTTGTTGAAAATTTTACGTGGCTGCTACGGGCTTAGCAAGAACCGTTCTTACTTACGCATACAAAACCACAACGATATTTCGTCAAGTATGTGCTGTTTTAACCTTCACAAGGACCGGGTGTAGCCACACTTGATTCAACTAAAGTTGGAGAAACTGACACCCGCCAGCCACCTGTGTGCGAAGCACGTCGGTAGAACCAGTCTCGTGTAAGCGTACACGTAATGTCGGTCCGGGCCGCTTCATCCAACAATATCGCCGAATCAAAGTATGACATGCTGGTAAGCAGTATGACTAGTATCGTCCACAACTCACTTGTGTTCTACTCGTGCATATCATCTACGCATAGACCTGGCTCATGATGCCACTGTAGGGGAACGTAGTATTTACAAAATTTTTCTACGATCACGCAAGATCTATCTACTAGATGCATAGCAACGAGGGGGAGAGTGTGTCTATGTACCCTCGTAGACCGACAGCGGAAGCGTTAGAACAACGCGGTTGATGTAATCGTACGTCTTCACGGCCCGACCGATCAAGCACCGAAACTACGGCACCTCCGAGTTCTAGCACACGTTCAGCTCGATGACGTCCCTCGAACTCCGATCCAGCTGAGTGTCGAGGGAGAGTTCCGTCAGCACGACGGCGTGGTGACGATCTTGATGTTCTACCGTCGCAGGGCTTCGCCTAAGCACCGCTATAATATTATCGAGGAGAACTATGGTGGAGGGGGGCACCGCACACGGCTAAGATATCAAGAGATCAATTGTTGTGTCTAGAGGTGCCCCCTTGCCCCCGTATATAAAGGAGGGAGGGAGAGGCCGGCCCTAGAGGGGGCGTGCCAAGTGTGGGGAGTCCTACTAGGACTCCCAAGTCCTAGTAGGATTCCCCTTTCCTTTCCGGAGTAGGAGAGAAGGAAAGAGGGGGAGAGGGAGAAGGAAAAGGGGGCTGCACCCCTTGTCCAATTCGGACCAGAAGGGGGCGCGCGCCTTCTTCCTTTTGGCCTCTCTCTTCTATTCTCGGAACTCCCCGGTACTCCAAAAATACCCGAATCACTCGGAACCTTTCCGATGTCCGAATATAGTCGTCCAATATATCGATTTTTACTTCTCGACCATTTCGAGACTCCTCGTCATGTCCCCGATCTCATCCGGGACTCCGAACTCCTTTGGTACATCAAAACTCATAAACTCATAATAAAACAGTCATCGAAACCTTAAGCGTGCGGACCCTACGGGTTCGAGAACTATGTAGACATGACCGAGACACGTCTCCGGTCAATAACCAATAGCGGAACCTGGATGCTCATTTTGGCTCCCACATATTCTATGAATATCTTTATCGGTCAAACCGCATAACAACATACGTTGTTCCCTTTGTCATCGGTATGTTACTTGCCCGAGATTTGATCGTCGGTATCTCAATACCTAGTTGAATCTCGTTACCGGCAAGTCTCTTTACTCGTTCCGTAATACATCATCCCGCAACTAACTCATTAGCTGCAATGCTTGCAAGGCTTATAGTGATGTGTATTACCGAGTGGGCCCAGAGATACCTCTCCGACAATCGGAGTGACAAATCCTAATCTCGAAATACGCCAACCCAACAAGTACCTTTGGAGACACCTGTAGAGTACCTTTATAATCACCCAGTTACGTTGTGACGTTTGGTAGCACACAAAGTGTTCCTCCGGTATTCGGGAGTTGCATAATCTCATAGTCATAGGAACATGTATAAGTCATGAAGAAAGCAATAGAAGTAAAACTTAAGCGATCATAGTGCTAAGCTAACGGATGGGTCTTGTCCATCACATCATTCTCCTAATGATATGATCCCGTTGATCAAATGACAACTCATGTCTATGGCTAGGAAACATAACCATCTTTGATCAATGAGCTAGTCTAGTAGATGCATACTAGGGACACTCTGTTTTGTCTATGTATTCACACATGTACTAAGTTTCCGGTTAATACAATTCTAGCATGAATAATAAACATTTATCATGATATAAGGAAATAAATAATAACTTTATTATTGCCTCTAGGGCATATTTCCTTCACTGTGTGCATGGTCGCATAAGTTTTCTCTCCGCGAACCGTGTCGGGTTATAATGTATATCACACACGTTGTGCTTTACAGAACGTGTGCATCGTAATGACCTGCAACGGGTAATTACTCCCTAATTTAATCGCTACAATTTAAAATTGTACATAATTGGAATTTGAAAATATGCAATAACTTTATTCATGTCCATCAGGTTCAACACCAATGCACTATTTGATTGACAGGTACATATGTTAAAGAATTACATCAAAAAGAATTACATAAGCACCAAACAATGAATGATGAACTAGGGTTGTATATTTGTATTAAATACGATAGAGAAAGAGACGAAAGATATTTTGGTTGCTGAATAAGGAGAATCGGAATGCCCATATTGTACCCTCCTCCATGCCGAATGCACACACGACTCTAGCCAACCCCTTGTGATGGCCGACCGCCCATCCTTCTTTGTATTCATGAGGACTTCTAGATAGTCATTGTAGTCTGGTAGAAATACTTTAACTTTTGCATGTCCACCAATCATGTTGTTTGAGAGGTAATCTTGAGTAAACTGCCTTGGGAACCACTGCAAAGGAAGAAGATTCAGACATTATCATCTAACACTCATTATGGGCTGTAAAAATAAGGCTACAGAGTTCTTACTTACCATCTTGCAGTTCATTGTTGTCTTGGATAAGTGTAAACAAATATTTTATTTGCCATATTTTGACCCATTTTACTAACAATCTTTATCAGTTTCCTCACTTGATGCTGGTTAATGAATATCTCATTGCCCCAAACAGAAAAAGGGTCGAAGCGCACATCTTTACCAATGACATATGTATCTACAAGCACCAGTTTAATATTAGAAGCTAAACTGCAATTATACAATGGGGCAGTATACTACTGCAGGATGCTGCTAATGCGACACAACGATCAGAGACCCTTTGACGAAACTGTGTGCGATGCATTAATCGCAAACGATGATGTAACAAAAACGTCAAAAAAGATGCAAAACGTTTGCGATGAAAGATACATAAAACATGGTTAAGATTGTTACGTGTGTGATGTGGGGCATACAGTTGATTCATACGAATCATTTACAATGAGACAGAACAACAGAAATGGGCATCCATCTCAATGTGTGTGTGATATACGGCATACAGTTAGCTCAGATGAACTGTTTGCTATTAGGGAATAAAATAGAAACGGTTAGCCAGATCAAGGTGTGTGTGATATACAACATACGGTTCACTCGGACGAACTGTTTTCGATTAGGGAACACAACAGAAACGGTTCAAGTTAACAAGATGTGTGTCATATGCGGCAGACAGTTCACATAGATGAACTGTTTGCGATGAGCCAAAAGAACACAAACAATTCGTGTAAACAAGATGTCTGTGATACGTGGCAAACAGCCCACTCGGATAAACTATTTGCGATGAGAAATTGTAACATAGACTGTTACTACAGTTAATTCGTCTACAATTCTGTGTGTACAAAAAACTTGGAAAATGCAAACTAGTTGCTTGCGGTGGCTAGGAGTATCGCACAGGATGCGTGTGCGAGTACTCGTGTGCGATAATTAGTAAATTGCACATACGTTTCCTTATGTTAATAGGTGTGTGAATTTTCAATATGGACAATTAATAGGCAAGGGTTTTCTTTTTTCCTTGTGCATGTGTGGGTGAACACAGACGGTTCGTAGAGGCGATGGAGATGAATCGTGTGCGATAGTAAATCACCAAGATTGAAGGGGAATCCAAATTTCCTTTGTCCTTTGTCCATGAGTTTTTTTCTACGATGACCTTAAACCCTGCAAATCACCGTGTTCAAATTTCGCACTTTTCTCGATTCATTTACCATATTAGGGGATTATGTGTATTTTCTAGGCATTAATGCACATAATTCAAATTCAAACAATCGGTGCATGAAAAGGTGCACAACAACGGTCTGGAAAACCATGCTCGTGCTATTTAGTAAATTATGATGCATTTTACAAGGAATGGGCAGCGATTTCACGGAAATGTGTGGCAATAGTCAACCACAAACCCGTCGTTTATTGGGTTTTCAATTGTAGAAAAATGAAATACATGCTTGAAAACATGACGGCTGGCATGGTGCCATGGTATGGCCTCACCGTGCCCTTATAAAAAAATTGAGAAGGTTTGGCTTATGTCGTCGTGCACGCCCTTCATAGATTGAACCATTTCCAAGGAAATTTCATGGTTTCGAGGGGGAAATCACCAAGATTGAAGGGGCCGGGAATCCAAATTTCCTTCCTAGTTTGTCATTCAGTTTTTTGTACGATGAACATACCCCCTCAAATGCAACGTGTTCAAATTTGGCATTTTTCCGGGCTCATTTACCATATTTAGGGGATTATGTGAATTTTCTAGACATTAATGCACATAATTCAAATTCAAACAATCAGTGCATGAAAAGGTGCACATGGTTTGGAAAATCATGCTCGCGCTATTTAGTAAATTCTCATGACTTTTACAAGGAATGGGTAGAGATTTCAAGGAAATGTGTGCCAATAGTGAACCACAAACGTGTCGTTTACTAGGTTATCAACTATAGAAAAATGAAATACATGCTTGGAAAACATGATGCCTAGCGTGGTGCCATGGTATGGCCTCACTGTGCCCTGGTAAAAATTTGAGAATGTTTGCCTTATGTCGTCATGCATGCCTTTTATAAATCGAACCATCACCGAGGAAGTTTCATGGTTTCGATGGGGGAATTACCGAGATTGTAGGGGAATCCAAATTTCCGTCCTAGTTTGTCATTCAGTTTTTTTCTAACGATCAACATACCCCCTCCAATGCAACGCGTTCAATTTCGCATTTTTCCGGGCTCATTTACCATATTTAGGGGATTATGTGCATTTCCTAGGCATTAATGCACATAATTCAAATTCGAACAATTGGTGCGTGAAAAGGTGCACAAGAATGGTCTGGAAAACCATGCTCGTGCTATTTAGTAAATCATGATGCCTTTTACAAGGAATAGGCAGAGATTTCAAGGAAATGTGTGGCAATAGTCAATCACAAACAAGTCGTTTACTAGGTTATCACCTATAGAAAAATGAAATACATGCTTGGAAAACATGACGTCCGGCGTGGTGCCAAGGTATGGCCTCACCGTGCGCTACAAAAAATTTGAGAATGTTTGCCTTATGTCGGCATGCACGCCTTTCATAAATCGAACCATCACCGAGGAAGTTTCATGGTTACAAGAGGAAAATCACCAAGATTGAAGGGAATCCAAATTTCCTTTGTCCTTTGTACATGAGTTTTTTCTATGATGAACATACACCCTGCAAATCACTGTGTTCAAATTTGGCACTTTTCCGGCTTCATTTACCATATTTAGGGGATTGTGTGCATTTCCTAGACATTAATGCACATAGTGCATGAAAGGGTGCACAAGAACAATCTGGAAAACCATGCTCGTGCTATTTAGTAAATTCTCGTGCCTTTTACAAGGAATGGGCAGATATTTTGATGAAATATGTGGTAATAGTCAAGCACAAACGTTTGTTTATTGAGTTTTCAACTATAGAAAAATGAAACATGATGCTTGGCATGGTGCCATGGTATGGACTCACCATGCCTAGGTAAAAATTTGAGAAGGTTTGGCTTATGTCGTCATGCACGCCCTTCATAAATCGAACCATCACCGAAGAAGTTCCATTCTTTCGAGAGGGAAATCACCAAGATTGAAGGGAAATCCAAAGTTTCTTCGTTCTTTTTCCTTGAGTTTTTTCTACGATGAACATACACCCTGCAAATCACTGTGTTCAAATTTGGCACTTTTCCGGGCTCATTTACCATATTTAGGGGATTACTTGCATTTTCTAGGCATTTAGCGCATATAAATCGAATCCAGCTACAGCTGCACGGGTGTGATGTGAGGGACGTGGATTGTCGTTTGATCGCGGTGCATCCTACGGTGCAACCAATTATAACGCAACACACAATAGGCTCAACGCACACTATTTTCGGATGCGACGGAGATGAACCGTGTGTGATAATGAATGACTAAGATTGTGAGGGAAGCCAAATTTCCTTCGTTGTTTGTCGTTGAGCTCTTAAAAACTATCGCACTGTACGGCTATCCGGACACTCCTTTCTAGAGCTCTCTCCAAGCGTCGTTCATGGCACCGCAGAGCACACTAACCGGTAAGGAAGCGATGGCATCCTGCCGCTCCGCTTTCTTCGCCGCCCGTGACTGCACACATGGTAAGGAAGCGATGGCATCCCGCTGCGCCTAGTTCATCACCGCCGGCGGACGCACAAGTACGTGGGTGGACTTTGATGCTGCCATGGCCAAATGGGCGATGGATCTAGATGCGGCCAAAGCCGAATAGAAGGAGCAGAAATGGCAGAAAGCAGTCAAGAACAGAGAGTCCCACCGCCGCAAGAAATAAGAGGCCGCACGCCATGCTCAGGAGAGCTCGACGGAGATCGAAGCACGGTGGGCTGACGCCTACAAGACCGGGAAGGAGAACGACGACGTCTGGCCAGCATGCTCCAATGCCAACATGTGAGAAGTAGTTAGTGCGTGTGTCACCCGTAAGTTTGTATAATTAATTATGAGTAGCTACTAGTACTATACGTACTAATTTTAGAGCAAATTACCAGCAATACTTTAAGTTGGTACTATCTATTATTAATGTAAAATGTCGGTAAGCGCATCCTTTGAGGGATTTGAGCATTGATTAACATGTGTTTACTAAAGTTTTGTTCATCGGGTGTCACCTTGCCTCGTTCATGTACATTGAATAATCGTGATACAATGAAAGGGATTTTTGAAATTAGATGCGGTTGGAGATGTTGATAGATATAAACATTATCAGAAGATCACAAAACACACGGTTTCTATGACGTACCTATGTGCATTTTTTTGCGTTAATGATCCATAATTCAAATACCCGTGCGATGTTTCCTAATAAAGCAAGTGTACCATTGACCGAAAAAATCAACTACACGCGTACATTTTTTTGGAGACGGGATCTGCCAATTTTCTCTTTTCTCGTACACGAGTATTTTACGCGCTTCATCTGTGTTGTGTGTTTCCACTGCCCAAGTTTCAAGTTTCGCAGTGAAATTTTCATTAGGCGCGCGATTCCATAATTTATTCCTCCCACCACAGCCCCACCCATCAAATTTCATCAGTATGTCCCCCCTCCCCCTACAGGCAGCTCAAACATCCGCCGCTGCAATCACAGCTTCAACCACATCCACGTTCTGCCCATGCATCGTCGATCTAGTCAGGTAACCCACCATTCTCTATCACGGCCCCGGCCAGATTGCTTAAATGGAGCCTACAAAACATCCTCATGCCTCCAAATCCCCACCGCCCTACCTCCAGAGCATCACCGCCCAAGCCCAACCACATATCACGTGGAGGTCGAGGAGCTTGATACGTCTCCGTCATATATACTTTTCCAAACTCTTTTGCCCTTGCTTTGGACTCTAATTTGCATGACTTGAATGGAACTAACCCTGACTGAGGTTGTTTTCAGCAGAATTGCCTTGGTGTTATTTTTGTGCAGAAATAAAAGTTCTCGGAATGAACTGAAACTTCACGGAGAATATTTTTAGAATATATAAAAAATATTGGTGAAAAGAACTACCGGAGGGGGCCCACACCCTGTCCACCAGGGTGGGGGGCGTGCCCCCCCCCTACCTTGAGGGCCCCCTGGACCTTCCCTGACGCCAACTCCAACTCCATATAACCTATTTTAGGGAGGAAAAAAAATCAGAGAGAAGATCCCACCGCGTTTTACAATATGGATCCGCCGCCACCTCCTGTTCTTCATTGGGAGACATGATCTGGAGTCCGTTCAGGGCTCCGGAGAGTGGAGATCGTCGCGGTCGTCATCACCAACCATCTCCATCACCAATTTCATGATGCTCACCGTCGTGCGTGAGTAATCCCATCATAGCTTGCTGGACGGTGATGGGTTGGATGAGATTTATCATGTAATCGAGTTAGTTTTGTTAGGGTTTGATCCCTAGTATCCACTATGTTCTGAGATTGATGTTGCTATGACTTTGCTATGCTTAATGCTTGCCACTAGGGCCCGAGTGCCATGATTTTAGATCTGAACCTATTACGTTTTCATGAACATATTTGTGTTCTTGATCCTATCTCGAAGTCAATAGTCACCTACTATGTGTTATGATCCGGCAACCCCGGAGTGACAATACCCGGAAAACCTCCCAGTGTTGGGGAACGTAGTATTTTTAAAATTTTCCTACGATCACGCAAGATCTATCTACCAGATGCATAGCAACGAGGGGGAGAGTGTGTCTACGTACCCTTGTAGACCGAGAGCGGAAGCGTCAAGTGACGCGGTTGATGTAGTCGAACTTCTTCGCGATTCAACCGATCAAGCACCGAATGTACGGCACCTCCGCGTTGAGCACACGTTCAGCTTGATGACGTCCCACGAGCTCTTGATCCAGTTGAGCTTCATGGGAGAGTTTCGTCAGCACGACGGCGTAGTGACAGATATAATGAAGTTACCGGCGCAGGGCTTCGCCTAAGCACTGCAACGGTATGACCGAGGTGTGTTTCTGTGGAGGGGGGCACCGCACGCGGCTGGAGAGATCAACTTGTGTGTTCTAGGGTGCCCCCTGCCCCCGTATATAAAGGAGCAAGGGGGAGGCCGGCCGGCCCCTATTGGTGCGCCTAGGAGGACCAATCCTACTAGGAATAGGATTGCAATCCTATTCCTAGTAGGAATCACCAAGAGGGAGAAGGGGGGAAGGAAGGAGAGGGAGAGGGAGAAGGAAAGGGGCGCCGACCCCATCCTTCCTTGTCCAATTCGGACCAAGGGGTGGGGGCGCGCGGCCCAGCCCTGGCCTCCCTTCTCTCTTTCTCCTATGGCCCATTAAGGCCCATAGCTTCCCCGGGGGGTACCGGTAACCCCCCGGCACTCCGGTTAATTCCGACACTTTACGGAACGCTTCCGGTGTACGAATATAGTCATCCAATATATCAATCTTTACGTCTCGGACATTCCGAGACTCCATGTCCGTGATCTTATCTGGGACTCCGAACTACCTTCGGTACATCAAAACTCATAAACTCATAATACCGATCGTCATCAAACGTTAAGCGTGCGGACCCTACGGGTTCGAGAACTATGTAGACATGACGGAGACTCATCTCCAATCAATAACCAATAGCGGAAGGTGGATGTTCATATTGGCTCCTACATATTTTACGAAGATCTTTATCGGTCAAACCGCATAACAACATACATTGTTCCCTTTGTCATCGGTATGTTACTTGCCCGAGATTCGATCGTCGGTATCTCAATACCCAGTTCAATCTCGTTACCGGCAAGTCTCTTTACTCGTTCCGTAATACAGCATCTCGTGACAAACTCATTAGTCATTTGCTTGCAAGGCTTATTATGATGTGCATTACTGAGAGGGCCCAGAGATACCTCTCCGACACTTGGAGTGACAAATCCTATTCTTGATCTATGCCAACACCACGAATACTTTCGGAGACACCTGTAGAGCATCTTTATGATCACCCAGTTACGTTGTGATGTTTGATAGAACACAAGGTGTTCCTCTGGTATTCGGGAGTTGCATAATCTCATAGTCATAGGAACATGTATAAGTCATGAAGAAAGCAATAGCAGTAAAACTGAACGATCATAGTGCTAAGCTAACGGATGGGTCTTGTCCATGACATCATTCTCCTAATGATGTGATCCCGTTGATCAAATGACAACTCATGTCTATGGTAGGAAACATAAGCATCTTTGATCAATGAGCTAGTCTAGTAGATGCATACTAGGGACATACTGTTTTGTCTATGTATTCACACATGTACTAAGTTTCCGGTTAATACAATTCTAGCATGAATAAAAGACATTTGTCATGATATAAGGAAATACAAATAACATCTTTATTATTGCCTCTAGGGCATATTTCCTTTAGTCTCCCACTTGAACTAGAGTCAATAATCTAGATTACAAAGTAATAATCCTAACACGCATGGAGTCTTGGTGCTGATCATGTTTTGCCAGTGGAAGAGGCTTAGTCAATGGGTCTGCAACATTCAGATCCGTATGTATCTTGCAAATCTCTATGTATCCCTCCTTGACCAGATCGCGAATGGAATTGAAGCGTCTTTTGATGAGATTTGTTCTCTTGTGAAACCTGGATTCCTTCGCCAAGGCTATTGCTCCAGTGTTGTCACAAAAGATTTTCACTGGACCTGATGCACTAGGTATTACACCTAGATCGGATATGAACTCCTTCATCCAGACTCCTTCATTTGCTGCTTCCGAAGCAGCTATGTATTCCACTTCACACGTAGATCCCGCCACGACGCTCTGCTTGGAACTGCACCAACCGACAGCTCCACCATTTAATAAAAATACATATCCGGTTTGTGACTTAGAGTCATCCGGATCAGTGTCAAAGCTAGAATCAATGTAACCGTTTATGACGAGCTCTTTGTCACCTCCATACACGAGAAACATATCCTTTGTCCTTTTCAGGTATTTCAGGATGTTCTTGACCACTGTCCAGTGATCCACTCCTGGATTACTTTGGTACCTCCCTGCTAGACTTATAGCAAGGCACACATCAGGTCTGGTACACAACATTGCATACATGATAGATCCTATGGCTAAGGCATAGGGAATGACTTTCATTTTCTCTCTATCTTCTGAAGTGGTCGGGCAATGAGTCTTACTCAATTTCACACCTTGTAACACATGCAAGAACCCTTTCTTTGACTGATCCATTTTGAACTTCTTCAAAACTTTATCAAGGTATGTGCTTTGTGAAAGTCCAATTAAGCGTCTTGATCTATCTCTATAGATCTTGATGCCTAATATGTAACCAGCTTCATCGAGGTCTTTCATTGAAAAACTCTTATTCAAGTATCCTTTTATGCTACCTAGAAATTCTATATCATTTCCAATCAACAATATGTCATCCACATATAATATTAGAAATGCTACAGAGCTCCCACTCACTTTCTTGTAAATACAGGCTTCTCCAAAGGTCTGTATAAAACCATATGCTTTGATCACCTCATCAAAGCGTATATTCCAACTCCGAGATGTTTGCACCAGTCCATAGATGGATCGCTGGAGCTTGCACACTTTGTTAGCACCTTTTGGATCGACAAAACCCTCTGGTTGCATCATATACAACTCTTCTTTGAGATATCCATTCGGGAATTTAGTTTTGACATCCATTTGCCAGATTTCATAATCATAAAATGCGGCAATTGCTAACATGATTCGGACAGACTTAAGCATCGGTATGGGTGAGAAAGTCTCATCATAGTCAACTCCTTGAACTTGTTGAAACCCTTTCGCAACAAGTCGAGCTTTGTAAACAGTAACATTACCGTCTGCGTCGGTCTTCCTCTTGAAGATCAATTTATTTTTGATGGCTTGTCGATCATCGGGCAAGTCAACCAAAGTCCACACTTTGTTCTCATACATGGATCCCATCTCAGATTTCATGGCCTCAAGCCATTTCGCGGAATCTGGGCTCATCATCGCTTCCTCATAGTTCGTAGGTTCATCATGGTCTAGCAACATGACTTCCAGAACTGGGTTGCCGTACCACTCAGGTGCTGAACGTACTCTGGTTGATCTACGAAGTTCAGCAGAAACTTGATCTGAAGTTTCATGATCACCATCATTAGCTTCCTCACTAATTGGTGTAGGAATCACTGGAACTAGTTTCTGTGATGTACTACTTTCCAATTCGGGAGAAGGTACAATTACCTCATCAAGTTCCACTTTCCTCCCACTCACTTCTTTCGAGAGGAACTCCTTCTCTAGAAAGGATCCATTCTTAGCAACGAATATCTTGCCTTCGGATCTGTGATAGAAGGTGAACCCAACAGTCTCCTTTGGGTATCCTATGAAGACACATTTCTCCGACTTGGGTTCGAGCTTATCAGGTTGAAGCTTTTTCACATAAGCATCGCAGCCCCAAACTTTAAGAAATGACAACTTTGGTTTTTTTGCCAAACCACAGTTCATAAGGTGTCTCTCAACAGATTTAGATGGTGCCCTATTTAACGTGAATGTAGCTGTCTCTAAAGCATAACCCCAAAATGATAGTGGTAAATCGGTAAGAGACATCATAGACCGCACCATATCCAACAAAGTACGGTTACGACGTTCGGACACACCATTACGTTGTGGTGTTCCGGGTGACGTGAGTTGTGAAACTATTCCACATTGTTTCAAATGAATATCAAACTCGTAACTCAAATATTCACCTCCACGATCAGATTGTAGAAACTTTATTTTCTTGTTACGATGATTCTCTACTTCACTCTGAAATTCTTTGAACTTTTCAAATGTTTCAGACTTGTGTTTCATCAAGTAGATATACCCATATCTGCTCAAATCATCAGTGAAGGTCAGAAAATAACGATACCCGCCGCGAGCTTCAACACTCATTGGTCCACATACATCTGTATGTATGATCTCCAACAAATCTGTTCCTCACTCCATTGTTTCGGAGAACGGAGTTTTAGTCATCTTGCCCACGAGGCATGGTTCGCAAGCACCAAGTGATTCATAATCAAGTGATTCCAAAAGTATATCACTATGGAGTTTCTTCATGCGCTTTACACCAATATGACCTAAACGGCAGTGCCACAAATAAGTTGCACTATCATTATTAACCTTGCATCTTTTGGATTCAATATTATGAATATGTGTATCACTACAATTGAGATCCTACAAGAATAGACCACTCTTCAAGGGTGCATGACCATAAAAGATATTATTCATAAAAATAGAACAACCATTATTCTCCGATTTAAATGAATAACTGTCTCGCAACAAACAAGATCCAGATATAATGTTCATGCTTAACGCTGGCACCAAATAACAATTATTTAGGTCTAAAACTAATCCCGAAGGTAGATTTAGAGGTAGCGTGCCGACGGCGATCACATCGACATTGGAACCATTTCCTACGCGCATCGTACCTTGGCCTTAGCCAATCTTCGTTTAATCCATAGTCCCTGTTTCGAGTTACAAATATTAGCAACCGAACCGGTATCAAATACGCAGGTACTACTACGAGCATTAGTAAGGTACACATCAATAACATGTATATCACATATACCTTTGTTCACCTTGCCATCCTTCTTATCCGCCAAATACTTGGGGCAGTTCCGCTTCCAGTGTCCAGTCCCTTTGCAGTAGAAGCACTCAGTTTCAGGCTTGGCTCCAGACTTAGGTTTCTTCGTAGGAGTAGCAACTGTCTTGCTATTCTTCTTGAAGTTCCCCTTCTTTCCCTTGCCCCTTTTCTTGAAACTAGTAGTCTTGTTAACCATCATCACTTGATGCTCCTTTTTGATTTCTACCTCCACAGCTTTGAGCATAGCAAAGAGCTCGGGAATTGTCTTCTGCATCCCTTGCATATTATAGTTCATCACGAAGCCTTTATAGCTTAGTGGCAGTGATTGAAGAACTCTATCAATAACACTATCCTCGTCAACTTTGCAACCAAGTTGAGTCATATGATTGTAGTACCTAGACATTCTGAGTAAGTGTTCACTGATAGGACTATTCTCCTCCATATTGCAGCTATAGAACTTATTGGAAATCTCATATTTCTCAATCCTGGCATTTGCTTGAAATATTAACTTCAACTCCTGGAACATCTCATATGGTCCATGACGTTCAAAACGTCGTTGAAGTCCCGGTTCTAAGCCGTAAAGCATGGCACACTGAACTATAGTGTAGTCATCAGACCGCGTCTGACAGACATTCAAAGTGTCTACATTAGCGGAAGGGGGCTTGTCACCTAGCGGTGCTTCAAGGACATAATTCTTCTGTGCAGCAATGAGGATAATCCTCAAGTTATGGACCCAGTCCATGTAATTGCTACCATCATCTTTCAACTTAGCTTTCTCTAGGAATGCATTAAAATTCAAAGGAACAGTAGCACGGGCCATTGATCTACAACAACATAGATATGCAAAAACTATCAGGACTAAGTTCACGATAAATTAAAGTTCAATTAATCATATTACTTAAAGAACTCCCACTTAGATAGACATCCCTCCGGTCATCTAAGTGATCACGTGATCCAAATCAACTAAACCATGTCCGATCATCATGTGAGATGGAGTAGTTTCAATGGTGAACATCTTATGTTGATCATATCTACTATATGATTCACGCTCGACCTTTCAGTCTCCAGTGTTCCGAGGCCATATCTGCATATGCTAGGCTCGTCAAGTTTAAGCCGAGTATTCTGCATGTGCAAAACTGGCTTACACCCGTTGTATTTGAACGTAGAGCTTATCACACCTGATCATCACGTGGTGTCTCGGCACGACGAATTTTCGCAACGGTGCATACTTAGGGAGAACACTTATACCTTGAAATTTTGTAAGGGATCATCTTATAATGCTACCGTCGTACTAAGCAAAATAAGAAGCATAATAAGATAAACATCACATGCAATCAAAATATGTGACATGATATGGCCATCATCATCTTGTGCTTTTGATCTCCATCTGCAAAGCACCGTCATGATCACCTTCGTCACCGGCGCGACACCTTGATCTCCATCGTAGCATCGTTGTCGTCTCGCCAACTATTGCTTCCACGACTATCACTACCGCTTAGTGATAAAGTAAAGCAATTACACGGCGACTGTATTTCATACAATAAAGCGTCAACCATTTGGCTCCTGTCAGTTGCCGATAACTTTACAAAACATGATCATCTCATACAATAACGTATAACTCATCATGTCTTGACCATATCACATCACAACATGCCCTGCAAAAACAAGTTAGACATCCTCTACTTTGTTGTTGCAAATTTTACGTGGCTGCCACGGGCTTAGCAAGAACCGTTTTTACCTACGCATACAAAACCACAATGATTTTTCGTCAAGTATGTGTTGTTTTAACCTTCACAAGGACCGGGCGTAGCCATACTTGATTCAGCTAAAGTGAGAGAAACAGACACCCGCCAGTCACCTTTAAGCAACGAGTGCTCATAAGGGCGAAACCAGTCTCGCGTAAGCGTACGCGTAATGTCGGTCCGGGCCGCTTCATCTCACAGTACCGCCGAAACAAAGTATGACATGCTGGTAAGCAGTATGACTAGTATCGTCCACAAATCACTTGTGTTCTACTCATGCATATCATCTACGCATAGACCTGGCTCATGATGCCATTGTTGGGGAATGTAGTATTTTCAAAAAAATTCTACGATCACGCAAGATCTATCTACCAGATGCATAGCAACAATGGGGAGAGTGTGTGTACGTACCCTTGTAGACCGAGAGCGGAAGCGTTAAGTGACGCGGTTGATGTAGTCGAACTTCTTCGCGATTCAACCGATCAAGCACCGAACGTACGGCACCTCCGCGTTCAGCACACATTCAGCTTAATGACGTACTACGAGCTCTTGATCCAGTTGAGCTTCACGAGAGTTTCGTCAGCACGACGGTGTGGTGATGGATATCATGAAGTTATCGGCGCAGGGCTTCGCCTAAGCGCTGCAACAGTATGACCGAGGTGTGTTTCTGTGGAGGGGGCACCGCACACGGCTGGAGAGATCAACTTGTGTGTTCTAGAGTGTCCCCTGCCCCCGTATATAAAGGAGCAAGGGGGGAGGCCGGCTGGCCCCTATTGGTGCGCATAGGAGGATGTCGGGGCCGGATTTCGGGAACACAATATTCCAGAAATTAACCCCTAGTGTCATCACCAGCCCAGGATTACTGTTACTGGTGGACACATCCTTGTTACAGATTACCAAGCATTTACAGGAATTTGATACAAGACCATAAAGGTCTACTGATACAACAATGACTCCGGTGGTGGATGAAGGAATTGGCTTGTGGATCTCCAACATCGATGGGGCTCCATTCCCACAGGAACAGCTGACCCGGATAACTCCTATCCCGCGTGGTTGCACTCCTAGGATTCGCACAGACGTCACTGTGGTACTCCTCGCAGAACTTCTAACCTGGCCAAGTAAATAGCCAGGGACAAGCCTGTGAGTACGTTTGAATGTACTCGCAAACATCATGGACAAATGATATAACAAATGCAGCAAACAATTATACGGTCATGATGAAATAAACTATATGCATATGCTCATGATGGACTTATATTAAATGCATGCTGACAGGAATTAAAACATGGCATGGTGAATAATAGTTAGTGCAGAAAATAAATATTAGTATCAATAAAATATAAAAGAAATGCCGGTCGGATGTCAAGTGACACCACGGTCGGTCTTGAAAAGAAATGCCAGTCGAGGGTTTAAAAGAGAAATCGGACGATACCATCCGAGAACTCAGGCAACGCCACGAAAGGACTTGAAGAGAAATGCCAGTCGGGTGTCCACAAGAGTAGTGGCGTGATAAACCGCCTGACACTCGAGGGACGCCACAAAAGGACTTGAAAAGAAATGCCAGTCGGGTGTCCACAAGAGTAGTGGCGTGATAAACCGCCTGACACTCGAGGGACGCCACAAAAGGACTTGAAAATAAAGGCGAGTGTCCGGGGTAGTCTAGCCAGCCCCTGAGACACTCTGGAAAGTAAAAATAAGAGAAACGGGTTAGTCCTCAATAATAATCATATCATCCATAATATTCATAACAACACCAGTAGCAGTAAAAATTAACCTGCAAAATACACCATGCTCAAATTTAAATTATTCCTCCGGAGACCGACTCTAAGACCGACACTTGACCAACCCAGACTGTAGTCCTTAACCGCGGACACGGCTATTCGAATAGGTTTTTAACCTCTGCAGGGGGTGTACTCTTTACCCACAAGTATAGGATTTCTTTAGTCAGTATCGTGACACTGACTAATTCCCATTACGGTCTTTGGGATGAAAACACACCTAACCAGCACACACCAGAAAATCCGTTCAGATGCCAGGAATCACCCAAGGCATCGTCCCAGAAAAACTCTAAGTCGGAGAGGCTACAACCTCCAAGAGCATGGGATCACTATTTATACGCGCGGATTACAAGGGTACACTCCCTCTCGGCATCACGACAGCCGGAAACACCCATGCCCCCTTGGCCCGATGACCGGATTTAGTCCACCGTCGTGGAAAAACCTCATCGTGGCCCTCTGTACGGTGTGTGCACGGAAAGGGGTTAACAACTTACTAAACCATACCCTACCCGTGGTAGGGACAAGTGGCAGCACGATTCAAGTATGGGGGTTACCGGAACAAGACTCGATCTACGGTCGACTCAGGAGGCTTATGTTTCCTGCAGGGGTTAGCACAATAAAGTATTCTTTCAATCATATCACCAGGACAGGGCCACAACCCTTGCCTGTTTCCACATATATCACATGACACCATCGTGTCAAAAATGGCCCGTGCCCACTGGCACGTCCAAGCAGGAGCACACTCCTGGACTTTCACAATTTATGCATAATAGAACTAGAGTAGAATGCATGCAAAAGAAAATATGCACATGACCATGTATGCATTACTAGCATTATGCAAGTTAAATTTAAATTCAACATAGTCAAGCTTAAACTATCCTAGCAAATAATTCACTATGCAATCATCATATCAAGTGTTCAAGATGCTTGCCTTGAATATGCAGAAGCATTGGGTGCATACCAAAAGTTTTGAAAATAATATCTCCCCTCCATTTCCTATTTCAAAAAATATTTGAATGACCACATATAGCAAAAATAGTGATAAAAAGTTGATTGGAAAATTATGAGATAAATATTAAAATAAACTAGATCAAATTTTAGGAATATCAGAAAAAGAATTAAATTATTTGGAGTTCATGTGATTTACCTATGGAATTTACAAGATGGAAATAATGGGTAAAAGGACTATTTAATCTAGGCAGTGAATATAAAGCTTAGGAAAAATGTTCACCTAAGCTTAATAAATAGATCATGTTTTTAGGAGTCTGTAGAATTTGGAATCATCAGATTTGGATTTGAATTGGTGGCTATGGAAATATTTGAAACATACTGGAAAGAATAAAAGAGAAGGTCAGAATCGCGCCCTGAGCGCTGTTTAGCTCCACGGCGCCACTGGGCCGAGCCCAGTCATCTGGCTGCGGGGAGAGGTGTTGACGTCGATGGCGTATTCCACGGAATACGCCTTCTTTGCGCGGAAACGGCTCCGGGAGGAAACCGCCTCCACTTAAACGGCGGGGCCCGCGGCTTGTGCCACTGACGAGCGGGCCCCACTTGCCGGGTTCGTCTTCTCTAACCCGCGCGCGTCTGGTCAGGGACAGAGAAGGACTCCGGCGATCATCGCCGGCGAACGGCGACGCCGTTCGGGACGCCGAGCACATGAATGGAACCAGGAGATCATGGCGATCCTCTGGGTAGCCGTTTCGATAGCTGGGGAGCTCGGGGCCATTGGCGGTGAATCCTTCCGCGGAGCTCCGGCGACGGCAAATTGGGGCTTTTGCCCACGGGCTCCTTCCTGTGAAGTTGATGGACTGGTAAGATGTGTAGGATCAAGGGGAGGCTGGTGGTGGGGAGTTTGGAGAGGGGGACGCTCTGGTGGGGTGGAAATCATCGACGAGGCGGTAGTGGCAGTAGCACCCGGAGAGGAGGAAGATGATCTTCTCCGGCCAGTTTGTTGCTTGGTGAGAGTTCATGTGGGATGGGGGAGTGATGCCTGTCATCGAGAGGAGCCGGGGACGGCTTTATATAGCACGGGAACGTCGGTTCCCGTGGCTTCCAGAGAGCGGACACGGTGGCGACGCCATTTATGGAAAAACGCGGACGGTGGCGAGTAGGCGTGGCCGGCGCGGTTAGGTGAGGGCGGTGTCCGTGCGAATTAAAGGCGGGGTCGTGCTGGCGGCCTTTGGCTGGTGCCAGGTGCTCTGGGCGGCGCCGTCCACGGGCGGACAGAGGCGGAGGCCATTTACGGCGGCGGTTGAGGCCGGTGAGGTCGGCGGGGTTCTGTGGGGACGGCGGCCGTCCATATTAATGCCAGGGGGAGGCCGGTTGTCTCAGGGTGAGCCGCGCGTCTCGGCGGTGGCGTGGCGAAGAAGGATTCGTCGGGTGGCGAGGAACGGTGGCGGTGGACGGCGGTGGCCGGCGCAAGAGGCCAAGGGAAAGTGTCGGCGAAGTAGATGATGGTCGAGCTGATCCAGTGGTGGACTAAGGCGAGCGTGGGGAGCATTATAGGGCAGCAGCAGGTCGATGCCAGAGCCTGCAGTCCCGGCGCTCTGGCCACGCGCAGTGCACGACCACAGAGTGCTCGACGTAATGCCAGGGGTAGCTAGAAGAATCTTCTGCAAGGGGAACTTGGCAGGGTGGTGTCCCTAGGCTTGAGAAGACCGATGGACATGCTGGTTTGATTATAGGGGCTAGAGTGCTATGCAAGCTAGAAGGATGCCAAATTTCTGTCATGCCTGCGAGGTGTTCGACAGAATGCTCGGGGGATCTAAGGACTTTTGTTGAACATGAAAATTGGCAGGAAGTTGTCTCCCTGGATGATAATTATGGTGGTGGGATTGATTTGGAAAAATGCAAAACTTGCTAGTGTAAGTTTTGATGAATTCCCATTCTGGACAGAAACTATAGAGGGGTTTTTGGTGGACTTACATAACTCAAATGGAGCTGATCTCTTGGGGTTAAGAGTTTGGTAGGAAGGAATATAATATGCCCAAGTTACAGAATTTTTGGAGAAAGGAATAATGGGGTTGTAGTAGAAACCTAGGGAACGGACAGAAATAGAAATGAGGATGATTCACTCAAAAATTTCAAAGGAAAGGAATGGATTTTTGCAGAAAGGTGATCCATAGGCATCACATGACTCCTCATAATTTTGGTGAAATTTTTACAGAATTATTTAAAATAGTTGTAGTGCAAACAGAAGCATTTCAAAAGTTGGAAAAGCTATTAAAAGCATTTTTCTGGGGCAAAATTTTATTATGAAAATGATTCTTAACAAGTAATAAAATGTTTTCAGATGACTATCAGAGCCCACAAAAATACTGCAAAAAATTTTATATGGAGGGAAGAAAACAGAAACAAAAGGTTAAAAACACTAAAGACTTTTTTTTGTAAATCAAAATTTTTGTTTCTAGCCAAATTTTATTTAATGAAAAAGTAATTAAATTTTTGGGGTGTTACAAACTCTACTCCCCTTAGAAAAATCTCGTCCTCGAGATTTGTTAGGGTAGTTATAAAAAAAAATTAGCCCACCCTTTCCGAGGAGATTCTGCTGAGCAAAAACAAACAATTCTAAAACCTAGCTCGGCACTGTTGACGTAAGGCTACTGATAATTGGTGCAACCACAGTGTGTTGTTACGACAAATTTGGAGAAAGTATAATTTCTAATTCCAAATTTGCTCGTCGTACTCCTGCGCACAGTGCTCTCTTTGGCTGACAGGTGGGTCCAGGACCCACTGTCAGTCTCTTCGCCTTCCTCTTCCTCCGGCTCTTCTTCTTTTTCTCTCTCCCGCGCGTGCTCACCGCACTATCTGCTGCTATGGCGTCTAGCGCGTAGGGTATCTAGGGTCGTACCGTGGTAGTGTGCGGCGTGCTGTCACTGGCAGCGTGCACTCACCTCGCGGGCCAGTGCCCTGTCGGTACTGCTCGCGGATTCACCTCCGAACACCGGCGATCGAGCGACGAGCGGCGCTGGTGGACTACGCTCACCGTGCACCGACCTCGGGCTATAAAACGATCACGGTTTTCTTCTCCTGCCTCGCACTTCACCTCACTTCTCTTCCTTCTTCTCCTTCTCCTTCTGGCTGAAAGAGCTCGAGACGAGGCATCAATGGAGGACGTGGGATCGGAGCTGATCACGATCCTTCTGGCCGGTATGCTGGCAGCATTGATCGGCTCCTCGCTTCTACTGTGTGTGATGATCTTCGACGATCGCCGTGATGCTGCTGCTCGGGTGGTGGCTCTCCGAGGCGGTGGTGATCATCGGGACTAGGTAGCAGTGTCTGGTGCGAGAGAGAGTGTGTGTGCTCTGTGAAAACCCACGAGTTTTTCTTCTCTGGTGTGATGAGAGTGATCGAGTCGATGTATTAGGTGCTGACTGTGTGTGTGTGTGTGAGTTGCACTTAGTGCAGCTAGCAGAGCAGGTGTGGTCTTGTGCGGGATGCCGTGATGGCACACGACTTGAATCTATGGTGGGAAAAGTCTTGGGAGGAAGGTCCTTAAGAAATTTCTCCTCTAAGTGTGGGCAAATCATTCTGATACATAAAATATCAGATAGGTAGATTCTGGTGAAAACAAGAAGTGTGATAGTAATGGACACGGTGCTCAGAGGGTGATAGTAGCTGGGTTGGAGCAGGGCTTTCTTTATAGGTAGCAGAGTCCTCCGTCACATGCTTGTGGATGGGACGACTCAGACATCGGCCGCAGGCACATGCCTTATAGGTCGACTGCTAGGTTTGGCACCAACTATCAAAAGTTGTCGGCTGGCCAGTGTGTAGGCTTATCGGATGAGATAGGCTCGTCTGTGGACAGGAAAAGTTATGGATGGTGTGGGAACCTAGGGATAGCGACCAGGCTAAGATAGGATTAGCCAATGGTCAGCCTGGCTCTGATACCAAGGCTGTCGGGGCCGGATTTCGGGAACACAATATTCCAGAAATTAACCCCTAGTGTCATCACCAGCCCAGGATTACTGTTACTGGTGGACACATCCTTGTTACAGATTACCAAGCATTTACAGGAATTTGATACAAGACCATAAAGGTCTACTGATACAACAATGACTCCGGTGGTGGATGAAGGAATTGGCTTGTGGATCTCCAACATCGATGGGGCTCCATTCCCATAGGAACAGCTGACCCGGATAACTCCTATCCCGCGTGGTTGCACTCCTAGGATTCGCACGGACGTCGCTGTGGTACTCCTCGCAGAACTTCTAACCTGGCCAAGTAAATAGCCAGGGACAAGCCTGTGAGTACGTTTGAATGTACTCGCAAACATCATGGACAAATGATATAACAAATGCAGCAAACAATTATACGATCATGATGAAATAAACTATATGCATATGCTCATGATGGACTTATATTAAATGCATGCTGACAGGAATTAAAACATGGCATGGTGAATAATAGTTAGTGCAGAAAATAAATATTAGTATCAATAAAATATAAAAGAAATGCCGGTCGGATGTCAAGTGACACCACAGTCGGTCTTGAAAAGAAATGCCAGTCGGGGGTTTAAAAGAGAAATCGGACGATACCATCCGAGAACTCAGGCAACGCCACGAAAGGACTTGAAGAGAAATGCCAGTCGGGTGTCCACAAGAGTAGTGGCGTGATAAACCGCCTGACACTCGAGGGACGCCACAAAAGGACTTGAAAAGAAATGCCAGTCGGGTGTCCACAAGAGTAGTGGCGTGATAAACCGCCTGACACTCGAGGGACGCCACAAAAGGACTTGAAAATAAAGGCGAGTGTCCGGGGTAGTCTAGCCAGCCCCTGAGACACTCTGGAAAGTAAAAATAAGAGAAACGGGTTAGTCCTCAATAATAATCATATCATCCATAATATTCATAACAACACCAGTAGCAGTAAAAATTAACCTGCAAAATACACCATGCTCAAATTTAAATTATTCCTCCGGAGACCGACTCTAAGACCGACACTTGACCAACCCAGACTGTAGTCCTTAACCGCAGACACGGCTATTCGAATAGGTTTTTAACCTCTGCAGGGGGTGTACTCTTTACCCACAAGTATAGGATTTCTTTAGTCAGTATCGTGACACTGACTAATTCCCATTACGGTCTTTGGGATGAAAACACACCTAACCAGCACACACCAGAAAATCCGTTCAGATGCCAGGAATCACCCAAGGCATCGTCCCAGAAAAACTCTAAGTCGGAGAGGCTACAACCTCCAAGAGCATGGGATCACTATTTATACGCGCGGATTACAAGGGTACACTCCCTCTCGGCATCACGACAGCCGGAAACACCCATGCCCCCTTGGCCCGATGACCGGATTTAGTCCACCGTCGTGGAAAAACCTCATCGTGGCCCTCTGTACGGTGTGTGCATGGAAAGGGGTTAACAACTTACTAAACCATACCCTACCCGTGGTAGGGACAAGTGGCAGCACGATTCAAGTATGGGGGTTACCGGAACAAGACTCGATCTACGGTCGACTCAGGAGGCTTATGTTTCCTGCAGGGGTTAGCACAATAAAGTATTCTTTCAATCATATCACCAGGACAGGGCCACAACCCTTGCCTGTTTCCACATATATCACATGACACCATCGTGTCAAAAATGGCCCGTGCCCACCGGCACGTCCAAGCAGGAGCACACTCCTGGACTTTCACAATTTATGCATAATAGAACTAGAGTAGAATGCATGCAAAAGAAAATATGCACATGACCATGTATGCATTACTAGCATTATGCAAGTTAAATTTAAATTCAACATAGTCAAGCTTAAACTATCCTAGCAAATAATTCACTATGCAATCATCATATCAAGTGTTCAAGATGCTTGCCTTGAATATGCAGAAGCATTGGGTGCATACCAAAAGTTTTGAAAATAATATCTCCCCTCCATTTCCTATTTCAAAAAATATTTGAATGACCACATATAGCAAAAATAGTGATAAAAAGTTGATTGGAAAATTATGAGATAAATATTAAAATAAACTAGATCAAATTTTAGGAATATCAGAAAAAGAATTAAATTATTTGGAGTTCATGTGATTTACCTATGGAATTTACAAGATGGAAATAATGGGTAAAAGGACTATTTAATCTAGGCAGTGAATATAAAGCTTAGGAAAAATGTTCACCTAAGCTTAATAAATAGATCATGTTTTTAGGAGTCTGTAGAATTTGGAATCATCAGATTTGGATTTGAATTGGTGGCTATGGAAATATTTGAAACATACTGGAAAGAATAAAAGAGAAGGTCAGAATCGCGCCCTGAGCGCTGTTTAGCTCCACGGCGCCACTGGGCCGAGCCCAGTCATCTGGCTGCGGGGAGAGGTGTTGACGTCGATGGCGTATTCCACGGAATACGCCTTCTTTGCGCGGAAACGGCTCCGGGAGGAAACCGCCTCCACTTAAACGGCGGGGCCCGCGGCTTGTGCCACTGACGAGCGGGCCCCACTTGCCGGGTTCGTCTTCTCTAACCCGCGCGCGTCTGGTCAGGGACAGAGAAGGACTCCGGCGATCATCGCCGGCGAACGGCGACGCCGTTCGGGACGCCGAGCACATGAATGGAACCAGGAGATCATGGCGATCCTCTGGGTAGCCGTTTCGATAGCTGGGGAGCTCGGGGCCATTGGCGGTGAATCCTTCCGCGGAGCTCCGGCGACGGCAAATTGGGGCTTTTGCCCACGGGCTCCTTCTTGTGAAGTTGATGGACTGGTAAGATGTGTAGGATCAAGGGGAGGCTGGTGGTGGGGAGTTTGGAGAGGGGGACGCTCTGGTGGGGTGGAAATCATCGACGAGGCGGTAGTGGCAGTAGCACCCGGAGAGGAGGAAGATGATCTTCTCCGGCCAGTTTGTTGCTTGGGGAGAGTTCATGTGGGATGGGGGAGTGATGCCTGTCATCGAGAGGAGCCGGGGACGGCTTTATATAGCACGGGAACGTCGGTTCCCGTGGCTTCCAGAGAGCGGACACGGTGGCGACGCCATTTATGGAAAAACGCGGACGGTGGCGAGTAGGCGTGGCCGGCGCGGTTAGGTGAGGGCGGTGTCCGTGCGAATTAAAGGCGGGGTCGTGCTGGCGGCCTTTGGCTGGTGCCAGGTGCTCTGGGCGGCGCCGTCCACGGGCGGACAGAGGCGGCGGCCATTTACGGCGGCGGTTGAGGCCGGTGAGGTCGGCGGGGTTCTGTGGGGACGGCGGCCGTCCATATTAATGCCAGGGGGAGGCCGGTTGTCTCAGGGTGAGCCGCGTGTCTCGGCGGTGGCGTGGCGAAGAAGGATTCGTCGGGTGGCGAGGAACGGTGGCGGTGGACGGCGGTGGCCGGCGCAAGAGGCCAAGGGAAAGTGTCGGCGAAGTAGATGATGGTCGAGCTGATCTAGTGGTGGACTAAGGCGAGCGTGGGGAGCATTATAGGGCAGCAGCAGGTCGATGCCAGAGCCTGCAGTCCCGGCGCTCTGGCCACGCGCAGTGCACGACCACAGAGTGCTCGACGTAATGCCAGGGGTAGCTAGAAGAATCTTCTGCAAGGGGAACTTGGCAGGGTGGTGTCCCTAGGCTTGAGAAGACCGATGGACATGCTGGTTTGATTATAGGGGCTAGAGTGCTATGCAAGCTAGAAGGATGCCAAATTTCTGTCATGCCTGCGAGGTGTTCGACAGAATGCTCGGGGGATCTAAGGACTTTTGTTGAACATGAAAATTGGCAGGAAGTTGTCTCCCTGGATGATAATTATGGTGGTGGGATTGATTTGGAAAAATGCAAAACTTGCTAGTGTAAGTTTTGATGAATTCCCATTCTGGACAGAAACTATAGAGGGGTTTTTGGTGGACTTACATAACTCAAATGGAGCTGATCTCTTGGGGTTAAGAGTTTGGTAGGAAGGAATATAATATGCCCAAGTTACAGAATTTTTGGAGAAAGGAATAATGGGGTTGTAGTAGAAACCTAGGGAACGGACAGAAATAGAAATGAGGATGATTCACTCAAAAATTTCAAAGGAAAGGAATGGATTTTTGCAGAAAGGTAATCCATAGGCATCACATGACTCCTCATAATTTTGGTGGAATTTTTACAGAATTATTTAAAATAGTTGTAGTGCAAACAGAAGCATTTCAAAAGTTGGAAAAGCTATTAAAAGCATTTTTCTGGGGCAAAATTTTATTATGAAAATGATTCTTAACAAGTAATGAAATGTTTTCAGATGACTATCAGAGCCCACAAAAATACTGCAAAAATTTTTATATGGAGGAAGAAAACAGAAACAAAAGGTTAAAAACACTAAAGACTTTTTTTTGTAAATCAAAATTTTTGTTTCTAGCCAAATTTTATTTAATGAAAAAGTAATTAAATTTTTGGGGTGTTACAGAGGAGAAATCTTACTAGGAATAGGATTGCAATCCTATTCCTAGTAGGAATCACCAAGAGGGAGAAGTGGGGAAGGAAGGAGAGGGAGAGGGAGAAGGAAAGGGGCACCGCCCCCCTCCTTGTCCAATTCGGACTAAGTGGTGGGGGGCGCGCGGCCCAACCCTGGCCTCCCTTCTCTCTTGTAAATAACGAGGGTCAACTAAATAAATAAATGTGGTGTTTCGTCAATATGCAACTCATTGCATATTGAGCTCCACTTAACTTGTAGTGTTGTTTGTGCACCTTTGCCATGCTTTGCATATTTAAACTGGACATGCATCATACTTGGATGTGCATCGTTTGCCATGTTTATGCTTGTGTGTTTACCGTGTTGTTTGTTTCTTTCCGGTTGCTCCTCCTGTTAGCTTCGGTTTCGTTCCGGAGTTGTGAGGATTCGCTCGACTGTGTTGCTCCGTCTACTTCGTAGATCCGTTCTTCTTCCTTGTGGAATTCCAGGCAAGATGACCGAACCCCGATAACATTACTATCTTTGCCTATTGCTAGAGTATCACTCTATAGTTTTGCCTCGATGCCCATGTCTTTCCTGTCAGCCTCCTACTTGTAACCATGACCATGTTTAACCACCCTACCTATGCAAACCATTGTTTGGCTATACGTAGGCTCGCTCAGCCCTTCTTATAGCATTGCTAGTTGCAGGTGAAGATTGAAGATGCTCGCTTCATGTTGAAGTTTGTTGGGATATATCACACTATATAAATGCTTAAATGAAATCATCTATATATTGGCAAGGGTGGAAGGCTAAGCCTTTTGCTTGGTGATTTGTTCCACTCATGCCGTTAGGAACCGTATAAACCGGTGTTATGTTCCTTGATTATGCGTTCTTAACACGGTTGAGGTGTATGGGACCCCCTTGATAAACCGCTAAGTGCTAAGTCTTTTCCAGCAAGTCCCAACATTTGGTACTATTCGCCTAATAACTAATAAAACTTGCATAGGGACTAGCTATCCCTTTTATTTTAATTCAACCACCCCGGGCCAGTGCTCCACATGAGTGTTGGTCCGAAACGGGGGTCCTGCAGGGCCACCTCGAGGAAACTCAAGGTCTGGTAAAAACCTGTAGCATCGCCCATCCGGTCGTGTCCTGAGACTAGATACGCGCGGCTACCTATTAGGGTGTCGACACGCCGGGAGGATTTGCTGGATTAGCCTTACCTTAGTTCGGAGTATCTTGAGCACGGGATTCCGAGAATACTCGGGTCTTCCCACTTTTGGAGTTGCGACTCCGCGGATCGTGGGCTTGTAATGGGCCAAGTTGGAACACCCCTGCAGGGTTTTGAACTTTCGAAAGCCGTGCCCGCGGTTATGTGGCAGATGAGAGCTTGTTAATATCCGGTTGTAGATAACTTGACACAACGTTCCAATACACTACCAGCGTGTGTACCGTGACTGTCAATTTCCGAATAGGGATTCGGGAGTTGAACACGGTGGGGTTATGTTTGACGTGTTGTAGCTAGGATCACTTCGTGATCATCTCTCGACCGATGCGCCTTCTCTTCTCGCTCTCTATTACGTAAGCTAGTGCTAGTTGCTGCTGCAGACTCTTGTTGTTCCTTCACCTCTTATTCTTTCTTCAGCCTTGTTCCACGCCCAAGGCTTAAATAGTCGTGTTACCCGGGAACGGGATTGCTGAGTCCTCTGTGGCTCACAGTTACTTCACCACACCAGATGCAGGTTCAGCCGAGTTTGATGCAGGAGATGGACCAGTTCTTCACCGGGAGTTCGATGAAGAGTGTGGCCGTATGCTTGTGTCGTTTCGACGATCAGTAGTGGTTTCTACTAGGATTCGATCTTGACCTGTGGCTTTATGTTGTTTTGGTATCTTTATTTTGGATCTTACCCTTGGATGGGCTGTGATGTTTTGAATGATGATTGCTTATGTAATGTATTGTGTGAAGTGGCGAGTGTAAGCCAACTATCTCCTTTTGCAATTTAATCCCTCTTTTACATGAGTCGTGCAAAGATACCAAACTTGAGATCATTCTAGGATGGGCTTATACCTTTAAGTCATGCCTCGACACGTAGGAGGTATAGTCCCATCCTGGGCATTACAAGTTGGTATCAGAGCCGACCCTCGCGGTTACACGGATGTTTGCGGACAGTTTGCAGTCATGTTGTGCGTGACGTTTGTGACCCATCGTGGCACACGGCATGTCAGATGTGCTGTCCTGGAAGCACAGACGGTTGTGCCAAGAGGGAACGTTCCTGTGGCCCGACAAGGACGTCGGTTCCTCTGAGTGAGGGTGTATGTGATGGCCTGGCTTATTAGGGATGATAGACTACTCATATCAATAAGGAATTCCTTCTTTTTCGGGAGCCCATTTGGATAGAACTCCAAAGTTAAGCGTGCTCAGCTTGGAGTAGTTTCAGGATGGGTGACCGACCGGGAAGTTGCACCCGGGTGCGCATGAGTGAGGACAAAGTGCGCAGAAAAGACTAGTATTGATATGTGGGGTCAGTCTAGATCCCGCCAGGAGTAACGACCACCGGCGGGTGTGTCCGGGGCGTTACAAGTTGTGACGCCCGAAGACCGACGTCCCAGAAGATTCCAGAAGATTCCAGATGTTCCGTGTTGCCCGTGTGTTCTTTTGTGCTTGTGTTATTTAATTTTGCATTGCATCATGTCATCATGCCATCATGTCATATTTTATTTTGCATCTCAACCTAATAAATTGTGTGGACCTTCGGTCCATTTAAATCGAGGGAAGGTGTCTTCTTTTTATAACATATCCTCTCAATATTATTAGGGAGCTATATAATAATATTCCATTTGTTTGGAATTAACCAACACACTTGCATATTTTCCCCATGTCTTTTTCACTTCGAGTTTCTCCTTCAAAACCTTGCCAATAATTCTTTTCCGTTGTTTCGAGGTTCCTCCGAAAATTCGAACATTTTTGGACACTTCTATAATCAAGTCTTAGTTCAAACCCGTTTGAATTAAATTCAAATATGTTTGAATTATTTTTTCCGATCATGCCTTTTCTGTTTTCTCGGACTTTGCTCATTTTATGATGCCCGATAAAAAGATAACATTTGTGCTAGTTTTGCCCTAACCCCCTCCTTCTTCTCTTTCTTTTCTTCTTGGCTATTTTTTCTGTATTTTGTGAGATGGCAGAAATTTAAAGGCTGAAGGGGTCCAGCCGCAGCCAGGCCCATCTGCGTCCAGCCATCCAAGGCCATCCCAGCCGGCCCAAGGCCCACTCCCTTCGCTTCCTAACCCTAGCTGCAGCCGCACCCCATCGCTCCTCCCTCTGGATCCCGAGCGCCGCCAGAGCCCCTTCGAGCCTTCATCCCGATTCCCCTCGCAGGCCGATCCCCTTTTCCCCTTCGTCCCCATCCCTTCGACCTCGAGCCCTCTGCCTCTCCCCTCGAGCGATCCTCCGCTCGATCTCCGCCTACCAGAAGGTAGTGACGCCCCAACACGGCTCCCTCCTGCGCGCCCGTCCTCGAGCCGGCCACCGAGGCCGTCTCCTCGCCTCTAGCGCGCCCGCGCCCAAGGCCTGCAGCGCCTCCTCGCCGTGGCCTCCCTCCTCGTCCTCCAGCAACAGCACCACCGGCCTCCTCCTCCCGCGACCAGGCCTCCGCCTCCCTCCGGCCCTCTGGCTCGCTCGCGCCGGCCCCCTCCATCGCCAAGGCAGGACGCCGCCCCTGCCTTGTCTTCCTCCAGCGCGCGAAGCCCGGCCGCCCGTTCTCCTGCTCGCCATGGAGGCCGTTCGTCTTCCCCGTCTCCAGCGACCCCGAGCACCACAGCGCCGCCCCGGCTCCTCTTCTAACCACCGCGACCCCTCCTCGTCCGGATGCGCGCACCTCCAGCGCCGAGCCCGCAGTTCTTCCCTCCGGCGCGCCAAGGCCAGCACCACAACGCCCCTCCCCTGCTTCACGCCAAAACCGCTGCTGCTGCTATGTTTTTTTTCGCCATGTCGCTGCTGCCCTTGCTGCCGTATTGTTGTTTTGTGGCTGTTGTTGATATCCCAGGACCTCGGAGACGCGTCAAGTACCTCTACACAAGAACCGTGTACGATTACACCCGGTGTTGCCTCAAGTACATCTACGAAAAACCCGAACGTCTATGAACTGTGACGAGTACCTCTACACGACGACCCTCATGTACCCCTACGGCAAGTACCACGACGACCTTGTGACAAGTACCTCGACGACATGTACAACTACAACCCGAGACCGGCAAGACCGCTACGAACGTGAACGACTACCGTCGCCCCGTGTACCACTACTTCCCTCTACGGAACGACTACTCGTTGGCGACCTCGTGAACGGCTACTTCCTCTCCGAACGTGAACGACTACATTCCTCGACGACTCAAACCGCCCCGAAAAGAACGCTTCGAAGGTATAACCCCGAGACGATGACCCGTGGATGAATGTTGTGTTGTATGAAATGTTTCCCGTGTGTGCATCGTGCCCGTTTCGTCCTTTTGTCATGCTCCTCGGTCGCCTCGTCGCCGACCCGTGGGAACCCGGTGACGGGATCACCCCACCTTCATCTCGTTTGACTCGCTCACGCCACCTTTTCCTTTTGCACCGGTCTCTCGACGAGTTACCGGAACCGAATTGTTGCGTGGCATCATTTTGGTTATCGTCGCCGTGGCACCCCTTTCCACCACGGTGACAATACTTCATATCTTCTTCATGTCAACTTTTAATAAAAATTGCATTAACTTGATCATGTCATCCGCATCATGTTAACTACACTAAAATGTTTAATTGTTGTTGCTTTATAATTATTAAACATGCTCATGGGGATTTTTCGGATATGTTGTTGTTATTTCCGGCCTCATTTAAAATGTCTTAATAGGTAGTTTACTTTTGCTTCACCTCTTGCCATGTTAAAAACATTTAACCTTGTCTTGTAAATAAACGAGAGTCAACTAAATAAATAACATGTGGTGTTTCGTCAATATGCAACTCATTGCATATTGAGCTCCACTTAACTTGTAGTATTGTTTGTGCACTTTGCCATGCCTTGCATATTTAAACCGGACATGCATCATATTTGGATGTGCATCGTATGCCATGTTTATGCTTGTGTGTTTACCGTGTTGTTTCTTTCTTTCCGGTTGCTTCTCTTGTTAGCTTCGGTTTCGTTCTGGGGTTGTGAGGATTCGCTCGACTTTTGCTCCGTCTTCTTCATGGATCCGTTCTTCTCCCTCTGTGGAATCCCAGGCAAGATGACCGAACCCGGATACCATTACTATCTTTTCCTATTGCTAGTAGTCTCGATCTATAGTATTTGCCTCGATGCCCATGTTTTCCTGTCAGCCTCCTATTGTAACCATGAACCTGTCTAACCACCCTACCTATGCAAACTGTTGAATGGCTAAGTACGCTTCGCTCAGCCCCTCTTATAGCATTGCTAGTTGCAGGTGAAGATTGAAGAAGCTTGCTTCATGTTGAAGTTGTTGGGTTATACCACACTATATAAATGCTTAAATGAAATCATCTATATATTGGCAAGGGTGGAAGGCTAAGCCTTTTGCTTGGTGATTTGTTCCACTCATGCCGTTAGGAACCATATAAACCGGTGTTATGTTCCTTGATTATGCGTTCCTAACACGGTTGGGGTGTATGGGACCCCCTTGATAACCCGCTAAGTGCTAAGTCTTTTCCAGCAAGTCCCAACATTGGTACTATTCGCCTAATAACTAATAAAACTTGCATAGGGTCTTGCAAACCCTCTTTTATTTTAATTCAACAACCCCGGGCCAGTGCTCCACATGAGTGTTGGTCCGAAACGGGGGTCCTGCAGGGCCACCTCGAGGAAACTCAAGGTCTGGTAAAAACCTGTAGCATCGCCCATCCGGTCGTGTCCTGAGACTAGATACGCGCGGCTACCTATCAGGGTGTCGACACGCCTGGAGGATTTGCTGGATTAGCCTTACCTTAGTTCGGAGTATCTTGAGCACGGGATTCCGAGAATACTCGGGTCTTCCCACCTTTGGAGTTGCGACTCCGCGGATCGTGGGCTTGTCATGGGCCAAGTTGGAACACCCCTGCAGGGTTTGAACTTTCGAAAGTCGTGCCCGCGGTTATGTGGCAGATGGGAGCTTGTTAATATCCGGTTGTAGAAAACTTGACACCATGTTCCAATACACTACCAGCGTGAGTACTGTGACTGTCATTTTCCGACAGGGATTCGGGAGATGAACACGGTGGGGTTATGTTTGACGTGTTGTAGCTAGGATCACTTCGTGATCATCTCTCGACCGAGGCACTTCTCTTCTCGCTCTCTATTACGTAAGCTAGTGCTAGTTGCTGCTGCAGACTCTTGTTGTTCCTTCACCTCTTGTTCTTTCTTCAGCCTTGTCCTCACCCAAGGCTTAAATAGTCGTGTTACCCGGGAACGGGATTGCTGAGTCCTCTGTGGCTCACAGTTACTTCACCACACTAGATGCAGGTTCAGCCGAGTTTGATGCAGGAGTTGGATCAGTTCTTCACCGGGAGCTCGATGAAGAGTTTGGCCGTATGCTTGTGACGTTTCGATGATCAGTAGTGGTTTCTACTAGGATTTGATCTAGGCCTGTGGCTTTATGTTGTTTTGGTATCTTTCTTTTGGTTCTTCACCCTTAGATGGGTTGTGATCTTTTGAATGATGTATTGCTTATGTATTGTATTGTGTGAAGTGACGAGTGTAAGCCAACTATCTTCTTTTGCAATTTAATCCCTCTTTTACATGAGTCGTGCAAAGATACCAAACTTGAGATCATTCTAAGATGGGCTTATACCTTTAAGTCGTGCCTCGACACGTAGGAGGTATAGTCCCATCCGGGGCATTACAAGTTGGTATTCAGAGCCTTCTCCGACCTAGAAGCCCCCACTGATTGATCGAATCGTTGACGGTTGAGTCTAGGCACACACTGAAATTTTTTTGAGTCCTATATATATATCGGAGAGTAGGATTTCTTTTGCTCCTCATCTCTTTTCACTCTGGTGAGGACTCCTGACGACTACTCTTGCCTCTCCTAGTTTCAAAAATTGCACCAATTTTTTTTTAGGATCTCGCGAGTATTGTTTGGATTGTTTCGATGTCTTTGTGACGAGAACATTGTTCTCGATGCCGCCTGTCATTAGGGGTTGTGGCAGTGTCCCGGGGAGTTGAGCTCCGAGGTGTTGTCGTCACAAATCCATCGCGGCAGTTCTGGAATACTTAGGACGGCCGACATCGAAAACTCTCCTATGCGGTTAGTGGCAAGATAACCCCGACATCACCCAGTACTGGGGAGGTAGTTCGGGAGTATTGCCATAGCTTGTATAGTGGATGCGTTTCAAAGGTCCGAGGTAAACGGTTTCCGAGAACAACTGGTTATGTGTTGAAGGATGGATACAGCTGGATGTAGGATTAGAGTTGAGTGCGTGGTGCTTCCCCTGTATCCCCAACACCTGATTGCATAACTGGAAACTTTCGGAAATTAATAGGTGGGTTCATCCAGTAGTTCTAGGCATTCTTCCAACGGATGCACGATATGAAGTTCGGGGTTCTACATTGAGTGAAGTGGTTTTATGGGCTTTTTCCGATCGGGAGTTGCATCTTAAAGGGTCCATGGCTATGTTGATCCGGGGATTGCAAAACCCTTTTGTAACACGTTCCATGAGCTTTCAGCACGAAGATGTCGAACGAAGCTTCTATCTTGTATTTGTTCTATCTGATCCTTGTTCCTTTTTATTTATCTTTTGTTCTCCCTAGTGGCTTCTCGACTAGTTGATGTACCTGCGGAATTCATTCGTTCAATTCTCTGTTCGGATGATATTGTGAAGATCATGTTGCATATCTATCCTTTGTTCATGTTTTGATTCTGGTATTCGAGTTGCTTCGATGTCAAATGTTGATTCCATACCTTTCCTAATCGGTGTTCTCATATTTCTATGGGAGTGCTAATTCCTCTTGACCATCAAGATGGTCATGTTAAATTCTTTTCCAACCGGTGTGCCTCCTCTTCAAGTTATTCCATACGGACGCCGTTGAGAAATCTGACGATTGTTTGTTTCATTCATCCCAAGTTGTCTTTGTTTTCCCCACCCTCCCACCCTTTTTCTTCTTGGAGCCAGAAATTCTCAGATGAAGTATCCATTTTATTCATGTGATGTTTCTTCATTCTTTTCCTTCAATGTTCTTATCCGGTGATTATCGTGAAAATGCTCAAGAGTTTCAAGTTCATCATTCTTTTGTTCTCAAATTCTGCCGGTGGATGTAATTCAAGATTTCGGTGTTGATCTTATCATTTTCTTCATTCACAATGCTTTCTTATTCCGGTGCACCAATTAATCATGCTCCTCTTGCTATTCATATCCGGAGTGCTGAAGATTCATAATTCCATTCTTAATCCGTTCAAGCTATTTTGAGGATTGTTATCTTATTCAAGCCATTTAATTCAACCGGTGCAATATCTCTTAAGCAATCTTTTCCAACGGTGATTTCTTTGAGTGGGCCCTAACCCACAGGTTTTCCCAGGATCTTACCTGACTCGTCTATTTTTCTGGAGTTATACTTAAATTCTTTTCAAAGTGTGACGTAAGAATGATTCCCATCAGTCTTATACCTTCTCCAAGATTGCTTTCGAATTCTTTCCATCGTTGGTTCAACCTTTTTAATTCTTCATTCCGGAGTGCTCAACAATTCTTATGGCATTTCTCGTCTTCATTATCAGCATTTGGAGACCGGAGAAGTGTTTCTCTTAACCTTGGCTATTCTCTTGAAGATTCGTGGTTCTAGCTTCATGCCATCCTCATTATCGTTTTGATTGTGAGGAATTATTTTCATACCCATCTGAAGCATTTCATGAATTCTTCTTATTGTGATCCTCCGAAGGCCATCATTTCAGAAGATTCTTCGTTCTCAGTTTTCAACTTCGTCCTCCAAATATTCTTCATTGATGTCTCTTCGTTCGTCTCCATATGCTTACGGTGGTTCTTTCAAGTTTACTCTTCCTTGTTGTCATTTTAATTCATTTGTTCTATCATAATCCTACCGGTGGTTCGTTGAAGATTTACCCAAGCTTCTGCTAGATCTCTCTTTAATTCTTTGCAACGAGAATAAGTAGTATGGGAAATCCTTTGGTTGTCATCAATTTAAATTGGTGAAGGATATGCATAACATAAATCTTATTCTAGTTTCTTCCAAGAGGTTAATCCCTTCCTTCGGAGCTTGTTCATCATATCATATCCTTGGTTCTAAGTTGTTCATCTTGTTTTCCGGAGCTTCAATCTATTTCAATTACACCATTTCAAAGCTCCATCTAATTCATCGCAGGCCTTGAATCTTATTCTTTTCATCTTTCACTTCTCATGCTTTCATTGCCGGAGTTTTCATGGTGGTTCTTCAAGATTTAATTCATCCTCGAAGTCTTCATCAACATTCTTGTTCGAGCTCAAGCATTCTTCATCATGCTTTCCAATTGCGATCCTTTCTACCTTATCTTTGAGATGGTGTTATGTCATTCTTGACAATTCCTTCATGTTTCATGATTCACGAGTTATCAAGAATGAGATATGTAAACCCATCTTTTTCCTTGTTCAGGAGATCTTTTCAACCCTTTATTTATTTGTTGGAGTTATTTTGGGTTGTATTTCACCTAAAGCTTTCCCTAAGGATTGTTACTATTATGGTGCTTATAAATGACCCAAGTTCTTCATTTATCCTCTCGGCGAAATAAGTTTATCATCTCCTTGTTGATCTCAATCCAATCAATTGTTTTCCATCAGTGGCTGGTTGTCACCTCATAATTCTGAGATGTTTTCCATAAGCCCACATCAAGCTTATTCTTTTGTTGTTGATTATTTTCATCAACCCCATTCAACCCTTCTTCGTAAGGATGCTTTTTCAAATTCATTTTGAGAGAAGTTGTCATTTTCTTCTCCATTCATTTCTTTCGTTGATTTATATTCTATTCTTTCGTTCCGGAGGCATTGTGATATTAATCTCTTTAACAATCATATCGTTTTATCGAGATCATATTCTCCCTTGCTTGTCTATTTAACCAGAGTGTTGTGTCCTCCATTCTAATTCTCTAATCTTATCAAGTTTTGCCTGTCTTTAACCGGAGTGCTGTCTGAGTCTTTCTTACCACTTGTGCCATTCTTTCAATGGTTTCAGAGGCAGTGTGTTGTTGTTTTCATCAAGTATTTTCCCATCTCCTCAAGTTCTTGTTAATTCCTTACATTTTCAGTCGGAGTGCTGTCCAAATTCTGTTATTCTTATTCCTTGGCTATACCGTTGCAGTTTCATATTCTTTTGGTTCGTGAGCTCTTGTTTCATGTCTTCCAACCTGCAAGGTTATCGTGGTGTTCCTTGTTCCTCTTTTCTAACGGAGTATTTTCATATTCGTACATCTCCATTGTATTCTTTCCTTCAAGATTGTTCAACCTCTCAAGGTTCTTTGGTTTTCACTCGTTTGTTAAAGAAGCAACTTTGTTTTACCTCTTCCTCTTCCGTTTTTACCCGATGTTATCTCTAGGATCTCGGGTCGAGATCCTCTGTTAGTGTGGGAGAGTTGTGACGCCCGAAGACCGACGTCCCAGAAGATTCCAGAAGATTCCAGATGTTCCGGGTTGCCCGTGTGTTCTTTTGTGCTTGTGTTATTTAATTTTGCATTGCATCATGTCATCATGCCATCATGTCATATTTTATTTTGCATCTCAACCTAATAAATTGTGTGGACCTTCGGTCCATTTAAATCGAGGGAAGGTGTCTTCTTTTTATAACATATCCTCTCAATATTATTAGGGAGCTATATAATAATATTCCATTTGTTTGGAATTAACCAACACACTTGCATATTTTCCCCATGTCTTTTTCACTTCGAGTTTCTCCTTCAAAACCTTGCCAATAATTCTTTTCTGTTGTTTCGAGGTTCCTCCAAAAATTCGAACATTTTTGGACACTTCTATAATCAAGTCTTAGTTCAAACCCGTTTGAATTAAATTCAAATATGTTTGAATTATTTTTTCCGATCATGCCTTTTCTGTTTTCTCGGACTTTGCTCATTTTATGATGCCCGATAAAAAGATAACATTTGTGCTAGTTTTGCCCTAACCCCCTCCTTCTTCTCTTTCTTTTCTTCTTGGCTATTTTTTCTGTATTTTGTGAGATGGCAGAAATTTAAAGGCTGAAGGGGTCCAGCCGCAGCCAGGCCCATCTGCGTCCAGCCATCCAAGGCCATCCCAGCCGGCCCAAGGCCCACTCCCTTCGCTTCCTAACCCTAGCTGCAGCCGCACCCCATCGCTCCTCCCTCTGGATCCCGAGCGCCGCCAGAGCCCCTTCGAGCCTTCATCCCGATTCCCCTCGCAGGCCGATCCCCTTTTCCCCTTCGTCCCCATCCCTTCGACCTCGAGCCCTCTGCCTCTCCCCTCGAGCGATCCTCCGCTCGATCTCCGCCTACCAGAAGGTAGCGACGCCCCAGCACGGCTCCCTCCTCCGCGCCCGTCCTCGAGCCGGCCACCGAGGCCGTCTCCTCGCCTCTAGCGCGCCCGTGCCCGAGGCCTGCAGCGCCTCCTCGCCGTGGCCTCCCTCCTCGTCCTCCAGCAACAGCACCACCGGCCTCCTCCTCCCGCGACCAGGCCTCCGCCTCCCTCCGGCCCTCTGGCTCGCTCGCGCCGGCCCCCTCCGTCGCCAAGGCAGGACGCCGCCCCTGCCTTGTCTTCCTCCAGCGCGCGAAGCCCGGCCGCCCGTTCTCCTGCTCGCCATGGAGGCCGTTCGTCCTCCCCGTCTCCAGCGACCCCGAGCACCACAGCGCCGCCCCGACTCCTCTTCTAACCACCGCGACCCCTCCTCGTCCGGATGCGCGCACCTCCAGCGCCGAGCCCGCAGTTCTTCCCTCCGGCGCGCCAAGGCCAGCACCATAGCGCCCCTCCCCTGCTTCACGCCAAAACCGCTGCTGCTGCTGTGTTTTTTTTGCCATGTCGCTGCTGCCCTTGCTGCCGTTTTGTTGTTTTGTGGCTGTTGTTGATATCCCAGGACCTCGGAGACGCGTCAAGTACCTCTACAAAAGAACCGTGTACGATTACACCCGGTGTTGCCTCAAGTACATCTACGAAAAACCCGAACGTCTACGAACCGTGATGAGTACCTCTACACGACGACCCTCATGTACCCCTACGGCAAGTACCACGACGACCTTGTGCCAAGTACCTCGACGACATGTACAACTACGACCCGAGACCGGCAAGACCGCTACGAACGTGAACGACTACCGTTGCCCCGTGTACCACTACTTCCGTCTACGGAACGACTACTCGTTGGCGACCTCGTGAACGGCTACTTCCTCTCCGAACGTGAACGACTACGTTCCTCGACGACTCAAACCGCCCCGAAAAGAACGCTTCGGAGGTATAACCCCGAGACGATGACCCGTGGATGAATGTTGTGTTGTATGAAATGTTTCCCGTGTGTGCACCGTGCCCGTTTCGTCCTTTTGTCATGCTCCTCGGTCGCCTCGTCGCCGACCCGTGGGAACCCGGTGACGGGATCACCCCACCTTCATCTCGTTTGACTCGCTCACACCACCTTTTCCTTTTGCACCGGTCTCTCGACGAGTTACCGGAACCGAATTTTTGCGTGGCATCATTTTGGTTATCGTCGCCGTGGCACCCCTTTCCACCACGGTGACAATACTTCATATCTTCTTCATGTCAACTTTTAATAAAAATTGCATTAACTTGATCATGTCATCCGCATCATGTTAACTACACTAAAATGTTTAATTGTTGTTGCTTTATAATTATTAAACATGCTCATGGGGATTTTCCGGATATGTTGTTGTTATTTCCGGCCTCATTTAAAATGTCTTAATAGGTAGTTTACTTTTGCTTCACCTCTTGCCATGTTAAAAACATTTAACCTTGTCTTGTAAATAAATGAGAGTCAACTAAATAAATAACATGTGGTGTTTCGTCAATATGCAACTCGTTGCATATTGAGCTCCACTTAACTTGTAGTATTGTTTGTGCACTTTGCCATGCCTTGCATATTTAAACCGGACATGCATCATATTTGGATGTGCATCGTATGCCATGTTTATGCTTGCGTGTTTACCGTGTTGTTTCTTTCTTTCCGGTTGCTTCTCTTGTTAGCTTCGGTTTCGTTCCGGAATTGTGAGGATTCGCTCGACTTTTGCTCCGTCTTCTTCATGGATCCGTTCTTCTCCCTCTGTGGAAACCCAGGCAAGATGACCGAACCCGGATACCATTACTATCTTTGCCTATTGCTAGTAGTCTCGATCTATAGTATTTGCCTCGATGCCCATGTTTTCCTGTCGGCCTCCTATTGTAACCATGAACCTGTCTAACCACCCAACCTATGCAAACCGTTGAATGGCTAAGTACGCTTCGCTCAGCCCCTCTTATAGCATTGCTAGTTGCAGGTGAAGATTGAAGATGCTTGCTTCATGTTGAAGTTGTTGGGTTATATCACACTATATAAATGCTTAAATGAAATCATCTATATATTGGCAAGGGTGGAAGGCTGAGCCTTTTGCTTGGTGATTTGTTCCACTCATGCCGTTAGGAACCGTATAAACCGGTGTTATGTTCCTTGATTATGCGTTCCTAACACGGTTGGGGTGTATGGGACCCCCTTGATAAACCGCTAAGTGCTAAGTCTTTTCCAGCAAGTCCCAACATTGGTACTATTCGCCTAATAACTAATAAAACTTGCATAGGGTCTTGCAAACCCTCTTTTATTTTAATTCAACAACCCCGGGCCAGTGCTCCACATGAGTGTTGGTCCGAAACGGGGGTCCTGCAGGGCCACCTTGAGAAAACTCAAGGTCTAGTAAAAAACTGTAGCATCGCCCATCCGGTCGTGTCCTGAGACTAGATATGCGCGGCTACCTATCAGGGTGTCGACACGCCGGGAGGATTTGCTGGGTTAGCCTAACCTTAGTTCGGAGTATCTTGAGCACGGGATTCCGAGAATACTCGGGTCTTCCCACCTTTGGAGTTGCGACTCCGCGGATCGTGGGCTTGTCATGGGCCAAGTTGGAACACCCCTGCAGGGTTTGAACTTTCGAAAGCCGTGCCCGTGGTTATGTGGCAGATGGGAGCTTGTTAATCTCCGGTTGTAGAAAACTTGACACCATGTTCCAATACACTACCAGCGTGAGTACCGTGACTGTCATTTTCCGAAAGGGATTCGGGAGATGAACACGGTGGGGTTATGTTTGACGTGTTGTAGCTAGGATCACTTCGTGATCATCTCTCGACCGAGGCACTTCTCTTCTCGCTCTCTATTATGTAAGCTAGTGCTAGTTGCTGCTGCAGACTCTTGTTGTTCCTTCACCTCTTGTTCTTTCTTCAGCCTTGTCCTCACCCAAGGCTTAAATAGTCGTGTTACCCGGGAACGGGATTGCTGAGTCCTCTGTGGCTCACAGTTACTTCACCACACCAGATGCAGGTTCAGCTGAGTTTGATGCAGGAGTTGGATCAGTTCTTCACCGGGAGCTCGATGAAGAGTTTGGCCGTATGCTTGTGACGTTTCGATGATCAGTAGTGGTTTCTACTAGGATTCGATCTAGGCCTGTGGCTTTATGTTGTTTTTGTATCTTTCTTTTGGTTCTTCACCCTTAGATGGGTTGTGATCTTTTGAATGATGTATTGCTTATGTATTGTATTGTGTGAAGTGGCGAGTGTAAGCCAACTATCTTCTTTTGCAATTTAATCCCTCTTTTACATGAGTCGTGCAAAGATACCAAACTTGAGATCATTCTAGGATGGGCTTATACCTTTAAGTCGTGCCTCGACACGTAGGAGGTATAGTCCCATCCTGGGCATTACACCTATGGCCCATTAAGGCCCATAGCTTCCCCGGGTGGTTCCGGTAACCCCCCGGCACTCCGGTTAATTCCGAAACTTTACGGAACACTTCCGGTGTCCGAATATAGTCGTCCAATATATCAATCTTTACATCTCGGACATTCCGAGACTCCTCGTCATGTCCGTGATCTTATCCGGGAATCCGAACTACCTTCGGTACATCAAAACTCATAAACTCATAATACCGATCGTCATCAAACGTTAAGCGTGCGGACCCTACGGGTTCGAGAACTATGTAGACATGACCGAGACTCATCTCCGGTCAATAACCAATAGCGGAACCTGGATGCTCATATTGGCTCCTACATATTTTACGAGGATCTTGATGGTCAAACCGCATAACAACATACGTTGTTCCCTTTGTCATCGGTATGTTACTTGCCCGAGATTCGATCGTCGGTATCTCAATACCTAGTTCAATCTCGTTACCGGCAAGTCTCTTTACTCGTTCCGTAATACATCATTTCGTGACTAACTCATTAGTCATTTGCTTGCAAGGCTTATTATGATGTGCATTACCGAGAGGGCCCAGAGATACCTCTCCGACACTTGGAGTGACAAATCCTATTCTTTATCTATGCCAACACCACGGACACTTTCGGAGACACCTGTAGGGCATCTTTATGATCACCCAGTTACGTTGTGACGTTTGATAGCACACAAGGTGTTCCTCCGGTATTCTGGAGTTGCAAAATCTCAAAGTCATAGGAACATGTATAAGTCATGAAGAAAGCAATAGCAGTAAAACTAAATGATCATAGTGCTAAGCTAATGGATGGGTCTTGTCCATCACATCATTCTCCTAATGATGTGATCCCGTTGATCAAATGACAACTCATCTCTATGGCTAGGAAACATAACCATCTTTGATCAGTGAGCTAGTCTAGTAGAGGTATACTAGGGACATACTGTTTTGTCTATGTATTCAAACATGTACTAAGTTTCCGGTTCACACTTGCCGCTGTACGTACGTGTACATGCTACGTGCGCGCCTCTACTACGACACATGCACGCCTCTACATCGACCAGTATGTACGTACACGTTCGCGACCAGAATCACAATGCTACGTACGCTTCGACCAGGTGGGTCCCGACTGTCAGGAACTTCCTTGCGTAAGAAGATGTAACTGGTGGGTTCCAGCAGTTAGGGGGTGAATCGTTTTTTTTGCTCGGATGCACTTCCTTGCGTGCGAAGATGTTGCTGGTGGGTCCCAGCAGTCAGGGGGAAACATTTTTTTTTGCAAAATACAGTGGCCCGTCCGGTGGGTCCCCGATGTCAGGTGGAGGAAATAATTATTTTGCGCGTAATAAGGAGGCACTTCCTTGCTGCGGTCGTGGACCCAGCTGTCAGCCTCTCCATGTACAGTCCACGTCCGATGGAAGCCATTCCTTGACCACGTTGATCACGCCGCGCCGAGAGCACCAGGGCGGTGGACGATGGCGAGGCCTAGGAAGGGGACGACGCGGAGCCGGGGAAGACGCGGCAGTGGATGCCCACGCGTAGAGGAGTATGAAGGTTCACTGATTCACTGCGGTGTGAGGCTGCCGTCGCCGTAGAATAATAGGGGGTGTGGATGAGTAGAGGGATGGTCTGGACAACGGTGGGAATAGTAGGGGGCGGTGAGGCCTCCGCGGCAGCACAGCCGGCCATGGGAGGCAGGAGCATGCGGCATGACCGGCGCTGCTTTAGGCGGCTGGAGCAACAAGACCAGAGGTTGAAGAAGCACTACGGCCGTTGGATGGACATCGTACGGTCACTGGAGCTAGAATCGTTCATATTGACTAAGTTGATAAAGCGCTCCGTCCCCATCAAGTTAGTAGGCCCACAAGTCAACCTCCCACCAAGGTGGGTCCCAACCAGCAGGGGGAGTATTGATTTTTTTGTGCGTAATAAGGAGGTGCTTCCGGTGGGTCCGAGCTGACAGCGGGGGGAACGTTTTTTTCATGCAATACGGTGGCCCGTCCACTGGGTCCCAGCAGTGAGAGGGGAAACATTTTTTTCGTGAAATACGTGGCCCGTCCGGTGGGTCCCTAATATCAGGTGGAGGAATCATTATTTTCTGCGTAATAAGGAGGCACTTCCTTGCTGCCGTCGTGGACCCAGCTGTCAGCCTCTCCATGTACAATCCACGTCCGATGGAATCCGTTCCTTGACCACGTTGACCACGCCGCACCGAGAGCACCAAGACGCTGGACGAGGGCGAGGCATAGAAAAGGGACGACGCGGAGCCGGGGAAGATGCGGCAGTGGATGCCCACACGTAGAGGAGTATGAGGGTTCACTGGTTCGCTGCGGTGTGAGGCTGCCGTCGCCGCAGAATAACAGGGGGTGTGGGTGAGTACAGGGATGGCCTGGCCAGCGGTGGGAGTAGTAGGGGGCGCTAAGGCCTCCACCACATTGCAGCAGGCCACGGGAGGCACGAGCACGGGGCACGACCGGCGCTGGTTTGGGCGGCTGGAGCAAGAAGACCAGAGGTTGAAGAAGCACTACGACTGTTGGATGGACAACGTACGGTCACTGGAGTTAGAATCGTGCATATTGACTAAGTTGACAAAGCCCTCCATCCCTATCAACTTAGTAGGCCCACAAGTTAGCCTGCCACTATATTGGGTCCCAGCTAGCAGGGGAGTATTCATTTTTTTGTGTGTGCTACCTCTTGAGCTTGCATTGTATTCCCTCGAAGAGGAAAGGGAGATGAAACACAATAGCGTAAGTGTTTCCCTCAGTTTTTGAGAACCAAGGTATCAATCCAGTAGGAGACCACGCGCGAGTCCCTTGCACCTGCACAAACAAATAAGAACTTCGCAGCCAACATGATAAGGGGTTGTCAATCCCTTTACGGTCACTTACGTAAGTGAGATCTGATAGAGATGATAGTTTGATATTTTTGGTATTTTTGATATAAGAACATAAAGTAAAAGCGGTAAAAGTAAAGTAGATGTAGATTGATATGTTGAGAATAGAACCCGGGGCCATAGTTTTCTCTAGTGGCTTCTCTCATGATAGCCATATTCTACGGCGGGTAAACAAATTACCGTTGAGCAATTGATATAAAAGTGAATAATTATGAGACTAACTAGGCATGATCATTGTATATAGGCATCACGTCCGAGACAAGTAGACCGACTCCTGCCCGCATCTACTACTATTACTCCACACATCGACCGCTATCCAGCATGCATCTAGTGTATTGAGTTCATAAGAATAGAGTAACACCAGCAAGATGACATGATGTAGAGGGATAAACTCAAGCAATATGATGTAAACCCCATCTTTTTATCCTCGATGGCAACAATACACTACGTGCCTTGCTGCCCCTACTATCACTGGGAAAGGACACCGCAAGATTGAACCCAAAGCCAATCACTTCTCCCATTGCAGGAACTATAGATCTAGTAGGACAAACCAAACCAATATTTTGAAGAGACTTTCAAGGATATCATGAGCACACATAAAAAGTTCAGAGAAGAACCAAATATCTTTCATAGATAACCTTGATAGTAAACTCACAATTCATTGGATCTCGACAAACACACCGCAAAAAGAGATTACATCGAGTAGATCTCCTCGAAGACCAAGGAGAACTTGGTATTGAGATCCAGAGAGAGAGAAGAAGCCATCTAGATACTAGCTATGGACCCGAAGGTCTGTGGAAACTACTCACAACTCTTGGTGAGGGCGATGATGATGATGAAGGCTCCGTGATGGATCCCCCTCCGGTGGAGCTCCGGAACAGGCTCCAAGATGGTATCTCCACGGGAACAGAAGCTACGGTGGTGGAATTAGGGTTTTCTCTCTGTTCACGGAGTTTTTGGGTACGTGGACTTATATAGGAAGAAGGAGGGCACCGGGGAACTCTCGAGTGGGCCTCGAGGCAAGGGGCGCGCCCCCCACCCTCGAGGGCCACTCGATGCTCCCCTGACGTGGTTCTCAAGTTCCTCTGGCATGATTTTCTCCAAAAATACTCTCGCATAGGTTTCATTTTGTTTGGACTCCGTTTGATATTCTTTTTCTGCAAAACCCTGAAATAGGCAAAAAAAACAGCAATCTAGACTGGGCCTTTGGGTTACTAGGTTAGTCCCAAAAATGATATAAAAGTGAATGATAAAGCCCATTAAACATCCAAGACTTCATAAATAATAGCATGGAACAATAAAAAAATTATAGATACGTTGGAGACGTATCAAGCATCCCCAAGCTTAATTCCTGCTTGTCCTCGAGTAGGTAAATGATAAAGAAAGAATTTTTGATGTGGAATGCTAACCAATATAGTTTTTCAATGTAATTCTCTTAATTGTGGCATGAATGTTCAGATGTGAAAGATTCAAGATAAAAGTATATATTGTCATAAGAAATAATAATACTTCAAGCAATACTAACAAAGCAATCTGTCTTCTCAAAATACTATGGCTAAAGAAAGTTATCCCTACAAAATCGTATAGTGTTGGCTATGCTCCCTCATTATCACACAAAAATATTCATATCATGCACAACCCCGATTCCAGCCAATCATTTGTTTTCATACTCTATCTTTTCAAACCTTTCAACTTTCACGCAATACATGAGCGTGAGCCATGGATATAGCACTATGGGTGGAATAGAGGTGGTTGTGGAGAAGACAAAAAGGAGGGAGATAGTCTCACATCGACTAGGCGTATCAACGGGCTATGGAGATGCCCATCAATAGATATCAATGTGAGTGAGTAGCGATTGCCATGCAACGGATGCACTAGAGCTAAATATGAATGAAAGCTCAACAAAATAAACTAGTGGGTGTGCATCCAACTTGCTTGCTCACGAAGACCTAGGGCTTTTGAGGAAGACCATCGTTGGAATATACAAGCCAAGTTCTATAACGAAAAATTCCCACTAGCATATGAAAGTGACTAAGCATGAGACTCTCTACAATGAAGAACATGGTGCTACTTTGAAGCACAAGTGTGGAAAAAGATAGTAGCAATTGTCCCTTTTTTGTTTACCTTTTTCTCTTTTTTTTACTTTTTTTCTTTTCCCCTTTTTTGGGCCTTTTTTCTTTGGCCTTTTTTCTGCGGAGGGGCTTTATATATTCAGCCTTTCCTCCCATGGGACAATGCTCCAGTAATGATGACCATCACACTTTCATTACAACACGATATTACAACTCGAGACTACAACAACAAAGTATGACTCTATATGAATGCCTTCGACGGTGTACCGGTATGTGCAATGAAACAAGAGTGACATGTATGAAAAGTTATGCATGGTGGCCTTGCCACAAATACGATGTCAACTACATGATCATGCATGGCAATATGACAATATGATGCGTGTCATATGAACGGAATGGTGGAAAGTTGCATGGCAATATATCTCGGAATGGCTATGGAAATGCCATGATAGGTAGGTATGGTGTCTGTTTTGAGGAACAATATGGTGGCTATTTTGAGGAAGGATATTATATAGTGGGTTTATGGCACCGGCAAAAGTTGCGCGGTACAAGAGAGGCTAGCAATGGTGGAAGGGTGAGAGTGCGTATAATCCATGGACTCAACATTAGTCATAAAGAACTCATATACTTATTGAAAAAATCTACGAGTCATCAAAACAAAGCAATCATCGCATGCTCCACGCAAAGGTTGGTAGGAGTTAACCATCGCGCGCCTCCGACCTCCACGCAAAGGTTGACACTCTACAAATACCTCATCCTGTAACTTCGTCACACAACGGTTCACCGTACGGGCATGCTACGGGAATCACTAACCTTAACACAATTATTTCTCAATTTCATAATAACTCCACTAGCATGACTCTAATATCACTATCCTCATGTCTCAAAACAATTATCAAGCATCCAACATCTCATTCTATTCAATGCACTTAGTGTGAATTTTTTTACTACATTGACATTGGATGTCTATCATGTGAAGACTAGTTTATTTAGCCTAAACACATTACCATGCTGTTTTAATAGACTCTCAAATAGATATAAGTGAATCATGAGAGTTCAACAATTTCTACAAAATATTATCACCACCGTGCTCTAAAAGATTTAAGTGAAGCACTAGAGCAAAAACTATTCAACTCAACAGATATAAGTGAAGCACATAGATTGTTCTAATAATTTCTAGGCCATATTTAACTCTCTCAAATAGGTGTTTCTAGCAAGGATGATTGTGGCAAACTAACAAGCAAATACTCAAATTATACAAGATGCTCCAAGCAAAACACATAACATGTTGCGAATAAAAATATAGCTCTAAGTATAGTTACCGATGGATGAAGACGAAAGAGGGGATGCCTTCTCGGGGCATCCCCAAGCTTAGGCTCTTGATTATCTTGAATTTACTTGGGGTGCCATGGGCATCCCCAAGCTTAGGCCTTTGCTACTCCTTGTTCCATAGTCCATCAAAGCAATACTCAAAACTTGAAAACTTCACAACACAAAACTTAGACAAAAATTCTCGTGAGCTCCGTTAGTATAAGAAAGCAAACCACTACTCAAAGTTACAGCAATGAATTAATTCTTTGTTTATATTGGTGTTAAACCTACTGTAATGCAACTTCTCTATGGTTCATATCCTCCAATGATACTCATAGATGCATCGGAATAAGCAAACAACACACAAAAAACAGAATCTGTTAAAGACAGAACAATCTGTAGTAATATGCAGGGTTCGCCTACTTCTGGAACTCCAAAAAATTCAAACTAAATTGGTAAATTTGCGGAATTTGTCTACCAATCATCTTAAAAAATAATCAACTAAAAATCACGCTCCAGTAAAATCTCACGACTACTTTAGCCAGCGCTAACGATTATGTTTTTCACAGCAAGATCACATAAACTTCACACAAGTCTTCCCAAAGGTTCTACTTGGCACAAACACTAAACAAAACATGAAACCACTTCTAATCAGAGGCTAGATGAAATATTTATTCCCTAACAGCAACAAAAACAAAAAACAAAAAACCGGGTTGCCTCCCAACAAGCGCTATCGTTTTACGCCCCTAGCTAGGCACGATACAAGATAAATCTAGGTATTGCCATCTTTGGAAGGCAATCCATAAGTGGCTCTCATGATAGATTCATATGGTAATTTGATTTTATTTCTAGGAAAGTGTTCCATGCCTTTCCTTAGCGGAAATTGGAATCTAATATTTCTTTCCTTCATATCAATAATTGCACCAATCGTTCTAAGGGAAGGTCTACCAAGAATAATAGGACATGAAGGATTGCAATCTATATCAAGAACAATGAAATCTACGGGCACATAATTCCTATTGGCAACAATAAGAACATCATTAATTCTTCCCATAGGTTTCTTAATAGTGGAATCCGCAAGATGCAAATTTAAAGAACAATCATCATGCTCATGGAACCCTAGCAAATCACACAAAGTTTTTGGGATAGTGGAGACACTAGCACCCAAATCACACAAAGCATAGCATTCATGATCTTTTATTTTTATTTTTATAGTAGGTTCCCATTCATCATAAAGCTTTCTAGGTATAGAAACTTCCAACTCAAGTTTTTCTTCATAAGATTGCATCAAAGCATCAACTATATGTTTAGTGAAAGCTTTATTTTGACTATAAGCATGCGGAGAATTTAGCACGGATTGCAACAAGGAAATACAATCAATCAAAGAGCAATTATAATAATTGAATCCCTTGAAATTCAAAGTAGTGGGTTCATCACTATGCAAAGTTTTAATCTCTTCACTCCCACTTTTAGCAATTTTAGCATCAAGATCTAAAAACTCCAAATCATTGGGACACCTTAAAGCAGAATCATCTCCAATCCTATCTTCATCAAGATTAATACTAGAAAACAAGGATCTAATAGGAGACACATCAATAACTTTCAGATCTTCATCTTTATTTTCATGATAACTAGAAGAACATGATTTAATATAATCTTCTCTTTTAGTACACATTCTAGCGGTTCTTTCTTTGCGTTCATCAATGGAAATTCTAATGGCTTTGAGAGACTCATTGATATCATGCTTAGGTGGGATAGATCTAAGTTTCAAAGAATCAACATCAAGAGTAATTCTATCCACACTTATAGCCAATTCATCAATATTAAGCGATTTCTCTTCAAACATAGCATTGAAATTCTTTTGCGAGATCATAAACTCCTTAACACTAGTTTCAAATTCAGAAGGCATCTTTCCATAAGAGTTGTTGTAGGAATTACCATAATTATTAGAGGAATTACTAGGAAAAGGCCTAGGATTAAAATTACCTCTATAAGCATCATTACCAAAATTATTCCTACCAAAAAAATTCACATCCAAAGATTCTTGTTATTCTCAATCAAAGTGGACAAAGGCATATCATTAGGATCATAAGAAGCACTCTTAGCAGCAAATAATTTCATAAGTTCATCCATCTTTCCACTCAAAACACTAATTTCTTCGATAGCATGCACTTTTTTACTAGTAGATCTTTCGGTGTGCCATTGGGAATAATTAACCATAATATTATCTAGGAGTTTGGTAGCTTCTCCTAAGGTGGTTTCAATGAAAGTGCCTCCGGCGGCCGAATCCAAAAGATTTCTAGAAGCAAAATTCAAGCCAGCATAAAAGTTCCGAATAATCATCCATAGATTCAAAACATGTGTATGGAAATTACGTATCATCAATTTCATTCTCTCCCAAGCTTGTGCAACATGCTCATGATCTAGTTGCTTAAAATTCATAATATCGTTTCTAAGAGAGATGATCTTAGCAGGAGGGAAATACTTACAGATAAAAGCATCTTTGCACTTATTCCACGAATCAATACTATTTCTAGGCAAAGAGGAAAACCAAGTTTTAGCACGATCTCTAAGTGAAATCGGAAATAACTTCAATTTAACAATATCGTTATCCGTATCCCTTTTATTTTGCATATCACACAGATCAACAAAGTTGTTTAGATGGGTAGCGGCATCTTCACTAGGAAGGCCAGAGAATTGATCTTTCATGACAAGATTCAACAAAGCAGCATTAATCTCACAAGATTCAACATCGGTAATAGGAGCAATCGGAGTGCTAATAAAGTCATTGTTGTTGGTATTAGAGAAGTCATACAATTTGGTATTGTTCTGAGCCATAGTGACAAGCAAGCAATCTAATACACAGAAGAAAACAAGAAGCAAGCGAATGAAAAACACACGGCGGAAGAAGGGCAAATAAAACGGCAAGGGTTAAGTGGGGGAGAGGAAAACGAGAGGCAAAAAATGTAATGCGAAGGATAAGGGTTTGTGATAGGTACTTGGTATATGACTTTTGCGTAAGCCTCCCCGGCAACGGCGCCAGAAATTCTTCTTGCTACCTCTTGAGCTTGCGTTGTATTCCCTCGAAGAGGAAAGGGAGATGCAGCACAATAGCGTAAGTATTTCTCTCAGTTTTTGAGAAACAAGGTATCAATCCAGTAGGAGACCACGCGCGAGTCCCTCGCACCTTCACAAACAAATAAGAACTTCGCAGCCAACGCGATAAGGGGTTGTCAATCCCTTTACGGTCACGTACGAAAGTGAGATCTGATAGAGATGATAGTTTGATATTTTTGGTATTTTTTGTTATAAGAACAACAAGTAAAAGCGGTAAAAATAAAGTAGATGTAGATTGATATGTCGAGAATAGACCCGAGGCCATAGTTTTCTCTAGTGGCTTCTCTCATGATAGCGATATTCTATGGCGGGTAAAAAAATTACTGTCGAGCAATTGATAGAAAAGCGAATAATTATGAGACTATCTAGGCATGATCATTGTATATAGGCATCACGTCCGAGACAAATAGACCGACTCGTGCCTGCATCTACTACTATTACTCCACACATCGACCGCTATCCAACATGCATCTAGTGTATTGAGTTCATAAGAACAGAGTAATGCCTTAAGCAAGATGACATGATGTAGAGGGATAAACTCAAGCAATATAATGTAAAACCCATCTTTTTATCCTCGATGGCAACAATACAATACGTGCCTTGCTGCCCCTACTATCACTGGGAAAGGACACCGCAAGATTGAACCCAAAGCCAAGCACTTCTCCCATTGCAAGAACTATAGATCTAGTAGGCCAAACCAAACAATAATTCGAAGAGACTTGCAAGGATATTATGAGCACACAAATTTTTTTCAGAGAAGAACCAATTATCTTTCATAGATAACCTTGATCATAAACTCACAATTCATCGAATCTCGACAAACACACCGCACAAAGAGATTACATCGAATAGATCTCCTCGAAGACCAAGGAGAACTTGGTATTGAGATCCAGAGTGAGAGAAGAAGCCATCTAGATACTAGCTATGGACCCGAAGGTCTATGGTAAACTACTCACAACTCATGGTGAGCGCGATGATGATGATGAAGGCCTCCGTGATGGATCCCCCTCCGGTGGAGCTCCGGAACAGGCTCCAAGATGGGATCTGCATGGGAACAGAAGCTACGATGGTGGAATTAGGGTTTTCTCTCTGTTCACGAAGTTTCTGGGGTACGTGGACTTATATAGGAAGAAGGAGGGCACCGGGCACGCTCGAGTGGGCCTCGAGGCGGGGGGGGGGGGGGCACCCTAGG
>LR738714.1:104032332-104064156 GCA_902687465.1 Secale cereale | reverse complement strand
AACGCCCCCACCCTCGAGGGCCACTCGATGCTCCCGTGACGTGGTTCTCAAGTTCCTCTGGCGTGATTTTCTCCAAAAATATCTCTCGCGAAGGTTTCATTCCATTTGCACTCCGTTTGATATTCTTTTTCTGCAGAACCCTGAAATAGGCAAAAAAACAGCAATCTGGACTGAGCCTTTGGGTTAGTAGGTTAGTCCCAAAAATGATACTCCCTCCGTTCCTAAATGTAAGGTGTATTAGTTTTTCAAAAAGTCAACTGTTGACTATGTTTGACCAACTTTGCAGCAAAATATATAAAGATTTATAATAATAATTATATAAAATGTAAAAATATATTTCATGATGAATCTAGTGATACTGATTTGGTATTCTAGATATTGATATTCTCGCTTATAAACTTGGTCAAACTTAGAGAAGTTTGACTTTTTGAAAAAACAATACACCTTATATTAAGGAACGGAGGGAGTATAAAAGTGAATGATAAAGCCCATTAAACATCCAAGACTTCATAAATAATAGCATGGAACAATAAAAAAATTATAGATACATTGGAGACGTATCAGTGCGTAATAAGGAGGCACTTCCTTGCATGCGAAGATATAGCTGGTGGGTCCAAGCTGTCAGCGGCGGTAACATTTTTTTCGCGAAATATAGAGGCCCTTTCGGTGGGTCCCAGATGTCAGGGGGAGGAATCATTATTTTGGCGTAATAAGGAGGCATTTCCTTGCGTGCGGCCGTGGACCCAGCTGTCAGCCTCTCCACGTACAGTCCACTTCAGATGCATGTCGGTCGTTGACCACGTTGACCAGGCCGCGCCGAGAGCACCAGGGCGGTGGACGACGGCGAGGCCTAGGAAGGGAACGACACGGAGGCAGGGAAGACTCAACAGTTGTTTCCCACGCGGAAGGGAGTACGACTGTACGAGGGTTCACTGGTTCGTCTGTCGTCGCTGGAGAATAACAGTAGGTGTGGGTGAGTAGAGGGATGGCTAGGCCAGCGATGGGAGGACGGTGGGGCAGTGAGGCCTGCGCGGCAGCACAGCCGGCCGCGCGGAGGAGGGAGCAGGCAGTCCCGCCGGCGCTTGTTTGAGCGGCTGGAGCAGGGAGAGCAAAGATTGAAGAAGCACGACGGCCGTTGGATGGACATCCAACAGTCACTGCTTGTGCGTCAACCTTTTTTAGGAAAGCCTCAAATCTATGGAAAACATCATACATCCCTTCTGCCATTATTTCTAATAATTTACAGCCCATTTGCTAATTCTTAAGGTTTTTTTTGAAGCCCATATTCTTTTTGTTAGTATTACAGTCCATATTGTGGCCACAGTTAAAAAATTATACGAAATTTTGCATATTTCGGTGCGGTCCGAACTGTTTTTAATCCTGAAATTTTGAGGCACATTCAAACTGATTTTAGAAATAAATGTATATCAATATAAAATCCAACAAATTGTCCACGCATAAAAATCAATGCAATTTAAAATCTCGAAATAAAAAAAGAAATTTGAAACTAATTGCCGGTTTGATGTGTTTAAAAAATGTACTGCCCATTTCTCATTACTGATAGGCCATTTTCTCGACCAGCCGAATGAAGCTCTCCTCGTCTTGAAAGATTTGCAGCCCAACAGGCCTGACAAATAGACTTACTTGGCAAAGCAAAAAAAATGGGCTGTGGCCGTGGACCCAGCTGTCAGCCTCTCCACGTACATTACTCTTCCGATGGAAGTTGGTCGTTGACCACATTGACCACGCCGCGCCGAGATCACCAAGGCGGTGAACGACAACGAGGCCTAAGAATGGGACGACGCGGAGCCAGGGAAGACGCGGCAGTGGATGCCCACGCGGAGAGGAGTACGAGGGTTCACTGGTTCGGCTGCGGTGTGAGGCTGCCGTCGCCGCAGAATAATAGGGGGTGTGGGTGAGTGAAGGGATGGCCTGGCCAACGATGGGAGTAGTATGGGGGCAGTAAGGCCTCCGCGGCAGCACAGCCGACTACAGGAGGCAGGAGCATGCAGTACGACCGGCGCTGCTTTGGGTGGCTGGAGCAAGAAAACCATATGTTGAAGAAGCACTACGGCCGTTGGATGGACATCATACGGTCACTGGAGCTAGAATCGTTCATATTGGATAAGTTGACAAAGCACTCCGTCCCCATCAACTTAGTAGGCCCACAAGTCAGCCTCCCACTATGGTGGGTCCCAACTAGCAGGGAGTCGCAGACGGAGAGGTGTACGAGGGTTAACTGGTTCTGGTGCGGTGTGGTCCGACAGTCGATGGAGAAGAACATGAGGTGTGGAGGGGTGGAGGGATGGCCTAGCCAACAGTGGAGTAGCGCTTCATAGCGAAGCGTGCTAAGCAGAGCTGCTAGCAGCAGGAGGCGTGAGCAGGTGGTCCCGGCGGCGCTGGAGGAAGAAGACGAGAGATTGAAGATGGATGCCGGTCGTTGGATGTAAAGCCAACGTCTAACGATGTTAGAATCATTTGTTGACTAAGTTGGCAACGACTTGCATTGGCTTCGGCCTATTGACCCACATTTCAGCCTCCAAAAATGTGGCACGTATTCAACCCATTTTTTCTGAATTTCTAGTCTTTTTTTTGCGGGGTAGAATTTACAGTCCATTTGATCTTTATTTTGAATTACAGTCCAGTAGCTGGGCTGGGTGAACAAATAATGTAGCGTCCATGCGGCCCATTTATGTTTTTCCTAAAAATCTACATGCCATTTGCACTTTCTCGAAATACATGATTTTGCTGGGTTGATTCTAATTATAATGTTGGGGTGGGCGCAACAATGTTATCAAAAAATAAACAGGGGCTGAGCATTTTGTTATATATATATATATATATATATATATATATATATATATATATATATATATATATAATAAGTGATTTATTATTACATTGGTCCTTAAATCTTACCAAGTTTTTGTACACAATCACCAGGATTTTCATTGCCAAAACAAATCCAGGATTTTATTGTTAAGAAATTATTTTTATAAGTTAACAAGATGTGGGATATTGTTTTCTTACATATGTAAGTATCTGTTAAATATATGATGACAATAACAATAATATATAATAACATAAAAAATAATTTAAATATATATAATATAGTTAGAAGGGAAACATAAGTTGGACTAGACGTTCCTATTCTTATATAGAAAAATAGAACAGACCTCTGCGTTTTCTTAAAAAAAACATAAATTGGGTTGCCGATGTTTTAGGAAAAATAAAACCTCGAATGGGAGGTCCATAGGCCGGTCGATACATGACGGCCCTCAAGAAAATACAAACAGGCCTATGGACCTCCCATCCGAGGTCGTGGGCTGCGCATGTTTAAAAAGAAAGCCTAGACGGGGCAGCCCAAAACCCAGCTGATACTTGCTGCCCCAGTGATAATAAATGATACCTGCCAGCTCCCCGGCTTCGTTGTGAATTTATCTCCTATAGTAACTACGTTGAAGCACCTAAAAAAATGTAACTATGTTGACAAACCCATGGGCCCCAACGTCTGTATAGCATTAGGAGGAAGTATTTTTTCGATGAGGCACTTGCTTGCGTATGGCCATAGACCTGGTGGGTCCCGACTGTCCGCCTCTCCACGTACAGTCCTCTCTAGATTTCTCTCGTTTGTTTAGCATGTTCACAACGGCAGACATCGGTGTCGCGGCGAGCGCACAAAGGCGCAAGAGGGGATCCGACCACCTGACGAAGTGCCTTATTAGTAACGAAACAACTGAACTAGCCCAGTGGCCGAGTGACACTACCCGACAGCTGTTCCGCCCGGGTTCGATTCCACCTGTGCAGAGAAAATATCTCCAATTTTTTTGCCTCTGCCTTTATTGACATGTGGATCCCAATTGTCATCTACGCACACCACGTCCTACACTTCCCAAAACTTCATCCCTTGTTTTCTCTGTTTTTCACACACTCGACATTGTGTGGGCATTTTGAAAATAGCATATCTTTTTGACTGTGCATCATATGAAGATGTGCTATGCATGAATGTTGATCAGCATGATGTTAACTGGCTGGTAGTTCCAGTTTTGACCATGAATAAAACTTCCAGCATGATGTTAACTCTGTTTGAAAAGGCCGTGTTAATATAAATGCTTTGCCTCTGAAATTTGCAGTTTCTTATCTGAAACTGAACTTGGAGTTTCTTATCTGAAACTGAAACTTGCAGTTTCTTCTTTGAGAATCACAGTGTCTGCACTTTTATACTCCTATGAAACTACATTTTTTTAAGTGCAGAGAAAATACCCCAATTTTGACATGCGGGTCCCAATTGTCATCTATGCACACCACGTCCTACAGTTGCCAAAACTTCGTCCCTTGTTTTCTCTGTTTTTCGCACACTCGACATTGTGTGGGCGTTTATAAAATAGTATATCTTTTTGACTGTGCATCATATGAAGATGTGCTATACATGAATGTTGATCAGCATGATGTTAACTGGCTGGTAGTTCCAGTTTCGACCATGAATAAAACTTCCAGCATGATGTTAACACTGTTTGAAAAGGCCGTGTTAATATAAATGCTCTGCCTCTGAAAGTTGCAGTTTCTTATCTAAAACTGAACTTGGAGTTTCTTATCTGAAACTGAAACTTGCAGTTTGTTCTATGAGAATCACATTGTCTGCACTTTTATACTCCTATGAAACTACATTATTAAGTGCTAAAAATAGATCTCTAGTATTCATAAAATACTTCATATGGTCAATACCGCAAATCTGAAATTCAAAAGACATTCATATCTGAAATTACTCTCAAAATACATAACACAAAACACAATTCACAACCTGCAAATACTAACAACCCGAAGCTCCTCCTGACAATTCACAACCTGCCCGACTATTGGTCTGGGGGGGGGGGGAATCCCTCCTATTCCTTGGTGGCAGGCAGCCGCCCTTTGAGACAATGTGAACGGCGAGGGAGAGGATGGCGGGGAAGCGTCGTTGGGCCAACTGTTTTTCTCCTCTTGTAGTTGGGTTTGGTCGACGAAGACTCCACCGGCTCACTCTGGCACGACACCCTCACAAACGACACCCTGTAGATGCTCGATCCTTCAATCTCTGGTGGATGCTCCATCTGGGATCGATACTCCATAGTGAGCGCCACACATCCCACTGATGGTGGTGGATGCCAATGCTTAGATGGAGCAGGGTTGGTGTCGGTAATTTTTACTTGGCACCTCTCAATCTGCATATATACCGGTTCCATCCGTACATTTGTGCAGTTCCACCAAAATGCAACTGAATAACCCTGTTTGCACAGATAATGAAAAGGCATGATTAGGTTATAGTGGCACTAGTTGATGAAACATACACTAATAAACAAAAGAAAATATTACATCATACTGGAAATCGACCCAAGTCTCCCCGATACACCTTCTACCAGTGATGAACATCAGTTTATAGTGGTAGTACAAGGAGGGGACTTGAGACATTCAAATCTCTATTTTTGTGTAGATCAACTAAAATTAAGCACCCCAGTTTGCAGAAACGCTTAAACATTAGCAATGGGACTAGTTGATGAAACATACATTAACAAAGAGAAGCACTTTCTTTATCTACACTAAAAATGAAATGATAGAGAGGAAACTCGCTCTATTTTAAGTTTTTAATTGTATTATTACTTCATTTTATCAGTGACACTAGGGTCGAGCAGGTGGCAAACGAGGTGTACCGTGCGTCGCAAGGATGAAGGTCGGGGGTGCTTAGACTGGGATGCTGAAGCTGGCTCTTTCAGTCCCTATCTCCCCCCTGATGTTTCTGTGGTAGCATTTGGGTTGTAATCCAAACTTGGTCGAGCTGGTGCTGCGTCCCCCTACCTGCCTAGCTTATCTGGTGAACTTGTCTCCTGCTAGTACTCATTCCGTTCTAGTAGTAGTTGCATAACTGCCCGTTTACACTGAGATGTTGTCGGATAATGGTTCTCCATGGTTGGGTTTCTTTCATGAAATCGGAGGGAACCCCCTCTTTCGATATATAAAAAAACAGTGGCACTAGCGGTGCCAAAACATTGCCTCAAATTAATAGTGCCGCTAGATTAAGGTGCAAAACAATAACACTACTGCTTTATCATGGCAGTGCCAAAACAGTAGCATAAGAGCAGGATCAACATGCAGGATCTTTGGCAAACGATCATACCAAAAAGGAACATACCTCGTGATGGGAACCATATCTGAAGTCAACGCCATTGTAGAAGGGATGACACCAGTCACCAACATGGATGATTCAATTCATGGGACCTTTTGGTGCAGTTCACCTAAAATGAAGCAATGTCCCATGAGCTAGCAGCTTCTTCTTCTTCTTTTTTTAAGGAAAGGGCTCCAGCCCCGGTTCCATTTCCATTAGAAAACGAAAAGAAGCAACTTACCTTAATGGGAAATTTAGGAGGACATGAAAAAAGTGCAATTGATTCATATTACTGGAGGCATTACATTGAAAACAACATTGGTTTAACGTGTCCTTAATTTTAACAGTGTGACTGCTACATTTTACCAGTGGCATTACATAAGAGCGGCTCGGGGCAACAAACATCAGAAGAGGATATCTGGGTTGGTCCCATTTTTGTTCGGTATATAGCCACCTTATACTGTGTGAGGCTAGCAAATCTAGTGCTGGACTTACTCTGTTGACTTGTCCCCCAGTCCCCACTTTCTTTCCTTTTTCAACCAATAGATCGGGTTTATATTGAGTTTGTACTGCGTTCCCTTTATTTCCCTATTAGACCTAGAGACCAGTTGGATAGCCAGCCTCTGCTACTTTTCGCCCCCATTATTTCCTCTTTCGACCAAGTCCTAGATTCAGGTAACAAATCTTCCCCCACCCCCACCCCCTTTCTTCCTTGTTTGAACCAAGTACTACTAGATTCGAGTGCATGAACTAGTTTTACCTCTTAATAGTAAAAATTAGGTGGTTTTCGAACAGCCGAACGATCCTATCTACATGAGGGGGCCTGAGAAATAGTAAAAGATACAAATGCAGCGACGTCAGTAGCTTGGGAAGTAGAGCAAGGCTGGTTTCGAAGGAAGTTATACCTGAGGGTCGCCGAGATGTCGCTAGGTGGGCGGCGGGAGGCTGGATCTGCCCACACTACGACTGCGAGGAAGAAGGGGTGGGAGGCCCTCCCTCGCCAGCGATGCTTGGGAGAGAACGGCAAGGCACGCTGATTGGGACACGCCGGCAGTGGGTAGGAGCCGTCGCCGAGGATGACCGTGTGAACGTTGCACCTTCTCACCTTCCCCGGCGAAGAGGATCGAGCTGGATCTGTGACCAGCGGTGAGTAGAGAGAGAGAGAGTGTGGCCACCGCTGTCATGTTTAGATCTGGAGAGGACGAGACAGTGTGAAGAGAGAAACACTAGCAAGCAAGCGCGGAGGCTCCTGACTGTATAGTGGAGTACTAGTTTTCTTTTGTCTACTGGCCGAAGCTGGCTTGACCTCGACAATGACTGTCGAGAAGTCTTCATGCATGTGCCCCGGAGACACAGTTGTCGTCATTTTGATCTGAAGCACCGGATTATAACAGATAACACGATAAAATGCCACATGACAAGAAATCATAACCTCAAAGGAGACAAGATAAATCCAGACGGATAAACTAGACGAGGATCAAAGCTCAAATTAAAGATAAACTCGTAGAAAATGGGTCCGTCGATAGATGTCCTAATTAACATAGCCGGCTTGACCTAGATGGCAGCCAAGTAGTCTTCGTGCATGTGCCCCAATGACTAGCCCAACTCAATTGTCGCTCTTTAACCCTCGTAGTGATTCGAAGCACATGACACCTAATTTTGCGAGATGACAAGAAACCTTTTTTTAGATTTCTCACCAGAACTACAGCCCTGTACAACACAGCCTGCACGATATGTAGACGATAGCCAATCCAGGCGTGTCTACTGGAGTCTGGTCACATGCATGGACGAACTGATCTTCCGTGTCTTGCAGGGATCGTCCAGGTACCAACATATGTACTTCTATTAACTCACCCGACTTGCGGGGCCAGGGAGTGTGCCTACGGTTGGTTCGCAATTGCGTTGCCACATGTGTGTGCAAACGCAATATGACGTGCGTTCCATTTGGAGAGCGGTGTGCTAGACCGACCGACCGTCTGGGATGCGACGCGAACGCGACGGGCGTGCCGTATACTTCGTACATCTGTACCGCCATTTTCTTGAGGCTTTGCTCCATGGCGCAATACATGGATGCAAAATTAGTATACTGTACCGTTTAAAAGTCGAGGGCGGGGCTTTTCTCGCGCGGTAGGCGGGGCTGTTCCGCCTAGTCGGTTTGATAGAGACGCGAGAAGATGAGGGAGTAGTCTGCTGCAAACGTAGGTCTGTGTGATTTGACAATGAGTTACTGCTGGACAGGTGGGGCCCGGTGATTTGACTTGCCATTATCATTTTAACTGCCAAGCCGGATTCCTGACCACCTCCATATAAGTGCCTCTCCCGATGCTCCACCATGTCGAGGCTGGCTCTTGCTTGAGAGCCCACTCCTCCACTTTTTCCTTGCCTCTTTTCCCCACATATGCAAACCCTAAACCCTAAACCCTAAACCTCACATATGCAAAAATGCCATGTAAAGCGGGCTTATAGCCCACTATTGTACTTGATCCTATAGGTGCTAAGCCTGCCACTTAGGCATAAAGTCTGATGTGCCAAGTTAATTAAGAAGAGAGAGACTAGCTTGGTGACCCTAGGAAGAAACGGTGAAAAGCGCGTGTACCTAGATGAAGCAAACTTAGCAACAAAAAACTAAGCACCTATGCATTGGGGACTTGAGTTGCTAAGCCATTTAATGCCCATAGCACCTCATCTAAGCACCATTTCATTGGAAGAGGTCACTCCTTGGCAGATGCAATAAATACTCAGAAGAAAGAGATAGAGAGAAGTAAACAAAAAAAATACTCTTATAGCCAACCTTATAGCTAACCTTGATGACTATGTATGACATTCCAACATCAGATAGCCTAACACACCGTCTTAAATCTCCAAGGGCGCGACCGCGCGAGCGAGGCAACAGTTGTGGTAGGCGCGACCATGATACGGGCTACTGGTAGTCCTTGGATCTGAGATCGAACGGTCGCATGCTAAGTTGCTGAAAATTTGCAGAATAACCCTCCAGGATAGGATATTCACCCATAGGTCTAGAATCACGCCATGCAATTGTTCGATTTCATATCTAAGGGCTCTCGGAAGCCCGTATCATGGGAGAATGGAAAGCTTCGTATCACCTGTAATTTTCCCGACGCTTGACATGACATCAAAAGCCATTTAATTGGGCGTCGAGTAGACATGACATCTAATTGGGCCCCCATAGTACTGTGCATGAATCCATTTATCCACCAGGCAAGCCACTACCCTGCCATTCGCACGCGCCCCCCACTCAACATTTCTATAATCGATAAACCACTCCTAGTCGTCCCGTCCTTTCACATTACGGCAGTTCCACTAATCATAACTGTCGTGGTTTTGTCACGGCAGATGTCCTAGCAAAAGGACTTAGTCGTGAGGCCATTGCTACATGTTATCTTAAAGGAATTAAAGTGGACAAGGACACAGGGATTTTATACTAGTTCGGCCCCTTCGATGAAGGTAAAAGCCTACGTCTAGTTTGGTGTAATATTGCTAGGGTTTCGATGACCAGGGAGCGAATCCGCTTTGCCTGTGTCTCGAGCTGTTGTTCTCGCCTTGAACCGTCTCCGAGTCGTCCCTTTATATAAGAGGTGATGCCTGGTCCAGTTTACAGGATCCCGAGTCCGGCTCATAAACGTGTTCGGCTCGGTCTCTATCCTTCCTATCTTACATCACAAGTTACACATCATATGGCGGTTTACAAATCATGGGCCCTAATGCCTCTTGGGGCTTAAGCTTCTTGGACTAAAGCGTCTTGCTCCACGTCTGGCTGGGCTTCAGTAGAAACAATCTCCACAGGCATAAACCGGCCCCTCCTGGGCGGTTTATACCTAATAGTAATATCCCTGACATTAGGCCCCAGATTGATTTGAACCTGTTCATGTCAATCTTCAACGTCTTGTATAAAATTTCCTTTCTGCAGCTTCAAAATGCTTCATAAACCGGCATGACGTCATCTCCTCAGATCGCTTTAAATCGCCGTGACGTCATCTGCACATCTAATACTTGTACCTGTTTTTTTATCTTTTATTCATTAAAGCTCCGAAGATCGAGGCGACAGTATCATCCACATCCATTTTTAGGCTCCTCGATTCCCGCGCCTGCCGTTTTATCCCTTCGGCTTATAAATAGGGCAGAGGGGCATCTCTTTCCCCCCTTGCCTCTTCTTCTTCCTCTGTCCACTTGCGCTCGAGCTCCGCCGCCGTTCGTCGAGCTCTGCATCTTCGTCAAGTCCGGCCGCTGCATCAACCTGATTGTTTCCAGAGATTCGCCAGTGCTTCTCCGCACCCATCGCCTCAGGTACATCTTCTTCTTCCCCATTCATAGATCTTGGTTTTAGGGTTTCCTCATACGAGCTCGCGGATAAGTCCTTGTTCTTCGCAGTTCTTCACCATAGCCTAGTAGCTTCGCCGTAGATCTAAGTCTCCTAGTTGATAACTATAAGAGTAACTCTGCTTCTTCACCGTGGCTTGATATTTCCCAATATGACTAGTTAGATTGCATCTGCTAAGACCTTCATTGCATCCGCTGTATATGACCTTGAATATCTCAGAATTTTTAGCATGCTGTAGATCCATATTTCACTGATGTCTGTGCAAAAGCTGTTTTTCACACTTCAGATCTGCGCCTTGTTTACCTTTGTCGGCGGTTTAGCTTTTCCAGATTCTATGATCCGGTAAATGTCACTGTTATAGTTGTTCCAGATACCTTAATCCGGTAGATACCATTAGGCCCCTGCCTAAATCACCGTTAGACCAGTACCTTTATAAAGCACGCCGGTTTAAACTTGCTTGGATTATAAACCGGCTCTTCATTGTATTTTCAGCCTTTTCCTTCCGAAAAATGACCACTCAAGCCAAACAGTTTGTCTCCCGCAACTGGGTTCCATCCCGGATTACTGAGGATGATCTGGAGAAAATGGCCTCGATTGGCGGTTTGGGTCCGAAAAATGTCCTTCACTGGAGGGTTCCCGGATCAGAATGTCCTCCAAATCCCAAAGAAGGAGAAGTCGTCGTCTTCTTCGATCACTTGGCCCGGGGATTCAACCCTCCCGGGTCAAAATTCTTCCGTGATGTGTTAGCAAACTTCCAGCTTCATCCACAAGATATTGGTCCCAACTCTGTATCAAATATTTGCAACTTCCAAGTCTTTTGTGAAGCTTATCTGCAAGAAGAGCCGTCAGTGGAGCTATTCTGGGATTTCTTTCACCTAAATCGTCGTACTAAATTTCATGACGGTCCAAACACTGAACTTGGTGGGATGTCTATTCAGAAAAGGAAGGATGTTAGTTTTCCTCATGCCACTCTCCACAGCCATCCAAAGGACTGGAACCAGACTTGGTTTTACTGCGTAGACACTTCACCGGAAGATGAAAATCCCTTGCCGGGTTATCGCTCCCACCGTCTTCCAGAGAATCACCCTTTTCCACAGCGGCTAAGCGCCCAGGAACGAGCTCAGTACGCCCCTCAGCTTTCAAAGCTCAGGGCCTTTGTGGCTAACGGTCTGACTGGTGTTGACTTCGTCCGCTGCTGGATTTCTTGGAGTATTCTCCCGCTAAGCCGGCGCTCCGGTTTAATGTGTGAGTATACTGGGAATCCCAAAGACCCTTTGCGCCACACAGGGATGGTGCTTCCAGAAAATGAGATTAATGAATCCGTCAAGAAGCTGCTGAATTTACCTCTAGAAGCTTGTAGTCAGACCGGCTTGGCACCCTTCTATGTGACCAACAAACCGCCGTCGGTAAGAAACTCTTCCCTATTATTTTGCTTTGTTTTAATCCGTCTATAGTACTTGTCTTGAAATATCTTTATTTATTTCAATAGGACAATGACCCTTTCTGGAAAAGGAAGACCCAGGATAAACCGGCGAAAGCAGCTCGCCAAAAGACCCAAGTTGTCAAAAGAAACAAGAAGAAGAACACTGCCGCGTCGGGATCCAATGCAGAAGAAGATGATCCGGCCTCTGAGGTACCACCTAATTCTTTTGATTTCCTTACTTTTCCATTGTATGCATTTTTATTAACAATGACTGTTCCCAGGGTAATGCTGAAGGCAGTAAAGCGGACGATGTTGAGGTAATCATTCTTTCCTCCTATTCAGAACCGTTGCCACCACTAAAAATTTGTCGGACAGTCCGGAAATTTCAATTTTCTCATCCTTATGCTTATTTGGATCCAAACTTTTGAAGAAGCAGCAACATGAAGCTCGCCGCACCACTCGCCATAGCGGCCATGCGATTGAATCCACCGGATTAACGCACACTCCAACTTGGAGGCGTCATTCCGAGGTTTTACTCACTCCAACTGCTCTTTACCCCAAAGCAGGTATTATTCGACAACCCCTTAATCCGTCTGATTCAAATTATCAGAAAACTCCTCACTCTTCTTCTGGCGAATCAACAGCCACTCAGATTCCTCCCCTCAAAACTGTTCCTGGGTAAGCTGCCTTTTGCTTTTTCCTATTTAACACTTGTTCTTGACTCTTCTGATTTTCATTATCTTTAACTTTTCGCAGTAAGCCCAAGCCTAGCAAAAAGGCCAAACTGAGTAAACCGGCAGTTGATAATACTACTCCTGAACCGGTAGAAGATCCTGAGCTTGTTGAACCTTCGGAAGATAACGTTGAGATTCCGCATGATGATCCTCCTCCTATGGATCAAGATGTCTTTGTTGATCAGGGGAGCGATCCAATGGATCATGACCCTGAACCGGCCATCCCTGCCCGGGCTAGTCCTGCTCCTGCTAGTCCTCCTAAACAAGCGGCCACTTCACCTGGCGATGTTGAAATCACTGGGGCCGACTTTACCACTCCAGGGGAGCCTGTTGCTTTGACCAAGCATACTACCAAGGAAGAATTTCTCAATAAGGACAAGGGCAAGTGGAGTACTAACTTGTCCAGCTACACTCAGCTCAGCGCCCAGGAGCTTCATTCCGGATATTTAAACCGGCTACATACCAGCCGCGATTATGAAGCTGGATTGGTAAACTTGATGAAAGAGCGTTATGAGGTAACTTCTCCTTTGTCTTGTCCTCTATTTCTGCTTGTGTCTTGTAACTGTATCTTTATTCCATCGTAGCCCCCAAGTGCCGGTTTAGCCTTTTAGGGTGAACCTGGACTTCAGTAGATCCAATAGATAGCTTTGTTTTGCACATGTGTAGCCCCCAAGGGCCGGTTTACTTCCTTTAGGATGAACCGGGACTTCTCCTTGTATTCAGAACAATGTCACATTAGCCCCCAAGTGCCAAATATATAACTTGTTTATGTGCTTGGGACTTGTCTGAAAAATGCCTGTTTTCACTGCGAATATACATTAGCCCCCAAGTGTCATGTGCATAACTTGGTATGTGCTTGGGACTTTGATTGAAATGCTTCCTGAATATATAATGTACTTTCATTCTGGCAGACTGATTTGAATCGGAAGACCTATGAAATAACTGAACTCCGGTATAACTTGAAATTCCAAGAGACTGCTGCTGTCAAAGTCAAGGACGAGCTTACACTTTCTTTAGCAAGTATAGAGAAACTGAAGAAGGACTTTGAAAAAGAGCGGTCAGACTAGGACGCTGAAAAGGCTGTTTTGGAGAAGAAAGCCAGTGACGCAGAGGCTGCTCTTAATCCGGTGACAGAGGAGCTGTCTGGATTGAAGCAGCAGATCAATGATATGACGTCCGCCATCTTTGGTAAGCACATGTTAACACAAACCCAATCATTGCCATCCTGTACCGTTTTAATTCATAATTTTAACGCAGGGAGGCGCATCACTCATCTTGGCGATGATGTGCGGAAGAAATTGAAAGCTGCATACATTATTGTGGAGCAGTTATATTTCGGTGCTCAAAGGGCTATCAGTGCTATCTCGCACAACAAACCGGCTCCTACCACAATCCAGGGTACCTTGGAGAAGCTGTCCATTCTGCCTGCCCGCCTCGTAGAGGTGAAGAAGTCGTCTGCAAGAGCAGGTGCTTTGATGGCTTTGACTCGAGCGAAGGCTTGGGTTCCTGACTTTGATCCGGCGGAGGCGATGAACGGCTACCCAAGCATGAAGGAAGACGGATCAGCCTTCTCCAGCGATGACTTACGTGTCTTAACCAAGGATATGCGGCCTCTGGCTAGCAAACTTGCTGACGAAGCTGATCTATCCAGGATATGATGCGGAGAACGTGCGGGCAGAGCATCCGGCTTATGAGATTGAAAATCTTATTCCGCCCATCCGTAAGAACACCTTTGCTCCTGACATTGATCCATCAAACCTCATAAATGACGAAGTTTATTTTCGAGCACTGGCCAAGATTGACTGGACCACTATTGACTTCCAACAGCTGGAAGAAACCGCCGAAGAACCGGAGCAAGCTGATCCTCAATCTTCACGGCGAGCTGACGCAGAATCTTAAACCAGCGCCAGTTTGACTTTACGTCTCAGTACTTTGAGAAAACCTGATATTCTTTTGGGCCTTCCAGCGCCTTGTAATAGGATAACTAAGATACTCTGTGTTCGTCCCATACTATCTTTTGTGAGATTGCTTCAATTGACAACTTCTTAAATATGTCCTGCTTTCAATGCTTTTGACGATTTATTTTACCTGCTTCTGCATAAAACAATGTTCAAGATGTCCTGGCGTTTTATCGCCGGACGGGTCATAATGCCCAAACACATGGTCTAAGTTTTGAACTTGAACTGTGTATAAAATATGAAATAAGTATTGTACCTGTGATTAAGTGTATTATAATGAACCTTAATCTGGTAGGAAGAGATAATGATCCAAGGTGCAAGTGCTGATGACTCCCATGATTGTCTGTCGGTTCATCATAAAAACCGAACCGGGTTATGATGAACTCCGGTTTAGCTGTAGTTAGTACTGGTGTTTATAACCCAGACTAGAACTCTGTAAACGCAGATGTAGTGGCGACTTATAGTCATCCACTCCCTGAATCGATGGACTTGGTTAAAAACCAATGACCTTGAAGATAAAGATTTGAGAAAACATAAAAAATAAAAATAAATTTTTGGGCAAATAAGACCATGTAGTCGAGGCTTTTTACGAGCTGCCAGGCTCCAAATTCGAGGCTTTTTAGGAGCTGCCAGGCTACTGTCATTAACCATTTTGCAAAGCCTGTTAAGATGGTCCTCAATCCTTAACCAAATCATCAATGTTCAATGCTACCAAGTTCAAAAATCTGTAAAGATTGACTTGTGTAATCACTTGATGATCGTCAATTTAACGTTACCAAGTTCAGGGTCTGTAAAGATTGACTTGTGTGTACGTTCGACGGGTCGTACCAGGTTTACCTGGACGGAGTGACTTACTTGATGCATACAGGTTAATCCGGGGTTTTAGGTGTATACACCAAGCTTCCAAGACGTGTTTACTACAAGGGTTGTCAACTCTTTGATGTCTTGCATCAGGAGCCCCCAGGTAGCATTTGAACTATGCTCGTCGGAGCCTATGTTTGAGTTGTGCTAAGCATTAAACTCTCTTTTGCCCCTCATCATCATGTGGGAATTGCCAAAGCAACCAAAGCTATGCTCTTATGATGGCCTTGATGTGTTCGCCGGTTTAAGAGGCCATAGGAACTCCCTTGCACACGGAAGCCCCCATGTGACAAACTCTTATGAAAAAAGGCGGCTGATACCCCGCTTTGTCGGGGGCGCCGGTTTATTATATTGATCATAATATATACATTGTATAGATATGTACATAAAGCGGAGCCTATGGCTCAGGTGTAGTAAGGTCGAAGAAGAGCGATGTTCCACGGCTGTCTGGTCTCCTCCTCCGCCGTACGTGAGTCCTTATGTTCTCGAACGTCTACGAGGTAGTATGATCTGTTGTGCAGTTTCTTGCTGACCACAAAGGGTCCTTCCCAAGGTGGGGATAGCTTGTGCATGTCTGTCTGGTCTTGGATGAGCCGGAGCACCAGATCTCCTTCTTGAAACGTCCTGGTTTTAACCCGGTGACTGTGGTACCGGCGCAGATCTTGCTGATAAATCGCCGATCGAGCTGCTGCCGTGTCCCGTTCTTCATCCAGCCGGTCCAATGCATCTTGCCTTGCTTTTTCGTTATCCGCTTCAATGTAAGCCGCCACCCGCGGCGAGTCATGACGGATATCACTAGGGAGGACCGCTTTAGCTCCATATACCATGAAGAAAGGCGTGTACCCTGTGGATCTGTTAGGTGTAGTGTTGATGCTCCATAGTACAGAAGGTAACTCCTCCACCCAACAACCCGGTGTCCTCTGCAAATTAACCATAAGCCGGGGTTTGATGCCTCTCAAGATCTCCTGATTGGCTCTTTAAGCTTGGCCATTAGACTGAGGGTGAGCTACCGATGATACATCAAGACGGATGTGCTCTCGTTGAGAGAACTCCTCCATAGCCCCCTTGGATAGATTGGTACCATTGTCAGTTATAATGCTGTGTGGAAAGCCAAACCGGAAAATCACCTTTTTGATGAACTGAACCGTCGTTGCTGCATCACACTTACTGATTGGTTCCGCTTGAACCCATTTGGTAAATTTGTCCACCGCCACCAAAAGGTGGGTCTTCTTATCTTGAGATTTCTTGAAGGGTCCAACCATATCAAGCCCCCAAGTCGCAAACGGCCAAGTAAATGGAATCATCCTCAATTCCTGCGTTGGTATATGAGCACGTCGTGAGAATTTCTGGCAAGCATCACATTTTCTGACCAAGTCCTCTGCGTCGGTATGAGCCGTCAACCAGTAGAACCCATGACGAAAAGCTTTAGCCAGCAAAGATTTTCAACCGTCATGATGACCACAATCTCCTTCATGGATCTCTTTAAGAATATCATAGCCCTCCTCTGGCGACACACACCGCTGAAACGCCCCAGAAACGCTGCGATGATGAAGTTCTCCATTGACAATAGTCATTGACTTGGATTGCCGGGTTATCTGTCTAGCCAAGACTTTGTCCTCTGGTAACTCACCTCGGTTCATGTACGCCAGGTAGGGAAGCGTTCAATCCGGAATAACATGAAGTGCCGCGACCAATTGTGCCTCCGGATCAGGAACAGCCAAGTCCTCTTTTGAAGGCAACCGCACGGACGGAATGTGTAATACATCCAAGAAGGTATTGGGTAGAACCGGTTTACGTTGAGAACCCAGCCGGCTTAATGCATCAGCCGCTTCATTCTTTTGCCGGTCTATATGATCCACCTGATAACCTTTGAAATGTCCAGCAACAACGTCTACCTCTCGTCGATATGCCGCCATAAGTGGATCTTTGGAATCCCACTTGCCAGACACTTGTTGCGCCACCAGGTCCGAATCGCCAAAGCATTTAACCCGGCTTAAATTCATCTCCTTGGCCATCCGTAAACCATGGAGGAGAGCTTCATACTCAGCTGCATTGTTAGTACACGGGAACATTAAACGGAGGACATAACAGAACTTATCACCTCGTGGGGAAGTTAACACGACTCCAGCCCCCAAGCCCTCCAATTGCCTGGATCCATCAAAGTGAATAGTCCAATATGTGTGATTCGGCTTTTCCTCAGGGGCTTGCAACTCTGTCCAATCATTAATGAAATCCACCAATGCCTGGGATTTTATCGCAGTACGGGGCACATACTTCAAGCCGTGCGGGTAAGCTCAATGGCCCACTTTGCAACCCGACCAGTAGCCTCTCCGTTCTGGATTATATCCCCCAACGGAGCTGAACTGACTACAGTGATTGGATGACCTTGAAAATAATGCTTTAGCTTCGGGTTTGCCATGAAGACTCCATACACCAATTTCTTCCAATGCGGATATCTCTGTTTTGATTCAATGAGCACCTCGCTGATGTAGTAAACCGACCGCTAAACTGGATATTCCTTGCCTGCCTCCTTGCGCTCCACCACAATGGCAACGCTTACTGCACATGCATTAGCTGCCACATAAAACAACAATGGCTCATTGTCAATTGGGGCTGCGAGGACCGGTGGCTCTGCCAATTGCTTCTTCAAGTCTTCAAACACAGCATCAGCAGCATCACTCCAGACAAAGAGATCTGTCTTTTTCATCATCTGATAAAGCGGGATAGCCTTCTCCCCCAAATGGCTGATAAATCGGCTGAGCGCCGCAATACGGCCCGCCACACGTTGGACATCATTGATGCATGCCGGTTTAGCCAAGGATGTAATTGCCTTGATCTTCTCCGGATTAGCCTCAATTCCCCTGTTTGATACCAAGAATCCCAGGAGCTTGCCTACCGGAACACCAAAAACACACTTATCCGAATTAAGCATCATTTTGTAAATCCGGAGATTATCAAAAGTTTCTTTCAAGTCTGTTATCAATGTCTCCTCCTTCCTGGATTTCACCACAATGACGTCCACATATGCATGAACATTCCACCCAATCTGTCCATGAAGGCAGTTCTGCAAAAACGCTGATAGGTCGCCTGGGCACTTTTAAGCCCAAACGGCATAGACACATAGCAGAAGGCTCCAAAGGGAGTTATAAAGGCTGTCTTCTCCTGGTCCTTAACTGCCATCTTGATCTGATGATAACCTGAATATGCGTCCAAAAAACTCAGTCACTCACAACCTGTCGTAGCATCAATGATCTGATCAATACGGGGGAGGGCAAAGGGATCAGTTGGGAAAGCTTTGTTCATATATGTGTAATCAACACACATTCGCCAAGTGCCATTTTTCTTAAGCACTAGCACCCGATTAGCCAACCACTCTGGATGAAAAACCTCAACTATAAAGCCTGCCGCCAAGAGCCTAGCCACTTCTTCTCCAATAGCCTTGCGCCTTTCTTCATTGAAGCGGCACAGAAATTGCTCAACCGGTTTAAACTTAGGATCAATGTTAAGAGTGTGCTCAGCGAGTTCCCTCGGTACACCTGGCAGGTCAGAAGGTTTCCATGCAAAAATGTCCCGATTCTCACGGATGAACTCGATGAGCGCGCTTTCCTATTTTGGATCTAGGTTAGCAGTGATGGTGAACTGCTTGGATGAATCGCTAGGAACAAAGTCAACATGTTTTGTCTCTTCAGATGATTTGAACTTCAAGGCCGGATCATGCTCTGTGGTTGGTTTCTTCAGTGGAGACATATCTACCGGATCAACATTATCATTTTTATACTTCAGCTCCTCAGTTGCACAAACCGCCTCAGCATAGGCTGTATCATCTTCCTCGCACTCCAACGCAATCTTGCGACTCCCATGGACCGTAATGGTTCCCTTGTGTCCGGGCATCTTGAGCTGTAGATAAACATAACACGGCCTTGCCATAAACTTTGCGTAAACCGGCCGCCCGAACAAGGCGTGATACAGGCTCTTGATCTTTACAACTTCAAAGGTCAAGGTCTCTGACCTGGAATCATGTTCATCTCCAAAGGTAACCTCCAAATCTATCTTGCCAACTAGATACGCAGATTTACCGGGTACCACCCCATGAAAAACCGTGTTGGACTGCCAAAGCTTCTTATCCGTCAACCCCATGCACCGGAAAGTCTCATAGTATAAGATGTTGATGCTGCTGCCTCCGTCCATAAGCACTTTGGTAAACTTGTAGCTACCCACCTGAGGTGCCACAACCAGAGCCAGCTGACCTGGATTATCAACCCAGGGCGGATGATCCTCTCGGCTCCACACAATGGGTTGTTCTGACCAACACAGGTAACGTGGCACCACCAGATCAACAGAATGCACCGCCCTCTTGTGAACCTTCTGGTCACGTTTACACAAGCTCGTGGTGAAGACATGATACTGCCCACTGCTCAACTCCTTCGGATTATTCTGATATCCGGATTGTTGCTGCTGTTGACGTTGTTGATTTCCCTTATTGTTATAACCGCCCTGGCCGTGCTATTGGTTATGCTGATTGTGCCCGTTGTGGTTGCCATTATTGCCTTGGTACCCTGAACCGGATCCACCACCTTGATAACCTAGCCCTTGAAAACCGGGGCCTGACCCACCGGATGGTCCGTGATCGTACCGATCCCGGTTCATGAATTCCTGCATAATAAAACAGTCCTTCCAGAGGTGTGTAGCTGGCTTTTCTACTGTACCGTGCTTCGGGCAAGGTATGTTCATCTGGCGTTCCAGATTAATAGGCGGCCTCCCATTTCGTGGGGGCGGTCGACCCTTGTGGCGCTGTCCGTCCCCCTGAGCATTGGTATTGGCCACAAAATCCGAATTACCATCCGCTTTACGCTTACCGGTGTATCCTTGATTCGCCGGGTTGGGCTGCAGCGCCTTACCATTCTTGTTTACCTTCCCTGACTTGTCACTATCGGCGTCTGGGTATTTGATATTATCGGAGTCCGCATACTTTACTAAAGCTCCCATGAGTGTCCCCATGTCATCACAATTACGCTTAAGCCGTCCCAACTTCAATTTCAAAGGTTCAAACCGGCAATTGCCTTCCAAGGTTACCACTGCTGTGCTTGGGTTGATGCTATTGGAAGAATGCAGGATTTCTGACACTCGACGTACCCAACTACTTGTAGACTCATGCTCTCCTTGAACGCAGGCAGCTAGATCGATGACACACATTCGCTACTTGCACGTGTCCTTGAAGTTATTGATAAACCGGCGGCGCAATTCGGCCCATGATCCGACGGAATTGGGCGGCAAGCCCTTCAGCCAGGTGCGAGCTATGCCCTCTAGCATCTTCGTGAAATACTTAGCGGACGCTGCATCATCCACATCCAACATCTCCATTGCCATCTCATAACTCTCAACCCATGCCTCCGGGGACAGATCTGCCGTGTAATTGGGCACCTTGCGCGGTCCCTTGAAATCCTTGGGCAGTTTCATGTTGCGCAAAGCGGGAGTAAGGCAGGGCACTCCCAGGGAGCTAGACATAACCCCCGGTTCAACTGTGGTAGAGGGACGAACCGGCATCGCCTGACGGGCTTCGTGCTGTGCTGTTAATTCGGCCTCCCGGCGCTGCCTGCCTTGATCCACTACGTTCTGAGCGTTCGTGTCTCCTCCTGCCGGATCATCCTGCCGCGGCGGATTACGTCTTCGTGCACTGCTTGACACGGCTGGTTCATCCAGACGCCTAGTGTAACTCCGGCTTGGGCGAGGAGTTGAATGAATCCTCTCACGGCTGTGAGAATAAGCTTGATGTTGAGTTAGCGCCGTCTCCAAAAACTCCCTGTCCCGTTGTGCCTTTACTGCTATAGGGGATGTTCCTTCAATGGGAAGAGCGGCCAGTCGTGAAGCGGCATCAACTATGTTATCCAATGGATTAGAGTAATGACCAGGAGGGGTGGGCACATGCTGTGATGGTACAACCTGGTGGGTTGGCTCCGCGGCCGGCGGCTGGACTGACGCTCCCATGCCCGGTGCCCCTCCCCGGTTCACCTCCGGTTGTTTACTGGTTCCTGCTCCTGGCATGCTAAAGAGGTTCCTTGCCTCATAAACCGGTGGCAAGCGAGATCGTTGCCTTCTCATCATCACCTCGTGTGAAGCAGTCTGATCCAACATGAGTCGATAAGCTTGAGCATCAAGCTCAGCCTGCTTTGCAGCCATCTTGGTTTTCTCAGTAGCTAGGTCCAACTTGGCTTGATCTATCTGGCTCTTGACCTGAGCGACTTCCGAATCATGCTGCTCTTTATTGGCCTGAGCTACCTCTGCTGTTAACAGCGCTGCCAAAGTATCGACCAAAGCGGATAAAGTTTTAGATGGCGACGGGTCAGGATCTCCAGCCCTAGCTCCCACCGCGTCTGATGTTAACGCCGCTGTAGTTGAGGACTGCTGCATAGGTTGTGATCCGTCCATAAAGACAGCAACCCGGTTTGGCGGATCGAGGGGGTCCAGAATACTACCACCATCGGAACAGCCCTCAGATCGGCCGTCTTGCAACAGATATAAGGATTCCGTATCTACGGAAGAAGATTCATCGCCGGAATAGACAACAGTCTCACCGCCAGAGTCCGATCTGTCCTCGGCTTGCACTCCTTGCACTGCTCCAACGAAGACGTGCTTCACGGCGGGCTGAATCCGGGCAGGTCTCGCACGCTGAGCTAGCTCGACGATGTTGGGGAAAATGTCCGGCTCAGGGCCCGATTCACCGCTCTTGCCGATGAAGACGTGGATGCCGCCGAAGGGGACCCAGTACCCGTATTCGATTGAATCGGCCTCGAGGCCCCAACTTGCATCGTCAATGTAGATCTTGCCGCGACGACTCTTAGTCATCCGGCCCATTGCGTAGCCCTTGAGTCCTTCAAAGCTCCCCTTCAAGAACTCGAAACCATCGTGCGATAGCCCCACGGTGGGCGCCAACTGTCGTGGTTTTGTCACGGCAGATGTCCTAGCAAAAGGACTTAGTCGTGAGGCCATTGCTACGGGTTAGCTTAAAGGGGTTAAAGCGGACAAGGACACAATGATTTTATACTAGTTTGGCCCCTTCGACGAAGGTAAAAGCCTACGTCTAGTTTGGTGTAATATTGCTAGGGTTTCGATGACCAGAAGCGAATCCGCTTTGCCTGTGTCTCAAGCTGTTGTTCTCTGCCATGAACCGTTGCCGGGTCGTCCCTTTATATAAGAGGTGACGCCTGGTCCGGTTTACAGGATCCCGAGGCCGGCTCATAAACGTGTCCGGCTCGGTCTCTATCCTTCCTATCTTACATCACAAGTTACACATCATATGGCGGTTTACAAATCATGGGCCCGAATGCCTCTTGGGCCTTAAGCTTCTTAGACTAAAGCGTCTTGCTCCACGTCTGGCTGGGCTTCAGTAGAAACAATTTCCACAGGCATAAATAGGCCCCTCCTGGGCGGTTTATACCTAATAGTAATATCCCTAGCAATAACCCTCCTCCCAAATCCACGGCGTCCCAAATCTCCATGATCAGCGGTGAGTACAAAGTTAGAACCATCACCGGCGATGAGTTCGACGTCATCTACACCCGTTCTTCCGCAACGGTGAAAGAATGCCTTGCTCGCTTCAAACGCATGTTCAAAAACTCGAATGATGAGTGGGTCGCTGGGCTAGATGTTGAGTACACCACAGTCCTGGGAAGCGAGAAGAAACTAAAGGAGGTAGAGAAGACGAAGCCCGCCGTGATCCAGGTTTGCGTGCATGACTTATGCTTGGTCTACCACATATGCCATGCCGACGTTGAGTGCGAGGAATTTAAGAACTTCCTCAAGGGCGGCCGAGTCAAACTCGTTACTGTAGACTTTAGGAACGACAAGGTAATCCTGGGTCGGAGAGGCCTCGTTGTAGGCCAGCCCTTCGATCACCAGAAGGAGATCCTGGTGTCCTCCTCTCAGCCTTCAATGCTGACCCTGGCAGGAGCCATGGTTCATCCTATGTACGGTAAATTGAAGAAACCTTCGCACACGTTTCATCGTGCATGGCAGTGGACTGTACTAGATATAGACCACGTCCACTACGCTGCAATGGATGGCTACCTTTGTTTTAATATCTACAAGGGTTGGATGAAGAGCAAGAGCCAAGTGTTCAGTTCAAGCAAAGAAGTGTCGCCCAAGAGGAAGAGGGACAAGGACGAAGTCGAGGATGTGGACGAGGACACCGAGTAAGGTGGCAGCGTCGTTGCTCATAGTGGTTCTAATGCAGTGTCTACCGGATTAGTTGCTTAGTTTAATTTCTGGTGTGCTTAATTTTATTTGAGGGGTGTGTTGTGCTGAGCCCCCAGCAGAACTATGTTATGTTTCTTCTCGTTATATTTCATACATTTCATCTTTTAGTTGGTATAGTACTACCACTCGTTTCTTGACATTATATACGTACAGTATATATATGGCCAACATCATATAGCCAGTAGTTTAGTTGTCAAAAAATTTCAGGCTGCTTAGTTTTGTCAAAGAATTCCAGGGTGCTTAGTTTTATTTGAGGGGTGTGTTATGCTGGACACCATTAACTTATCATTGTGAGAATCTGCTTATTTTTGTCATGTAACATGGTCAACGGGTTTGACGTGAAAATAACAATGTCTAATGGCATTTCTGAGCAAACATCTAACTTAACGATGGCATTTTCTAGATATCTAATTGCAATTTTGAGCAGGCATCTCACGGATCGATGGTATTTTTTGAGTAGTTGTAACTTCTAATGGCAAATCGAGTAGTGATACACAACTAGTGGCATAAATAATAAGAACCCAAGAATTAAGTAGGGCTAATTTCGTTATTTCTTTATTTCTTTATTTCTTTATACCTTTGTGTGCGAAACAATATACGCTGCCTCCCGCCAAATTTTCTTTACAGAGGCAACATAGAACTATATGAGTGACCTGTTAAATTTTGGAATTATTCCGGGTTCGTTTGGCCTTTTTTATACATTAATTGAGTTTTTGGTCATTTAATGTGCATAATTCAAATTTGAACTACAAGCACATGCTCCCGTGCACCAAAGTTGACTGAAAAATCACATGTGTGTCCTCGGGTGAATTTCTAGGTCCCATGCAAGAAATGGGAATGAAATTCAAACATCTGGGCATCGTGGTTCGGCCAGAACATTGAGAAGCTTGGTTTTAAAATTCTTGTAAATCCAAAACATGCCTGAAAATCATGAAACTTGGCATGGTGTCATATCATGGTACTACCATGCTGTGGTAAAAAAATTGCAGAGTAGGAACAAGTTTTGGTATAAGTTTCTTGCAAACCGGAGCTTCTCTCAAGAAGGCTCGTAGTTCTGAGAGGGAACGTGTCACCTTTGTGTGCATAATTCAAATTTTAAATACAAGCACATGCTCCAGTGCACCAAAGCTGGTTGAAAAATCACATGTGTGTCCTCGGGTAAATTTCTAGGTCCCATGCCAGAAATGGGAATGAAATTCAAACATGTTGGCGTCATGGCTCGGCTGGAAACATTGAGAAACTTGGTTTTTTAATTCCTGTAAATCCGAAACACGCATGAAAATCATGAAACTTGGCTTGGTGCCATGACATGGCACCAACATGATGTGGTAATTTTGTTGTCTGATTTTCGAAGGCGCACACATTAACAATCAACAAAGTCATTTTGGAACAAGTGCTGTCACGTTACAATCGGAAACACAAGTATTATTGAAACTGTGGGTGTTCTATTTACCATTTACGTGCCGCCATGCATACCTTTTTTATTAGCTAGGAGGCGCCGTGCAGGGTAGCTATTTGAGTACGGGAGGCGTGTGATCAGACCCCTGCGCGTGCTTATCGGGAGGAGAGACCTTTGATCTCCATCTGCCGTCCACCTCTCTCCCAAGGTCTCCATTAATGGCGCCCGAGCCTCTGTTTAATGGAGTGGCAATGTCTCACTCGACTGGGATTTAAGAGATAAAAAGGACAATCTGAAAAGAAATGTTTGCATTGATCTTGAGGTAAGATCCGACGGACCTATATAGCATCTACTACGACTTATAGCAAGACTGATGGATACATATTAGGACGACGAGAGTGGATAATAATTGTCTTACACAATTAGGAAGATAATTAGAAAAGCCACATGCGGCTACGCCCGAAATACACAAGGGCAAAAGAAGAAGCAAGACGCATACAATGATCTGGCTCGCTGATCTCTACTTTCTTTATGCGCTGCAGGTCGCGGAGACTAGTTCTCGCGGCGGGCGATGATCTCTTTCATCAGTTTCATGTCCTTAATACGCTACTTGGCAGCATCCATGGATTCCTCCACCAGCCTATTGCGCTCATTGCGGATCATGGCATTCCCGTCCATAAGTTTCTTGATGATGACGCCCGTCCTCTGCAACACGACAGCGGTCTCCTCCTCCTGCTTCGCCCTTCCGACGATCTTCCCCTCAGTAGGTCACGCTCGCCCTGGAGCTTCGCATTGCTCTTCCCAAGTTGCCGGATGACGCCGGTAGCCTTGTCCTGCATCCTGGCCCAGCCGGAGATCTGATCCATCTGGCTATGGACTATCCCATGCATGCGCCTGTAAGAGTCCTCGTCTACCCACGAGAAATTTTCCCAGGCCGCCGTGGCGCGGCGGGACGTCTCTGCTGCTTTTGCGGCATGGCGGGACATCTCTGCTGCTTCTGCGGCGTGGCTGGACCAGTCTGCTACACGACGGCGCGGCGGGACCTCTGTGCTGCGTCGGCGGCGCGACGGGAGCTCTGTGCTGCTACTGCTGCGTGACTGGACATGTCGGCTGCTTTCACGGCGAGGTGAGACATCTCTCGTGCTTCCTCTTCCATGCTCACCTCTCCCTGGGGGAAATCTCTCGACCCAGAACTCACGCTGGCTATGGCTTGATTGACTTGATTGTTTTTTGTGGATGAGGAGTTGAGGAGAAATGTCCAGCCATCTTATAACCGAGTACTACTAATACGCTCCTAAGTGGGAAACTGTTTAGGTTGTGATAGGTGTGAACATGTTTGTAATTAAATATAGCGTGGTAGTAGTAGTAATTTGGAATGTGACGAGACACGCTCAAAATTTATTAAAAGGCTAGAGGGCGGGGTAGTCTAGCTTGGTCCTTTTCACTAGAGGCGAGGGGCCTTTGTGATTTGACGGCTCATTATTGCTGGAAGGCGGGGCCTTGTGGTTTGACTGCTCGTATAAATGTGCCGACAACCTGAGGAGGAGCAAAGAACCGTGTGGTATACTCAAGTTTTCCAGTGGAGTACGACAGAGGAGCACGAAACACGGCAGCCCAGTGCCATATCCTCTACTCTCTACTCTTATTATATATTACTAGCAAGAGGCATTGTTCTATTGGCGATAAAGAATGATCTAATTTGCTAGTCATCTCATTTTTAGCATTGTTCTATTCATGCCTCGCAGAGAAGGTGACACGTGCGGCAAAACACCCGAAGCAAAATAAGAAACACAGGAGCAAAAGATGAAGGAGGATTATCACCCCCCCAAAAAGAAGGAAGACGCACACACAAGCCTGGGGCGCTACTCTCACTACATGAAGGGTTGCTGGCCGCGGAGTCATAACTGCTTCTTCATCGCCTCCATGACCTCCATCTCCTTGCGCGTCTCCTCCGCCATCTTCATCATTGTGTCCATGACGCGGGATTTCTTGACGCGAGCCTTCATCATCTGTTCCACGGCCGCATTACGTACCTTGACAGCAGCCGGGTGCTCGATGCGTAGCTTCGCCAACTCCTCCTTATGTTCCATGACGGAGGCCTGCAACATCTTCATCGAGGAACTACTATTCGCATGCAGCTTCTTCTTGCCGATGTTCTCCTCCTTCAGCAGGTTGAGCTCGTGGCAGAGCTTCGCCTTGTCCTCCTGATGTTGCAGGATTTCGCCGGTCGCCTTTTTCACCGAGGCAATGCTCTTCTTCAGCAGCATCACCAAGCCGGTGGTCAACTCCCCCTGCTCATTGAGCTCAACGGGCATGTCGTCGAGGCTCTCCTTCAGCAGCTCCACCAAGCCGTGGATGAACTCCTTCTTCTTATTGAGGTGCTTATTGAGCTGATCGGGCATGCCGTCGAGGGAGAAAGACTCCAACGTCGCTAGCTCGGCATGTTCGCCTCCACGTCTAGGGCGCTCCTGGGAGCCATCGCCTGCCCGTGAGAGATCTTTCGAGGTCTCTGCGTGGCGGCGAGCCCTCTTTTTTTTCCGCAGCCATGGTTGCCGCTCGCTTGTTACGAGTAGTTCTCGACTTAGAGCTCTGCACACCGGCCATGGCAAGGACGAACGAAGAAGGAGGACTTATGAGGAGGAAGTTAGAGTAATTTTCGGTTAGGTAGTTCCTCTTTTTATAACCTAAGTACTAGCACTAGCACTAAAACCTGCATGGAACACGTTCAGGTTTGGTACGTACTGGTAGGTGTGAGCCGGCTTGCACTTAATTGTAGCACTAGTACTTTCGAATGTGATGGGAACAAGGTAAAAAGATTAATTGATGGTTTTGGTTTCGAGGCCCAAAACGGCTCCCGATGAGTTTAGTGGAACATAAATTTCAAGTAGACTACACTGCTCAGATGCGTAAATATTATGTTACTGTCAAAAATTAGCACAAAATACGAAGAAGACCAATAAAAGTACTACTAGCAACCCATGATTTAACTACTCGCATGCGCGCAGTGGAGTGGTAATGCCTTTCTTCCGCCCTCACGTCCACTCAATTTGCATGCGCTGTATTAATTGACCATCAATGAAGTGAAGAACTTTACACGCGTCCAATTATCACATGGGGTGGTTCTTCGTACAAAATTGCGTCCGCCCGTGTACCCGCGTGTGCGTGCGAGGGAATGAGTGCGTGCGTGGCGTGCGTGCACATCTTTGCTTCATGCATGTACCGCCAGTGCGGTTCAGGGAGGACGAGTACATTCTTTTGGAACCAGCAGCACGTCACTTTGATCAATCCACACAAGGATGCCACGACAACGCCTCCACATGTGCCACATGGCTTCATGAACTGTAAGAGAGACACTGTGTAGCGTGCCATTGTATTTTGCACATACTCGAAGTACTAGTAAGGTACACGTGCATTGCACGCGTCAGATTTTGCAACTAAATTATGAATAAATACCACACAGTAGCATGTAAGCTCTGAGTCATATATGCCTGATGTAGACCTTTGTTTAATTCTTATAGTTCATATCATTCAAAACCAATTGATTTTTATAAAAAACCGGGGGCCTCTTTGATTCGTAGGATTTTCAAAATGCGGGAATAGGAAGAACATGAGATTAGAGTGGAATGTCGTCTTGAATCCTACAGGATGGTACGAGTGTTTGATTGTCCATAGAAAAAACGTAGAATTCTTTCAAAGAGGTTTGAGTGGATGGGATGTTTCCTATGAAATCTAGTGCAAATGAATCATATGGAAAAATTCCTATGGTTTACAATCCTACGAATCAAATAACCAAGATAGGAAAAATTCCTAAGGATTATAATCCTCCAAAATTCATTTGAGAATCCTTTGAATCAAAGAAGCCCTTAATCTATTTTATGATTCATGGAATTGTGCGTTGTAAAGCATAAAGTAAAAACAAATAATGGCAGTTCAACTAGAAAAAAAGTTTGGGCAATTATGATATGGAAGATTCTAGAACAAAGGAGAACTACTGTTGTTTTGAAAATTGTGCATTATGCTTAAGTTCAACCATGGATTCTGCTAGATTGTACATGTGGCAAAATACGTTGGGGGGCTAGAAGATGGTGCGAGGGACCGAGTGGAGGGAGACTATGAAGGAGTGCACAACTGCGAGATCGATATTTAGAGAGAGGGGGCGAGAACATGCACTGTTGCGCGCAGTGGCGGAGCCATGAAAAATGTCCCATGAGCTAGGGGGCCAAGCAATGCTAATCCTTTACGAGGAGGGCCAATTCATCAACTTAAACCATTTTTACCAGCAATTGTCTAATGATCACATTCATATTAGCCTCGATATATAGTGATGTTAGGGGGGGAGGGCAGGGCCCTTGCTGCACCCTGTCTTCGGCATTGTGCGCGCGTCTGAGAGATGAAGCAGAAGGCATGGATGATGATAGGGGGGCGTTGGATATATAATTAATGTGGGTGTATTAGCTATATTTGTAATCCTATATAGAGAGGTATAGATTGATCGATGTGGACATGGGAAAGAAGGTGATACCTCAATAGATATTTAGATTGATCGGTTTATGTGGAAAACTATGAAAGACCTAGCTATACACACACACACATAGATGAACATCGATCGTTGCACATGCATATGAGAGATAAAGAATGCCCGAGATGATGGAGAGGGGGATGTGTGTGTGTGTGTGCCTTCATGGGAGACCGACCTAAAGAAAAATATTGCATGTGTGCGATGGATAATGCCGATTGGTAGTGTGTGTGCATGCATGCACGAGAGAAAGTTAGTGGTACAATTATAAAGAGAAGACCAACGTGTGGGTGTAAAAGACTAGGTGAGGTCATAATCAATGTAAAGTCGAATTCAAATATTTGAATAAGATATCATGATGTTTGAAACCCATGCATGCATGAATATAATGGAGATCTGCGCGATGTGGTTTGGAAACGAGCATGTTGCAATGTATACACATAGAAAAGGGTTAGATTGGTTTGAATCTGATATACCGATGGCAGACATCGTTTGGCCACATTGCATACATGTATGGACCCACTATTCTAATTGGAGATGATGTGTGGCTTTCGCATCACATATCTATATCTATACCCCTATATATATATTAAATTATATTTTTTTATATAGTGTGCGGATAACTTTAACTTTGAAAGATGGTCGTTGGATGAGGCCAATCCGATGGTATAGAGCTGGCAAATTTGAGCACTACTGGGCGTTGGATATCATCGAGATTCCACCAGATTTTGCCACATGTACAATCTAGAAGACTCTATGGTTGAACTTAAGCATAATGCACAAAGCTCAAAACACAAGCACTTCTTCTTTGTTCTAGAATCTTCCATATCGGAATTGCCCAAATGTTTTTCTACATGATTTGTTTTTACTTTATGCCTTAGAATGCACAATTCCATGAATCTTAAAATAGATTAGCTTTCTTATAAAAACTAGATGATTTTGAATGAAATGGGCTATAAGAATTAAACGAACATCTACATCATGCATGTATGACTCAAAGCTTACATGCTATAATGTGGTATTTATTCATAATTTGGTTGCCAAATCTCATGCGTGCAATGCACCTGTACCTTACTAGTCTAAATGGTGTCTGTGTGTGTGTTGTGCGTGTTAAAGACATTGTACGTAGTATATCATACTAGTCTAAATTGTCCCTTTTTGGGTACATGTTAAGCTTGTTCTCCCAAAATTTCAAGCTGCGCCTTGTTATGCCAAAATTTCAAGCTAGCGTCTCTGTCTATCGTGCTGCGAAACTCCTGCCTCTTCAACCCGCGACTTGTTAGCCCGAAATATTTAAGATATATCTTTGTCTCGTTGTGCTCCGACAACTCCCTCAATCACAACCCGCGCCTTGTTATTCCAAAATTTCAACGCGCGCGAAAACTCCCACCTCCTGTGAAATCCCGACACGCGAAATGCCCGTGATACCCCTGAACCGAAAGAACCGCCTCAAATCGGCAGGGGTACTTTCGTAACTTACCCCACATTTCGGACAAGCGCGTCCCTAAGCCACGGTTCCCCACTCCCAGCCCATCCACCCACCCATTCGTACCCCGAGGCCGACAAAATCCGCAAAGCCCCACACCCTCCTCCGTCCGCCACCCAGCCGGAGCCTCTTCCCCAACGACGTCGTCCACAGCAACACCTCGACGTCCCTCATCCATCGTACCGGATGAGGATCTGTCGTCGATCTGGTCGTCCCGCCGGTTCGGCCACCCCGTCCTCCACCTCCAAGGAGCTGCCCCGACGTTCTCCTCGTCTTTCGCGCCACCTCCATTCCCACACCGCCGTCTTCACCTGCACCACCGGAAGAGCATCATCATCACCGTTTCCTCGGATGAAGCTAATCGGCGCCACCAAAGAGGTTGTACATTAATCGCCACATTTTCTTCTTGATTCGATCTCACAGTGCTGCCGGCGCTCGGTCCCGAGCCGACACGGCGTGGCTCCATCCAGGGCGGTGTCACCGGCCACTTCCTCCACGGCGTCACTCCCTCGGCGGCGACGTCCACATTAGTAGGAGCTGCTGCTACTTTAGCTCTCGCTCGCGCTGCAGCTCTGATCTTGCTCTCGGTCCCCTGTCTGGTCTGCTCTTGCTCTTGCTCTTGCCCGCGCTATAGCTCTCGCTCTTGCTCTTGCTTACGATGCTGCTCCGATTTAGCTACACTTCAGTCGACTGAATCGACTTTTGTCTCAGTCGAT
>LR738714.1:103949218-104032308 GCA_902687465.1 Secale cereale | reverse complement strand
AGAGGTACCCCACTATCTATCTTAGGGTTCAGGGTGGGGGCTGTGGTGGGGCAGTGGCATGGGGATCGCCGAGGAAAAATCTCGGCAAGGGGGGGGGGCTACAGGGATGACCGGGGCGGCGACGGACCGGCGATGGGGAGTGTTTTTCGGGCGGGTGGGGCGGCGCACCGCCGGCCGCGGGCGGCGGGGGCGGCTGTTTGGCCAGTGGTGGCTGGCGGCTCAGGGGGTGGAGGTTGAAGATGAACTACAGGCCCTTGATTTCATATCCAACGGCTGCAAAATGGACTGACCAGAGATGAAAAGGTCAGTCGGCTGACGTGTAGGCTCACCTCTAGTGCGTTCAGTTTTGACACCGAAAATCAGTTTCGACAGTAAAATTCAGTTTCGACAGCAAAAATAGAATTTCGACAGTTATATTCAGTTTCGACAGCAAAATTCAGTTTCGACAGTTAAGTTCAATTTCGACAATTAAATTAAGTTTCGATAGTTAAGTTCAGAGATGAGCGGCTGATGTATACATCTCACACTTTGTGGTTATGTATTTTACGTCATCTATCGGAGACGCTATTAGAACTCCACTCAGGTTAATGTTGTCTCTCTTGTCTTGCTTCAGCCTCGGCGTCGTACAACTCACCGGAGCTGCTCGAACGACAAAACCCTCCATCACAGCGGAGCAGTACCTCGGGCTCCATCTCCAGACGCCTAAGATCTTCTCCCCCTCCTCCGACAGCCAAGTCAGCCGGAGCATCCACATTGGCCAACCCAATCACGCCGAGATCGACATGGCTTCGCCAAAGAGGTTGTACACTTCTCGTGGTTTGACTTAATCTCACCATGCTTCTTTGCATCCCGTGATCTTCCAATTCTTGTGAACCAAACACCCAGATTGGCAGAAATCCTGTGTTTTTAAATTCTCTGTTTTGCACGTGCATTCCTATCCTATTCCTATCTATTTCCTATCCCTGCATTGTTAGAATCCTCAAATTCAAACAAGCCCTTACACAATTACTTCTGTTACAGATATGTGTCAAAGAAAATCTTATGTGGTCTGTCCTGCTCCTGCGGTGCTGTGTTCCACCCCAGCTCAGCTGCGCCAACGACAGAAGGGTTCACCACAGCAGGGATCCGCTCTCCAGACTATCTTTCGCCGCCTCAGATCTTCTTCCCCGCCGCCGGCCGCCACGAAAACAGCATTACCATCATCAACTGAGCAGATGACCTTGAGGACTACACGATTCCGCAAGAGAGGTCGCACTCATCCGTGTCTGCTTACGTTATGCATTGCTTAATAAGATGACATGCTACTTTATCGTTGTGTTCACCTATTAGACTCCGACTCAGGTCCAAACTTATGCTGAAACTTGAGTTTTTAAATGGTTCTGGGGTACATATTGGGCCAGCAATTAGTACTATCTGTCTACTATCTGGTTAATCTCGGGTGTCTACAATGAGTTTCATGTTTATCTACCTGCTATCATTGGTTTTGGGTCTATCCACAGTTTGCTACCTTCACTCTGGATTTGTGCATGCACTCCTTACATAATCTCACTATGTTTTATTCCTATGCATGTCAGTTATTGTACACAATGGAACTGAACATGTAGAGCAAAAGAGACGAGCCTTGCGTGGCAATAAAATTTCATGCAGACGTCGCTCCATGGTGGGCGCAAAGGCAGCCCCCTCCACCCATTTCGGATCATAATCAAGAGGAAGATAACTCCTGAGAGGAGGATTCAGAGACATATGACCTGTCCTATCCCCCCCGAGGTGCATGCTCTAACTTGGTAGGGTTAGGTTGCTCATATTGTGCGTATGTTATCTTGCATTGCTATGTCATTTGCTTAGTTTAGACATGATTTGTGTGAATGCCACCTGTTTAGTGTCTAATTACCATATATGTGAATTATGCAATGCCATCTTTTTGCAAGACTTTATATATGTGAATTATGCAATGCTATCTAGTTGCAAGGCATTATATATTTGAATTATGCAATGCCATGCTGCTTAGCCAAGCGTCATATTTGTGAATTATATCATGCCGTCCCTTTTTTGTATTTCTCATTGCTTTTGTCAACAATGTTTGTCTATTCAACTGCTCTTCCTGTGCATCAGACATTTGAATTGCTGATGGAGAAAATGAAAACAAGGTGTTCAGAGCAGACAATGCTACCTGGTGAAGCAGATATGTTGCTGGTTACAGATAGCTCTTCAGAGGAGGATTCAGAGGTAGATGACCAGTCCTATTATCCCCCTGAGGTGTATGCTCAAACTTGGCAGGGTTATATTACTCATATCATGCATATGATGTATTGCAATGCTTAGTTTTTACATCGTATACACGATACTGAATGCCATCTCCTTAGTTGACACATCATATACGCGATTGCCCTCTGCTCACTTCCTTAGTATATAAATCATATATTTGAATTATATCATGCCATGATGTTTACATAGACAGCATGTATCTGAATTATGGCATGCCAACCAATTTTCTAAAGACACAATATAGTTATATCATCTCATCTTGTTCACATAGTCATCATATTTTGAATTATGTCATTTTATTCGTGAATTATCATGCCATCATGTTTCCATCGACATCATGTTTGTGATTTATGGCATGCTAACCACTTCAATAGTCAGATCGTATAGTTATATCATGTCATCCTGTTTACATAGTCATCATATTTTGAAGTATGTCATTCTAACCTGTTTAGTTAGCCATCATACATGTGAAATTGTGTCATGCTATCCTATTTAATTAGCCATCATATATTTGAAATTATGTCCTGCTATTCTGTTTGGTTAGACAACATAAATTTGAATTATTTCATGCCTTGATTTCTTCCCTACTATCCATTGCATCTGTCTATCTTACAATGTCTGTATATTCAATTACTTTTCTTGTTTATTAGCCATTTCAATTGGAGGGGGTGATGGCAGTATCTGTGGGAGTAAAAACACGGTCTTCCGAAAATATTGTGCCACCTATCGACGGAGATAGAACCACGGTTGTACTTGCCCAAGAACCAGCCCCACCATGCATAATCCAGACTCACGCAGATTGTACCCCTACCCAGTTGGACAGAGAACCAGCTACACCCCTTCTAACCGCAACCCTGGCATATAGTAACCCAGTTCCCGTTGACACAACACCGTCTCCACCACAGAGCACCCAAACACGAGCAGTTAGTAAGGCAACTGCAGTTCCCAAAGCACAAGGACCACCACTCCGAACCTTAAGTCAACACTTAAAGCGTAAGAATAATTGTTCTTAGGTCAGGTTCCGTAGCTATGGTTCATACTACTTTGCTCTTGCATCACTGTATTTACTCATACCAACTAATTTCAAATTTGAAGGATGCAATTGAAACTCCAATGGCGCAACAGGTATGTTTTAAACCTGGTTCTTTAACATGTTTGCTGTTGTAACTTGCTCTATTTTGATTTCAGTTTCAATTGAATAAACAGTTATGTTCTCATGCCATGCACATTACAAGTGTTGTTATTACTGTGTAGATTCCCACAATTATATTCTTTCTATGCTGCTTTGTCTTAAATAGATATGATTCGAACTGTATCTATCTTGATTTGGCAACATAAACTAGAATGATATAGACCATAGAGTGACCATACTACATAGATATATGTTTGTTTCATGATGTTATCCTGTCCACCTTACTACCGAACTGGTTTACCAAAATGAGTTTCATATACTACATTGTAAATCTGTGATGTGTTTGTTTGTTTCTCCTTTAGAACGCGATAAAATATTGGAGAAGAGTACCCCGTTATGCAATGGTAAAGGAAGTAATGCAGATCAGGTTCAAGATAGTGAGACATCCCTATTGTTCTCCAAGAAAGCTGATAAAACTATATTAAAGACAGTGAGACAACCCCAAAGTCATGTCTTGATATAGTGTCCGAGTTACTGGCTACTAATGCTGGCACCAGCTCTTCGAACTTGCTGCCTGAATCAGTTCGGCTTCTTGAGTCTCAACTTCAAATTGAAAGACATCGATCAGATGTTATGAGACAGGAAGACGAAGGACTGAGGAAGTCCCTGCATAATTCAGATGCACACTTTCTGGTGCAATAACAAGTGTTGGAGGATTTAAGCGCCAAACAAGAGAAAGTTAATAAGCTTGCTAAGCATCTTGCCAGCATTATGGGTTTCCAGGATATTGTTTCTTGAGCTCTTCTGAAATGGTTTCAGTTCTGAACTTATTTTGCTGCAGCGTTTATATGCTGCTTTGTTCCCTATATTTGCACTGGTGGCGAACTTTGATGCCCAGTGGATGTAATATGTGTAATAGCCATGATAGCCTAGCGTAAGTTGCTTGCCTATTTATTTCCTTATTGTCTTGTTTATTTGTTTTCTTGTAGTCAATGCAGTTCTTTTTCCACGGTTTGCTAGTGGCCGCAATAGCCTATTTTTTAAAACTAGGCCACATTAACCATGGGCTACATATTTACTGTAGTTAACATGGGCCTCTTGTGGGCCGTAGAAACAATGGGCCTTCTAAGGGCCGTAGAAACTACGGGCCTTCTACGGGGAAAAGAAACAATGGGTCTTATAAGGGCCGTAGACACAATGGGCCTTCTACGGGCTGTATGATCGGTTGGCCAAACATGGGCCAATAACAAACCACATTATGGCCGTAAATGGGCTAGAGTTGAAATCGTCCGTTCATGGGCGGACCATAACGGGCCGTCGTTAATCGGCTGTATTTGATGACGCTATATAAACGGGCCAACGTATTAACGGGCCACAAACGGGCCGACTGTAACCACGGGCTGAATTTGGCCCACAAGCAGAAAATGACAGTAAGAGGCCTAAAGTAAACGAATGCTAGAAATGAGCCTAAGAATACATGGGCCCTGAGAAGGCCGAAAGATAACATGGGTTGGGAACGGCCCAACGGAATAATGGGCCGTTAATGGGTATAAAGTGAAACACTATTCAATATGGGCCAGTTTTACCATGGGCCGATAATGGGCCGAGGGTTACTAAGGACCTCATATGGGCCGAAAGACGTCATGGTCCATACATGGGCCGGAAGTTAAAACGGGCTAGAATTATATTGGACGGCCCAGATGATGCTACTAGGCCTAATTCGAATAGGCCATAAACGGGCCTTGGGTTAGCGGGCTGTAAATGGGCTATATGCGAACAGGCCATTAACAGGCTTGCCGTGGGCCGGCCCGTCACCTTTTGACCAAGTCGAACGGGCCGGCCTTTTCACAGGAATGGGCCTCTGTTGGGCACTGTTCAATATGGGCCAGTTTTACCACGGACCGTTAATGGGTTGAGGGTTGCTAAGGGCCTCATATGGGTCGAAAGACATCATGGGCCATACATGGGCCAGAAGTTAAAATGGGTTGGAATTATATTGGACGGCTCAAATGACGCTACTGGGCCTAATTCGGATAGGCCGTAAACGGGCCCTGGGTTAGCGGGCTGTAAATGGGCTATATGCAAACAAGCCGTTAACAGGCTTACCGTGGGCCGCCCCGCCACCTTTTGACCAAGTCAAATGGGCTGGCTTTTTCATAGGAATGGGCCTCTGTTGGGCCGTGCCACGTGTCGACGTATCATAGGCGCTTTTGGTCCAATGAGTGGATGACATCTATCCCAACGGTGAGCTGACACATGTTTCCTCCACCCAATGATGATTTTACACGTGGAAAATCCCCATTGGTTGGTGTTGTTAACGGGTTATCGGATCCAAAACCGGACCCGATAGCTTAACGGCGTTCCGTTACGATGGATGCCACGTGTCGGTCACCCTTGACGAAAGCACTTCTGTGACACGCGATTTATCGTCATGGAAGTGGACATTTCCGTGATGATCCTTTTGGTAATGTCATGGAACACTTCTACGACAGCACATGTATGACTGTATTCATTCTGTCATAAATTTGTCATGGATGTACATGCATGACAGAAAACGTGACCTACTGTGACAAACACGTATCATCACAGAAGTGTATTTTTTTAGTGTATTGATACTAGCTTTGTTACTTTCGTTATAGCTACTGTCACCATCACTACAAATCTGCTACCATTACTTGTGCTACTATTACCGATACTTCCATAATAATTTGCTACTAAATACTTTGCTGCAGATATTCAGTTTTCCAGGTGTGGTTGAATTGACAACTCGGCTGCTAATACTTGAGAATATTCTTTGGCTCCCCTTGTGTCGAATCAATAAATTTGGTTTGAATACTCTACCCTGGAAAACTGTTGTGATCCCATATACTTGTGGGTTATCAAGACCTTTTTATAGCGCCATTGTCGGGGAGCATAGCTCTATTCTCTAAGTCACTTGGGATTTATATATTCTGATCATTATGAAGAATCTGAAGGATGATAGAACCAAGATCGTTCCCTCTAGAACGAGGGGAGGTAAGGAACTGCCATCTAGCTCTGCACTTGATTCACCATCCGTTTTGAGTAAACTTGCGACACCTACACCTGCTATTGATTCTAATATGTCGCATGTTATTGATGATGCCACTTCTATTATGAATGATACTTATAATGCTAAAACTATGCTTGTTGGAACTGTGCCATTGGATGAATTACTTGATAAACATCTTGCTAGAGCTAGTACTATCGATTAGGCTAAAGATGATGATTTCTGAAACAGATGAAATTACTGATACTGAGAACTTTGAAACACTTGTTAGACATACTTCCCCTAGATATGAATTGCCTATTGTGCATGAGGGATATGTTATGGAAGGAGAAGTAGCTAGAGACTTCCTTGCTTGTGAGGATATGAATGATCTTTAGAAATTAGTACGCAAGTGGAAAGAAAAATCTTTGAATGTTAGAATGCAATATGATCCTGAATTTGCTACTTCACCTATCCGTGTTACTGATAAGGATTATGAATTCTCTGTTGATCCTGAGTTAATTACTTTAGTTGAATCTGATCCTTTTCATGGTTATGAATCTAAAACTGTTGTGGCACATCTTACTAAATTAAATGATATAGCCACCCTATTTGCTCATGAGGAAAAAATCATCTATTATTATATTCTTAAGTTGTTTCCTTTCTTATTAAAGGGTGATGCTAAGTTATGGTTCATTTCTCTTGCTCCTGGTTGTCTGCGTAGTCCCCAGGATATGATATACTACTTCTCTGCAAAATATTTTCTTGCTCATAAGAAACAAGCTACCTTACAGGAAATATTTAATTTTGTGCAATTTGAAGAAGAGAGTCTCCCACAAGCTTGGCGGAGGCTTCTCCAATTACTTAATGCTTTGCCTGATCATCCTCTCAAGAAGAATGAAATACTTGATATCTTTTATAATGGACTAACCGATGCTTCTAGGGACCACCTAGATAGTTGTGCTGGTTGTGTTTTCAGGGAACAAACTGTTGAGCAAGCTGAAAAGTTATTGAATAATATATTGAGTAATGATAATGATTGGACTCTTCCCAAACCAACTCCGAAGCCAACTCCGAAGAAAAGAGGTATTCTATTTCTCAGTCCTGAAGATATGCAAGAGGCAAAGAAATCTATGATAGAAAAAGGTATTAAAGCTGAAGATGTTAAGAATTTACCACCTATTGAAGAAATACACAGTCTTGATAACCTGACACAGGTAGTAGAGGTAAATTCTCTCTATAGATTTGATGAAGGTGATATTCCTCATAATAAGTCTGCTAGCCAATGCTTAGATGAGTTATATAATTTCATTGTTAAACAAGAAAACTTCAATGCTTATGTTAGTAGACAACTGAAACGTAATGCTTATATGCTTGGACGCTTGGGTGATCATGTGACTAGAACTTCTAATGATCTTAAACTTATTAGTATACATGCTTCCATGGTTACCACTCAAGTAGAACAAGTACTTAAGGCACAAAATGATTTGCTTAATGAGATGAATAGTAAGAATAATGATAATGCTGTTATGGTTGCAACTAGAGGTGGTAAAGTGACCCAGGAACCTTTGTATCCCGTGGGACATCCTAAGAGAATTGAGCAAGATTCTCAGAGAATTAATACTGATAAACCTAGTCCTAGTAATAAGAAAACTGATAAGACTTTGTCTGGTTCTAGTGAACTTGTTATCGATACACCTGAGAATCCTAATAATATTTCTATTTCTGATGCTGAGACACAATCTGGTAACGAACATGAACCTAGTGATAATGTTAATGATGATGTTCATACTGATGTTCAACCTAGTAATGATAATGCTGTAGAGATTGAACCTGCTGTTGATCTTGATAACCCACAATCAAAGAATCAACGTTATGACAAGAGAGACTTCATTGCTAGGAAATACGGTAAAGAAAGGGAACCATGGGTTCAGAAACACATACCCTTTCCTCCTAAACCATCCAAGAAAAAGGATGATGAGGATTTGAACACTTTTGTGAGATGACTAGACCTATCTTTTTGTGTATGCGTTTGACTCATATGCTTCAAAAGTCCCCTTATGCCAAATATATGAAAGAAATTGTTACTAATAAAAGAAAGATACCGGAAGCTGAAATTTCCACCATGCTTGCTAATTATACTTTTAGGGGTGGAATACCAAAGAAACTTGGGGATCGAGGAATACCTACTATACCATGCTCCATTAAAGGAAACCATATTAAAACTGCTTTATGTGATCTTGGAGCCGGTGTTAGTGTTATGCCTTTCTCTTTATATCGTAGACTTGCTTTGAATAAGTTGACACCTACTGAAATCCCTTTGCAAATGGCTGATAAATGAACTGCTATACCTACCAGTATTTATGAGGATGTGCCTGTTGTGGTTGCAATCATTACTATCTTAACGGACTTTGTTATTCTTTATATTCCCGAGGACGACAGTACGTCGATTATCCTTGGTAGACCCTTTTTGAATACTGCATGGGCTGTTCTTGATTGCAACAAAGGTAATGTCACTTTTCATGTAAATGGTAATGAGCATATAGTACACTTTCCGAAGAAAAAACCTCAAGTTAATTGCGTCAATTCTATTGGAAAAATTTCAACTATTGCTATTGGAGGTTTTGAATTCCCTCTTCCTACTGTTAAGAAGAAATATGAATTCTTATTGTTGGGGATATGCATATCCCCATTGAGGTAACCTAGTGTTATTCGAAAATTCTCCGATTTTATGTTATTCGAAAGAAGTTTGTTAATGAGAATTGGTCAACCTCGTTGACAGATTCCTTTTGATGAGCATGAGATGGATGAATTTAGAGAACACCATCTTCTGTACCCAACTTTTACTTTATTTTATTTAGATTAAATAAAGCAAAAATAGTATTATTCGTCTATTTTATGAATTATCGGTGCAATAAAAAATTTCCTAAAAATAAAAGTTCTCCAAATGCCCTCAAAATTTAATATGATTTTTTCTAGAATATTTTAAGATTTTTGGCACTTAGAATGCACTAGGGGGCTGCACTAGTGGGCCACAAGGGTGGACGACGCGCCCTACCCCCCTGGGCGCGCCCCTGTCCTTATGGGCCCCACGTGGCCCCCTTCCACTTATTCCAGCATCCATCCTCTCATTCTTCCTCCAGAAAAAATCATTCACCAGCTCAAACCCGTGTTCTAGCTCATCTTGTTGCCATTTCCGATATCCTTGCTCAATTCATCACTTGCAAAACTGCGGGACTGTTCTTCGGTATGTGACTCCTCCAATGGTCCAATTAGTTTTTTTCTAGTGCTTTATTTATTCAAATTCTTGCTGCTGTGGTGACCTTGTTCTTGAGCTTGCAAGTCAAATTTATATAGTCCAAAGTAGCTTTGATGCATGATATAGCCTCTAGACACTTTTAGGAGTAGTTGCTATCAACTTTGTTGAGTGGTTCACTTTTATTTTGAGTCACTAAAATTTCAGAATTTTTTTAGAGAGAGAAAATGTCTAGGAAAATATATCAAGGTGGCTCTTCAAGAAAGCAAGCACCGAGGCTCGCGATTCGCGAACCGGACCTCGAACCACCAAGGGATGCTCAAGTACGGCCTTGTGAATGGCCGTTGGATAAATTTATGATTCGCGCAGGTAAGGATGAGTTTGACGTGTACGTACAAAATGCTGGCCTTGAGGACTTCCTGTCAAATAAGTGCCTGCAATACTATCACCTCACTGATTCCTTTGTGCGGAGGTTTGAGTTTTCATCTAAGCACAATACTTATACTGTCTTGTTTGATCTTTATGATGAATCTTATACTATGGACCAGAAATATTTTAGTGAAGCATGTAAAATCCCGTAGTGGGGTAGTCTCAATTATCCTCACAAATCCGAGTACCGTGATTTCCTCGATAGCATCACCGTGGGGGAAACTATAAACATTACACAAGCCACCATAGGGAGCATTCGCTTTCTTGCTGTACATTATTTTGCTCTCTTCATAGGTAGATGCATTGATGGTAAACATGATCATAGCCACCTTTGTGTTCTAGATCTTAGTGTCCTTAAGTGTGCGGTGTTAAGTGATAAGTGCTATAACTTGGGGGCTATTATTGCTAGGAGGTTACATCATAATGCTAAAGATGGAGATTTATTTGGAGGGATTTATGCAACTCGCTTAGCTAATTATTTAGGTGTACCCATAAGAGGATATGATATTGAGTTGCCACCTTCTTTTCTAGATTATGAAGCTATGATACATTATCAGTTTCTCGAGAGGAATGAGCAGCACCTTCAGTACCGACTAATCTTTGACAAATGGCGTTCCGTCCATATTACTCTTCCTGCTCCTGCCTTCTTTGACTTTCAGGTGAAAGGGAGATACTTGATAACCAAAGAGGAGGCGAACGCAAATGAGAGAGAGGCGGAGACCGCCCACCTACAAGAAGAAGCTCGCCAAGCAGTAGCCTCTGCAGCACAGTACAACCCCAACTATGGTTTCTGATATCATCCAGGCCAGTGGTGGCCCTAGACCAACTTAGGCAAAAGCCTAAGCTTGGGGGAGCACGTATTCCTCACCGACATTACATTCATGTTCACATATTCATTCCAGTTGTCGGTGTTCATACTTTTTCATTGCATTATCCATGTTAGTTTATTTCTCTCGCTTTTTTCTTGTGTGTTTGAAAAACTTTAGAAAAACCAAAAATATTTCTTGCTTCTTTTTTTCCTTTCTTTCTAGTTATTTTCTTAGTAGTTTGTAGTATTAAAAGAAAATCCAAAAAGATTTCTTGTTCTTCTTTTGTTTGTTGCGAGCTTTCCCGTGGAAATAGTTTTTTTTTCTCGTTCTTGTTTTGACCTCTTCAGAAAAACAAAAACTCCAAAAATATTTTAGTGTGTTTCTTTGAAATCCTTTTCTTTTCCTTTGGGGGTCGAGAGGAGAAGACCATGATGAAAATGATGAGTGGCACTCATATGCCTTATTGTTGATCTAACAAAGAGCCCATATTTCCTTGTCTTCTTCTTTGAATAAATGTTGCATATTCCATCTTAGTCCAATGCACGTGCACTATTGTTATTATTCACACCGTTCGGTCGTGGAAGTGAAAGGCAATAATGACGATATATGATGAAATGATTGAGATGTTGAAAAGCTGGTATGAACTCGACCTATTTTGTTTTTGTAAATATGATTAGCTTGCCATTCCTGATTCAGCCCATTATGAATGAAACATGTTTGCAATGACAATTAGAGATTATAGTTACTCATGCCATGCTTACTGAGCTAGGAGTTTATAACGGTTTACCTTGCGTGCCAACATGCTTTTAAAATGGCTATGATGTGGTATGATAGGATGGTATCCTCCTTTGAATGATTTAAGTAGCTCGACTTGGCACATGTTCGCACATGTAGTTGAAACAAAATCAACATAGCCTCCATGATATTTATGTTCATGGTAATTTATATCCTACTCATGCTTGCACTCAATGTTGGTTAATCTCAAGGCATGTTTATGATCGTTGTTTCTCTCTAGCTGGTCGCTCCCCAGCCTCTTTCTAGCCTACACCTGTATTAAGTGGGAATACTGCTTGTGTATCCACTTCCATAAACCCAAAGTTGTTCCATAAGAGTTTACCATACCTACCTATATGTGGTATTTGCATGTGCCTAAACCTTCAAATATAATTCTGTTTTGTACGCCCAAATCGCTCATGTGGCGACTGGGGGCTGTCTTTATCTTCCATGCTAGGTGGGTTATTCTCACGATGAGTGGACTCGACTTGTCATTCATGAGAAAATGGCTGGTAATTGGGATACCCAGTCCCATGCTCAGAATCAAATCAAAATATAATTAAACAATGCTCCCCCAGGGCTGTTGATGGCTTGGACGGTATCCATTGTTTCGGATAAGCCGAGGAGGGTGTTTGATGGTGGAGGGGGAGTAAAACTTTACCATCCCGATTACCGCCTATAATGTATGTAGCATGGAAGATATTGAAAACTCTTGGTTGTAGCATTGACAAAGAAAGCATACTGCTCAAAATTATATTCATCTCTAATTTAAAAACTTGAGCTCTGGCACCTCTGCAAATCCTTGCTTCGCTCTGTGAAGGGCCTATCTATTTACTTTTATTGCTGAGTCATCATCCTCTTATGAAAAGCACCAGTTGGAGGCCCCTATGTCATTTATATGCTTTGTTATTGATTAACATTGAGTATGAGTGTGACTGGATCTCTTTCACCATGAATTACAATGTCTAGTAAGTCCTTGATCTTCTTATGTGCTCTGTATTAATGTTTTGCGGTCTCAGAAAGCGCTAGCGAGATACCACTTTGTCATATTATATGATGATTGTTTTGAAAAAGTGTTGTTATCCGAGATTTATTATTATTGCTCGCTAGTTGATTATGTCATTGATATGAGTAAACATGATACCTAAATGTTATTGCGAATATGGTTAGTTCATAATCTTTGCAGAAAACTTGAATGCTGGCTGCTGGCTTTACGTATTTGCAATAACAAGATCAAATAGAGTTTGTAAAAGTTTTTCTTTGTCACTTTTAGTTTATCAACTGAATTGCTTGAGGACAAGCAATGGGTTAAGCTTGGGGGAGTTGATACGTCTCCGTCGTATCTACTTTTCCAAACTCTTTTGCCCTTGTTTTGGACTCTAATTTGCATCACTTGAATGTAATTAACCCAGACTGACGCTGTTTAGAATAGAATTGCCTTGGTGTTACTTTTGTGCAGAAATGAAAGTTGTCGGAATGACCTGAAACTTCACGGAGAATATTTTCAGAATATATAAGAAATATTGGCGAAAATAACTAGCGGAGGGGGCCACACCATGTCCACAAGGGTGGGGGAGCCCCCCTTATGGCACGCCCCCTACCTTATGGGCCCCCGTGGACCTTCCTCAATGCCAACTACAACTCCAAAATCAGAGAGAAGATCCCATCATGTTTTATGATATGGAGCTTCCACCACCTCATATTCATCATTGGGAGACCTGATCTGGAGACCGTTCGGGGCTTCGGAGAGTGGAGATCGTCGCCGCCGTCATCACCAACCATCCGCCATCACCAATTTCATGATGCTCACCGCCATGCATGAGTAATCCCATTATAGGCTTGCTGGACGGTGATGGGTTGGATGAGATTTATCATGTAATCGAGTTAGTTTTGTTAGGGTTTGATCCCTAGTATCGACTATGTTCCGAGATTGATGTTGCTATGGCTTTGCTATGCTTAATGCTTGCCATTAGGGCCCGAGTGCCATGATGTTAGATATGAACCCATTATGTTTTCATGAACATATTTGTGTTCTTCATCCTATCTTGCACGTCAATAGTCACCTACTATGTGTTATGATCCGGCAATCCCAGAGTGACAATAGCCGGAACACTTCCCAGTGATGACCATAGTTTGAGGAGTTCATGTATTCACTAAGTGCTATTGCTTTGGTCCGGTACTCTATTAAAAGGAGGCCTTAATATCCCTTAGTTTCCATTAGTACACCACTGCCACGGGAGGGTAGGACAAAAGATGTCATGCAAGTTCTTTTCCATAACCATGGATGACTATATTCGGAATACTGCCTACATTATATTGATGAATTGGAGCTAGTTCTGTGTCACCCTAAGTTATAAGTCCTACATGATGAATATTATCCAACACCTATCATTTCCTATCCATTGCCTATGAGTTCGTTCCATATTGATACTTGCTTTGTTACTTTCGTTACTGCTGCTGTCACCATCACTACAAAATTGCTACCGTTACTTTTGCTACTGTTACCGTTACTTCCATACTAATTTGCTACCAAATACTTTGCTTTAGATATTAAGTTTTCTAGGTGTCATTGAATTGACAACTCAGCTCCTAATACTTGATAATATTCTTTGGCTCCCCTTGTGTCGAATCAATAAATTTGGGTTGAATACTCTACCCTCGAAAACTATTGTGACCCCCTATACTTGTGGGTTATCAGAGCTGATGGCGGTCGATGGCGCAATGGCCGCTGTGCGTGTTGACCTGGAGGAACACCTCGCCTCCACCGCCGCCAACTTGGTGCATGCTCTGGCCCAGATGAAGTTCCCCAACGACTACCCCCAGGACTTACCAGGTATGATCTGACCAGCTCCATCTTACCAATACCACTTGGAATGGCTATGTTTTGTATAGTTGATGTATTTAGCATGTTCCTACATTGTTTATTTGAGTACTGCACACTGTGTGATGTTCAAATATTAACTGTCCAACTCAATTTCACCAATACCGGCAACAAACTTACAACACATGACTTAGGATATCAGTAGAGATGCTGCTCATTTGCTATTTTTGGTGGATGCTAACCCTGTTGTAGCTAACATGCGTGTCCATGTACTTACGCAGGGTCATACTGGGCGATGCTGTTGTTTGCCATCGAGGTTAGCTGCATCCCATGTCTTACAATATTTCACATCATTTGTGCAATTGCAGTTTAACTTCTAACATTTACTGGTTGCCTGTAGGTACACATGTCAGCGACACTAATCCATGCTTCGACCTGCAGGAACAACTCGCCTCCGCCCCGCTGACTTTGGGCGGGCTCTGGCCAAGATGAAGTGCCCCAACAACTACCTCTCAGGACTTACCAAGTATGAACTCACCTGTCCAATCTTACCAATACCAGTTGCATTTAATGGCTATTTTTTGTACGATTGATGTATTAACGATGTTGTAGTAAACATGCCTAAGATGTTTTAGCTATTTTCCCTACCTTTTTATAGACAACCGGGACATTCTCTGCTCTGGCAGCACCTTCCTTGCGATGTTTAACTCTGCCAAATGCATTTTTATCAGTATTGGTTTCAATGGCTATTAAGCCTGTTGCAATTATCTGCTATATCCATTTTTAACAGTTGTATTTCAATGGCTACAAACTTACAAAACATGACTTAGGATGGTGTTAAGCCTGTTGCAGTTAACAATTGTATCCATTTTTTAATCTGTCCCTTTGCTAGTGTGCTACTCTCCGCAATGAAGATATACTAGAGATGTTGCCCATTTGCTGTTTTTAGTGGATGCTAACCCTGTTGTACTTAACATGCCTTTCCATGTACATATGGAGGGCCATAACGGCCGATGCTGTTGTTTCGGTCAAGTATAGCTGCATCCCATGTCTTACAGTATTTTACATCATTTGTGCAATTGCAGTTTGACTTCTACATTTACTTGCTGCTTGTAGGTACACATGTCAGCGACATTGATCCACTCTTCGACCCGGAGGAACACCTCACCTCCGCTGCGGCCAACTTAGGGCGGGCTCTTGTCTGTATGAAGTGCCCCAGCAACTACCCATCAGGAATTACCAAGTATGAACTCACCAGTAGAATCTTTCCAATACCAATTGCAATGACCATGTTTTGTATGGTTCATGTATTAAACATGTTGTAGTAAACATGCCTAGCCCGTCTTATCTATTTTCCCTACCTTTTTATAGACAACAGGGCCATTCTCTGCTCTAGTAGCACCTACCTTGCGATATTTAACTCTGACAATTTCATTTCTATCAGTACCAGTTTCAATGGATATACTAGGTTGTGTGTTGCAGTAAATAATTCTATCCATTTTTAATCCGTCACTTTGCTACCGTGCTACTCTTTCGCAATGAACATATCACTACGGATGCTGCCGTTTTATTACCATTTACTATTTTTGGTGGATGTTAACCCTTTTGTAGTTAACATTGGCTTTCCATGTACTTACACAGGGCTACAATAGGCGATGCTATTTTTGCCGTCGAGGTTAGCTATATCCCATGTCCTATACACCATCTTTTCCTAAATATAAGTATTTTTGGAGATTCCAATATAGACTACATACAGAGCAAAATGAGTGAATCTAGATTCTAATCTAAACTATGTCTATAATTCTATATACATCCGTATGTAGTTCATATTGAAATCACTAAATATACTTGTACTTACAAACTTAGGTAGTTGTATTTTACATCATTTGTGCAATCTCAATTTAGCTTCAATTTACTAGTTGCTTGTAGGTACATAGAGCGGTACTGATCCATGCTTCGACCCCTTTTGCATATGGGGCAATGAGATATTCATGAACAAGCGTCAAGTGAGGAAACTAAGAAAGATTGTTAGGCAAAAAATGGGTGATAGGAATTAAGTTCTTTATTTACACTTTGTCGTATACAACAATGAACTTTAGGATGGCAAGTAATGTGTTGCCTTTCCCCCCTGCCCGCAACGAGTTACTCTATTAGACCTGAGCATCTAAAATTGTTCTATTTTCAATGGTTTCTCAAGCTATTTACTGATGATTACCTTGCAAACTACATGACCGGAGTGGAGGCAACTAAGGTTAACGTATATAATTCATGCTACCATGATAATGCTCTGAAGTTTTCCTGAAGTCGGTGAAGGATGGACGGGCGATTGTCACAGGGGGTTGGACAAAAGTTGTCCGTGCCTATGGCATCCGTGAGGGCACATTATGGGCATTCCCCTTCTTCAATTCCATCGGCAGCCAAAACAATTTACACTTGTCTCATCACCTTTACCGCCTCTAAATATTGTGGTTCATCATAGTTAATTGCTGTCTAATCCTGTAATTACTGAACATAATGTACCGAGAATTTTATTTATGGATTGGTTGTTGAACCATTGTGCTGAAAATTTGAATTCCACATTTCATATTTCAAAATTTCCAATTAGAATAATAAATTACAAGGAAAAAATAAAATTATACAGGAGCGAATAAAATAATGTGCACATGGTTAGAAAGAAAACAATGTGTGCGATGAAAAATAGAGAACAGACAGTTCTTTGACGTGAAACGTTTGCGATGCCCGAAGGACGCAAACACGGTTTCGTCTCATATGCATTTGCGATTCATGGTAACACGGCAAACGGTTCAAACCTGTGTGCGTGTGTGATAGGAATACCTATTGCACACAGTTGTGAAAATGGACATGTTGGCGTTAATAGAGGCACCAGACACATTTTACATTCTTGAAGTGTGTGCGATAATGTACCTATCGCAAGCACATCGGTAGATTAAATGTTGATGTCCACCTTTTTCACACGACTATAGCGACGTAGTCGTTTAGGATGTCTCTCAGATTATAAACGTATCGTCGAGACATAACGTGTGGGAGTGGGGTGACTTCTCATACGTTTATTATATGGCGATTGTCAGTAGCCACTCGCCTATCCCCGATGGTTTTGGGTCATGTGGGAAGGACCCCCTATCGCAATCACTCACTCGGCGACGGTTCAGAATGCCGACACGGAAAGGGGTTAAAAACCATTTGTGTAGCACGTTATGGTACCAGTGGTACAACACTACCTCCATCCCATTATATAAGATCTTATTACATCCAATATAATCGCATACTGGATGAATTAACATATTATATTATGGGGCGGAGGGAGTATGCATAAGCCATGGTATGAAACTAACCTCGATGGAAAACAACAGTCGTTCCCAATATTGTCCTGTGTAAGTACACTGAATGGCATGTTATGCACAACAAGCTAAACATCAACCAAATATATCCATGGTAGACAACATAATCTCCAAATGATAGCTTCAGTGTGCAAGTTTAAGCATGCTAGTTAAGCAAAACAAGAAGTGGAGAGGTTTCTTAACTGCAATAGGCCTAACATTTAAAAAGAAGGAAATACAGTCATTCAAATTGGTATCGTGCTAGTGTAAGTACACTAGTTATTGCTAAACAAAAATGGAACAGCATTTTAACTACAACATGCTTAACAACAACCAAATATTTTCATTCATAGTGGTATTGGTGAAACTGGTATCGATGAAATTGAACTGCACAGTTCATAGTTGCAAATATAGACCATCACACTGTAAATAACTGAAATAAACAAGGCATACGATGAACAACTAAATATAGCAATTGGAACTGGACATATGCTAAGTACAAACAACTGAACTACCAAAATCCTTTAGAAGACGCATATTCTCGCTAAAACATGCTTAACATCAACCAAATATAGTCATTCATATTGGCATTGTTGAAACTAGTATTGATAAAATTGAACTGCACAGTGCATACTTGCACATTGTGAATAATTGAAATAAAGAAGGCATTCTACGAACAACCAAAAATAGCGATCAAAACTATACATATGCTAACTACAAACAACCAAACAACCAAAAACCGTTAAAAGAGGTATATGCTTGCTACAACAGGCTTAACAACAAGCAAATATAGTCATTTATAATTGTACTGTTGAAATTGCAAAGAACGTACCTTGTGCTTAAACATCAAATTGTATAATTGAACATCACAATGTGAAAAAGAGGGGACATATTACCTACACCAGGCTTAACACGAAACAGATATGGTCGTTGAACTGGTATTGATGAAATTGTACTACATAGTAAATAGTTGACATATAGAGCATCACATTGTGAATAACTGAAATAAATAAGGCATACTGCAAACAAATAAATGTAGCAATTAAAACTGGACATATTATCACTACAAAAGGGGCTCAACAAAACAAAGCACGACAAAACAAATCATGGCTTTCCTCACTTGTCACAGATAGGCTCCTTCCCACTGGAAGAACACAGACTGTCAGTGCTGGGAAATGTAGTATTTCAGAAAAATTCCTACGATCACGCAAGATCTATCTAGGAGAAGCATAGCAACGAGCGGGGAGAGTGTGTCTACATACCCTCGTAGACCAAAAGCGGAAGCGTCTAGTGATGCGGTTGATGTAGTCAAACGTCTTCGCGATCCAACCGATCCAAGTACCGAATGTACGGCACCTCTGCGTCCAGCACACGTTTAGCTCGATGACGTCGCATGAGCTCTTGATCTAGTTGGGCGTCATGGGAGAGTTTTGTCAGCACGATGACGTGATGACGGTGATGATGAAGTTACTGGCGCAGGGCTTCGCCTAAGCACTGCAACGATATGATCGAGGTGTGTATCTGTGGAGGGGGCACCGCAAACGGCTAAAATCAACATGTGTGTCTATGGGGCGCCCCCTCCCCATGTATATAAAGGAGGGAGGGGAGGAGGAGGCGCGCCTAGGGGGGGCAATCCTACTCCAAGTAGGATTCCCCCCTTTCCTAGTCCTAGTAGGAGAGGGGGATGGAAGGGGAGGAGAAGAAGAAGGAAAGGGGCGGGGGCTAGTCCAATTCGGTTTGGGCTAGGGGGCCGCGCACCCCTAGCTAGCTGCACCTCCTCTTCCTCCAGTTTGGCCCATGAGGGCCAATAAACCCCCGGGAGGTTCCGGTAACCTCTCGGTACTCCGGTATTTATCCGATAACCCCCGGAACTCATCTGGTGTCCGAATATAACCTTCCAATATATGAATCTTTATGTCTCGGACATTCTGAGACTCCTCGTCATGTCCGTGATCACATCCGGGGCTTCGAACTACCTTCGCTACATCAAAACACATAAACTCATAATACTGACCGTCATCGAACGTTAAGCGTGCGGACCCTACGGGTTCGAGAACTATGTAGACATGACCAAGACTCATCTGCGGTCAATAAACAATAGCGTAACCTAGATGCTCATATTGGTTCCTACATATTCTACGAAGATCTTTATCGGTCAAACCGCATAACAACATACGTTGTTCCCTTTGTCATCGGTATGTTACTTCCCCGAGATTTGATCGTTGGTATCATCATACCTAGTTCAATCTCGTCACCGGAAAGTCTCTTTACTCGTTCTGTAATACATCATCTCGTGAATAACTCATTAGTCGTTTTCTTGCAAGGCTTATTATGATGCATATTACCGAGAGGGCCCAGAGATACCTCTCCAACACATGGAGTGAAAAATCCTATTCTCGATCTATGCCAACACCACAAACACCTTCGGAGACACCTGTGGAGCACCTTTATAATCACCCAGTTACGTTGTGACGCTTGATAGCACACAAGGTATTCCTCTGGTATTCGGGATTTGCATAATCTCATAGTCATAGGAACATGTATAATTCATGAAGAAAGCAATACCAGTAAAACTAAACAATCAAGTTGCTAAGCTAACGGATGGGTCTTGTCCATCACATCATTCTCCTAATGATGTGACCCCGTTGGTCAAATGACAACTCATGTTTATGGTTAGGAAACATAACCATCTTTGATCAATGAGCTAGTATAGAAGAGGCATACTAGGGACACTCTGTTTTGTCTATGTATTCAAGCATGTACTAAGTTTCCGGTTAATACAATTCTGGCATGGATAACAAACATTTATCATGATATAAGGAAATACAAATAACAACTTTATTATTGCCTCTAGGGCATATTTCCTTTAGTCTCCCACTTGAACTAGAGTCAATAATCTAGATTACATAGTAATGATTCTAACACCCATGGAGTCTAGGTGCTGATCATGTTTTGCTCGTGGAAGAGGCTTAGTCAATGGGTATGCAACATTCAGATCCGTCTGTATCTTGAAAATTTATATGTCTCCCTCCTTGACTTGATCGCGAATGGAATTGAAGCGTCTCTTGATGTGCTTGGTTCTCTTGTGAAACCTGGATTCCTTCGCCAAGGTTATTGCTCCAGTGTTGTCACAAAAGATTTTCATTGGACCCGATGTACTAGGTATTACTTCTAGATCAGATATGAACTCCTTCATCCAGACTCCTTCATTTGCTGCTTCCGAAGCAGTTTTGTACTCCGCTTCACACGTAGATCCCGCCACGATGCTCTGCTTGGAACTGCGTCAACTGAGAGCTCCACCGTTCAATAAAAATACATATCTGGTTTGTGACTTAGAGTCATCCTGATAAGTGTCAAAGCTTGAATGGACGTAACCATTTATGACTAGCTCTTTGTCACCTCCATAAATGAGAAACATATCCTTTGTCCTTTTTCAGGTACTTTAGGATGTTCTTGACCACTGTCCAGTGATCCACTCCTGGATTACTTTGGTACCTCCCTGTTAAACTTATAGAAAGGCACACATCAGGTCTGGTACACAACATTGCATACATGATAGATCCTATGGCTGAGGCATAGGGAATGACTTTCATTTCCTCTCTATCTTCTGCAGTGGTCGGGCATTGAGTCTTACTCAACTTCACACCTTATAACACAGGCTAGAACCCTTTCTTTGACTGATCCATTTTGAACTTCTTCAAAACTTTATCAAGGTATGTGCTTTGTGAAAGTCCAATTAAGCGTCTTGATCTATCTCTATAGATCTTGATGCCTAATATAAGCAGCTTCACCGAGGTATTTCATTGAAAAATTCTTATTCAAGTATCCCTTTATGCCATCCAAAAATTGTACATCATTTATAATCAATAATATGTCATCCACATATAATATCAGAAATGCTACAGAGCTCCCACTCACTTTCTTGTAAATACAGGCTTCTCCAAAAGTCTGTACAAAACCATATGCTTTGATCACCTCATCAAAGCGTATATGCCAACTCCGAGATGCTTGCACCAGTCCATAGATGGATCGTTGGAGCTTACACACTTTGTTAGCACGTTTAGGATCGACAAAACCTCCTGGTTGCATCATATACAACTCTTCTTTGAGGTATTCATTAAGGAATTGAATTTTGACATCCATTTGCCAGATTTCATAATCATAAAATACAACAATTGCTAACATGATTCGGACAAACTTAAGCATCGCTACGGGTGAGAAAGTCTCATCGTAGTCAACTCCTTGAACTTGTCGAAAACCTTTCGCAACAAGTCGAGCTTTGTAGACAATAACATTACCGTCAGCGTCGGTCTTCCTCTTGAAGATCCATTTATTTTCAATTGCTTGCTCATCATCGGGCAAGTCAACCAAAGTCCACACTTTGTTCTCATACATGGATCCCATCTCAGATTTCATGGCCTCAAGCCATTTTGCAGAATCTGGGCTCATCATCGCTTCCTCATAGTTCGTAGGTTCATCATGGTCTAGTAACATGACTTCCATAACCGGGTTACCATACCACTCTGGTGCGGAACGTACTTTGGTTGGCCTACGAGGTTCAGTTGTAACTTGATCCAAAGTTTCATGATCATCATCATTAGCTTCCTCGCTGATTAGTGCAAGAATCACTGGAACTAGTTTCTGGGATGTACTACTTTCCAATTCGGGAGAAGGTACAATTACCTCATCAAGTTCCACTCTCCTCCCACTCACTTCTTTCGAGAGAAACTCCTTCTCTAGAAAGGATCCATTCTATGCAACGAATATCTTGCCTTCGAATCTGTGATAGAAGGTGTACCCAACAGTTTAGTTTGGGTATCCTATGAAGACACATCTCTCCGACTTGGGTTCGAGCTTATCAGGTTGAAGCTTTTTCACATAAGCATCGCAGCCCCAAACTTTAAGAAACGACAACTTTGGTTTCTTGCCAAACCACAATTCATAAGGCGTCATCTCAACGGATTTAGATGGTGCCCTATTTAACCTGAATGCAGCTGTATGTAAAGCATAACCCCAAAACGATAGTGGTAAATCGATAAGAGACATCATAGATCACACCATATCTAATAAAGTACGGTTATGACATTCGGACACACCATTACGATGTGGTGTTCCGGGTGGCGTGAGCTGTGAAACTATTCCACATTGTTTCAAATGAAGACCAAACTCATAACTCTAATATTCGCCTCCATGATCAGATCGTAGAAACTTTATTTTCTTGTTATGATGATTCTCTACTTCACTCTGAAATTCTTTGAACTTCTCAAATGTTTCAGAATTGTGCTTCATCAAGTAGATATACCCATATCTGATTAAATCATCGGTGAAGGTAAAAAATATAACGATACCCGCCGTGAGCCTCAACACTCATCGGTCCACATACATCAGTATGTATGATTTCCAACAAACCAGTTGCTCACTTCATTGTTCCGGAGAATGGAGTTTTAGTCATCTTGCCCATGAGGCATGGTTCGCAAGCACCAACTGATTCATAATCAAGTGATTCCAAAAGTCTATCTGCATGGAGTTTCTTCATGCGCTTTACACCAATATGACCTAAACGGCAGTACCACAAATAAGTTGCACTATCATTATCAACCTTGCATCTTTTGGCTTCAATATTATGAATATGTCTATCACTATGATCGAGATCTAACAAGAATAGACCACTCTTCAAGGGTGCATGACCATAAAAGATATTACTCATAAAAATAGAACAACCATTATTCTCTTATTTAAATGAATAATCGTCTCGCAACAAACAAGATCCAGATATAATGTCATGCTTAACGTTGGCACCAAATACCAATTATTCGGGTCTAAAACTAATCCCAAAGGTAGATGTAGAGGTAGCATGCCGACTGCGATCACATCGACTTTAGAACCATTTCCCATGTGCATCGTCGCCTTGTCCTTAGCTAATCTTCGTTTAATCCGTAGCCCCTGTTTTGAGTTACATATATTAGCAACCGAACCAGTAGCAAATACCCAGGTGCTACTACAAGCATTAGTAAGGTACACATCAGTAACATGTATATCTAATATACCTTTGTTCACTTTGCCATCCTTCTTATCCGCCAAATACTTGGGGCAGTTCCTCTTCCAGTGTCCAGTCCCGTTGCAGTAGAAGCACTCAGTTTCAGGCTTGGCTCCAGATTTGGGTTTCTTCGCGGGAGTAGCAACTGCCTTGCTATTCTTCTTGAAGTTCCCCCTTCTTTCCCTTGCCCTTTTTCTTGAAACTAGTGGTCTTGTTAACCATCAACACTTGATGCTCCTTTTTGATTTCTACCTCTGCAACTTTGAGCATAGCGAAGAGCTCGGGAATTGTCTTCTGCATCCCTTGCATATTATAGTTCATCACGAAGCCTTTATAGCTTGGTGGCAGTGATTGAAGAACTCTATCAATAACACTATCTTCGTCAACTTTGCAACCAAGTTGAGTCATATGATTCTAGTACCCAGACATTCTGAGCAAGTGTTCACTGATAGAACTGTTCTCCTCCATCTTGCAGCTATAGAACTTATTGGAGACTTCATATCTCTCAATTCGGGCATTTGCTTGAAATATTAACTTCAACTCTTGGAACATCTCATATGCTCCATGATGTTCAAAACGTCTTTGAAGTCCCGATTCTAAGCCATAAAGCATGGCACACTGAACTATCGAGTAGTCAGCAGAACGAGCTTGCCAGACGTTCATAACATCCGGAGTTGCTCCTGCAGCAGGCCTGTCACCTAGCGGTGCTTCCAGGACATAATTCTTCTATGCAGCAATGAGATAATCCTCAATTTACAGACCCAGTCCGTGTAGTTGCTACCATCATCTTTCGGCTTAGCTTTATCTAGGAATGCATTAAAATTCAAGGGAACGGTAGCAAGGGCCATTGATCTACAACATTAAAGTTCAATTAATCATATTACTTAAAGAACTCCCACTTATATAGACATCCCTCTAGTCATCTAAATGATCACATGATCCAAATCAACTAAACCATGTCCGATCATCACGTGAGATGGAGTAGTTTTCAATGGTGAACATCTTATGTTGATCATATCTACTATATGATTCATGCTCGACCTTTCGGTCTCCAGTGTTCCGAGGCCATGTCTGTACATGCTAGGTTCGTCAAGTTTAACCCAAGTATTCTGCATGTGCAAAACTGTCTTACACCCGTTGTATTTGAACGTAGAGCTTATCACACCCGATCATCACGTGGTGTCTCGGCACGACAAACTTTCGCAACGGTGCATACTCAGGGAGAACACTTGTACCTTGAAATTTTGTAAGGGATCATCTTATAATGCTACCGATGTACTAAGCAAAATAAGAAGCATAATAAGATAAACATCACATGAAATCAAAATATGTGACATGATATGGCCATCATAATCTTGTGCTTTTGATCTCCATCTCCAAAGCATCGTCATGATCTCCATCATCACCGGCTAGACACCATGATCTTCATCGTAGCGTCGTTGTCGTCTCGCCAACTATTGCTACTACTACTATCGCTAACTCATAGTGATAAAGTAAAGCAATTACATGGCCTTCGCAATTCATACAATAAAGAGACAACCATAAGGTTCCTGCCTATAACTCAATACGTCTTGACCATATCAGTTCACAACATGCCCGACAAAAGCAAGTTAGACGTCCTCTACTTTGTTGTTGCAAGTTTTACATGGCTGCTACAGACTTAGGAAGAACCGTTCTTACCTACGCATACAAGACCACAACGATTTTTCGTCAAATGTGATGTTTTAACCTTCACAAGGACCGGGCGTAGCCACACTCGATTCAATAAAGTGAGAGAGATAGACACCCGCCGGTCACCTTTAAGCAACGAGTGCTCGTAACAGTGAAACCAGTCTCGCATAAGCGTACGCGTAATGTCGATCCGGGCCGCTTCATCTCACAATACTGCCGAATCAAAGTATGACATGCTGGTAAGCAGTATGACTACTATCGCCCACAACTCATTGTGTTCTACTCGTGCATATCATCTATGCATAGACCTGGCTCATGATGCCACTGTTGAGGAACATAGTATTTCAAAAAAATTCCTACGATCACGCAACATCTATCTAGGAGAAGCATAGCAACGAGCGGGGAGAGTGTGTCTACGTACCCTCGTAGATCGAAAGTGGAAGTGTCTAGTGACGCGGTTGATGTAGGCGAACGTCTTCGCGATCCAACCAATCCAAGTACCGAACGTACGGCACCTTTGTGTTCAGCACATGTTCAGCTCGATGATGTCCCACGAGCTCTTGATCTAGTAGAACTTCACGACAGAGTGTCATCAGCACGACGGCATGGTGACGGTGATGATTAAGTTACGGCCGCAGGGCTTCGCCTAAGCACTGCAACGATATGACCGAGGTGTGTATGTGTGGAGGGGGGCACCTCACATGGATAAAATCAACTTGTGTGTCTATGGGGTGCCCCCTTCCCACATATATAAAGGAGGGAGGGGAGGAGGAGGCGGCCAAGGAGGAGGAGGGATGCCTAGGGGGGCCAATCCTACTCCAAGTAGGATTCCCCCCTTTCCTAGTCCTAGTAGGAGAGAGGGACGGAAGGGGAGGAGAAGAAGGAAAGGGGGGCCGCCCCCCTACTCCAATTCGGTTTGGGCTAGGGGGGGGGGAGCGCCCCTAGCTGGCCGCACCTCCTCTTCCTCCACTTGGGCCCATGAGGCCCAATAACTCCCCGGGAGGTTCCGGTAACCTCCCAGTACTCTGGTATTTATCCGATAACCACCGGAACTCATTCGGTGTCCAAATATAACCTTCCAATATATGAATCTTTATGTCTCAGATATTCGAAGACTCTTTTTCATGTCCGTGATCACATCTGAGACTCCGAACTACCTTCGGTACATCAGAACACATAAACTCATAATACCGATCATCATCGAACGTTAAGCGTGCGGACCCTACGGGTTCGAGAACTATGTAGACATGACCGAGACTCATCTTTGGTCAATAACAAATAGTGGAACCTAGATGCTCATATTGGTTCCTACATATTCTACGAAGATCTTTATCGGTCAAACCGCATAACAACATATGTTGTTCCCTTTGTCATCAGTATGTTACTTGCCCGAGATTCGATCGTCGGTATCATCATACCTAGTTTAATCTCGTCACTGGCAAGTCTCTTTACTCATTCCATAATACATCATCTCATGACTAACTCATTAGTTGTTTGCTTGCAAGGCTTATTATGATGTGTATTACCAAGAGGGCCCAGAGATACCTCTCTGACACTCGGAGTGACAAATCCTATTCTCGATCTATGCCAACACCACAAACACCTTCGGAGACACCTATAGAGCATCTTTATAATCACCCAGTTACGTTGTGATGTTTGATAGCACACAAGGTGTTCCTCTGGTATTAGGGAGTTGCATAATCTCATAGTCATAGGAACATGTATAAGTCATGAAGAAAGCAATAGCAGTAAAACTAAACAATCAAGTTGCTAAGCTAACAGATGGGTCTTGTCCATCACATCATTCTCCTAATGATGTGATCCCGTTGATCGAATGACAACTCATGTCTATGGTTAGGAAACATAACCATCTTTGATCAATGAGCTAGTCTAGTAGAGGCATACTAGGGACACTCTGTTTTGTCTATGTATTCACACATGTACTAAGTTTCCCGTTAATACAATTCTAGCATGAATAACAAACATTTATCATGATATACGGAAATACAAATAACGACTTTATTATTGCCTCTAGTGCATAATTCCTTCACTCAGTTCTGTCCATGTTGTCACAGATGGGCTCCTTCCCCTTGGAAGAGCATGGTTGTAGGGTGCCCTCCCTAATGTCACATATGGGCTCTTTAACTTTGGAAGAGCCGGAGAGGGTGCCCTCCTGGTGGTCGCTGTCATTGAGGTCTGACTTGGGAGCTGAGGATCCCAAGCCAGCATCGCAGAACGTGTCCTTCAGAAATGACAAAAGCGGCTCACTTGCGATGAAGGATGGCAAATTCTTGACAGCGAGCTAGAAGAGATCAGTGCAAGGGTCATCGATGAGATCGACAAAGGTTGACCCCGAGGGTATAGGGGTGGGCCACTTAACTTGTGACATAGCTCGCGTCATGACGTCGCTGTCGATAACCTCGATGTTGTAGCCAAAGTCTGTGGCATACCAGAATACTCTAGCCCGCTGATTGAGAGCATGTGGCCGTTATTGTCGTCATCTTCCTCGGCGGCCACCGCGCTAATATCGGGCGAAGAGGCCGCGATTACCCTCTTTTGGGCCATTCACTCCTCGAGATCCCCAGGAAGCATAGTCGGGCTTAGACTGCGACACTCTGGAGTAGTGGAGGGGGATGGTGATATGTGGGAAAGGGGGCGTTTTGCAGGCGTCATCTAAGAAACTCAGGGTGACAAGGGTATGAAGATCGTTGGGTAACCTTCACGGGTAGACCAGTAGAGGTTGACGATGGAGGCGGTAGGGCGATGACCTAGCTAGGGTTTCGAGCAGGGGATGGGTGGTGGTGTATGTGTGTGAGCAGAGGTTTTGGGGTGTTTGTGTGTGGATGGGGGCAAGGTGGTGTTTGAGGAAATGCTGCTTCTACTGAAAATTTTACTAGGTGGGAGTGAAATGTTGGGCCAACTAAAAATTTGGATGAAGGGACTGAGCAACAAACATTGCACATGATCCAAATATAATAATGGTGTGCTATCAAACAGAAAAACCCTCCAGGCAGGTAGATATTTTCGAGATTTGTGAGGGAAGCATGCGGGAGCAGGAGGAACAAAAATTGGACACGACCGAAACATAAATTATCATGTGCTATCAAACAGGAAACCCCCTGTGAGGGAAGATATTTTTGAGGTTGCGAGGGATGCATGTGGGAGTAAAATGCCGGGGCGACTGAAAATTTGGATAAAGGGATTGAATAAAAGTGGGAGCCAAAAACATCGCACGCAGTCCAAACATAATAATTGTGTGCTATCAAAAAGAATAACCCTCGAGACGGGTAGATATTTTGGAGATTGCGAGGGAAGCATGCGGGAGCGGGAGCACCAAACATCGCAGATGGCCCAAACATAAATAATCATGTGGTATCAAACAGAAAACCCTCCAGGCGGGTAGATAGTTTTGAGATTGTGAGGGAAGCCTTCTGGTACCCAGTCTATTGTGCTGATGTGAGTAACAGGGGCACGGGCGTGGCACACGGGTAGTCAGAGGGAACCGTGTCTATTGCGTCTATAGTCGCAGAAGATTGATCTGTGCGACTCGTCTACTATTTATAAATTTGGCAAAAAAATGTGTGAAAGGGTCCTCGCAACCCGGACATCCTCGACCTCATAGAGGTTCATGACATCCGAAGAAGTGCCCCCACCCACCCACCCAGCCACCCAGACACACACACTTCGAGTCGATGGGAGAACACTACAACACGAAACAAAATAATCCACCTTGGTAACCTCTCTCATTATCTCTCAAAGTAATGGACGTCCACACGACCCCACATATGATGGGCTGGCAGCCGATAACCACGTGATGGAGTGCCCGAAGACAACCACCGCTTGCATGTGGCCCAAACATATGTATGGAAGAGTTGTGTGGTGTTTGAATACCCAATGCACAACTTTGATGTGGCACCGTGCCTTGGAACTAGAAAGTCCCCACACGGAGCGAGGGTTCATGTCATGTAACATGTCACACGTACCCCCACCCCGACTTAGAAACGGTGAGAGGGATTCGTGCGTACACGTGAGCTAAAACTTTGGTCGGTAATCTCACCATGACCTACCATAACACGAACCAAGAATCCACAATGGTAACCTCTCTCATTGTCTGTCGAAGTGATGATGATGGACGTCCACGCATGCCACGAATGGGCTTCCGCCGATGACCACGCGAGGGAGTGTCCGAAGACAAACCACCACATGCATGTAGCCCAAACATACCCAATGCACAACTTTGATGTGGCACATGCTAATTTGGAACTGGAAAGTCCCCACAACTTTGATGTGGGTCCACAATGTGTACGTAGTATATGCCCCACTCCCCAATTCGAGCCCGTGAGAGGGATTATTAATTCAAGCATGTATACATGTGCACTAAAATTAAAATTTGTTCTAGAATCTCACCATGACCTATCGTAAAATGAACCAAGAAGAATCCACCTTGGTAACCTATCTCATTGTCGTTCGAAGTGATGAACATCCATGCAGACCCACGAATGGGCTTGCCACCATAACCAAGCGAGAGAGAGTTTCGGACGACAACCACCACTTGCATGTTTTCCGAACATGTATATGGAGGTGTTGTCTGATGTTTGAATACCCAATGTATAATGTTGACATGTCACCTGCCTCGAAAACCATAAAGTTTCCACACAAAGAGAGGTCCAGGACGCGTCTTGTGCTGCCCCCCACTACGTCGATCAGGTGGGAGATATTCATGCATACACATGTGTCGCGGGATATCCACGGCCACCTATGGAGGCCCCTTGCTGGTTCGGCAGGGGGACATCACGTTGCACAAAGAGCAGACCAGCGCATGGCAGCACGGCGGGGGGCACACAAGCAATTTACCCAGGTTCAGGCCGCTGCGAGGCGTAAGACACTACTCCTGCTTTTGTGGATTGATGATGGAATGGTGGTGGTGGAGAGTAGTACACTCGCCCGGCAAGGGTTGCCCTTGGGCAGTAGTGACTACGCGCATACGGTGGTGTGGGTTTCTCTATTCTCCAACCCCCTCTACGGTTGCCATGGGCCTCCTTTTATAGATCAAGGGGCGACCACAGTGGCAAAGTAGTCATTATGCACTAACATGATAACAAACAGTCTATCATACCTAACTCTGCGGGCTGACAGGATGCATTAAATGCACCGCTTAGTGTCACATCACTGGTTGCCTGGCAAGGCTTGACAGGCTTTCTTGCCAGCTCCGCGCTTGTATTCTTGACATGTTGTAGGACGGGTGTCATCTGCGGGTTCTTCTTGTAGGAACTAACTGCCATGTGGCTAATGGCTGCCACTTAATCATCTTGCGGCTTGACACCGTATTTATTTACGACGTGGGTCGTGCTTGAGTGCTTGGTGAGGTGGTTTGGCCTCCGCGAGGCCCCAGCAGGCCCTGCTGGGGTGTTTCTCCCATCTACTTCCGGGGGTAGCCTCGCCCCTTGTCGGGCTCGCCTGCCCAGCAAGGGAGGCCATTCTCTTGGTGATGTCTTGCTTCTATGGCTTGGCCTTGGTCTCTCTGCTCTAAGCTGATACTCTGAATCTATTGATTTCTTATACGCTGACTCGGGTTGGTGCTTCAATCCTGTCCTTGCGCATGTGCATAGTCTGGGCAACAAACCCATCGTTTGTTGCACCGACAGAAGCCCCGGGCCTGCCCCGATCGCGCTGCTAAGCGTCGTTGGGGTAGGGCCTAATAAGTGCACAGGCAGGGTTGCTGAAGAGGTCATCTTCTTGAGGTCCTCTTTTTGCTCCTTCATGAGTCTTGAATCTTGGCCAGTTTCCAGTTTCCCCACGCGTCGTGTGTGAAGACAACAATGGTGGGGCCGCTCCAGTAATGGCCCGTGAATGACTTTAATGCACGGGGTAGAAACTGCCAATTTACTCTTCCCACCACGCCCTTCTCCTTAGCCACATATGCGGCATGCATCGCGCGTGGTAGGTATCGGAGGCGCGTGGCATGGGGGAGCATCATGGCGAGGGCCCGTCCGTCCTGAATTGGCTGAGGAGGACGACGGCCGCCCATTAATGCAACAGCTCTCCTCCCCACCCTGCCTATAAAAAGGGAGGGGAGGAGGAGGGCAAGGCCATCCACCTTTGCATTCCTCCTCTCATGTCTTCTGCCTTTGCTGGTTATGTCGAACATATGAGCCTGGGGCCAGCCCCCGGGCTCCATCTTGGGCCTATCGTTGCCTCATGTTGCTGCTGATGCTTGGGGAGTGAGCATGGTCCTTGTCGCAGTGAACCTTTCGATTTCTTCAAAGCTCGGCCGGGAGGCGAGGCTGAATATTGTTGGTAATCCCAGCACCGTCCTTCCCGGAAGCCTCGGGGCTGATGTTGACGAAGGGCGCGCCTTCCTTCCCGCAACGTTCGAGTCTAGGATGGGAGCACCGAAGCCTCAAGAGAATGTGGCGGGGTTTTCTCATGCACAAGTTATAGCTTACAGAAAACTAAAGGACAAGAGGTCGAACTTATCTATTTGGCTTGAGGGGATTGCAGTGCCGGGCAATCTTCTCAACTCCTTGTCGAAGCCAAGTTCACGGCAGGAACCTGCAACTTCATGCAGATGAGAATGAATGCAGAATGCAATCCTATCTATATGCATATGCAAATGCTCATGAAATGTTTACGCAGTGATCTAGGTGTGATGGTGCATGCATGCAATCTCAGGTTGGGGGCCCCCCTACAACGCTTCTTTATTTTCTCTTGCACGGGGTCATCGCCCCGGCTCCATACAAGGGGTTACATGCAGCTGACGCAAGGCTTGTACGAATGGGTGGCTGTCGGACAGAGCCTGACAGCCGCTCCTTACGGGTAGTACTTGCGGAGATGCTCAATGTTCCATGAGTTTTGCAACTGAGTGCCATCTCCGGTCTCCGGACGGACTGCGCCAGGTCTGGTGACTCGTACCACCCGGTAAGGGCCTTCCCACTTTGGTGACAACTTGTTTGTACCCTTGGCGGACTAAACACGCCTAAGGACTAGGTCACCTTCCTCATTACACCGGGCACGAACCCTGCGGCTATGATAGCAATGCGGGTCTTGCTGGTAGCGTGCAGCACGCGTAGCAGCCCGGAGACTATTCTCTTTGAGTAGCACATCATCGTCACGCCGGTGCTCAACTTGCGCTACTTAATCGTAGGCAAGCACTCGAGGAGACCCGTAAATGAGTTCTGTGGGGATAACTGCTTCTGCCCCGTAGACCAGGGAGAAGGGAGTTTGCCCGGTAGCTCGGTTTGGTGTCATTCTAAGGGACCAGTGTAATGCCCCGGATGTAATACTTTCCCTTTTTGGCAATATATATAACTTTGGCTTCATCAGTTCCATTCCGGGTTCTTCGTCTTTTCGGGTTTTCGTCGTTTTGTCGTGTGCGTGTGTGCATTCATCCATGTCATGTTCTCATGTGCATTGCATTTTGTTTGTGTTGTCTTTTGCATCCCATCCCACTCGTTCTTCCCGTTGTCTGTTTTGAGTTCCGACGCTCTCACACGTGCCCGAGGCTTCCCGGAGTCCTTCTTTTGTGTTTAGCCGCGTAACGTTTCCGGTTTGGCGTGAGACTTGTCATGAGATGTTGTTTTGTTACGCGTAACCTGCCTATCAAGTTTTGTCGTGTTTGGAGTTCGTTTGATGCTTCAACAGTTATCCTCGTGGGCTAAAAGTACCTCCTCTTTGAGGCCCAAGAAACCCCTCCAACAGCCCACCAACCCAGCTCAAACCCTTCCCATCATCTAGGCCATTCAATTGTGATCTCGTGGCCGAAAACCTCTCCTCATTTGGACTACCCTAGCTCCTTGTGCCTATATAAACCTCCACCCCCTCCAATTTTGCGTCCAAAACCCTAGTATTTCCACCTCCACCGCGTAGTGTTTCCACCGTCGCCGCGTCGTGCTTCCACCGCCACCGCACCGTGTTTCCAACCCCGCTGCCAGTGATTCCGACCCCGCCGCGTGGGCCCGCTGGGCCCAGCGCCGGCCCGCCGCCGCCGCGATCTGGGCCGATCCGCCCGACCCTGCCGCCTTCGTCTTCAAGCTCCAGCCGCCGCCGCCGCCGGCCGGATCGTCGCCGCCGGCCACCTTTCTCCGGCCGCAGCTCGTCCCGCCGCCGGAGCTACCTCGCCATCGGCCCGAGCCCCTCCTCCGCCGGAGCGCCTCACTGCCGCCGCTCCTCCTTCACCTGCGCCGCCGCCGCCTCGGCCGGAGCACAGCCGCCACCGCGCCCGGCCTCCTCCATCTCGCCGCCGGGAAGCCGTCCCTCCTCGCCGACGACCCCGCCGGGCCGAACGCTGGCCGCCTCGCTGGTTGCAGCCGAGCCGCCGCTCGTAAGAGCCGCTCGAGGGATCGAGGCCCCGATCCGATCTGGGCACTGGGGCCGAACCCTAGCGGGCTGCTGACCGCGGACCCGATCCGGTGGATCCGCCCCGACCCGTTGACCGCCCGATCCGACCCGGCGCCTGACCCGTTTGACCCGGAGGTTGACTTCGTTTTCTCTCCTAAGTCCTTAGATTTCAGTGTCTGATGCATTTTTGTGATGAGGATATCTTTTACTGTGCATGTCCGTTTTGTGTGTATGATATGTCAAAATGATCGTGGTGACATGTACTATGTTTTGTTCCATTGTGTCATGCATGTTTGAGTCCATCTAGATGTCTTAATCTTCATGAGAAGAGTGCTACTTGTTATAAACTGCTGCTATTAGTTGTTTTCATGCCATGTTTGAAATGTGATAACTTGGTGCATGTTTATCCAAATGAAGCAAATGAAATGTCCACATGTTCATCATAAGATGCTCTACATGTTGGTTGTTTTAGCTTGCATGATAGAATTCATATTGCCATGTTTATCTCCTTTGCAAAAGTGTATGTGGCTGTTAGATTGTTAAACTTGTTACGAGATGCCTAGTTGAGGAGCTCGTTGTTATTGATGTGGTTGTCCCCTTGTTGCATGCTTATATGTTTTGGACTCCCCATCATGTGTACTTTGCTGTGGTGCAAACCACTTGCCATGTTATGCTTTGAGGTGACTTTAACTTGCTCACCAACATGCCATGATAATACTGCTGTTTCAACACTTAGTGAAATTTCACTAAGTCTGGAATCTGTAATTTCCAGATGCCATGTTTGCTTGTTGTTCTAGGAAAATCCATGCTAGTTTTGGGGTGACTATTGATGATTCCTTGTTGTATATGTTGTTGTCTATCCATTCATGCTCTCACATGCTCATTTGGGTGGCTGTAGCATATTTAATTCCTGCTCCCAAGTTGCTATAAAATACTGCTGTCAGGTTTTTGTTGTCATGTTCAAAATGTTGTAGCTTGTTGCTATTGATCGATGCCTCCTTTGGAGATGCTCCAATGGAATTGTTTGCTGTAGGATATGTATACTTTATGTCCATGCTTCTTGTCATGATGTTTGAGTGATGTAGAGTATATATTTCTTGCTTCGAAGTTGCTATGTGGCTGTTAATTTCAGCTTTGAATCGTTTCTTGTTTCATGTGTATCTTTTAGCCCGTTGCTCCGTTTTGAGCAAGTCCTATATGAAACTTGTGTGATTTTGCATGTAGATTCATATTATCCTCTTGTTAACATGTTTTGAAGTTTCTTGCTTGTTGCTCATTGTCATGTTCCTTGTGCTGTATCTCTGTGTTTCCTATGTTGACTTTCTGTGCATCCTTAGTGCATCTGCAGTGCTTCCTTAGTGCATCAGCCATGCATCCTGTGGTTTGCGCATTGCATCTTGTTTGATTTCGTGCCTCGTGTCTTTTGTGTTGAGTAGAGTCGGAAGCCGAGAACGACTACGAGAACGAGGTTACTACCGAGGTTGAGAACGAGGAGCCCTCTTACGATCCCATCGACGACTCTACATGCAAGATGACCTGACCCAGATAACATTACTATCTTTGCCTATTGCTAGAAGTCTCGCTCTTTAGCTTATTGCCTCGATGCCCATGTTTTCCTGTCAGCCTCCTATTGTAACCATGAATCTGTCTAACCACCCTACCTATGCAAACCTTTGATTGGCTAAGTAAGCTTTGCTCAGCCCCTCTTATAGCATTGCTAGTTGCAGGAGAAGATTTGAAGATTCTTGCTTCTTGTTGAAGCTTGTTGGGATATCACACTATATTAACTCTTAAATGAAATCATCTATATATTGGTAATGGGTGGAAGGCTAAGCCTTTTGCTTGGTGATTTCTTCCACTCATGCCGCCCTAGGAACCGTATAAACCGGTGTTATGTTCCTTGATTATGCGTTCCTCACACGGTTGGGGTTATGGGACCCCCTCGATAAACCTCTTAGCGCTAAGTCTTTTCCAGCAAGTCCCAACATTGGTACTATTTGCCTAAACAACTAAAAACTTGCATAGGGAGTAATTAACCCTCTTCTTAATCAACAACCCTGGGCCAGTGCTCCACATGAGTGTTGGTCCGAACTGGGGGTCCTGCGGGGCCACCTTAGGGGAACCCGAGGGCTGGTAAAAACCCGTAGCATCACCCATCCGGTCGTGGCCTGAGACTAGATACGCGCGGCTACTGTCAGGGTGTCGGCACGCCGGGAGGATTTGCTGGATTAGTCTTACCTTAGTCGGAGTATCTTGAGCACGGGATTCCGAGGATGCTCGGGCCTTCCCAGCTTGGAGTTGCGACTCTGCGGATCGTGGGCTTGTCATGGGCCAAGTTGGAACACCCCTGCAGGGTTATGAACTTTCGAAAGCCGTGCCCGCGGTTATGTGGCAGATGGGAATTTGCTAATATCCGGTTGTAGAAAACTTGACACCATGTTCATAACACACTACCAGTGTGCGTACCGTGACGGTCATTTTTTGAAAAGGGGTTCGGGAAGTGAACACGGTGGGGTTATGTTTGACATGCTTAGTTAGGATCACTTCGTGATCATCTTACCGTCCGAGGCACTTCTTCTCGCTCTCTTTTACGTAAGCTAGTGCTAGTGCTGCTGCAACCTCTTATTCTTTCTTCAGCATTGTTCCACACCCAAGGCTTGGATAGTTCTGTTACCCGGGAACGGGATTGCTGAGTCCTCCGTGGCTCACAGATTCTACACCACACCAGATGCAGGTACTCAGGCGATCTATTCAAGTGACGGCACCGAGCTGTACTGGGAGTACGACGAGGACCGTAGCCGTTACTATGTGCACTATCCCGACGATCAGTAGAGGTTTCTACTAGGGGCGATTCAGACCTTTGGCTTTATGTATGTTTGGTATCTTTCATTTGGATCTTCACCCGTAGACGGGTTGTGATGTTATTTGAATGATGTTTGGATATGTAATGAATTGTGTGACGTGGCGAGTGTAAGCCAACTATCTTTTTCGCTTTCATCCCTATTTTTACATGAGATGTGCAAAGATACCAAACTTGAGATCATTCCAGAATGGGCTTATACCTTTAAGTCGTGCCTCGACATGTAGGAGGTATAGTCCCATCCTGGGCATTACAAGTTGTTATTCAGAGCCTTCTCCGACCTAGAAGCCCCCATTGATTGATCGAATCGTTGACGGTTGAGTCTAGGCACACACTTAAAATGTTTTGAGTCCTATATTTATATCGGAGAGTAGGATTTCTTTTGCTCCTCATCTCTATTCACTCTGGTGAGGACTCCTGACGATTACTCTTGCCTCTTCTACTCTCAAAAATTGCACCAAATTTTTTTAGGAATCACGCGAGTATTGTTTGGATTGTTCCGATGTCTTTGTGACGAGAACATTGTTCTCGATGCCTCCTGTCATTAGGGGTTGTGGCAGTATCCCGGGGAGTTGAGCTCCGAGGTGTTGTCGTCACAAACATATCGCGGCAGTTCTAGAATTCTTAAGACGGCCGACATCGAAAACTCTCCTATACGGTTAGTGGCAAGATAACCCCGACATCACCCAGTACTGGGGAGGTAGTTCGGGAGTATTGCCATAGCTTGTATAGTAGATGCGTTTCGAAGGTCCGAGGTAGACGGTTTTCGAAAATAACTGGTTATGTGTTGAAGGATGGATACAGCTGGATGTAGGATTAGAGTTGAGTGCGCGATGCTTCCCCTGTATCCCCAACACCTGATTGCATAACTGGAAACTTTCGGAAATTAATAGGTGGGTTCATCTAGTAGCTCGTAGGCATTCTTCCAACGAATGCAGGATATGGAGTTCGGGGTTCTACATTGAGTGAAGTAGTTTTATGGCCATTGTTCCGATCGGGAGTTGCATCTTAAAGGGTCCTAGGTTATGGTGATCCGGGGATTGCGAAACCCTTTTGTAACACGTTCCATAAGCTTTCAGCACGAATATGTCGAACGAAGCTTCTATCTTGTATTTGTTCTATCTGCACCTTGTTATTTTTTTATTTACCTTTTGTCTCCCAAGTGGCTTCTCGTGAAGATTGTTGTTATCATTAAACTGAGAATTTCATTCGTTCCTCTTGTTCGAATGATTCTTGTGAATACTATGTTGCAATTCTAGCCGTTGTTTCAGCTTATATCTTCTTTCAATCAAATGGCTAATGGTGGTCATCTCTTTCAGGATGGCTCCTAAAAAGGTTCCCAACGCTAACCCAGAGGGTGAAGAGGTTCCTGATCATCCTCCTTCCCCTCCTCCTCCGTCTGAGGCCAGGAGAGCAATTATGCAAACTACGAACCAGAACACCCAGATGCTTATGCAGATGATGCAGCAAATGCAAGCAAATCAGGGTGCTCATGGGAACCAAGGCAATTTGTTCAACCAACAGCACTGTGCTACGCTCAACCAGTTCTTGGCTAATTAACCAAAGGCTTTCAGTGACTGCGTGGACCCTCTCGATGCTGAAGACTGGATAACAGATATCAAGAAGCATTTTGAGTGCAGTAACGTCAGGCCCGAGGACTATGTGAAGTTTGCAGCCTTCCAACTCAAGGACCAAGCAGCTGATTGGTGGCAGCAGTACAAAGACTCCAGAGAAGGGCGTGAAATCTCCTGGGATGATTTTTGCAAGGACTTTCGCTCTCACCACATTCCAACAGGTGTCATCGAGGGTATGCGTGAGCAATTCCGCAACCTGAAGCAAGGCTCTATGTCTGTCTACCAATATAATGTCAAGTTCCAGAACCTTGCCCGCTATGCAAAGCAAGACATCCCTGATGCCAAGAGCAAGATCTATCTGTTCCGTGGTGGTCTGAAGGATGAACTTCAACTTGCTCTCACCTTGTTCGAGCCTGATGAGTTTGACAAATTCTATAACATGGCACTTAAGCAAGAGGCAGCCCAGCTCAAGATGGAAGCTTCCAAAAAGAGGATCAGAGACGCTGTTCACTCCTCCTCTTCTTCTCAAGTGGTCGTGAAGCAACATAAGTTTTGGCTTCCACCTCCTCCAGTGATCCGAGCTCCCTACAACAACAACAACAAGAACTCTGGTGGCCGTGGTTTCTCCCACCCACCCAACCCAAGCAACCAGTCAAAGAATCAGTTTCAAGCTTCCAAGTCAAGTGCTCCTCATTACCGTCCTCTCTCAGAAGTGGTCTGCAACAAGTGCACTCAGAAGGGTCATTATGCTAACAAGTGCCCCAACCCAAGGCGCCTTCCGCCTCCTCCACCTGTCAGCACTGCTATTGTCAAGCACAATCCCAAGCATGCAAGAGTGAATCTGATGAATGCAGCTCAAGCAGAGAATTCTTCAGATGTGATACATGGTAACCTTCCAGTTAACTCTATTCCTGCAAAAGTGTTGTTTGATTCGGGTGCATCATGTTCTTTCATGTCACAACCATTTGCATCCAAGCATAATGTTGACATCAAAAGTCTGCCAAGGGAGTTATCAGTTATTTCTCCGGGGAGACGAATGCATTCAAATTTTTTTGCTCCCGATGTATCTATTCGCATGGGTGATTACCGCTTTCTGGCTAAACCGGTGGTTCTCGGTAACTCCGACATTGACCTTATTCTCGGGATGGATTGGCTTTCTCAGCATGATGCTCACATTGATTGTGCAAATAGGAAAGTCAAGATTACTCATCCTAATGAAGACGTGATTATCTTCGCCTCTCGGGATAACACAATCAGGCTATTCTCTCTCAATGACAAGGGCGAGATTAATGCCATCTCTCAAATTCCGGTAGTTAATGAATACGAAGACGTTTTTCCTGAAGAACTTCCAGGCATGCCTCTGCATCGTCAAGTTGAATTCGTCATTGAACTCGAGCCTGGTACTGAGCCAGCATGCCGGCGTCCGTACAAGCTCTCCCCCGAAGAGTTGAAGGAGTTGAAGAAACAGCTTGATGAACAAGAGCGTATGGGTCTGATCAGGCCTAGCACGTCTCCTTGGGGCTGTGGTGTCTTATTTGTCAGGCAGAAGGATGGCACGGAGCGCCTTTGCGTTGATTACCGGCCATTGAACAAGAAGACAATAAAGAACAAGTATCCGCTCCCCAACATCAATGAACTGTTCGAGCAGCTCAAAGGAGCTAAAGTGTTCTCAAAGCTCGATCTTCGAATGGGCTATCACCAAATTCGCATTCGTGAAGAAGATATCCACAAGACTGCCTTCAGAACAAGCTACGGCTCCTATGAGTATACAGTCATGTCTTTTGGCCTCGCTAATGCTCCACCTACCTTCTCGAGAATGATGCACTACATTTTCAACCCCTACACCAACGAGTTTATTCTTGTGTATCTGGATGACATCTTGGTATTCTCCAAGAATGAAGAGGATCACGAAAAGCACCTTCGTCTGGTTCTCTACAGACTCCGTGAACATAAGTTCTATGCCAAGTTCTCCAAGTGCGAATTCTGGCTCGATAAGGTCTTGTATCTGGGCCATATCATCTCCGCTGACGGTATTGCTGTGAACACTGAGAAAGTTGAAGCGATTGTCAATTGGGAACCTCCTCAAAACGTCAAGCAACTCCGAAGCTTTCTTGGTCTTGCTAGCTATTGCAGAAGGTTCGTTGAGAACTTCTCCAAGATTGCCAAGCCTCTCTCAAACTTGCTGCAGAAGAATGTCAAGTACAACTGGTCTCCGGATTGTGATGTGGCATTCAAAACTCTCAAAGAAAAGCTCATCTCTGCTCCAGTTCTTACTCCTCCAGATGAGTCCAAGCCCTACGAAGTATTCTGTGATGCTTCTCTTCAAGGACTTGGTGGTGTGCTAATGCAGGACAAGAAAATTGTGGCATACACTTCTCGTCAACTAAAGCCAAGTGAGAAGAACTACCCCACACATGATCTCGAACTAGCAGCTGTGGTACATGCTTTGATTACATGGAGACACCTTCTGGTGGGCAGAAAAGTCGACATCTTTACCGATCACAAGAGCTTGAAGTACATCTTCACACAGCCGAACATGAACCTCCGCCAGACTCGTTGGGTTGAGATGATCCAAGAGTACGATCCAAGCATCGAATACACGCCTGGCAAGGCCAATGTCATTGCAGATGCTTTGAGAAGAAAGGCATATTGCAACAGTCTCCTTATCAAGCCGTTTCAGCCTGAGCTTTGTGAAGCATTCAGGAAGCTCAACCTCCAAGTTGTTCCGCAAGGCTTTCTTGCAAATCTTCAAGTTGCTCCTACCTTGGAAGATCAGATTCGTGAGGCCCAACTCAGTGATGCTATGGTGCAGAAAGTGAAACATGGTATTGCAAAGGGTACTCCCAAATACAAGTGCTATCGCGTTGATGAGAGAGATACCTTGTTCTTTGAGGACAGACTTGTGGTTCCCAAAGGTGATCTCAGGAAGCTCATAATGGACGAAGCACATGATTCCCTCCTTTCGATTCATCCTGGTAGTTCCAAGATGTACCAAGACCTGAAGCAATCTTACTGGTGAACTCGCATGAAAAGGGAGATTGCCCAATTCGTGAATGAATGTGATGTCTGCAGGAGAGTGAAGGCAGAGCATCAACGTCCAGCCGGTCTTCTCCAACCTCTTCCTATTACTGAGTGGAAATTCGACCACATTGAAATGGATTTCGTCACTGGCTTTCCTAAGTCCAAGAAAGGGAATGATTCTATCTTTGTGGTGATTGACAAGCTTACCAAAGTCGCTCACTTCCTTCCAGTCAAAGAATCCATCAATGCAGCTCAACTGGCAGAGTTGTACACTTCCAGAATTGTGTCCTTACATGGCATTCCTCAAGTTATCTCCTCAGACTGTGGAAGTTTGTTCACTTCCAAGTTCTGGGATTCCTTTCAGTCTGCCATGGGCACTAAGATCCGTTTCAGCACTGCATTTCACCCTCAAACTAGTGGTCAAGTCGAGAGAGTGAATCAGATTCTAGAAGACATGCTCAGAGCCGGTGTCATATCTTTTGGCATGAAATGGGAAAATTGCCTTCCGTTTGTCGAGTTCTCTTACAACAACAGCTTCCAAGCAAGTGCGGGCAAAGCTCCGTTTGAATCCTCTATGGCAGAAAGTGCCGTACCCTTCTCAACTGGTCTGAGACTGCTGAACGTCAACTTCTTGGCAATGACTTGATCTCAGAAGCCGAAGAAATGTGCAAAGTCATACGTGAGAATCTCAAGGCCGCTCAGTCGTGTCAAAAGAGCTAATATGACGGCAAGCATCGTGATTTGGCCTTCAACATTGGGGATCATGTCTATCTCTGTGTTTCTCCTATGAAAGGCACCCAAAGATTCGGTATCAAAGGAAAGCTTGCTCCTAGATACGTGGGCCCTTTCAAGATCCTTGGCAAAAGAGGCGATCTAGCCAATCAACTTGAGCTCCCTTCCAACTTCGCTAATGTTCATGATGTGTTTCACGTGTCTCAACTTCGCAAGTGCTTCAAGACACCCGAACGCACCATTCCGTTTGAGGAGATTGATCTTCAACAAGACTTGTCTTACCGAGAGCATCCCGTTGCTATTCTCGAAGAAACCGAGCGCAAGACCCGCAACAAGTCAATCAAGTTCTTGAAAGTCAAGTGGTCACACCATACCAACCGAGAAGCTACGTGGGAACGAGAAGATCACCTTCGTTCCGAGTACCCTTCCTTCTTCCAGTCCTAGATCTCGGGACGAGATCTTTTTGTAGTAGAGGAGAGTTTGTAATGCCCCGGATGTAATACTTTCCCTTTTTGGCAATATATATAACTTTGGCTTCATCAGTTCCATTCCGGGTTCTTCGTCTTTTCGGGTTTTCATCATTTTGTCGTGTGCGTGTGTGCATTCATCCATGTCATGTTGTCATGTGCATTGCATTTTGTTTGTGTTGTCTTTTGCATCCGGTCCCACTCGTTCTTCCCGCGATGCGAATCGACCGCCTGGGCAGCGGGGTTGCGCGATGGTGATGCTCGAGGATCAACGACTCCGTTGAGCGCAGAGGCTCGTCCGGGAGGAGGCACATGCATCGCGTGCGCTACCGTGGCAGGGACTGCCGGAGGGCGATGGCTTGTCCCGGACCGAGCGTCGTTGTTGCGCCTGTGTCCGTCGGTGGGAGAAGGGTGTACGGACGGAGTGACCCCCTCGCCCACACCTTGCAGAACGTGGCCGTCGAGGCGCTGCTGATACTGTTCTATCCCAATGTCTCCTGCCCTTGCGTTGGTCGCGGGGGATGTAGTGATGGGGCCGCCTGCTCCAACCACATCCCTGGCAGCATTCACGTCTCTGCTCGCATCCGCGTCCCCCGCGACATTAATGGCCACGGGCGGTGGAGCCTTCGAGGAGGATGGGTAGGCAGAAGCACCAGACTTCTTCTTGGGCGCCATAGCTGATGGCTGAGGGAGTCCTAGACTACGGGGTCCTCGGGCGTCTGAGCTACGTAACATGGGCCGGACTGGTGGGCCATGAAGGTACAAGATGGAAGACTCAACCCCATGTCCGGGTAGAACACTCCTTGGCGTGGAAGGCAAGCTTGGCGTGTGGGCATGAAGATTCCTTTCTTTGTAAACCGACTATGTACAACCGTAGCCCCTCTGGTGTCTATATAAACCGGAGGGTTTAGTCCGTAGAGGCATTCATAATCATACAGACTGGACATCTAGGGTTTAGTCATCTCGATCTCGAGGTAGATCAACTCTTGTAACCCCTATACACATCAAAGTCAATCTAGCAAGAAGTAGGGTATTACCTCCATCAAGAGGCCCGAACCTGGGTAAACAAAGTGTCCCCTGCCTCCTGTTACCTTCGATCCTTAGACGCACAGTTCGGGACCCCCTACCCAAGATCTACCGGTTTTGACACTGACATTGGTGCTTTCATTGAGAGTTCCACTTTGTCGTCGTCGAAAGCCTCGATGGCCTCATTGATCATCTACAACAACGCCGCTAGGGAAGAGATTTTTCTCCCCGGCCAGATCTTCGTGTTCGGCAGCTCCGCGATGCATGCCAACTCGCTTGCTCACCTGGAGCAGATCGACAGCTACGCCCCTGGTCACCAGATCAGTTTCGGAAATCTATACTATGTCGCTGACATCCGAAGAGATTTGATCTTCCAAGGGTTCGCATCTCCAACCACCGCTTCGGCCGTAGATCCGGAGTGCGTCAAGCATTCCGAAGACGGGGGTCTCGAGCCCGCCGGACTATCTGCGGCCATAAAGCCCAACAATGGAGAACCAGAGACGGTAGCACCGCTGACAGTTACCGTAAAGCCGGATTCCCCTCTGGATAGTAGTTCCGACTCTGGAAGTCCGCATCTTGTGAGCTCGGCCAAGGAGCTCCGGTCCCCATCCAAACCTTGCTCTGAAATGAGGCTCTAGATTTGATGCGATCCCTCGCCATCACAGAGGAAGAGCTTCCGAATTACGCCCAGCCCGTACTAGGAGCTGAAAATAGTGAACTTTACTTCCCACCCACCACCCACTTGATAGCCATTGTTAAGGATCTAACCAACATGATCGACTACGCCTCCGAAGACATCGACGGTATAAACAACGATGCCGGAGAGGAACAGGCCCCATACCCGCCGTTTACCGGGCGCTGGACGGCCACTTCCTCCTACGATGTATACATGGTGGACACACCTAAAGAGGCCGACGGCGATGATAAGAAGGATCCAGTCGAGAATGAACCTCCTCAGATACCGCCGAAGCGCCGACGTCGGCGGCACCGTCCTAAATCTCGCAGCGGAAAAGACAGCGATGCTAGCACGGGAGAAAACGATACTCTGGAACATGCCGAAGAACAAGAAGACCCCATCGAACCAACATCTGAACAAGATGATCGGGAGGAAGCGCAAGTCGATCCTGACGAGCAAGCAGGGAGCGAAGACTCAGAAGACAGTAGCTATCTGCCACTCTCCGAGGATGACTGTAACATCCCGAATTTTCAAATTGAAATGTTATACATAGATCATATTGCATAGCATATTTTATTGCATTTGTGGGTTGCGATCCTCGAAATTCTAAGCAACTCAAGGACCCACGGAGAGAGTTGGGGATTTTAGCATTTTTCGTATTTGAGTTTTTCTCAAATACCGGTACGAGGATCACTTCGGTTTTAATTATTTTTCTCTCCGAAAAATATTTCATAATAAAATATATGAGCGAAGATAATATGACTTCTCCAAAATAAAAGAACTATTGGAGGAAAAATATTAAAATCACTTTTGGTATTTTATTTGGATTTATTTGCAATTTTATTTGCATAGGAAAAATGCGCGTTTTTAAAAAATTGCACTTAGGTCCGGGAAAAAAGTGCACTTTGTCCTAAATATTATTAGAGGACGGTGAAAATTTATTTCGGAATTTTTCGAGTCCGTTTAGTATTTCTTTCGCCTATTTTGTTGCGTCAGGACTTCAAAAAAGGAAACTGACCTAGTCGGGCCGTATCCGACCGGGACTCCGCCCGGCCGGCCTTCAAAAGCACAGCCGCCGCCGCCCCGTAACCCAGCCCCATGCGTCGCCCGAATCCTAGTCGCCGCCGCCGCCGCCGCTCGCGCCGGAGCATGCCGCCGGCCCCCTATCTGCCTCCAGCACCGGAGCACGCCGCCACCGCCCGCTCGCCGGAGCATGCCGCTGCCGCCGCCGGCGAAGGTAACCGCCGCCAAATCCACTGCCACCGTCGGTTTTCCGAAGAAAACCGATCTGTTTTTTCGTAAACCCTAGATCTGTTTTTTAGATCAGTTCGTTTTTTTCTCAGTTCGGTTAAATAGCGGACATTTGTCTGTACATTCCTTTTAACGAACGTTGTTCCCCCATTAGTCACAGACAACGAACGTTCGTTTGTTAGCCTGTTCGTCAATTTTTCTTTTTTAGGATTTTTCCACGATTATTTTCGATCGCGATTTCTGCCCTAATCTTCGTTTTAGTTTATCTTTTCGCTCGTAAGTCGGAATCAGGCAATTCAAGCGCCTAGATCTTTGTATAGAAGCCCTCTTTCCGTTTAACCAACTTGAATAAGGTTTGGATACTGTAAAAATTTGACTTTAGTTCAATCTAGTAAATGGATCTTGTTTCTTTCGTAGTTTGAGTTTCGTTGCTCCGTTTGATTTGATTCTTTTTGCAAACCGGAGTTCTCCAGTTGAACTTTCTGGTTAGATCTTCTTATTTGGATTTTACCTGTGCATCTTTGCTTGGTTGCTTATGTATGCTATTGTTTGCTTGGGATAGAATTCCCGGAGTGCGAAGCGTGCTACTACGAGTCCCTAGGTTTGGCGAATCATCAGCAAGGCAAGTAACACTTTGATCATACCCTTTATTACCCAGTTTTTATGCATTATATCAAACCCTCACACATTGCATGAGTATGATCTCTTAACTTGTGGGTCTGGGAAGTAAATTGAGGTAGAACCTATTACCTACATTATTTTCAAACCCTTGGGAGTTACTTCTACGTTATGCTTAGGTTGCCATGCTATGCTCGTAGACGTGAATTGGGTTTGAGCGTATCCATGACAGATGTGAGATGTTAATTAATGGTTCAACTTAAGGTGGCTACTTTAATACACATCTGGGTGGATTGGTTGCAGGGCACCTGGAGAATCCAGTGTTGTCCTAGGAAATCCCGGGGGTACCGTGTGATTAACCTATGGAATGCCATCCAGACTCAAAGGGATCATAAAACTATTCATGCTAGAAACTTTTGTGTGCAGCCACAATGCCATTATGGGCTCTGTCATAGTTGAGTATGTTGTGTGAGCTCTTTCGTGGTGGACTAGCAGATGTAGGGGAAAGTAGGTGTACCGGTCCACCTGGGGTAAAGAGTAAATGATTCTAAAAGACTGTGTCTCGGTCATCCGTTTCTCAAACACCATGCAGTGCGAGAAATCCAACGGAGGAGATCGAGTCTTGTAGGGAAAAGTGCGCAAACCTGTGTAGAGTGTACAAACTAATCATGATTAGCCGTGTCCCCGGTTATGGACATCTTGAGTATCTGGTACTTGAATTATTGGTTGATCTCATCACTCTAAAACTAATTTTGCTGGGTTGTTAATGACTACGTTAATTGGGATTGAGTTGGAGGTACCTCCTAATGATGTTAAAACTACCATGATAGTTAAAATAAAAGTTATTCCTTTGTTGTAGGGAAAAATTGGCTTTATGCAAAAACTTTAACCTTAGAGCCCCCACCAGCAAAATATACATGTAGTGTTAGCCTTTATTCTCTTGCTCTACTGTGTTATCTTGCCAGCATATTCCATGTGCTGACCCGTGTCAGGCTGCAACATGTTACGTTGCATACTTTTCAAAAGAAGAGTAAGGTGCGCTAGGTCGTTTGTCATGCACTCAGCTATGCCATTGGAGTTGATGGACTCACTTATCTTCCAAGCCTTCCGCTGTTATTGTGTTAGATGACCTTATGCCATATACTTTTGTAATAAGTTCTCTTTTGAGACATTCGATGTAATAAGTGTGTGATTGCCACTCTGTTATAAATCCTTCAAGTATTGTGTGTGTCAGCATTACCGATCGAGGGATGACACAGAACACAGAGACTTCGATCCATTCGGATCGTGGTCGCTACAAGATGGTATCAGAGCACACGCTGAATGTAGGACACGACCACTAAGAATAAACCCTAGGTCACTCTTCACTACTCATTTCTGCCTCCTCTCCATTTTCTACTCTTTAGGATGGTGGACCCAAGGAACAAGTTCACTTAACCGGATGAAGACACACCTTTTGGACGACACTTGAAGGAAGTCACTAGGTACCTGAACATCGGAATATCAAGCTTCACCGGGACCTACACCGCCACTCTACCAGAAGAGGAGCGATGGAATATTTAAGTTCAAATTCCCGGGAGGACATTCGCACCATCCACTGAGCCCATAGAGTTTTCCTTTGATGCACCAACCTGGAGCCTAGGCAAGAGTATGGCAGCCCACATTACCATGGGGCGTATTGAAGAAGTCTACAAGCAGGAGCTGAAGAACACTATCTACCAGATACGTGGACGCCGAGATGAGCAATGGGATATGATCAGCACCCGGAAGGACATGTCCATTGTAGCGTTCATCCAGGAGTTAAACTAGCACATTCATCGATAGTAGCACCAGATGTGCGCAGGCATGATAGATTTGAAGAAGGTGTTAACCAGGAACTTGGAGCTAGAAGAGGAACTCAAGTCTACACGTGACGAATACGAGGAGGAAATGACAATACTTGTGGAGAAGAATGACAACTTGACAAGGAAGCTAGGAATATTCATGGGAGATCCAGCACCAGGAGAAGAAGAAGAAGAACCCCAGGAGATTCGTTCTGAGGACAATATCATTATCGACGACACCGACTCAAACCCCGATGATAGTGATGATGACTATGAAGATGAAGCTGGAGCAGATATCATGGAATCTTTCGCCGATCAAAATTTCTAGATGACCACCCTATGACTAGTAGTTTTCCCCCATAAAGTATAATTTAGAGCACTTTTGTAACGTTAGTTAGAATCTTTGTATGCCCTTGCTTGAAATTGATTGGTGTGATATGTTTGTGTTTGTCTCATGTGCATATGGGTAGTGAATTTTCCCCTAGACCTCATTTCTATTCTAATTTCTTCCCTCTACACCCATCAGATGCTTCCGAGACGTGAGCCCGGATTTCAGTTCCCCCTGAGCTCACTTAGTTGATCTAGCAGCAGAAGACTTTGATGCAACTTCTTGTCCAGAACAATCAGAATAATTAGAACAACAACAACAACAACCCTCCACCACCACTACCCATGGACAACCTGACCCGTTTCCTAAGGTTGCAACCACCGGTGTTTTCTAGTAGCGTTGAGCCAATAGTTGCTGATGACTGGCTGCGCAAGATTGGAAGGGAGTTGACCACCGCAAATTGCACGGATGCTGAGAAGGTGTGTTTTGCCGCACATCAATTCGCTGGACCAGCAGCACCATGGTGGGAGAATTACACAGCCGCTTTCCCTATAGCCAATGTCACTTGGGATCCGTTTCAGCAAGCTTTTCGGACCGCCCATGTCTCAACTGGAGCCATGAGCATGAAGAAGCGGGAGTTTCGCAACTTGCGCCAAGGAAATCGTACTGTGGCTCAGTACGTAGATGAGTTCAGTACTCTATCTCGTTATGCCCCTGATGATGTGGCCATAGATGTCGCGAAGCAGGAGAAGTTTATGGAAGGGCTGAATGATGAGATGAGCATACAGTTGATGGTGGCAACCTTCAACAACTACCAGGAGTTGGTAGACAAGGCTCTTATGATTGAAGGGAAGCGGCAGCAGATTGAGAGCCGCAAGAGGAAGTATGGACAAGTCAAGAATAATTCTGGAGCCCAGCAGAAGCCCAGTTTTACCCCGAACTCGGGAGGATACACCCATAACCATGCAAGCCACACCCATAATGGAGGGAGTTCTCAAAACCACAATGGCTCCAAGAATGGGAATGGGAATAGAGCAAGCAATAATCAGAACCGCTCTACCGCATCCACACCCGCCAAGAGGGATTTAAGTCACATTACCCGTTTCAAGTGCGGGGAGAATGGACACTATGCTGGAGAGTACCCTGAAGCGAAGAATGGGAATGGCAATGGAAGTGCTGGGAAGCAGCCCAACCCTTTCAACAAGGGACAAGTGAACCGCGTGACCATGGAGGAGGTTGAAGAGCAGCCTGATGCAGTTGTCAGTAAGTTTTTGGTTAAGTCATTTACCGCAATAGTTCCTTTCGATACTAGTGCATCACATTCATACATTTCAAGGGGATTCATGAATAGATATAAGTTGCCCACCCACGTATTTAAGACCCCCATGTTCGTAAGTTCCCCAGGAGCAGAGTATATGGCAAGTCAAGGATGTTTTCAAGTGACATTGACCATTGGACGCCATGTTTTCCCCTCAGACCTGATAGTTTTGGAGTCGCAAGGATTGGATGTAATACTAGGTATGGATTGGCTATCTATGTATGGAGGGAACATCGATTGTGCTAGTAAGTCGATTTTACTTACCACCCCGGTGGGAAAAAGGATCAAGTATGTATCTAGGCATTCACCTAGGAGAACACAAGTAAATTCTCTCTCGGGAGTTGTTCAGGAGGAAGTGCATGTAGTAAAGGATTACCCAGATGTATTTCCAGAGGAGTTACCAGGCATGCCGCCATTGAGTTTTTGATAGAACTATTGCCAGGCACCGGACCAATATCGAAGAGACCGTACCGGATGCCAGCGAATGATCTGGAGGAGATCAGGAAGCAGATTAAGGAGTTATTGGAGAAATGTTTTATTCGATGAAGTTCATCACCTTGGGGAGCCCCGGTGCTTTTGGTCGAGAAGAAGGATGTATCTTTAAGAATGGTCGTTGATTATCGAACACTTAACGAAGTGACGATTAAGAATAAGTACCCACTGCCGATGATCAATGATTTGTTCGGCCAACTTCAAGGAGCTAAATTATTCTCCAAGATCGATCTACGATCAGGATACCACCAGTTGAAGATCCGAGAGAAGGATATACGTAAGACAACCTTCACTACAAGGTATGGGTTATATGAGTATACGATTATGTCATTTGGATTGACTAACGCCCCTGCCTATTTCATGAGTATGATGAATAAGGTATTATTGGAGTTCTTGGATAAGTTTGTCGTGGTATTCATTGATGATATCTTGGTGTATTCCAAGAGCGAAGAGGAACACGAGGAGCATTTGCGTTTGGTTCTTGAGAAGCTCAGAGAACATCAGTTGTATGCCAAGTTTAGCAAATGTGAGTTTTGGTTGAAGGAAGTTGGATTCTTAGGACATGTTATATCAGGAGAAGGTATAGCAGTGGATCCTATCAAGGTGCAGGCAGTCACTGAGTGGTTGGCCCCCACCTCAGTTGGAGAAATTCACAATTTTCTTGGACTTGCGGGATATTACCGGAGATTCATAGAGAATTTCTCCAAGATTGCAAAGCCTATGACGGCATTGTTGAAGAAGGACACCAAGTTGTATTGGACTGAAGAGTGCGAAGAAAGTTTCCAGGAGTTGAAGAAACGTTTGACGACAGCCCCAGTGCTGATCTTGCCAGATATACACAAGGATTTCCATGTTGAGAGCTTGCGCGCTAGATTAAGGATCTAGTTGGGATGACAACTTGCCCTATGCGGAGTTCTCGTACAACAACAGTTATCAGGCCAGTTTGAAGATGGCACCGTTCGAAGCATTGTATGGAAGGAGATGTCGAACGCCGTTGATGTGGGATGAAGTCGGAGACCGTCAGTTATTCAGATCGGATCTGATCAAAGAGTCAGAAGAGAAGGTTAAGCTGATTCGAGATAGACTGAAGGTAGCTCAGTCCAGGCAGAAGAGTTATGCTGACTCGAAGCGCAAGGAAGTAGTCTATGAAATCGGAGACAGAGCCTACCTGAGAGTGTCACCTCTGCGAGGAGTTACACGTTTCGGTGTTAAGGGAAAGTTAGCCCCGAGATTTGTAGGGCCATACCGTGTTTTGGAACGCACGGGAGAGGTTGCCTACAAGTTAGAGTTACCCGAAGGATTGTCAGGAGTTCATAATGTGCTTCACGTTTCTCAGCTTAAGAAGTGCCATGCTGAGATGGCTGATATTCCTCTGAGAGACACAGTGCCCCTGGAAGCAATTCAGTTGGATAGCGATCTAATTTACGAGGAGAAACCAGTCAAGATCCTCGAGTTTGCGAGCAGAGTCACCCGCAACAAGGTTATTAAGTTTTGCAAAGTTCACTGGAGTCACCTTACTGAAGATGAAGCCACCAGGGAACGAGAGGATGATCTATGCAAGGACTACCCACACCTATTCTCTAACCAAATCGAATCTCGAGGGCGAGATTCATCCTAAGGGGGGTAGGTTTGTAACATCCCAAATTTTCAATTTGGAATGTTATACATAGATCACATTGCATAGCATATTTTATTGCATTTTTGTGTTGTGATCCTTAAAATTCTAAGCAACTCAAGGACCCACGGAGAGAGTTGGGGATTTTACCGTTTTCGTATTTGAGTTTTTCTCAAATACCGGTACGAGGATCACTTTGGTTTTAATTATTTTTCTCTCCGAAAAACATTTCATAATAAAATATATGAGCGGAGATAATATGACTTCTCCAAAATAAAAGAAATATTGGAGGAAAAATATTAAAATCACTTTTGGTATTTTATTTGGATTTATTTGCAATTTTATTTGCATAGGAAAAATGCGCATTTTTCAAAATTACACTTAGGTCCGGTAAAAATGTTCACTTTGTCCTAAATATTATTAGAGGACGGTGAAAATTTATTTCGGAATTTTTTGAGTCCGTTTAGTATTTTTTTCGCCCGTTTTGGTGCGTCAGGACTTTTAGAAAAAAAAGGAAATTGACCTAGTCTGGCCGTATCCGACCGGGACTCCGCCCGGCCGACCTTTAAAATCGCAGCCGCCACCGCCCCGCAGCCCAGCCCCGCGCCTCGCCCGAACCCTAGCCGCCGCCACCGCCGCTGCCACGCGCCGGCGCCACTGCCGCCGCCGCCGCCCGTACCGGAGCACGCCGCCGCCGCCGTCACCGACCCCACTGCCGCTGTCGGTTTTCCGAAGAAAACCGATTGATTTTTTCTTAAACCCTAGATCTGTTTTTTTAGATCGGTTCGGTGTTTTTCTCGATTCGGTTAAATAGTGGATGTTCGTCCGTATGTTTGTTTTAATGAAAGTTGTTCGCCCGTTAGTCACAGACAACGAACGTTCATTCGTTAGCCTATTCGTCAGATTTTATTTTTTTAGGGTTTTTCCGCGATTATTTTCGATCGCGATTTCTACCCTAATCTTCGTTTTAGTTTATCTTTTTGCTCGTAAGTCGGAATCAGGCGATTCAAGCGCCTAGATCTTCGTCTCAAAGCCCTCTTTCTGTTTAACCAACTTGAACAAGGTTTTAATACTGTAAAATTTGACTTTAGTTCAATCTAGTAAATGGATCTTGTTTCTTTCGTAGTTTGAGTTTCGTTGCTCCGTTTGATTTGATTCTTTTTGCAAAATGGAGTTCTTCAGTTGAACTTTCTGGTTAGATCTTCTTATTTGGAGTTTTACATGTGCATCTTTGCTTGGTTGATTATGTATGCTATTGTTTGCTTGCGATAGAATTCCCGGAGTGCGAAGCGTGCTACTACGAGTCCCTAGGTTTTGTGAATCATCAGCAAGGCAAGTAACACTTTGATCATACCATTCATTACCCAGTTTTTATGCATTAGATCAAACCCTCACACATTGCATGAGTAGCATCTCTTAACTTGTGGGTCTGGGAAGTAGATTTAGGTAGAACCTATTGCCTACATTATTTTCAAACCCTTGGGAGTTACTTCTACGTTATGCTTAGGTTGACATGCTATGCTCGTAGACGTGGATTGGGTTTGAGAGTATCCATGACAGATGTGAGATGTTAATTAATGGTTCTGGGTGGATTGGTTGCAGGGCACCTGGAGAATCCAGTGTTGTCCTAGGAAATCCCGGGGGTACCGTGTGATTATCCTATGGTATGTCACTCAGGCTCAAAGGGATCATAAAACTATTCATGCTAGAAACTTCTGTGTGCAGCCAAAATGCCATTATGGGCTCTGGCATAGTTGAGTATGTTATGTGAGCTCTTTCGTGGCGGATTAGCAGATGTAGGGGAAAGTAGGTGTACCGGTCCACCTGGGGTAAAGAGTAAATGCTTCTGAAAGACTGTGTCTCGGTCATCCGTTTCTCAAACGCCATGTAGTGCAAGAAATCCAACGGAGGAGATCGAGTCTTGTGGGGAAAAGTGCGCAAACCTCTACAGAGTGTACAAGCTAATCATGATTAGACGTGTCCCCGGTTATGGACATCTTGAGTATCTGGTACTTGAATTATTGGTTGATCTCATCACTCTAAAACTAATTTTTCTGGGTTGTTAATGACTACTTTAATTGGGATTGAGTTGGAGGTACCTCCTCAATGATGTTTCAACTACCATGATAGTTAAAATAAAGTTATTCCTTTGTTGTAGGGAAAAATTGGCTTTATGCAAAAACTTTAACCTTAGAGCCTCCACCAGCCAAATATGCATGTAGTGTTTGCCTTTATTCTGTTACATTCTCTACTGTGTTATCTTGCCAGCATATTCCATGTGCTGACCCGTGTCGGGCTGCAACATGTTATGTTGCAGACTTTTCAGAAGAAGAGTAAGGTGCGGTAGGTCGTTTGTCATGCACTCAGCTATGCCGTTGGAGTTGATGGACTCACTTATCTTCCAAGCCTTCCGCTGTTATTGTGTTAGATGGCCTTATGCCATATAATTTTGTAATAAGTTCTCTTTTGAGACATTCGATGTAATAAGTGTGTGATTGACACTCTGTTATAAATCCTTAAAGTACTGTGTGTGCCAGCATTACCGATCCAGGGATGACACATAACAGAGAGACTTCGGTCCATTCGGATCGTGGTCGCTACAATGACGTGAGCCTCGGCGACGAAGACTTTATCATGTCAGAGGAACCCCTGGAACAAGATCGCCTTAAGCGCCCGCTAATAGCCACGGCCAGAAGCCTAAAACAGAAGCAGAAACAGCTTCGAGCTGAACAAAGAACTGCTCAACGACAGATGGACCAATGTCCTGGCAGCCGAGGAGTACGGCCTTGAACGCCCAACAAAAAGCTATTCGAAGCGTAAGCTGCTACCCCAATTCAACGATGAAGCGCCACTCGCTCGTAATGCGGATGATGAACCTGACTGACCGCCATGCGGCCGGGACAGAATGACCTCTCACGCCGAATACCAGCCTGAACCACCTCGTCATAAAGGCAGAGAAAAAACAGCTCGGGGATACACATACGACCTACGACATGACTTGGAGAATAGAGCAGGTCAGACCAGATCCATTTACAGATCATGAGGGCATTCATCGTCATGAGAGGACGACTACCAATCCTAGCGCGACAAGCAAAACCACGCCCGGGTCGAGAACCGCACACATACTTCATCCGAACTACGCCATGATGTGGCCCAATATAGAGGCGCCGCACACCCCCTATGCTTCACCGATGAGGTAATGGAGCACTAGTTACCAGAAGGGTTTACCATGAACATCGAATCATACGATGGCACAACGTTTCCTGCGATATGGATTGAAGATTTTCTTCTCCACATTCACATGGCTCGCGGTGACGATCTACACGCCATCAAATACCATCCCTAAAGCTTAAGGGGCCAGCTCGACACTGGTTAAACAACCTTCCTGAAAATTCTATTGGATGCTGGGAAGACCTGGAGGATGCCTTTAGAGACAACTTCCAAGGCACCTATGTTTGGCCTCCAGATGGTGATGACCTTAGTCACATTGTGCAGCAACCTAGAGAGTCCGCCAGAAAATTCTGGACTAGGTTCCTCATTAAAAAGAACCAGATTGTCGATTGTCCAGATGCCGAAGCCCTAGCGGCCTTCAAACATAGCATTTGCAATGAATGGCTCACCCGACGCCTCGGCCAAGAAAAAGCCAAAATCCGTGGCATCCCTCACGGCGCTCATGACCCGCTTTTGCGCGGGTGAAGACAGCTGGCTAGCCCGTAGCGACAATAATACAAGCGAGCCGGGCACTTCCGAAGCTAAAAATAACAATGACAGGACCCGACGCAACAAGCACAAGCGCCGCAGCAACAACGACAATACCAAAGAGATGACGGTCAACACCGGATTCAGCGGCTCCAAGTCCGGTCAGCGCAAGAGGCCATTCAAAAGAAATAGAGAAGGCTCATCCAGCTTGGACCGAATACTCAACCGACCCTACCAGATTCATGGCACCCCCGACAAGCCTACAAACCACACCAACCGAAGTTGTTAGGTCTTCAAACATGTCGGTAAGTTAAACACCGAACAGAGGGAGAAAGGGTCACCCTGCGAGGACGACGATGACGACGAGCCGCGTCCACCCAAAATAGAGGGTCAGAAGAAATTCCCCCCTGAAGTCAAAACGGTGAACATGATATATGTCACCCACATCCCCAAGCGGGAGCGCAAGCGCGCGTTAAGGGACGTCTACGCGATAGAGCCAGTCGCCCCTAAATTCAACCCATGGATAGCCTATCCGATCACTTTTGATCATAGGGACCATCCGACCAGCATCTGTCACAGAGGCTCGGCCGCACTAGTCCTTGATCAAATCATCGATGGATTCCACCTTACGCGAGTCCTCATGGACGGAGGTAGCAGCCTTAACCTGCTCTATCAGGACACAGTCCGCAAGATGGGTATTGATCCGTCAAGGATCAAGCCCACCAAAACTACCTTTAAAGAAGTAATACCTGGTGTAGAGGCCCGCTGTATGGGCTCAATCACATTAGAGACGTATCAACAATTAATGATAATATAACAACATGTTTGACCCTTTAATATTTCGAACCGTTTTCTTGGCTCTGGTTTCACGTTTCGAGGCATAGCCTCCATTGGCACGTCTTGTCAAAGCAGAGATCGTGCCCGCTTATCGTGGGATCCTCATCAATATGACCTGGGTAACCCAACTGCACCTTACGCATGATTACGTTGGGAACAGGCTTGTTTTACGGCTTGAGTGGGGGACGTTTGGTATCTACCGCCTATAAAAGGACATAGATCTTTCACCTTTTACCTCACGCTCTCCTCTAGCCCTTGCTTCCCAATCTCTTTGCCACAGCACCCAGAGCTCCAGCGCCCACAGCTCCCATCCCCTCAACCACCGCCTCCTTCTCCGGCAATGGCTGGATCTGGTTCCAAGGGAAAGTGGGAGGCCTCCACCATCACAGAGAAGAATGTGAAGAATCTCCGGAGCGCGGGTTACCTTGCCAACAACATAGCGCATTGGATTCCTAATGAGAATCAGGTGATCCCCGTCCCAGGGCCTGGGGAGAGGGTTGTGTTCATCCCTCACTTTATTCGGGGTTTGGGACTTCCACTTCACCCCTTTGTTCAGGGTATCTTATTCTTCTACAGGCTAGATTTCCACGATCTGGCCCCAAACTCTTTCCTCCACATATCGGCTTTCATAGTCGTGTGTGAAGCTTTTCTCCGCGTCCCCCCACACTTTGGCCTATGGCTTAAAATCTTCAATCTAAAGCCGAAGGTGGTCAATGGGCAGCACACAGACTGCGGGGGAGCTATGGTGAGCAAGCTCCCGAAAGCAACCTGGCCCAAAGGGGCTTTTGTCGAGACCAACAAGGTATGGAAACATGGGTGGTTCTACATCACCGAACCCTGCTATGCAAATGAGTGGCCATGCCCGAATTCAGAACCGGACCCCCAGAGAGGCTCACATCATGGACCACCAAGGGCCTTTATTGGCGGTTCAGTCGGAGGTGAAGACGCTCCAAAACCGCATCTCCAGCATCATAGCGAAGGGCAACCACCACACTAACATGATTCAGGTGATGCTCTTTCGCCGCACCCTTCCCGGCGAGCTCCGGGCCTCCCGCTTATGGGAGTTCAATCCGGAGGAACCACGGACCTTGAAGCGCTTCTTCAGCACTACGCACGAAGACATATGGAAGCAGCTTTTGAAGGCCCGAAAGGAGTGGCCAGAGGAGACCGAAGACAAGGGCTTCGACTGCGTGACTTCGGTTTCAGAGGTAAGCATGATTTTTCCGAAGACGCATCTTGTCCATATTTCAATTATAACCGGAATTAGAACTCTTACGTTCCATACAGTCCTAGACAAAGAAAGCGGAGCGGATTGACTGTCCGGCTACGCTGCGCGAAAACCCAGCCGCGCCTCACCTGATGGCGATGCTGGTACCGGCGTCGTACAAGGCGCCGGAAAAGAAGGCCGGGAAGACGGGCGAGGAGGTCAAGAGCGACCCTTGATGACCCAGAAGTGTAGGGGATCTATCGTAGTCCTTTCGATAAGTAAGAGTATCGAGACCAACGAGGAGCAGAAGGAAATGATAGGCAGTTTTCGGTAAGGTATTTTCTGCAAGCACTGAGATTATAGGTAACATATATTTTTGTGATAAGGTAATTGGTAGCGACTGACAAAAGGTAAAAGTAAATAAGGTGCAGCAAGATGTCCCAATCCTTGTTGTAGCAAAGGACAAGCCTGGACAAACTCTTATATAAAGGAAAGCACTCCCGAGGACACATGGGAATTATCGTCAAACTAGTTTTCATCACGATCATCTGATTCGCTTTCGGTACTTTGGTAATTTGGTATGTGGGTGGACCGGTGCTTGGGTGCTATCCTTACTTGGACAAGCCTCCCACTTATGATTAACCTCTAATGCAAGCATCTGCAACTACAAAAGAAGTATTAAGGTAAACCGAACCATAGCATGAAACAAGTGGATCCAAATCAGCCCCTTACGAAGCAACGCATAAACTAGGGTTTAAGCTTCTGACACTCTAGCAACACATCATCTACTTATTACTTCCCAATGCCTTCCTCTAGGCCCAAATAATGGTGAAGTGTCATGTAGTTGATGTTCACATGACACCACTAGAGGAGAGACAACATACATCTCATCAAAATATCGAACGAATACCAAATTCACATGACTACTTATAGCAAGACTTCTCCCATGTCCCCAGGAACAAAAGTAACTACTCACAAGACATAATATTGTTCATGATAAGAGGGGTATTAATATGCATAATAGATTTGAACATATTATCTTCCACCAAATAAACCAACTAGCATCAACTACAAGGAGTAATCAACACTACTAGCAACCCACAGGTACCAATCTGAGGTTTGGGTACAAAGATTGGATACAAGAGATGAACTAGGTTTTGAGAGGAGATGGTGCTGGTGAAGATGTTGATTAAGATAGCTCTCCCTAAGGTGGGAGAGTTGTTGGTGATGACGGCGGTGACGATTTTCCCCTCCCGGAGGGAAGTATCCCCGGCAGAACAGCTGTGTTGGAGCCCTAGATTGGTTTCCGCCAAGGTTCCGCCTTGAGACGGTGGCGTCTGGTCTCGAAAGCCTCCTTATGATTTTTTTCCAGGTCAAAACACCTCATATAGGATAAGATGGGCATCGGGGGGCCCACGAGGCAGGGGGCGCGCCCAAAGAGGGGGGCACGCCCCCCACCCTCGTGGACAGGTGGTGGCCCCCCTGGTGATCTTCTTTCGTCAGATATTTTTTATATTTTCTGAAATGGTGTCCTGTGAAGTTTCGGGGCTTTTTGAGTTGTGCAGAATAGGTTTCCAGAGTTTGCTTCTTTTCCAGCCCAGAATTCCAGCTGTCGACATTCTCCTTCTTCATGTAAACCTTGTAAAATAAGAGAGAAAAGGCATAAGTATTGTGACAAAATGTGTAATAATAGCTCATAAAGCAATAAATATCAACATATAAGCATGATGCAAAATGGACGTATCAACTCCCCCAAGCTTAGACCTCGCTTGTCCTCAAGCGAAAGCCTAAATCGAAAAATATGTCCACATGTTTAGAGAAAGAGGTGTCGATAAAAATAAAATACGGACATGAGGGCATCATAATCATTCTTATAACAGCAACATATATATATATATATATATATATATATTGTCATATGATTCTTATGGTAAAGTAACAATTAATTCATAATATCAGGCATGAATCATAAACTTCATTGAAAACCAACAAACTATGATCTCGGTCATTGAAGCAATTGCAATTTATCATAACATCGGAAAGAGTCATATAAGAGCTTTTCAGCAGGCCTACATACTCAACTATCATATAGTCTTTCACAATTGCTCACACTCACGCAATACTTATGTTTATGGAGTTTTAATCGGACACAGAGAAAGATAGGGGCTTATGGTATTGCCTCCCAACCTTTTATCTCAAGGGTAATGTCAACAGTAATAGACCATGATAACTTATATCCAGGTGGGTATATATGTCAGGATCTTCCCAGCACAATGTGCTTGCCAAAGGATAAAATGTAAAAAGGAAAGGTGATTTCCACCTTGACTCTTAAGGAAGAATGATAGATAGGCCCTTCGCAGAGGGAAGCAGAGATTGTCATGCTTTTATGGTTGGATGCACAAAATCTTAGCACAGAAGAACATCACTTTATATTGCCACTTGTGATAAGGACCTTTATTATGCACTCCGTCGCTTTTATTACTTCCATATCACAAGATCGTATAAAGCTTATTTCCTCCACACTAATAAATCATACATATTTTAGCGAGTTTGCAACATGACAACTTACTTGGAAGGATCTTTCTCAATCCATAGGTAGGTATGGTGGACTCTCATGAAAAAAATGGGTTTAAGGGTGTATAGAAGCACAAGTAGTGTCTCTACTTGGTGCAAGGAGTTTTGTCTAGCATGATGGGGAAAGTCAAGCTCAACATGTTGGATGATCCATGACAATATACTTTATTTCAGATATAAAGAAAACATAACCCATTATGTTGTCTTCCTTGTCCAACATCAACTCTTTAGCATGTCATATTTTAATGAGTGTTCACAATCATAAAAGATGTCCAAGATAGTATATTTGTATGTGAAGCCTCTCTTTCTTTATTACTTCCTATTAATTGCAACGACGACCAAAACTATGTTTGTCAACTCCCAACAACTTCTATTCATCATACTCTTTATATGTGAAGTCATTACTTCCCATAAGATCAATATGATATTTTGACACTTTTTATATTTTCTTTTACTCTATCATGACCAAAGTGTGGAAATCAAGCCCTTGACTCAACACTAATCTTTATTATATAGCTCACGGACTCGATTACAAAGGGTAAAGACCATAAAGCAAAAGCTCACAACTAGATCATGCTAACTTTATTCTACTAGATCAAGATACTACCAAAAGGATCAAACTAAAAAATGGTAAAGATAGGAGTGATGGTGATACGATACTGGGGTCACTCCCCCGATTATGTCTCCTTCTTAGGGGGTGGTGATGTAGGAGTTGTAAGTAGTGACGCCGGATCATCATATATCGAGCGTAGTAGATCCTCCAACTTGCGGATAATACCTTTGAGTGCAGCTATATACTCCTTCAACAAAATATTTTCACTTGTGAGATACTTGTTTTGAATTTGAGCTAACTCAATCATCTTGAAAGCTTCAATCTCAGTTGAAGTAAAGAGGTTGGGAAGAGGTTGTGGGGTGTCTTCTTCTCCCATTGCTGGAGCCTGATCTTCCACCTCCTTGTTGATCATCTTCTCCTTGTCGATCTCCTCGGGTCCTTCCCTCTTCAGAACTATCTTCATTAGCCAAGCATCATTGCCTTCGTTGTTGGAGGAGGGAGACGACATTGTGCCTGGCTTCGTCAACCCTAGCAGAAAAGAGCTCGAAACAAGAACAGAGGATTTTTGCGTTATATAGAGGTCAAAACCTTCGGGGGTATATATAATGAATTTTTACGGACCAAAAGGAGTAACATACAAGAAATCGGAGTCCGGGAGGCACACGAGGTGCCCACGAGGTAGGGGGCGCACCCAGGGGAAGGGGGCGCGCCCTCCACCCTCGTGGATGCCTCGTGTCTCTTCCGGACTGCCACTTATTTTTCTATTTTTCTAAATATTCCAAAACGGTGAAAAATTGCCTTTAGAACTGTTTTGGAGTCGGTTTACTAACCATACCACATACCTCTTCCTTTTCAGAGTCTGATTTGTTTTGGAAATTGTTCCTTATGTATTCCTCCGGGGTTACAGTTTCAATAACATTGGTTTCAACATTTATAGGATTACCTGAGATATAATGTTTGATTCTTTGACCGTTCACCACATTCGGATTTGTGCCTTCGAAGTTGTTGATTTTTATGGCCCTGGAACGATAGACCTCCTCGATAACGTATGGTCCTTCCCACTTAGAGAGAAGTTTTCCTGCAAAAAAATCCTAAATGAGAGTTGTATAGCAAGACATAATCACCTACGTAAACTCACACTTTTGTATAATTTTGTCATGCCATCTTTTAACTTTTTCTCTAAACATCTTGGCATTCTCATAGGCCTGGGTTCTCCATTCATCAAGAGAGCTAATGTCAAATAACCTCTTCTCACCGACAAGTTTGAAATCATAATTGAGCTCTTTAATAGCCCAATATGCCTTATGTTCTAGCTCAAGAGGTAAGTGACAAGCTTTTCCATAAACCATCTTATATGGAGACATACCCAAAGGATTTTTGTATGCAGTTCTATAGGCCCATAATGCATCATCAAGTTTCTTGGACCAATTCTTTCTAGACCAATTAACTACCTTTTGCAAAATTAATTTTAACTTTCTATTACTTAGTTCTACTTGACCACTAGTCTGTGGGTGCTAAGGAGATGCAATTCTATGATTCACATCATACTTAGCAAGCATTTTACGGAAAGCACCATGAATAAAGTGTGAACCACCATCAGTCATTAAGTATCTAGCGACTCCAAACCTCGGGAAAATAACTTCTTTAAGCATCTTAATAGAGGTGTTATGATCAACACTACTAGTTGGAATAGCTTCTACCCACTTAGTAACGTAATCAACAGCAACTAAAATATGTGTATACCCATTAGAGGAAGGAAACGGTCCCATATAATCAAAGCCCCGGAGATCAAATGGTTCAATAACAAGTGAATAATTCATAGGCATTTCTTGACGTCTACTAATATTACCAATTCTTTGACATTCATCACAAGATAAGACAAACTTACGAGCATCCTTGAAGAGAGTAGGCCAATAAAAACCAGATTGTAATACCATATGTGCAGTTCTATCTCCAGCATGGTGTCCTCCATAAGCTTCGGAGTGGCACTTGCGTAGGATCTGTTCCTATTCATGCTCAGGTACACAACGTCTAATAATACCATCTACTCCTTCTTTATAAAGATGTGGGTCATCCCAGAAGTAATGCCTCAAATCATAGAATAACTTTTTCTTTTGCTGGTATGTGAAGCTATGAGGTATAAACTTAGCAACAATGTAATTAGCATAATCAGCATACCATGGAGCAGTATGAGAAGTATTTATGACCGCTAATTGTTCATCAGGAAAGCTATCATCAATAGGCTGTGGGTCATCAAGTATATTCTCTAGCCTAGACAAGTTATCTGCAATGGGGTTCTCAGCTCCCTTTCTATCAATAATATGCAGGTCAAACTCTTGCAGCAAGAGAACCCATCTAATAAGTCTAGGTTTAGCATCTTTCTTTTCCATAAGGTATTTTATAGCAGCATGATCAGTGTGAATAGTTACTTTAGAATCAACAATATAAGGTCTAAACTTATCACAAGCAAATACAGCTACTAAAAATTCTTTCTCAGTAGTAGCATAATTTCTCTGGGCATTATCTAGAGTTTTACTAGAATATTGGAAAACATTCAATTTCTTATCAACTCTTTGCCCTAAAACAGCACCTACAACATTGTCACTAGCATCGCACATAATCTCAAAAGGTAAATTCCAGTCAGGAGGCTGGACAATAGGTGCAGAGATCAATGCTTTCTTAAGTATTTTAAATGCTTCTAGACAATCATCATCAAAGGCCAAAGGAATATCTTTTTGTAAGAGATTAGTTAGAGGCCTGGAGATTTTGGAGAAGTCCTTTATGAACCTCCTATAAAACCCGGCATGACCAGGGAAACTTCGTATACCTTTGATGTCCTTGGGGCACGGCATCTTTTCAATAGCATCAACTTTAGCCTTGTCAACTTCAATACCTCTTTCAGAAACTTTATGTCCCAAGACAATGCCTTCATTAACCATAAAGTGGCACTTCTCCCAATTCAAGACAAGATTAGTGTCTTCACATCTCTGCAAAACTCGATCAAGGTTGCTGAAGCAATCATCAAAAGAAGTTCCGTCAATGGAGAAGTCATCCATGAAAACCTCAACAATCTTTTCACAAAAATCAGAGAATATAGCCATCATGCATCTTTGAAAGGTAGTAGGTGCATTACATAAACTAGGCATACGTCTATAAGCAAAGGTACAGAAAGGACAAGTAAAAGTGGTCTTTTCTTGATCCCCTTTTGACACATGTATTTGAGAGAAACCAGAATAACCATCTAGAAAGCAAAAGTGAGTATGTTTGGATAACCTTTCTAGCATTTGATCAATAAAAGGCAAGGGTTAATGATCTTTCTTAGTAGCTTTATTTAATTTGCGGAAATCAATTACCATCCTATAACCTGTAACAATTCTTTGCGGGGTCAATTCAACTTTATCATTAGGAACAACAGTCATACCTTCCTTCTTAGGGACACAATGGACAGGACTTACCCACTGGCTATCAGTAACTGGATAGATAATACCTTCCTCTAGAAGCTTTAGTATTTCCTTCCTTACCACTTCTTTCATCTTAGGATTTAACCATCGTTGATGATCAATAACAGGTTTAGCGTTTTCTTCCAATTTTATCTTGTGTTGGCATAAAGTGGGATGATGCCCTTCAGATCATCCAGAGTATATCCAGTAGCAGCACGGTGCTTCTTCAGAGTTTTCAATAAATTTTCCTCTTCCTGCTCTGAAAGGTTAGCACTAATAATAATATGATATATCTTCTTTTCATCAAGATAAACATACTTAAGATTATCAGGTAAAGGTTTAATTTCAAACACGGGATCACCCTTGGGTGGAGGAGGATCCCCTAGGATTTCAACAGGCAAGTTGTTTTTCAATACGGGTCCCTGATTAAAGAATATTTCATCTATTTCCCTTCTCTCATTCATATGCATATCATTTTCATGATCTAGCAAATGTTGTTCTAAAGGATCATTAGGAGGCACAACAATAGAAGCAAGACCAATAATTTCATCCTTACTAGGTAATTCTTTATCAAGGGGTTGTCTACGAAGTTTAGCAAAGTTAAAATCATGAGACATATCCCCTAGACCAACAATAACGATATCTTTCACGCAGTCTATCTTAGAGTTAACAGTATTCAAGAAGGGTCTGCCAAATATAATTGGACAAAATTCATCTTGTGGGGAACTAAGAATAAGAAAATCAGCAGGGTATTTAACTTTCCCACACAAAACTTCAACATCTCTAACAATCCCAGCTGTTGAAATAGTGTCTCTATTAGCAAGCTTGATAGTAACATCAATCCCTTCTAACTCAACAGGTGCAATGTCATGCATAATTTCTTGATATAAGGTATGAGGGATAATACTCGCACTAGCACCCACATCACATAAACCATGATAGCAATTATCCCCTATTTTAACAGAGAAAACAGGCAAGCCTACAATAGGTCTATGTTTATTCCTAGCATCGGGTTTGGCTATTCTAGCAGATTCCTCTTGGAGGTAAATAACATGTCCATCTAAATATTCTACCAAGAGATCTTTAACCATAGCAACAATAGGTTCAACTTTAATTTGCTCAGAGGGTGTAGGTGTTCTAGTATTACTCTTACAAACTATAGTTGAAGCTTTAGCATGATCCTTTATCCTAACAGGGAAAGGTGGTTTCTCAATATAAGCAGTAGGAACAATAGGATCAACATTATAAGTGATAGTCTTTTCTTCAACTTTAACATGTTCAACTACTTTTGCTTCAATGGGAGGATGGTATTTAAACCACTTCTCGTTGGGAAGATCAACATGAGTAGCAAATGATTCACAGAAAGAAGCTACTATCTCAGAGTCAAGTCCATATTTAGTGCTAAACTCACGGAAAACATCGGCATCCATAAAAGCTTTAACACAATCAAACTTAGGGGTCACACCTGACTCCTTACCTTTGTCGAGATCCCAATCTTCAGAGTTGCGTTTAATTCTTTCCAATAAATCCCATTTGAATTCAATAGTCTTCATCATAAAAGAGCCAGAACACGAAGTATCGAGCATGGAGCGATTATTAAGAGAAATCTGAGCATAAAAATTTTGAATGATCATTTCTTTTGAGAGCTCATGATTGGGGCATGAATATAACATTGACTTAAGCCTCCCCCAAGCTTGAGCAATGCTTTCTCCTTCGCGAGGCCAAAAATTATAGATAGAATTATGATCACGGTGAATCTGGTGCATAGGGTAGAACTTCTGACGAAATTCCAACTTCAGACGATTATAGTTCCATGATCCAATATCATCACATAGCCTAAACCATGTCAATGCATCTCCCTTCAAAGATAAAGGGAAGACCTTCTTCTTGATAACATCCTCGGGCATACCTGCAAGCTTAAATAATCCACAAACTTCATCCACATAGATTAGGTATAAATTGGGATGCAGTGTTCCGTCTCCTGTAAAAGGATTATCAAGCAGTTTCTCTATCATACCCGAAGGAATTTCAAAGCAAACATTTTCAGTAGGTGCATTAGGTTGAGGAGCAACTCTTTGCTCTTCTGGTCGGGGTGAAGATACCCCGAACAAGCCCCTTAAAGGATTATGAGCCATAGTAACAAGTGACAATAAATTTTAGCACACTATATAATTTTTTTCTTTACCAAAGGCGCTTCACTCCCCGGCAACGGCGCCAGAAAAGAGTCTTGATGACCCACAAGTGTAGGGGATCTATCGTAGTCCTTTTGATAAGTAAGAGTGTCGAATCCAACGAGGAGCAAAAGGAAATGATAGGCATTTTTCGGTAAGGTATTTTCTGCAAGCACTGAAATTATAGGTAACAAATAGTTTTGTGATAAGGTAATTGATAGCAAGAGACAAAAGGTAAAAGTAAATAAGGTGCAGCAAGATGGCCCAATCCTTTTTGTAGTAGAGGACAAGCATGGACAAACTCTTATATAAACGAAAGCGCTCCCGAGGACACATGGGAATTATCGTCAAGCTAGTTTTCATCACGATCATCTGATTCACATTCGGTACTTTGATAATTTGGTATGTGGGTGGACCGGTGCTTGGGTGATGTCCTTACTAGGAAAAGCCTCCCACTTATGATTAACCTCTAATGCAAGCATCTGCAACTACAAAATAAGTATTAAGGTAAACCTAACCATAGCATGAAACAAGTGGATCCAAATCAGCTCCTTACGAAGCAAAGCATGAACTAGGGTTTAAGCTTCTGTCACTCTAGCAACCCATCATCTACTTATTACTTCCCAATGCCTTCCTCTAGGCTCAAATATTGGTGAAGTGTCATGTAGCCGACGTTCACATGAAACCACTAGAGGAGAGACACCATACATCTCATAAAAATATCGAACGAATACCAAATTAACATGACTACTTATAGCAAGACTTCTCCCATGTCCTCAGGAACAAAAGTAACTACTCACAAGACATAATATTGTTCATGATCAGAGGGGTATTAATATGCATAATGGATCTGAACATATGATCTTCCACCAAATAAACCAACTAGCATGAACTACAAGGAGTAGTCAACACTACTTGCAACCCACAGGTACCAATCTGAGGTTTGGGAACAAAGATTGGATACAAGAGATGAACTAGGGTTTGAGAGGAGATGGTGCTGGTGAAGATGTTGATGAAGATAGCTCTCCCCAAGATGGGAGAGTTGTTGGTGATGACGGCGGTGACGATTTCCCCCTCCCGGAGGGAAGTATACCCGGCAGAACAGCTCTGCCGGAGCCCTAGATTGGTTTCCACCAAGGTTCCGCCTCGAGACGGTGGTGTCTGGTCCCGAAAGCCTCCTTATGATTTTTTTCCAGGTCAAAACACCTAATATAGGAGAAGATGGGCATCAGAGGCCATCGGGGGGCCCACGAGGCAGGGGGGCGCACCCAGAGAGGGGGTGCGCCCCCACCCTCGTGGATAGGTGGTGGCCCCCCTAGTGATCTTCTTTCGCCAGATATTTTTTATATTTTCTGAAACGGTGTCCTGTGAAGTTTCGGGGCTTTTTGAGTTGTGCAAAATAGGTTTCCAGAGTTTGCTTCTTTTCCAGCCCAGAATTCCAGCTACCGGCATTCTCCCTCTTCATGTAAACCTTGTAAAATAAGAGAGAAAGGGCATAAGTATTGTGACATAACGTGTAATAACAGCCCATAAAGCAATAAATATCAACATATAAGCATGATGCAAAATGGACGTATCACCCTCGCCCTAAGGGTCCTTCGGATACAGTGTCGGAGAGACAGACGCCCACTCCTCCCACAACGAAGAAGAAGAGGAGGAGGAGGAAAGCGACTCCCCCATCAAAGGAAGGGGAAGAAGAGGGTGGCCCCCATAGACACAGGAAAGGGCTGCCTAGGAAGAAGCTGAACCTCCCAGACAGCTCGGACTCAACGTCCGAGGCCAGTTTCTGAATACGCCCCAGGGTCAAGCCCCTGCTCGAACCGTGAGTATTCGGACTTTCGCTGGTGTGTTCGGTTTAGTCAGCTATCATTGCTTAAGCAACTTTATTTGTTGTTTTGCAGCCCTCCCCACACATTCCCTGGCGCTTCATCATCGTCAGGGAGCTCGGTGGAGAGTGACACGCCACCTCGGGCTCAGTCGCCCATCCTAGGTGACACCAAAGTGTCTTCCCTGCGGGTGTCCCCTACACAAGGAGGTGGAGATGGGGCAGACGAAATGGTGCTTGAGGTGAACATCTCGGCCACCATCGGCCAAGGGGAAACATTCCCTATGGCGACCGACGGCGGGGAGCCCAAGCAATCCGGGCCCCCGCCGAACACCATTCCAGAGGCCAGTACGGCTCTGGGATCGGGAAGATAGCCCCCTACGGTAGGGGGAGGATAATCAGCTCCAACGGCGTCCTCCATTAATCCGGAGGCGCCGAACACGCTGGAGGAAGCACTACAAGGTGCTTCCATCGTGGCGGAACACTGCACCCTTATGGGTGCGGTTATGGGAAAGATTCAGTCTGCCAAAAGCGGACTGAATGAAGCTTTCAACAGCCTACTGACAGGCTTTGAGGTATGCGACATAATATTCTAAAAGAACTTTACGTTTTATATGTATAGGATAACAAACCTATATACAGACATTAGCTCCGGATGCTTTGTTTGATTCTGAAGAGAATAGAACAGAGGATCCATATAGTATCAGCTAATAGAACATATTGTGCCATTTATTTGAACCGGCTTCCATGGTAGCAGCATCTGCCCAGGCCGCAGAGGTTTCCAAGCTCAGTCGAAAGCTTCAATTAGCTGACGAAGAGCTCGACCGCGTGAACAAGCGGTTCGATGAGACGCAAGGTATGCAGACCTTAGAAATTTATTATGTCAAAAGACGATATGTTTTATTTAAGAGTATGAACTCATTGTGGGTGTGATTATGTCACAGTTGGCCAAACCGAGGTTGAGACCCTGAAGGGCGCCCTTGCACAGGACAAGAAAGAGGCCGAGATGAACAAGGCAATCACTGACAAAGCGGCTGCCGAACTGGAGGCCGAACATGCCTCCCGCCGGCAACATGAGTCTCGGGTGGCCGAAGTCGAACAAGAGCTGCGACACGCCATTCGTTAATGCAAGGAGTTGGCGCAGAAGACTTCGGATCAAATATCCAAACTTAACAAGGCTCTCAATGTTGCCAGGGAGGCGTGGGGCAAGTCCCGGAGTGCTCGCGAGGAGATCAAACAGGCGCGTCAGATAGCGGCTGGTAAGGCCTTTCTTCTGCAGTGTATCTTTGGAGCTCAAAATTATGTGTCTCTAACGTGATTGAGGAGTTCTCCAGGCGCGTTTGCGGATCTCCCGAAGAGCATCACCGACCCCGCCCAATTCTTGAGAGCCCAGGAGGGGAATACCACGGAGAAATTGTTCTGGTCGCAATTCCTTGCACGAGAACATCCAGTACCTCTGAACGACCAGTTGAAGCAGCTGGTCGAGCTGCATAACATGGCGGGTGCAGCCATGAAAGACTTGATACTCCGGCTCTAGCCCGCCGAACCAATCCCGAGTAGCTACGTTGGATTGGTGAAGCGGCTTGTCGATGCAAGGCCGCGGGTCGATGTTGTGAAGCGTTTGGCCTGCATAGAGGGTGCTCGGATGACCTTTGCCCGCGTCAAGATGCGCTGGGCGAAGATGAAGGCCATCGAAGTGGCGCCCGCCGGCCCGGCCGAGGGCAAGGATCATCGGAGGCCAGAGAGGTACTTTGATGACGTCCTAGAAGGAGCCCGCATTGTAGAGGGCCAGACGTGGCTTTTGAGTAATTGTATTCGGGTTTGTAAAGACTATGCTTATGAACTGATATGTATATATTTTTGCGCCTTTATATTTCAAGCAACTTTTCCTCTTGTGTGGTTGTTTATTATTATTGTATCTGAAAGTTTCTAGTCGTCGGCTTCATCCCCCATGTAGATACTACAGGTGTGTTCGGTATTGCGCGTGATCACTCTTTACCCAACGTCTTGGTCCATAAAGGAGGTGTTCGCGGAGGGAACCAGGCAATCGGACTATACGGCTTTATTTCTTTCACTTAGCCATGGGAGCTTGACTTGTGGGGCTAAGTACTAGCCCCTGGTGCGTGTGTGACTATCTGAATTACGATGCCTACTTTACGCGGTTGGGCGAAGACCGGCCCCTCGTATAACACATAGTAGATTGCTAACGATCGTAGTATAACACTAAGTCGCCAAATCGCCGACCAGCTCTCGCTTATCATGACAGTCAGTTTTCAGCTTTATCTACTGAGGTACTTGACCGGATGAACCAGAAATACAATCGCAGTAGATCTCCCTTTACTACCTTAGCCAAACAATGTGGAACGTAAGGTGGTAAGCATAGGAGCCGGGCAACCCAACTATAGACCCAAGACATGATTCGGAGCCGATGCATATAACGCAATATCTGGGATGCCGAATAGTTCCCAATAGGTGTTCGGACTTTGAAGTGTGCTAGGCCGAATACAGCCCGTGGTATTGAATCCAGATTGAGGCACGTGTGGCAATCTGAGGTAGGGAGAGAACACAGATGGTAATGTAAAATAAACTCCAAACAAACTGGAACCAAACTACTTCTTTTATACCATGATTAATACGACGAGCCGTGTGGTTACAGATAATGCCAACAGCATCTTGGACATTTTACATGCCAAAAGGAAGAAATGTAATAAAGGGAAAGCTTTACACAGAGCCTAAAAATTAGCGATTTAAAAATCTTGATGGGGCCCTGCTGCACGTCTGCGCCATTTCTCCTTTGTGGCACGTCCTTGAAGGAGATAGGTTCGATGGCCGCCTGTGAGAAAGGAAGGGGAAATTTGGAAAAAGATGCCCTACAAAACAATATATAAGGTGGGTTCTTTTTATAAACCTTTAATGAAAATATAATTTAAAGTCTGAATAGGGTCAAGCCGAACTATGGACTGTTTCTCCGCAGTGTGCCCCCGGCGCTACCCAAGGTATTTTAAGGGCGTAGTTGTGTACAAGAGGTACGTATGATACCACCTTGTAAGGTAGTCGACGGAGGCGTAACTGCTAATCAAGCTCAGGTTCTTCTGAGCTGCCGCATTGTAATGCCGGCCGAACACGTTTAGCAGTGTCTCTGGTCTTGACGACTGATGCATTATTCCGCTTGAATAGGCCGCCTTGAACTTCGGCTACTAGGGCCGCAGTATCCTCCTCTGTACGGAGGGAGCGCTCCATGTTTCCATTGACCGTGATGATGCTGCGGGGTCCAGGAATTTTAAGCTTTAGGTAAGCATAGTGCGGGACGGCATTGAAGTGGGCGAAGGCCGTTCTTTTGAGTAATGTGTGGTAGCCACTTCGGAAGGGAGAGATGTCGAAGATTAACTCCTCACTTCAAAAAAATTCGGGAGAGCTGAATACCACTTCGAGTGTTAATGAGCCCATGCAGCGGGCCTCTACGACGGGTATCACTCCTGTAAAGGACAGTGTTAATGAGCCCGTGCAGCGGGCCTCTACGCTAGGCTTGATTCTTGATGGGTCTATCCCCATCTTGCGGACACTGTCTTGATATGTCAAGTTGAGACTACTGTCGCCGTCCATAAGGACTCGAGTAAGATGATATCCGTTGATTATGGGATCGAGTACTAGGGCCACCGAATCTCCATGATGGATATTGGTTGGGTGATTTCTACGATCAAAGGTGATCGGACAAGCCGACCATGGGTTGAACTTGGGGGCGACGGGCTCTACGGCGTAAACGTCCCTTAGTGCACCCTTGCACTCCCTCTTGGGGTTATGGATGGCGTAGATCATATTCACCATTTTCGCCTCGGGGGGAAATTGCTTCTGCCCCCAGTATTCGGTTGGCGAGGCTTGTCTTCGTCCTTGCTTTGAGGTCCTTTCCCCTTGTATTCGGCATTTAACTTCCCGGCGTGCTTGAAGACCCAACAATTTCTGTTGGTGCAGTTTGCAGGTTTGTCGGAGGTGCCATGAATCTGGCAGGGTCTTTCTATATCTTGTCCAAGCTGGATGGACCGTCTATGTGGCCTTTGAACAGCTTCTTCCGTTGATCGGACCTAGATCCACTGAATCCGGCGTTTACTGTCGTGTCATCTATTTCTCCATTATTGTTTCGATGCTTATTCTTATTGTGTCGTGGCTTGCCATTGCCAACCTAACTTCATAAGTGCCAGGTTCGCTGGTATTGTTGCTTCTACGAGCTAGCCAGCTGTCTTCACCTGCGCAAAAGCGGGTCATGAGTGTAGTAAGGGCTGATATTGTCTTCGGCTTTTCTTGGCCGAGGTGTCTTGTGAGCCATTCGTCTCGGACGCTGTGTTTGAATGCCGCTAAGGCTTCAGCATCCAGACAGCCGACAATTTGGTTCTTTTTAGTTTAGAATCGATTCCAAAGCTTGCTGGCTAACTCCCCGGGTTGCTGGATTATGTGACTTAAATCATCAGCGTCCAGTGGCAGGACATAAGTCCCCTAAAATTTAACCTGGAAAGCGTCCTCTAAATCTTCCCAGCTTCTAATGGAGTTCTCTGGGAGGCTGTTCAACCAATGCCGAGATGTCCCTTTTAGCTTTAAAGGTAAGTTTTTGATGGCATGGAGGTCATCTCCATGAGCCATGTGGATGTGAAGAATAATGTCTTCAATCCATACAGCGGGATTCGTCGTTCCATCATATGCCTCAATTTTCACGGGTTTAAACCCTTCCAGAAATTGGTGATCCATCACCTCATCGGTAAAGCACAAAGGGTGTGCAGTGCCCCTGTATCGTGCAACATCGCGACGTAGTTCGGACGGCATCTGTGTTCGGTGTTGACTCGGAACTTGATTGTATCCGGTGTGCTTGGCTTGATAGCCACCATCTTGTGTGGGAGCACATTCTCTTGATCCGTAGATCGATCTTGCCTGACCGGATTTTTTATTCAGGTCCTGACATAGATCATACTTATGGCCCTGAGCCGCTGTATCCTTTCCTTTACAGTGAGGAGGTGCGGGCTAGTATACGGCATTGCTAGCCGCTTTGTCCCATCCACGAGGTGGTCGGTCCGGTTGATCAGCCTGATCGTGCCTCATCAGAATTGGCGCAAGGGCCTCATCGTCGAATTGTGGTAGCAACTTGCGCTTGGGATAGCTCTTTGTTTGGCGCTCACGGTCGTATCTCTCTTCAGCGTCTAGCACTTCATTCCATCTATCATTGAGCGTATCCTTCTCGGCTTTAAGTCGTCGCTGCTGTTTTTTCAAGCTCCTTGTTGTGGCAATAAGTCGTAGCTAAAAGCGTTCTTGTTCGAGGGGTTCCTCTGGGACGATGAATTCCTCGTCTCCCAGGCTGATATCCTCTTTGGAGACAGGTAGGGAGTTACTATCTTCGGAATCATTGTGATCGATGAGTTGTTTGGGACTACATTGACCATCTTCCCGCTCGTCCTGCTCCAACGCTGGCTCTACGGGGTCTTCGACTTCCTCCGGGACCTCATTGTCTCCGATGCCGGTGTTACTTTCCCTTTCTCGATGCGATCGTGAGCGGCGTCGTTGGTGTCGACGCTTAGGAGGTTCGTCGACGGGCTTATCCTGCTCTGGATCTTTATCGCCATTGTCATCCTTCTCCTTGGGTGTGTCCATCATGTATACGTCGTAGGTACAAGTGGTCGTCCATCGCCTGGTGACGAGCGGGTTTTGACTTAGATCAGCTTCAACATCGTGGTCCATCCCATCGAAGTCTTCGGAAGCGTAGTCTAGTACGTCGGTTAAGTCTTCGACCGTGGCTACCAAGTGAGTGGTGGGTGGGAAGCAAAATTCCCATATCTCAACCTAACTAGGCATAGTTCGACGGTGAATCCTCCGTAATGGCTAGAGATTGTAGCAAGTATAGCGCCTCGTTTAAGAGCGAGAGTTGGATAGGAGTTTGGGGGTCTACAGAACCAGGCTCTGTGATGACCACTTGGTCAAGCCCAGACTGTGCGGATCCCAAGGGTTCAGAGCTCATAAGTGGAAGTGAGTCCGGTGTCCCAGCGGCGGGGTGAGTTCCGTTCAATTCTGGGTCTATGAGCGATACAATCACTATTGAGCCTCAGGCTAAAAGTTCCATGGAGGGGAAGAGTCCGGCAAGGTTTATCCTCCCGTGTTCGGATGAAGCGATCTGCTCCGGATCTAGGGCCAAAGCGATCGTGGGTGTTGAACCTTGGATGGGATCTAACAATGGATCTGAGATGTCTTCATCGTGTAGGCAGGGAGCAACAACCGCGGGTGCGAATCCTTCGAAGATCAAATCTCCTCGGATGTCGGCAACATAATTCAGACTTCCAAACTTGATATGATGACCAGGGGTGTGATACGTCTCCATCGTATCTCTAATTTTTAATTCTTTCATGCCAATATTATACAACTTTCAAATATTTTTGGCAACTATTTATATGATTTATGGGACTAACCTATTGATCCAGTGCCCAGTGCCAGTTCCTGTTTTTTGCATGTTTTTTGTATCACAGAAAATCCATATCAAACGAAGTCCAAATGCAATAAAATTTTACGGAGAATTATTTTGGAATATATGTGATTTTTGGGAGTTGGAATCACCGCAAACGGAGGCCCATGCAACCCACAAGAAACCAGGGCCTGCCGGGGGAGCCTGGCTTGTGGTGGTGGGTTGTGCTCACCTCGTACGTCGGTTGGACCTCTACTTCGGGCGCAGGGAATCTTATATCCAGAAAAAAAAAATTGTGTTAAAATCTCAGCGCAATCGGAGTTACGGATCTCCGGGAATATAAGAAATGGTTTTCGGCCAGATCTGGGGAACGTGAACCAGAGGAGGACAGAGAGACAGATCCAATCTTGGAGGGGCTCTCACCCCTCTGCCGCCATGGAGGCCATGGACCAGAGGGGGAACCCTCCTCCCACCTATGGAGGAGGCCAAGGAAGAAGAAGAAGGAGGGGGGCTCTCTCCCCCTCGCTTCCGGTGGCTGGAGTGCCACTGGGGCAACATTCGGGACGGCGATCTACATCAAGAATCTTGCTATCGTCAACACCAACTCTCTCCCCCTCTATGCAGCGGTGTAACATCTCTTCTCCCCGCTATAATATCTACTTAAACATGGTGCCCAACTGCATATATTATTTCCCAATGATCTATGGTTATCCTATGATGTTTGAGTAGATCCGTTTTTTCTTGTGGGTTAATCATGATCTTGGTTGGTATGATTGTATATTTTATTTAGGGTGCTGTCCTACGGTGCCCTCCGTTCTTGCGCAAACATGAGGGGCCCTCGCTGTAGGGTGTTGCAATATGTTCATGGTTTGCTTATGGTGGGTTGCGAGAGTGACAGAAGATTAAACTCGAGTAACTGGGGTATGACATATGGGAGTAAAGTGGACTTGATACTTAATGATATGATTGGGTTTCACGACCTTAATGATCTTTAGTAGTTGCGGATGCTTTCTAGGGGTCCAATCATAAGTGCATATGATCCAAGTATAGAAAGTATGTGAGCTCATGCCTCTCCCTCATATAAAATTACAAGAATGATTACCGGTACTTGTTATCGATTGCCTAGGAACAAATAACTTTCTTGATGACACAAACCCTTTTACTAAACACCTAACTTTTATTATCTTGCAAAGTATTTCTAGTTTTATTCTTGCAAAGTAGTTCTAGCATCACACCTACAAAATAGTTTCCTACTTGTTTTCGGTAAAGCAAACATCAAGTGTGTGTAGAGTTGTATCGGTGGTCGATAGAACTTGAGGGAATATTTGTTCTACCTTTAGCTCCTCATTGGGTTCGACACTCTTATTTATCAAAGAAGGCTACAAACGATCCCTTATACTTGTGGGTTATCAAGACCTTTTTTTGGTGCTGTTGCCGGGGAGTTATAGCGTGGGGTGAATATTCTCGTGTGTGCTTGTTTGCTTTATCTCTAAGTAGTTTTATTTCCTGTTCAAAGTTGTTCTCTATCTTTAGTTATGGATATGGAACACGAAACACACAAAAAATTAGTGGTACTTGCTACTCATGGAGATGGGGATCCTCCTAAAACCCTCGATGCTTGTTATGTGAAAGATATTATGCACTACTGTGATAATCCTGAGAAAACACCATTCAACTATATAATGGGAGTAATGTTGGATCAACGTGAATACTTTAGGGATTATCGCTTGACTCATAAAGGGAAATTGTTATGGGATCAAATTCATATATTAAAGTGGTATGCTTGGAATCTATGCTGTAGATATGACTATACTTGTTTCTCTAGGATGAATGCTCCACATCTTCCCTTTTCATGCAAATTTAATTATAATTAAACATTAGCTTCTTATGCTAATGGTATATATGATTATTATGATACAGAACGAATAAAAGAATTTGTTGCTTTTAAGGGTGCTTATGAAATTGAATGTCTGTTTCTAGAGTATGAAGATTGTGATGATGTTTTTTATAGATCTCAAAATTTTGCTATATTTGAATATTGCTATGATAACTATGAATATAATGCCGATATTGATGCATTTCCTGAGAAAGTCTCCGTTGTCAAAGAAGAGACTAATATTTTGCAGGAGTCTATGGAAGAAGAAATTAAAGACATTATAAGCTCATTGGATGAGAAAGATGAGGAGGAGAGCGAAGAACAAAAAGAGGAAAAGCGGATTGATCACCCGTTCCCACATTCTAATGAGAGTAACTCTTTATCCCATACATTGTTTACTTTCCCTTGGAATTTACCGAAGGATGAATGCTATGATAATTGCTATGATCCCGTTGATTCTTTTGAAATATCCCTTTTTGATGATGCTTGCTATGCTTGTGGCCAAGATGCCAATATGAATTATGCTTATGGAGATGAATTTGCTATAGTTTCTTATGCCAAGAATGAAATTGTTGCTATTGCACCCACACATGATAGTCCTATTATCTTTATGAATTCTCCCAACTACACTATATCGGAGAAGTTTGCACTTATTAAGGATTACATTGATGGGTTGCCTTTTACCGTTGCACATGATGATTTCGATGAGTATAATATGCATGTGCTTGCTGCTCCTACTTGCAATTATTAGGAGAGAGGAACTACATCTCCGCCTTTTGATGTTTCCAACACAACAAAATTGCAAGAAACTGCTTATACTATGCATTGGCCTTTACTTGATGTGCATGAATTGTTCTTTTATGACATGCCGATGCATAGGAAGAGAGTTAGACTTCGTCATTGCATGATATATGTTGCTTTGTGCTCACTACTAAATGCCAAATCATTGCTAATTAAAATTGGCTTTGATATACCTTGGGATCCGGGTGGATTCGTTACTTGAGCACTTTATGCCTAGCTTAATGGCTTTAAAAAAAGCGCTGCCAGGGAGACAACCCGGAAGTTTAAAAAAAGAGTCATTTATTTCTGTTGAGTGCTTTTATAAAGTTTAAAAACAAAAAATATAGAGGCGAACCTAAAACTTTTTCAAAAACAAATTTGAAAGTGAGAAAGACGAGCATTGTTAAAGTGGGAGCTAACCTTGAACTTTGTTCATGCCCATGGAAACTTTGTGAACCTCAATTACAAAAACTTGTCAACAAGAATGATTATCCCCTTGTACAAATACATTGTATTATAAAGGTTTCCTGTAGGATGATTAGATTGCTTGTTGGTTTGTGCGGTGCAAAAACAGAAACTTTGGCTGTAGTGCGCGATTTTACTTTTTTTACGAGAACGTCGAAAGCTTCTGAAACTTTTTGAACAGTCTTTCTACACAAAATGTTTATTTTTTCCTAATTTGTCATTTTTAGAGTTACAGAAGTATGGTGGATGTTCAAATCTTTACAGAATGTCCTGTTTTCACATATTGCTGTTATAGCTTCATAATTTGCGTAAGTTTGAGTTCTTATTGAAGCCTCCTTGACTTGGGGCCATAGAATTGCGATAGCATACAGTGGGTAATGTTTTTTTTATAATTATACAATAATGTTAGAGCAGTACATGATGGGATTTCATTGATCATATGCACTAACTCCGCCACTATAAGTTAGGTTAAGTTTTGTGTGGATGAAGTGTTCAAAGATCGAGGAGGTCTGGATGTGAGGAGAAGGAGGAGAGGCAAGAGCCCAAGCTTGGGGATGCCCAAGTCACCCCAAGTAAATATTCAAGGAGACTCAAGCGTCTAAGCTTGGGGAAGCCCCGAAAGGCATCCCATCTTTCTTCAACAAGTATCTATATGTTTTCGGATTCGTTCCGTTCACATGATATGCGTAAATTCCTGGAGCGTCAACGGGAACTGTTCAAATGCATGGTTAGTCATAAAATCCTACATAAACTTATGGATCACTAAATATGATATGTTTGATTCCTTGCAATAGTTTTGCGATATAGAGATGATAATATGTGGGAGGTACTAGTGGATGATCATGTTTAGTAAGATATTGGCGTTAAGGTTTGTGATTCCTGAAGCTTGCATGTATATTCTCTCGTTATGCCGGGAAGTTGGAGCACAATTTATCCTTGATTGTCTATCTTTGTGTGAAGGTCGGGGGCGCACGATGGTTAACTCCTACCAACCTCCCCCCCCCCCCTAGGAGCATGCATAGTATTACTTTGCTTCGAGGGATAATAAACTTTTGCAATAAGTATATAAGTTCTTTATGACTAATGTGAGTTCATGGATTATACGCACTCTCACCATTTCATAATTGCTAGCCTCTCTTGTACCGTCCTATTTTTTCCCGTGCATAAACTTTATTGTACCTTCCTCAAAATAGCCACCATACCTACCTATTATGGCGTTTCCATAGCCATTCCGAGATATATTGCCATGCACGTCCATCATATAGTTGACTTGAGCATTCATTTTATATTACTTTGAATGATCGTAAGACGGCTAGCACGATATTTTCATGGCTTGTCCTTTTTGATATCTTTGCTATTCTAGATCATTGCACATCCCGGTACACTGTGAGAGGCATTCATTTAGAGTCATACTACGTCATATGTATCAAGTTGTAGTTTTTATTTCTTTTGAGTTATAAGTAAATAAAAGTGTGATGATCATCGCTATCCATTATGAGAGCATGCCTGAGTGAGGAAAGGATGATGGAGACTATGATTCCCCCACAAGTCGGGATGAGACTCCGGACAATGAGAAAAATATTTAAAAAAGGAAAAAAAGAAGAAGAAAAAAGAAGGGGCATGCTAGTTCCACACTTGTGCTTCAAAGTAGCACCATGTTTTTCATATGGAGAGTCTCCTATGTTGTCACTTTCATATACTAGTGGGAATTTTTCATTATAGGATTAGATGCACACCCACTTAGTTCTCATGTTGAGCTCTCATACACGTATAGCTCTTAGTGCATCCGTTGCATGGCAATTCCTACTCCTCACATTAATATCGATTGATGGACATCTCCATAGTCCATTAGTTTGCCTAGTTGATGTGAGACTTTCTTCCCTTCTTCTGTCTACTACCACTGCATTCTATTCCACCTATATTGCTATATCCATGGCTTGCGCTCATGTATTGCGTGAGAGTTGAAACTGTTGAAGCGCATTAAAAAGTATGAACAAATTTCTTGCCTGACACCGGGGTAGTACATTATTTATACTTTGAGCTGGGAAGACAGAGCATGACAAGACTATATGATTTTGTAGGGATAACGTTCTTTAGCATTTGATATTCTGAAAGACATGATTGTTTGTTGGGATGCCCGAGTATTGATGTCTTTATATCAAATTATAGACTATTGCTTTGAATCACGAATGTCTTAATATTCATGCCATGACTACGTATATGATCAAGTTTATGCTAGGTAGCATTCCACATCAAAAATTATGTTTTTTATCATTTACCTACTCGAGGACGAGCAGGAATTAAGCTTGGGGATGCTGATACGTCTCCGTCGTATCTATATCTTTTGATTGTTTCATGCCACTATTATACAACTTTCACATATTTTTGGCAACTATTTATATGATTTATTGGACTAACCTATTGATCCAGTGCCCAGTGTCAGTTCATGTTTTTTGCATGTTTTTGTATCGCAGGAAATCCATATCAAACAAAGTCCAAATGCAATAAAATTTTACGGAGAATTATTTAGTAATATATGTGATTTTTGGGAGTTGGAATCACCGCAAACGGAGGCCCACACAGCCCACAAAACACCGGGGCGCGCCAGGGGAGCCTGGCTCATGGTGGTGGGTTGTGCTCACCTCGTACGTCGGTTGGAGCTCTACTTCGGTCGCAAGGAAGCTTATATCCATGAAAAAATAGTGTTGAAATCTCAGCACAATCGGAGTTACGGATCTCCGGAATATAAGAAACGGTTTTCGGCCAGATCTGGGGAACGCGAAACAGAAGAGGACAGAGAGACAGATCCAATCTCGGAGGGGCTCTCGCCCCTCCACCACCTTGAAGGCCATGGACTAGAGGGGGAACCCTCCTACCACCTAGGGAGGAGGCCAAGGAAGAATAAGAAGGAGGGGGGCTCCCCCCTTCGCTTCTGATGGTGCCAGAGTGCCACCGGGGCAATGATCGGGACGACGATTTACATCAACAATCTTGCTACCGTCAACACCAACTCTCTCCCCCTCTATGCAGTGGTGTAATATCTCTTCTCCCCGATGTAATCTCTACTTCTACATGGTCCTCAACTCTGTATATTATTTCCCAATGATCTATGATTATCCTATGATGTTTGAGTAGATCTGTTTTGTCATGTGGGTTAATCGTGATCTTGGTTGGTATGATTGTATATTTTATTTATGGTGTTGTCCTGCCCTCTATTCTTACCCAAATGTGACGGGCCCCCACTGTAGGATGTTGCAATATGTTCATGGTTTCCAACTAGGCCTCCGCACCCTGCGGCCGAAATGTTTCAAAAAAATCATGTTTCTCGAACAATGAATGAATACTCGCAAAACGACACACAAATGATCTTGCTAACATCCATGTGTAGTTGCGATACATTTATATATAAATGCAAAAATGGCTCAAATATAGCAAATGGGATCTCAAATGCACCAGATAATCGAACCTTAGGGTACAATGGTGATTGCTTACCGTGGAAAAAAATCTATGGCAAACTATGAACTCATGTTTTCATTCAAACGAAAATATGTTGTTAGTTGATGTAAATGTTTTCAAATAGCACGCGGTTCATTCATGAAAGCCGTGTGCCTACCGAACCGTGGCCAATGCCTCACCCCCCCTACTGCGCGCGCGATCTGAGTCATGCGTTTTAATTGGCCAGAACCCAAACCCCACGGATCATGCGTCTGTACTGTTGGATGCTCCCAAATCGAATGGCAATCCTCATCCCTTTCATCAACACATGCAGTTGCGGGTGGGATTTGATTTATATGCACAAAATGCATGTTAAATTCAAAAAATGTCTTAAATATAGCAAACGATACCTGAGATCCGCCAGAAAATAAAACCCGTGGTATAATGGTGATTGCGTACCGTGATTTTTTATGTGGCCAATGATAAAGTCGCCGGAAACTAGAGTTTGAATTGACACATCCCCTTTTGGAAACCATGATCCTTATTGTGACATGCTCCGGTTTCCCAGGAGCGATCATCAAAACTTGTGTCAAACTTTACCAAAACATTTCCTCGGGGTCGTGCGAGCACGCCACCGTCACATGCTGATTTTCATGATGTTCAGACTCCATCTGAATTTCCTGTAATTAAAATACGAACTAGGACTACATCGTTGGCCACAACTCGTAGCCAAAATGATTGAAACTTCTCCCCGCTTCTCGGACAATGGATGAAAACTCGCAAAGCGACACATAAATGATTTGTACAACTTCTTTGCTAACTAACACCCACATGTAGTTGTAGTGGGGTTTTGATTTTATAGGCACTAAATGCAAGGTAAATGCAAAAAATGGCTTAAATATAGCAGACGAGACTTGAAATGCGCCAGAAAATCAAACCTAAGGTATACCGATGATTGATTACCGTGCAATTTCGAGGCAGGACGATGAAATCAACGACGACCGGAGTCCAAAGTGTCATGTCTCTTTTTGGAAACTCTGATCCTTCTTGTGAGATGCGTCGGTTTTGAAGGTGTGAGCATCAAAACTTGTGCCGAACTTTACCATTTTTCCGTGGGGTCATGAGAGCACACCACGGTGCCACACCGACTTTGTTATTTTCAGACTCTATATGCATTTCCTGTAATTAAAATACCAACAAGGCCTATGCCTAGCTAGGGCCGCACCATGCGTTCGAAATGTTTGAAAAAAAATTATGTTTCTCATACAATGAATGAAAACTCGCAACGCGACACACAAAATGATCTTACTAACACCCACGTGTAGTTGCGACACGGTTATGTATGTATGTATGTATGTATGTATGTATGTATGTATGTATGTATGTATGTATGTATGTATGTATGTATGTATGTATGTATATGCATGGTAAATGCAAAAACTAGCTCAAATATAGCAAAGGAGATCTTAAATGCACCACAAAATCGAACCTTAGGGTACAATGGTGATTGCTTAGCGTGGAAAAAGATCGAGGCGAAACGATGTGCTCATGTTTTCATTCAAACGAAAATATGTTGTTAGTTGATGTAAATGTTTTAAAATAACACACGGTTCATTCACGAAAGCCGTGTGCCTACCATACCACGGCCAATGCCCCCACCTCCCCTACCGCGCGTGATGTGAGTCGTGCATTTTGATTGGCCAGAACCCAAACCCCAAGGATCGTACTTCTGCACCATTGTATTCTTCCAAATCGAACGGCAATCCTCATCCCTTTCATCAGCACATGCAGTTCTGGCTAGGATTTGATTTATATGCCGAAATGCACAGTAAATGCCAAAAATGGTTTAAATATAGCACACGAGACAAGAAATGCGCCAACAAATCAAACATGTGGTATAATGGTGATTGCTTACCATGAAAAAAAATTGAAGCAGAGCAATGAACTCACATCTTCATGTGAGAATTAACACGTCTTCATTTCAAACGCAATTATGTTGTTTGTGCACACGGGCTCTTAGAAGCAACCATTTGCATAGGCCGCTCCGTGCGGCGACCGGGGGATCTTTTTTCACCCTTTTCACCTAGCCTGCCAACATCCCCCCCCCCCCCCCCCCCC
>LR738714.1:103930520-103949134 GCA_902687465.1 Secale cereale | reverse complement strand
CCCGCCTGCCCCCGTTTCACTCAATAGTCCACCAATCACCATCGCCAGATCCCCCTCCTCCAGATCCATATCAGAACCCTCTCTGATGCCGGCGTGCTCAACCTGGCTGTGTGCCCTCTCTTCGGCGTCAACCCTACCTCCAATGTCGTTCCCAACACGTGGCTAACAGCGCCTCGCCGTCTACGTTTGCTCGCCAGCCACCCTTGAGCATATCGATCATGTAACCCTCGCTTCTCCTGTCGCCCTACCGGGTTTGCACAATAAACCTGCTAGTTACTGCTCTCCATCCCGGTGAGACATATTTCCTCGCAATCTCTCTTCCTATTTCGTTCGGTATATTCCCAAATTGGCTATAAAATAATGGAGAACGTATATATGTTCATTATATACCTTCCTAACTAGTACATATAAGTTGTATTTGTTCCTATCAGTTATTGTCGATTTACAGATCGTGCACGCCCGAGTCACACAAACTTAACAAATTCGCCATACATTTTCTAAATTATCGCATGACATGTTTAGACAGCTTGATACCAAGTTGTTAGCTTTATGTGTACCCTCCTTTCCTGAGTTTCGCATGTGTTCTTTGTAGATGTCGAGTAGCAGCAACATCACTCATTCTTCAGGCGATGTATCTTCATCTGAGTCTGACAACCCTAGGTCTCCAGCAGATGGTGAGGGATCAAGTAATCTGGAATGAGATAGAGATGCATCAATTACCCTTCTAGTCAGGACACGGAGGAACGCTCCAAGGAATCCCAGACACTAGCCTAAAGGTTTATATGAAGTAACCGACATCGATTTAAAGTATTGGGCTCCAACTAAGCCAGATAGAGCACACACGAGTTTCAAGAGTGTGTGTAGATTTGTTGGCACGACAAGGCTCAACATAAATCTGTCGGGGTTTCGGAAGGCTGACACAGAAACACGACAAAGGATAGTATGGGAGATCACGGATCACTTCAATGTTCCAGAGCAGTGTAGAATGCAGGTGGAACATGCTGCATTGAATAAGGCTAGGGATGCTCGGAGAAATTGGAAGCACATGTTGTACAAGAAGTACTTGAGTGAAGGCAAGGACCTAATCCCCGCATACCCCTAAATTACAAAGGCAGACTGGGCAGAATTCAAAAGGTTCAGGGCAACTGAAGAGTTTACTGAGAATAATGCCAAGCAATTAGAACTTCAGAAGAGGAACACACACCCCCACCATATGGGTTTGGTAGGATACTATGTCATGAAATCGATATGGGACCAGGAGGACAAAGAAGCAATAGTTGTGGGTTGGAAACCGTCCTTTAGTGAAATCAGGGGCGGACGCGCTAGAGACTACTTGCGGGCACGTCCAAGGAGGCACGACGATGGAACTTATTAATTTGAAAATTCACGTGACGAAGAACTATATCGCGTGATGTTAAAGGCTTCCAAGATCCCTGCGAGGTTCTACAGGAACTCGGGGCCATATGACATTCTGTTCGATGCTCTGGAAACAAAATAGCCCCCTGGCCGTGCAAGGGGTATAGGTGTCAATGTCCGCACAAGAGGGCTTTCACACTCAGCAAAGAAGAGAGGATCAACATGACAAAAGTGAGGAGTGAAATGAAGCAGAATGAATATGAAAGGTTGAGGAGGGACATGTATCCTACTGTTCGAAAGGAAATTGAGGATTCAATGATGATGCAGAAGACTCTAACACTGACAGATAGCCAGCAGATGGGAGGGGAGGCGGGCATGGGGGGTGTTGGTTATTGTGTGACAACACCGCACAAGAGTAGTTGTGCATCAGCTGACCCCAGTGACACTTAGACTGCAGCTGCTCATGATGATGCTATATATGATCTATCTGGAAAGAAAGAAAGACTGAGGGGGCGTGCTTACGCATTATGAAGGTATGTTAAAATTGCAACAACATGTGTTTGCCCACCCTTCTTGAAAGATGGCCTCTTATTGGACAATGTGTCATTGAAGCCGGGCTGTGTGAACTGCTACGTGACTGAAGTAAAGCCTGTATTCAATGGATTTGCCCTGAAGAATGTCGTAGGGTACTTTGAAGAGCATAGCACCTTGGGAGAAACACTGTTACATCACATCTAGTGGCCACGAAAGGAAATAGACTTCATGGATGAGATCCCTGAAGCCTCGCCAAGAGCAACCAATGTCGCCCTTCAACCTGTGATGCTCTCCTTGCCACAACAACTCTCATGCGCTTCCCTCAAGGAACCTCATACTCGTAATCTGGTGACTGGTGCATCAACCTGTGATCAGCCCGCCCGACTTTCCGCCGTACAGGCGATCTCATTGTCTGCCCTAGTGCAACCACTAGCAAGGCCCACAACTGCTAAAGACACACCACTGGTTCAGATATCGACCGCTAAAGCAGCGGGGGGGTCAGCTGCACCACATGCTTAGCAGACCAACCTGGTGGAACAGACTGCTAAGCAGTTTGATGCTTTCGAACCTCCTTTTAAGCAGACTGTAGGTCCAGAACCGACTGCTCATTAGTCCTCGGTCTGCAGCCGCGTGATCAGCATACCAATGCGTTAGCACTACCTGCTCACCAAACCAACTCGTTGACACAGCCTCCTCAGCACACCGACAAGTTGGCACCACCTACGCAAAAACCCGACATAGCTCCAACGCCTGGTAAGCAGTCTGATGGCTCTACTCCTACAACCCAGCAGTCCATCAAAGCAGCACCACCAGCTCAGCAATCCGGCGTAGCTAAACCGTTTGATAAGCAGTCCGTCGTAGCTTTACCGTCTGTTCGGGATGCTGCCTTTCGGCCATGAGACCTAGGACCAGAAGTACTTCAAGTACCAAGAAGTAAGCGGGCAAAAAGGCTACACCCGTGAGGAAGCCGCCCCGGAGAGCAAACAGGAATGAGAACGATTGCCTCTTACTTAAGGCACTCATCCCCAGAACCAAATTAACAGCAAGTTGTTCGAATCAGAGAGTAATATTATTTCTGATGGCATGTCAGATGCTCAAATAGAATTGACGCTTGCTAAAAAAGTAAAAATAATGCAGCCGTAATTGAAGCACGCAATTACGTCCATGGACAGCCATTCTTGTTGGCGAATACTTTGATGAGTGTAGTTCCAGTTGTCGCGAGTTACATAAATATTGCATAAATCTAATGTCAGCAAGTCATCATATTGTGCTAGTCCACTACAATAGAGATCATTGCCGTCATGATACGGGTTCCATCAGTGTGGATTTCGAGGACTTACATCTCTTCTTCAACTTCAACGTGCTCGATGCCACTCTTGTTAGATGCCTGGTATTGTAAGTACTTAACAAACTCTGATCAACTTCTCCATACAAAGGATGTAAATGATAAACTTCTAACTGCATTTTATTGCTCTTAGTGGATTGGCCATACAGAGAAGGGAGAGTGTGTATTTCATAGATCCTCGTTAGCAAATGGCACAACATTACATGGTAAGGATGAACGGGAGTGGGCCATTAACACGGCCGCCCGTATCTTTAAAAACACGTCCCATGCAAAAGCATTTCTCTGGCCATATCATGAACGGTAATTCAAATAAACAACCATGCATACACTGGTTGTCTTTCGGATTTCTACATAATTTGTAAGTTCATGGTTTTCTTAATATGTAGTAATCACTACATCTTGGTATTTATTCTTCCAAACAAGAACATAGTTTACTACATGGATTCTCTCAGAGAGTTAGTAAAGCCTCTGGATCTTACGCATCTTCAGCAGTTCATGGATAGGTATTGAATTCTATGATGGTGAAACTAATTTGCATTCATATCTGATTCAAGAATTGATGTTGTGAAGACTCATCTTCATTTCCAGTTTGTTCACATTGTGGAAAACTAAATCAGGGAACATGTTCAAGAGAGAACTACCTCAGCAGCACGAGATCGTTTCTCCGGTAACACACCGAAATCCGTTATTTTCAGACAATGTATCCAATAGAATGCAAATACCTTTTCTTACGCTGGTCAAATGTTCAAGCTTCTAAATAAACCTCTTTCTATATCCGTCCAAAGAAAAAATACATGTAACACAGGTTATGTTGTTCCTAACAGGGCAAATACATGACTAGTTCTGTAGAAAAATAATCAATGTCCTCAGCAACAAGCAGGGACCAACCTTTGTGGATACACTACTGAAGGATGCTGCTAACGCGATCCTACGATCAGAGACCCTTCGACAAAACTGTGTGCGATGTAATAACCGCAAATGATGGTGTAAAAAACCGTCAAAAAAGGTGGAAAACGTTTGCGATGACGAATGCATCAAACACGGTTCAGATTTTGGTTGCGTGTGCGATGTAGGGCATACGATTCAAGGCATGTGCATGTAGTTTAATTTTGACTTGTGCACCTGAAATGGCTACAAAACCAATTTATTGTATAAAATGGCCAAAAGAACACTGAATAATTCCAATTCTTGTACGACACACATATAGTTGCATGTTCACTGCAGATAAAAGTTCTAGCAATTCGAACACCGTTCATTGCCGCTGTGACCTCATTATGTAATTCAAATCAAGATGAAAAATCAAGTAGATCCCACACAATTTATTATCACCAACCGTGTGAGATGCAATACAAAATATCCTGGAGCACCGTCAGTGTATAGTACGCCTATGGCTTACGCGAGAAGGTGCGTCGGCTACAGTCCACAGCCGGCGTGTCAAGCACACTAGCTCGCTCCACAAGTACTCCCGCCTCTGCATCCCTCACAATCTCGAAAATATCTACCGCCTGGAAGGTTTTAATGTTTAATAGCACACGATTAGTATGTGCAGACCGTGTGCGATGTCTGTTACTCCCGCTCTGCTTTAGTCCCTTGATTCAAATATTCAGTAGCCCCGGCATTTTACTCCCACCTCTGCATCCCTCGCCTCAAAAATATCTGCTCTCCCTTGATCCAAATTTTTAGTAGCCCTGCCTTGTTACTCCCCCTAGTAAAAAATTTAGTTGCCGCAGTATTTCCTCAAACACCACCTTGCCCCCCCCCCTCCACACACACCACACACTCCCCCAAACCTCCGCTCACACCAACACACACCACCCCCGAAACCATTTGTAGGTCGCCGCCATCGCCGCCGCCTCCATCCTCAACCTTTGCCTGTGTGCCGGGGAGCTCGAGGAGCCAATGGCCAAAAAGAGGTTTATCGTGGCATTTTTGCCCGACGCCAGCGAGGTGGCTGCCAAGGTGTCCCCATCGTCCTCCGCGGGCTCGATCTGCCATCGCCGGTCCCACGATCTGCCCGACGCCGCACCCTACGCCGGTTTCAGGACTTCGCCGTCCTCCCTCAGACCCGGCAACCGACGAAGTCCTACCTCAGGGTCCGGCAGCAGCGGTGGGGGACGTGGGTCACCGAGATTACAGATCGGGAGACCCACACTCGCCGGTGGCTCGGTAGCTTCCACACGGCAGAGCTCGCGGCCATGGAGTACGACCGCTAGCAAGTCCACTACCATGGCGCGGCGGCTAGGCTCAATTTCCCCTTTAGTCTACGTCCGGTCGACCTCGTTCCGCCGGAGCCAGGGGTAGTGAGCTCGGATATGGCCCGAGAGGACCACGAGGCGGGGGAGCGACTTGAGGCCGAGACAGCCGATGAGGCCTACATGCGAGAGCTCCGCCGGCAGCACCCCGAGCTCGTGGAGGTGCAGCGGGAAATCTTTGCCGGCGCGGAGGGCGGCGAGGTTATCGCGCTCTGCTCTGATGACGAGGTCGAACGCGGCGAGGATGGCCGCACGGAGGGCGGCGAGGTGGGCCCCGAGAACGAGGAGATCGACGTCGACGGGTGGAGGAGTGCCTTCCCCAATGACCCCGACGACGGCACCGGCCCAGACCCGGCTCATGGCACACCGTACATGACGAGGAAGGATTGGCTCGACCTCTACTTCGACCGAAAGTAGTTTAACTTAGTTAAAATGTATGTTTTATGTTCGGTAATGCAAAACTATCTATGTTTATGTTTGAATGCATGCTACTTTCGGTTGAACCTGCTTTGAACTTGATCAAATTGCAGTTTACAACGTTAAGTTTAGGGGATCGACTAGAAAAGTCCAAAAATTGCTGGAGTATATATATATATATATATATATATATATATATATATATATATATATATATATATATATATATATATATATATATATATATAGGGTGGGTCTATTCTCATAACACCCCTTAAGACCTTATTCTCCTAACAACATGCTTATTCTCCTAACAACCCTCCCCCACCCCTACAGACCTTCTAGCGCGGGAGCGCCCCGACGCCGGCGTCCTCCCCGACCCCTCCCCGCCTTCTAGCACGGGAGCGCCCCCGACGCCAGCGTCCTCCCCGACCGCTCCCTGCCTCCTAGCGCGGGAGCGCCCCGGCGGCGGGCCTCCTCCCCCACCCCTTCCCGCCTCCTAGCGCGCCAGCTCCCCGGCGGCCGGCGGCGACACCCACCCCTCCCCGCCTCCTAGCGCGCCAGCTCCCCGGCGGCCGGCGGCCACCCCCACCCCTCCCCGCCTTCTTCCGCGCCAAGCACCACGGAGAGCGAGCCAAACGGCCGGCAATGCAGTCCGGCGGTGACGATATTTCCGCGGCGGCGTTTAGGAAGCGATGGCGCACCTCACCTTCGCCCCAAGACCACCTGGGGGATCCGCCGCTGAAGCATCCTGCCTCAGTCATGCATGACAGGGGAAAGCGAACTGCAAGGATGACTACTCCATCGCATTCGTCGTGGATGCGAACTGCAGTGCACAATCTGAGAAGAAGCACCAGGAAAAGGACGTAGATCAACACATATGCAGTTTTACATTTTAAAAAACATATTAACTTGTAATATGTTTGATAAAATGCAGTTCTCTTCTATACGAAAAAGAAAATAAGATCTCAGAAATGCGGTTCTCTTCTCTATAAGAAATCTGAGATCGGAATGTCATTTGGAGAATGCAGTTCTCTTCGTCGTATAGAATCTGACATGACCATGAATCAATACAGAATGCAGTTAGAAGACAAAAAATGTAGAGTCAGACTAGGATTCGCGTACACTGCAGTGCGTGCGTCGTGCGTTTAAAGCTTGCACTGCAGTACGCTTCGAGTACACAGTGCAGTGCGCTTAGTGCAAAAAAATGTGAAAACAAAAACTTGGCTGCAGTGCGGATGAATTTTGAAACTCGACGACAAACACGTTGAATTCGTCTTTGCAGTCCCATGTGATAAGGTGAGATGCAGTGCGGATGCATATATTTAAAAAAAACTTGGCTGCTAATCATATGAGATAATGCAGTGCGCTGAGAGCATGTTACAACTCACAAGGAGGAGTTGGCTGAAAGCTCCATTATGTACATATTTGACATTGTCACCATCTGCCACCAAAAAAAAACACAAAAACTAACTAGACCGATATATACAAAAGCACACAGCATGGTGTTTACAGCTTTGCACATCGAGAACTACACACAGCGACCATACATTACTGTTTACATAAAGTTCTGGAGCACCCACAAAAAAGACATCAACACACGTAGAAAAAGATCTGCTATCATTTATGCCTCATCCTGCTCCTGCGAATGCAGTCTTGGAGAGAAGCCAAGAGAAATGCAGAGATTTCTTAGATCCTCCGGGAACTCGGTGACAACGACCATGTTTTCTAGGTGGAACAGAATCTGGAACAAAAACTCAGCCTTCCAATTCTGAATAACAGCTTCCTGCGATGAAGAAAAAAAATAAAATAAACAAATATACAACATCATCTACAAAAAAAGAAACTGACGAAAAAAATATCAAGGAATGAGGGGATATTGCTGGGTTAAAAAGAAGATACTTACACTACGCTTTGCGAATTTCACAACAAAGGTTTTGTCGTCGTAATACTGAGCCATCTTTAGAACATAAAAGCCGCACTCGTTGGGGCCCTGCTCAGGGGTGCCCAAATAGCTAGCTTTCTTTGAAACATCCACCCAGTCTACCGACTCCTTTCTCTTGTACTCTTTTTCTCCATAAACCTTCTTCAACAATGCAGTCATCCTGATCATCTGGTGGAAAAAAAAATACACATCACAACAAAAATTGTTCAACACACCCACGCATGAAAAAAAAAGCTGAAAAAAGGAAATTTTTTACCATTTCAGTGCGGTCGCTGTGGTATTCAGACTTATGCCACCTCGTCGTTTGATCAACAGGTCCGCTGTACCTCCTAGTGTCATGAATGTCAAGGGTCTCGCGGTGCCTATTCATCGTGTATAGCGAATAATGCTGGTCTTTCATCCGTGGTAACAGAATCTGATTTTGTTTCATCAAATTTGTTTATGGGTTCGATCAGTGAAAAGGGATTACTGGAAAAAAGGGAGAGAAAATAAATACAAAAAAGCTGAACAAAAGCAAATCTGATAACTTACTAATTTGCAATCAAGAAGGTTCTCGTCATCACGGACATAAAGTTCGAACTGCTGTGCTGCATCTTCGACGTTGAACTTGCCGTCGACAAAAGGCAACACAACATTTCCATCTTCATCTCTATTCGCGTGATCATTCATTTGAAGCACATACTGCGTGTGGGTAATTCACAAAAGAAAGTTAATGCAGTTCACCTTAAAAAGATGTTCACTCCGACGCTTAATAAAAAAACGGATCACGCTTCTCTAAAAAACAGTATGCAGTTCACAAAATTCTCACCGTAAATTTGTTTCGTTTGAGATGCATGGGTTAAGACACACAAAAAAATGTATGCAATTCAGTACATTCTAAAAACAAATTATTATACACTATTTACTGCAGTTCACTCGAGCAGAAAAAAAATAAGAAAAAAAGAGAAATACCGTGATAAACAAAGGGGACAGCAGAACGCGTTCGCCAGATCGATAAACCACATTCATACTCTCGTCATTCTTCCAGTACCTGATGATATGATCCATCAATTCCGAGTCCATAAGACCACCTTTGGTGAAAGTTAAGAACAAGTAGTCCACAGTCACAGTGTAGACTTCGATAGGATTCCTGTGCATGAAAAGCGCGCACCTGCACAAAAGAAACGGCGAAGGTGGGGGGTTAGTAGCACAAAAGCTAAAACACAGAAAGAACATTACACACATTAAAAATCAAAAAAATATAAAAAACTAACGAAAAAAGAACTGACTCGCTATATTTCTGCCTGAATTGTGTGCTCGTGATGAGTTGCAAGACTTTCCTCATCTCCACAAGATGGCTGAATCTCGCAGGATTCAACTTTTGTACAGGAGATCGAAACTTTGATGGCTTCTTCACAGGCCTCTTATTTGATAGAATTAGTGCCTCGCTGTCCATCGGGCGTTCCACAGCTGCGCTCCTGGTCCTCCTAGGCACTGGTGGTGGCCTCTCAAAATCATCATCGCTATCTTCAGCATTTGGAGGGCTCGCAGCTTTCTTCACATGCTTAACATTGACAGGAGATTTCTCAAGAGCTTTTTCATTCGAAGTGCCCGCGCCACTCCTCAACCTCTTACAAACAGGTTCTTTCACAACCTTAACGGGGGGTTCATCAAGGACAACTTTCTGAATAGTTGGAGTATGAACCTGAGTTTCAAACAAGGAAACACCACCTTGGTGTGCGCCTTCATCAAAGCCTGCACAAAAAAAAGATAATAATCAAAAGTAGTGAAAAAGAATCATCAAGTTCCCTACGGAAGAGTCATTTTAAACACACAAATGGGGTTCTACTAAAAAGCTTAACAAAAGTAGTCGACCTCCCCTCTCTGTACCAATGAAGTTCACTTAATAAAAAAGGTGTGTGACTGAAAAAAAATGTAATAACCTTCTTTAAAAATTAAAAGTGATGTCAGGTCCAGACAGCAATGCGACGAGGTCAGCCAACTATAGAGCATGGCCTTCCTGATGTAGCCAATGTGCTCCTTCCCAAACTTGGCAATCATTTCACCATCCCAGGTCTGCATGAACTGGAACATGTAAAATTCACAATCATGCCTGCAAAGAAAACCAACACAAAACACATTAACAATGCAGTTCACTCAGTAATAAAAGTGCTACTGATGTTAGTAAAACAATGCAGCTCCATACACACAACAAACTGAGGGAGAACAACCAATAACACACTAGTAATGCAGTTCGCTCAAGGGAAAAGGTGCTTCTAATTTAGTAAAAACAATGCAGCTCACTTACACAAGAAAAAATGAAGGAGGAAAAAGAAAAAAGGTGAACAGGTACAAACCCGTTTCCCTGTTGCGGGACGTTAATATGAGTCAGCGCATAGCCGTCCAGGGTGTGAGGGTTCAACGGCTCGTCACAGCTTGCGCTGCCATCTTTCCAGACGTTTTTGATGTTCCTGACCATTTTCTTGAAGACAACACTTGCAGCAGCGCTGTCTCCTTCGTTCAATGAGTCCAGAAGCTCAAAACGCTTCTCTCGCAGGTTCAAAGTGACCAAGCAGTAGTGGCCTATCGCGTCCTTCACTGTTGCGGGAGGAGGGTCAAATGTTGCAAACATAATCTGAAATAAAAAAAAGAATAAAACAAACCAGGTGAGAGAAAAATAGAAAAACAGAAAACTTATTTTCAAGATGACGAAAAAATGGTCAAGATGCGTTACCAAGTTTTTCTTGTCCACACGTTCCTCTGCGCTTGAAGAAAACATCTTTTTCAAAGCCCTATTTGTGGCACCGCCGTTCCAAATGGAATTCCGCAAAAAAGGCAAAACCAGATAGTTAATGAAAAATGGTTATGGCACAAATAAAAATTGGACGAGGGGGATAAAATATAAATTAATGAAAATGCTTACACATAGGTTGTACGGGACAATCATAGTTTGAGATCCTTTGAACCTTTCAGCTAGCATAGAGACGCCAATGTTTGCGAGGCGCGTGCTCAGCGTTCCATACGACCAAAAAGACTCGCCAACATGGCCGATAGTAATATCACCAAACTCGCCCTTGAACGCAACTAGATGCCTTCAGATAAGAAGAAAAAGCACAGCAAAAAGTGATAAGATGGGAGCGTCCCTGAAAAAATAACATATTAATTAACCGGGGCGTAAGACAGAAAATGTCATACTGCTTCTTCTTGTCCCTCCTAGCCCTCGTAACAGCGTCATACAACTCATTGTATCTCCTCATAAGAGCTGGATCAATCCTTGAAGGAGTAACAACAGGTAATTCCTCATCTGCATATAGAGTGGGAACGATATCAGATTATAAAACACACACGGTCCATTTCACCCCCAGGAAAAAGAACAAAAATAATGCAGTTCGCTTACCTTCGGTTTCAGAATAAACTTCCTTCTGCTGCTCATATACATCTTCGCTGAGCGTCAAGTGCTCCAGCCCAATAATATCATCGTCAAGCGGCGCTTGATTGCTCATGTCCTGAGAGAGTCTTGGCTGTTCCTCTTCAGAATCAATAGAAACTGTCTCAGATGGGAATTTGGTTGTATTGGCTAGGAAAGCCAGATTGCCGACAGATTGCTCAGGGGCGCGAGGGACCACACAAAATTTCTCAGGCACCTCGTCGCCAACCAACAAAACAGTAGGCCCAACAACACCATCGATGCCAGCGAATGTCCCAGCATCGTCAAATCTGACTCTACGAGTTCCTTCTGTCTCTTTTGCAACTTCAATTGTAACACCCGGAGTTCCTTCTTTCTCTTCATGCTTATCATAATCCAAGATGTCCTCTCTTACTTCTCTCTCTTGTGCCTTATCAGCCTCAACAGGACACTCCCCTCCTTCTCTACCTTCTGCCTTATCAACCTCCGCATCAGGCTCCTGCCCTCCTCTCCCTTCCACGTTATCATCCCCAATGTTGCGCTCCGCTTGGATTTCAACATTTAATCCGCAGTTCTGATGAGTAAAAAAAAATAAAACACATTACACAAAAAAGCTAGAATGCAGTTCACTAATAAAAACGGACCATGAAGCTACCACGAAAAAATAAAAAATAAAACACAAAAATGCAAAAATTCTCTATACTCACCAGGGGAGCGTCGTCGCCTTCCATCTCTTTACACTTGTCAGCCTCCTCATCCTTGCCAGCGTCGTCACCATCTGCATCCTTCCCATGTATCTCCACGTTTGATTCGGCAACCTAAAAAACAATAAAACATAAATAAAACTATTATCCAAATCTGCAGTTCTACAACTAAAAAACCAACACCAGATCATGCAGTTCACTTCTAAAAAAAGATGATGCTTCTTCTCTAAACAACAACTGCAGTGCACTACCACTTCTGGTGCACAAAAATACAAAAAAAAAAGTTAAAAACTGTAGTTCGCTGCCACTGCTGGTGCAAAAAAAAATATGATTGTTTGTTTTGGACACTACAAAAAAATCAAACAATGAAGTTCACTGTAACAAAAAAAATAATAGGAAGAAATCAAACCTTGTCGATGACAACTTCGTCAATAGGATTGTCTTTGGCAGCTTCATCAACGGGGGATAATGGCCTGTCAAACAAGTAATCAGAATCAACACCGTCGTGGTCCTCGTGCTCATCAACACGACCAGCGTTAGCCTTGGAAGATTCTCCAACACACTGCGAAAAGAACAAAAGGATAGAAAAAACAAATAGTCAATGCCACAAACGCACAGAAAAAATAGATAACAAAATATGGGTAAAAAAATTGTTCACATATGGAAAAAAGACATACATCCACATCTGCGGGGTCGGGCAGAGAAGGCCGGGCAACATCTTCATGCATGTTCATTTCCTTCACGATTGCATCCGCTTCCTGCTCATACGTAGCACAACTGTCATCCTGAGACTGCTTCAGCTGAACGAATGAAGATCTGATATTCGTTACAGCCTGCTTAAGGAATTCAAGCTGCCCACGGTCAAAGTGATGAGCGGCCTCAATTTCTGCTTCAGAAGGGCCTTTGCCTTTAGGAAACAAACCGGCAATATTCCTCATCCTGGAGCCGGATGTTGGGAAATCACTAGTTATATTGATGACCCTATCGAGAAGCTCATCGACCTGAACAAATTTATTACGATCAGCAGAAGCACGGCCAGAAAAACCTCCAGCAGCCGCCCTAGCAAAACCACGACCCCGTCGAATTGGAGCCGCCCTAGCAAGAGGCTCACAAAACATTTCAGGGGCTTCGGCAACTATAGTCCGCTTATACACAATGTCCGCTTCCGCCTTCCACAGAAAAAATTAACAAAAAAAAGAGACGTAGTTCACAAAAAAAGTACATAAGAGGTTCACATTTAGCATGCGCGAAAAAAATGGAATAAAAACAAAAACAAAACATGGCTATAAACTCACCGGCAGCTTGCCAAACTTGTAAGAGTCCAGGTGTATCTTTCCCCTGACAATGATGTCGGCGTTGTGAATCTTCTTCAACTGCACATGGGACAGTATTGCGGCCCGTGGAGTGCGTTTATCCATCACCGATACTTTTCGAAGGTTCAAGGAATCCAGGTACATGAACAGGGGAACGATGGTGCAACCCTCAGCGCAGTTCTGCTTGCTCCCTGTAGAATTCCACTTGTACACAGCGGCCTGCAGCTCGTCGACAACAAGCTGACAAAAATCCATGCTAGCCATAGATGCAATATCCAAGTTTTCAACCATAGCAGCTACCCTGGACAACCGAGTTGCGGGGCTAGGACAAAGCAAGCACTGGAAGACAATGAGAAAAAAAACCTTCACCGTCTTATCAACCTTCGCAGGGTCCGCAGCCAGCGTGCGAAGTAAGGTAAGTAGGTCCTTCGCATCTATGCTCCGAGAACGGTTGAACCCGAGTTCATCCTTCAGGTTAGTCAGTGAATCATCATGGCCGCTGGCAGCAGGCCTGGGGGCAGTGTGAGAACCCATAGGGAAGACAAAAATGTGATGGACAGCCTCGCGATTGATTTCCAGAACCTTGTTTGGCCCACAGTCCAGTCTCATCGTGTCGGGGTCGATCTTTCCCATCAGCTTGCACATTGGGAATGGACAGCCGAATAGTCTTGTTGAAACGCCATTCGTGTGCAGCATCGTCTTCAGACCTCTTCCTCTTTGTACTCTTAGCAGCCTACAAAAAAACAAAAGAATAAAAAATGCAGTTCACATCAGCAAACTCATGCAAAAACAACTTAAAAAAACAGAAGAAAAAAATAAATAAACAGCGTATACCTTACTAACAGCAACATCCTCCTCATCAGAATCACTGTCCAGAGCTTCTTCAGCTGCATTTTCCCGCGCAAGCTTAGATCGACGCTCAGAATCAACACGAGAGTGATCGTCCACCCGTCTCCGCTTTCCTTGAATCCCACCCACATCAACCTCGGCGTAATTAGGTCTCTTTGAGTAATCAACACGCGGGCTCCGGCGTGGAGAACTTAAACCTTGCTCTGCGACAGTGTTGAGTTTCCTCTTCACAGGATTCTTTGCGGGGGCAAATTTAGCAGACTTCTTTGAATCTGCAATCCTCCTTCCTATCTCCTTACCCTCCTCAAACTTTACTTGCTTCGCCCTATGAGCCTTCACGAAAGTATTACCGAGCGCAATAGCTTTCTGCCTTCTCCTCTCAACATCGGCTGCAATCTGATCAGGGACCATCCAATTCTGTGTAACTGGCTCTGTGCCATCAACAGATTGCGACTGGGTTTCACTCAACTCAGGTGGAATGTTGACCTGATCAGATGTACCGCCACCGACAACATCGGTTGTGAAATAACATGTAATCAAATAGTTAACGCCACCACCCCCTGACCCACCAGGAGATAATACTGTGGGTGAGAAAAAACATAAGAAAAAGATGTGTGTGTGAGATGAAGACCTAAACTTAATGCAGCTCATATCAACTTGGAAAAAACAAAAAAATGTAGAAATGCAGTGCACTTTCCCAGCAGTTTATGATTAACAATTAAAAACATAACAGTAAACCTAAAAAATGCAGTTCATGTCGCTTGAATATCATATTCACGCGTGTCTGAAAGTGGACATTGGCACAGGGTTATATGATGCAGTGCACTAATTCGTTCAAGTGACCAATTGACCGCATATAAAAAAAAGAAGTGCGCTTAGATATGCAAAACAAAACAAATTCATGCAGTTCTGTGAGAGGCAAAAACTAAAACTTAATGCAGCTCATATCGATTTCGCAAAAAACGCATAGTGGATAGACAAAAAAAATACAAAGCAGTCTCCAAAATGCAGTGCTCTTTTAGCAGTTTATGTTTAACAAAAAAAACATAACAACTAACTTAATGTCCTTCCAAAAAAGTAAAAACAATTAACTTGACGCAGTTCATATCAGTTTGCCAAGCGTGTCTTAAAAAAAGGCCTTACTAAAAAGGAATCTAAGATGCAGTGCACTATTTCGTTCAACAAAAAAGAAGTAAATTGACCCTGAATGAAAACTGCAGTTCACTATGATGTAGTTACCAGATGGAGAAGCCGTTCTAACTGGTGACGCATCAATTGGTGAGGAAGAAGCCATAGTGTGCCTCCAATCAGCAAGGGATAATAATTAAACCCTAGACAGCAAACCCAAAAATTCAGGCAGAGAAAAACTTTCAATCCATAGCGAGTTCCAATTTCAAGCATACAAAACAACCTTAAGAAGAGAATGCTGGCACGAAAAATAACCCTAGCACAAGATCTGGAATGGATTAGGGGCGATTTGGGGCTCACCGTGGGACGAAGTGACGGCCGGAGGAGGCGGGTGCGGACGGCAACGGCGGAGGAAGCGCCCTACGGACGGCGGCGGCTGCGGGCGTCGTCGCCCTCCACCACCAGAGAGCCCCTACGGACGGCGGCGGCTGCGGGCGTCGTCCTCTCCACCACGAGAGCACGGGGGCGGGGGGGATTTCTGTGCGGGCACAGGGGAGAGGGAAGTGGAAGCGGGCAAGGGGGCTGCAAGAGAGACTTAATGAATAAAAGCCTGTCCGATAGGCCCACAGTTCATAGACAAAAAATAAAAAAACCTCTCGGTGTTGTAACACGATGCAGTTCGCTTACGGAAAACCGCCTCGGCTTTTGAAGCGTTGCAGTTCGTTTACGGAAAACCGCCTCGGCTTTTGAAGCGTTGCAGTTCGTTTACGGCGGACGATTTCGCTTCTGAAGCGATGCAGTTCGCTTACGGCGGACGATTCGGTTCGCCTGCCCTAAAATAAATGCGCCCACCATCGCCCGAAGCGCCCGCGCCCCCCACCCCTCCTCTATCCCGCGGGTTGCACGCCGCACGAACTGCAACGATCATCACGAACCCACGATCGCCAACACGGTTGGGAGACGAGATCGTGGCCTCGGCAGGAGTTGCTGCCGCACCCATTTAAATCCCGCGCTCCATCAACCAGACCGTCCGCACAAAAACACACGACGCTGCCCCTTCCTCCTCCTCTTCCTCCTCTTTGCAACCATGGGGTTCAGCAGGACCTACGAGGGCGTGCATGCGCACGGGAACACGAAGCTGAAGGTGATCTACACCACCGACGTCGCCGCCATGGCGACGTACGTCAAAGAGTTCAAGACAGTTCTCCAGCGGCGCCGCCAGATGATCGTCGGCATCGACGTGGAGTACACACCCAACAAGAGCAGAGCGGCCCTGGTTCAACTATCCATCGGCAAGTTCCACCCAGTGCTTCTTTTCCAGGTATGTGGTACATTGGGCGAGAGATGCGTCCCCTTCGACAGGTTCCTCGGCGACCCAAGGTAAGCAATTCTCTCTGCCGAGTACGTGTTGCAGTTCTATATGCCCGTGTATGCAGTTCCGAAAGGTATAACTTGCGGTTCACTTTCCTTAGGTTCGAGTTCGCTGGCTTCGCCATCGAGCAGGACAAGGAGAAGCTCGCACGCTGCGACCTCCACATCCCCAACTTCGTCGACATCCAGACGAACTGGAGGGTGCCTGATGGAACGAAGCCACTAGACTCGCTTGCCGATGCAGCTGCTGCCATCATCGACGACGAGTACGCAGACATGAAGATGAAGATGACAGACCACGACCACAGCATGTGGACTTCCATTCTCAGCACCAAGCACGTCGAGTATGCTGCCAAGGACGCCTACACTGCATTCGAGATATGGAACCGAATCACCACAATGAAGAAAGGCCTCGCGCGCGCTGAAACAGAGAAGACCAGGAAGCGCCCGAGGTCATCCTGCAAGCCGTGGGGCAAGGGGGCATCAACTTCCACCTCCAACTCCAACGGGTGGAACTGGTGAATCAGGACAGATGCTGAAACCCAAGGATTCCTGTCGGAAGTGCTTGATTAGTTTCCCTCTGCGTATGTAGATTAGTTTCCTTTCGTTGTAGTTTGCTTTGGGACAATGTTTGCTTATGTTGCGTTAGATTGCTTCATGATGTACTATGTTAATTATGAGCGCAGAACCATGGTTTCTGTCTATCGACTATATGCAGTTCTCAGTAGTCTGTTTTCAGTATGTATATTGCTTCAAAACTGCTGCTGTAGCTAGGATACACATAAAAAACAAAACTATCATAGCAGTTCACATAGAGTATTCTTTCACAAAACTGCTCCTATTAAGAAGGTTGATGCAGTCCTCTTTTATTAAAAAAACTCTAGTTCTGTATCTGGGTTAAAAAAAAGGAAAAGCTCGGTGGGGGTTTCCAGTATGGATGTTCTTCAACTGCTACTGCTGATAGGATGCACATGAAAAACTATATGTAAAAAAGCAGTTCACTTATACTCAGAATTCTCATAAAGAAAATACACTAGAAGCAGCGCAAAAAAGCAGTCCACCGTGCTTGACCAATCAAAAAAACTTATCAAACTAGTCCCCCACACCCCCGTGGCTGTAATGCAGTTCATACAGGCTCGCATTGCATATTAATGCAGTTCGCCGCACTACAAAAATTCACCGCGCATTGCATATTACTGCAGTCCACCGCTCTTGACCGCGATTCACAGTCGAAAAACACAGCCTGCAATGCAGTTCTAACAACTATAAAATGCAAAAAATCTCAAAAACCATCTTTGAGAAACGACCAGAGCCAGTCGCGCCGCAAAAAAACATGGACAAAAAACTTAAATTCTTCAAAATTAACAACTTAATCCGCTCCAATTCATACAGATAGATCAAAAGCAGCCCGTAATTTCCGAAAACAACAGAATATTAAATACAAAACAAAACAATTTCGATCCGCACGGCGAAGAACAGAGAACAGAGGTTTTTCCGCTAGAACAGAGAGATTCTCGACAAATTATACTGAAATTTCAATCCTATTAGCAGATTAATCTGTCGCGGAATAACACAAACATCAACGCCATAATGGTAACACACAAACATCAATAGAATACGAAGAGCCAACAGCAAGATCCGAAACTCCTCCACCACCGGAAGAACGGACGCAGATCCGCCAAATCCAAGGATTTCCGTCGTTTTCTCGCTGAATTCAGTGCTGAACCACATATTAAATCAGCGCACGCGCAAGTAAACCAATAGAAATCGATCAACCTTGCCAGAAACGCTACTAAATGAATGATTCCTGCTGCACCTCTATGTGGTTCGTAGCAGAAGGAGGAAGCAGTGCGCATAGCTTTCCAATGCAATTTTCCAATGCAGTTCGGAAGTGTTATGAGAATATTATTCTCATAACACCCCTTAAGACCTTATTCTCCTAACAAAAAGCTTATTCTCCTAACACCCCCGACCCGTCTGTAGCTACAAACTAACCACGACCGAACTGTAGACAC
>LR738714.1:103893763-103927147 GCA_902687465.1 Secale cereale | reverse complement strand
TCATATACCATATAGATGAATCTTTTATACCTGTTTATTATTTTTAATATTATTCATTAGTAATTATTAGATACCACAAAATGATTTTCATGAAAAAATTCATGCGGGTCTACATATTTTAAATGTTTACGTATATACTGATGTGTTTGTACGTGAAAAAAGTATATTACAAAAAGTAAATCGCAGATGATATTTTTTCAACAAAACTCGTATTGGGGTATCTTACAATATTTAATGAAGTATATTGAAAATGATAAAGAGGTATAATTAATGCGTATATGAGGTATATTGAAGATGGGAGTACATACTCCCAGGAGTACAAAAAAGGAGTCCTTAAGACCTTATTCTCCTAACAAAAACCTTATTCTCCTAACACCCCTCCCCCATGCCCCACTTCCCTCCCATCTCCCTCCCCGCACCGCCCCACCTCCCTCCCCACCTTCTCCAGTGCAGCGCGCCCCTCCCCACCTTCTCCGGCGACGCAGCCCACCAGCACCTCAAACCGTGGCGCCCCACGCCCCACTTCCCTCCCCATCTCCCTCCCCGCACCGCCCCTCCCCTCCCCACCTTCTCCAGTGGGTCATGGCGGGATCCGGCCGCCCACGGCCGCCGGCATGGCCTCAGCCACGAGATCCGGCCGCCATCGGCCACCGGCGCGGCCTCAGTCACCAGATCCAGCCGCCGCCAACCCTCAGCGCAGAAGCTCCCTACTCCCTCAGCCCAGCGCTGGATCCGACGAGATCCCCAACAACCAGTCGTAGGAGAGGATCCGGCCCGACGGCAGCCGCGACCTGTTCGCGAAGGCGACGTCGTGCACGCCCAGGCACTCCTCGGCGGCCTCGGCGGAGGACACGACGGCCACGCGACGGGAGCCGAAGCGGAGGCGGAAGACGACGGCCACACGATGGCCACGCAGCCATCGGGTAGGAGAGGATTGGGACGAAGAGAAGGAGAGGTTGGGGTCGCCGGATCCGACCTTCAGACGCCCAGGGTGAAGAGCAGATGCTCGAACATGCAGTTCCGACGTGTTCCAAAGTGCACGGGAAGAGGAGATGCTCCTACATGCAGTTCCGTCGTGCACGCACCATGTGGACTGCACTCATCTTCTCACAGCAGGGCTTGGTTTGTTTTTCCAGGGGCAGCTCGGCGTGCAGTGCGCTAGGCGTGTGCGTGTTGTGCGCTAGGCGGCAAAAGTCAGCCCATGTGGTTTCAGTTAGTTGCTGGAGGGGTTTGAGAGCTAATTCTGATGTATGTATGACTGGATGTATGCTCAGAGCTAAATCTGTATGTATGCGGTCCACTTTGGTTATGCCTAGAGTTAATTCTGTATGTATGTGGTCCACTTTGGTTTATAAAAAAGTTGGAAAACGTTCATAACAAAGTTATAAAAAACAACAACAAAAACCCAAACGGTTCACATTCAGTAGTGTCGTGCTTCACTTTTGATTGTGTTCTAGTTCACTTACTGCCAAAAAATGTGAGGTATAGAAAATTATTACGGAAACGACAACAAAAAGTAATGCAGTTCGCTTACTTCCGTCAATAAGTAATGCGGTCCACTTTCCTTCGAAAAAAAAGTTGCGCGCCGACGATAGAAAAACACAATTCCGCAATTTAGTAAATTCAAAACTGCTCTTAATCCGTAGCGAATTAGAAAAAATAATAGATACGAAAAAGATGCGCGCCGACGATACCTTTCCAACGGTGTATCATACGTTTCATTCCGGCAAGCGGTTTAGGAAAAAAAACGCCAAAAAACGCTCGCTGCCATTCGTTGTGAGCAGCACGATTTTTGAAACTGCTCTTAAACTATGATGAATTTTGAAAAGTGTTCAACATGGCGAATTTGCGTCTACTTCATAGCTATTCAACGTTATATTACACGCATAATTCCGATAAACGGTTAAAAAACTAGAGCAAAAAAGGTACCGAAAAAACAACACGTACAGTTTTTTCAAACATGAAGTTCGCTGGTCTGTGTGGTAGAGTGCGCATAGCTTTCCAATGCAGTATTACAATGCAGTTCGGAAGTGTTATGAGAATATTATTCTCATAATGTTATGAGAATAGACCGGCTGTATATATATATATATATATATATATATATATATATATATATATATATATATATATATATATATATATATATATATATATATATATATATATATATATATATATATATATATATATATATATCCACTAAGGGTTTTAGTCGTTTAACTTTTAAAGGATCGGCTAGAAATGGCCTTATGACTTGTTTATTTCAGTTCTTCACAATGTGATGCTCTATATGTGCAACTATTTGCCGTGCAATTCAATTTCATCAATAACAATTTCAACAATACCATTATGAATTACAATATTTGGTTGTTGTTAAGGATATTGTAGTTAACATGCCTTTTCGTTTTTTAACAATAACTAGTGTACTTTAGACATGCACATTACCAGTTTGAATGACTATTTGCTTGTTTTTAAATGTTTTTAAATGTTTTGCTTAACTAGCGTGCTTAAGCATCCACACTAAGGCTACATAGCAACATGCATTGTACTAAATGATTAAATATGCAATCCCAGGCTACATAGCAAAGGAAGAGTGTTACCTTAATGTTCTGATGATGTCTAGATATACATGTAATAAAATCTTATATAATGGGATGGAGCGAGTGTTGTACTACATCATTTTGCAATTGTTGTTTAGCTTCTAATATTAACTTGGTGCTTTTAGGTACATATGTCATTGCCAAAGATCCACACTTCGACCCTTTCTGCATATGAGGCAATGAGATATTCATGAACCAACATCAAGTGAGGAAACTGATAAAGATTGTTATTAAAATGGGTCAAAAGATGTCAATCAAACTATTTGTTTACACTTTATGTAAGACAACAGTGAACTGCAGGATGGTAAGTAAGAACCCTATAGCCTTCTTTTTACTGCCTGTAATGAGTTGTGTTAGATGACAATGTCTGAATCTTTTTTCTTTTGCACTGGATCCTGAAGCAGTTTACTCAAGATTACCTCTCAAATTACATGATTGGCGGCCGACCATCACAAGGGGTTGGACTAGAGTCGTGTGTGCCTTCTGCATCCAGGAGAGCACAATAGGGCCATTCCGCTTCACCTTGTTCAGCAAGCAGAATGTTTGTTGCCTCTTTCTTTTCCATCTGTAATAGTACAAGTATAGAACCCTGGTTCATCATTCTTTATTTGATGTTTATGTAATTCTTAAACAAATGTACCTGTGAATCGAATAATGCATTGCTTGTTTCAACCTAATGGATATGAATAAATCTATACCCTACTTTCAAGTTTAAATTAGGTACAATTTTAAATAACAGCAATTAAATTAGGGCGAAATTACGGTGTGCAGGTCATTACGGAGCACACGGTTAATAAAGCACAGCGTGTGCAATATACATCATAATCAGACACGGTTCACGGAGAGGAAACGTGTGTAACAATGCACACAGTTGCCGTTTGCAAAGCGTGTGTGATGTCAAACACTATCACATATGGTGCGGCAAAACTAAATGTGTGTGATTGTTTACCTATCGTACACTGTTTATAATCATGAATTGTTTGTATTGTGCCAAACATCGTAAACGTAGAGCCAGTTTGGTACGTGCCTGGAAAACTCCCGTGCCTGGAATCTGTCTGGTTTTAGGTAAAATTACAAAACTCTGACTGCGATGGCAATACAAGCACAAACGAGTAGCAAGGATGAAGCGTTTGGGATATTCGAGATATCGGAAACGATTATATAGGGACAACTATATGCATCAAGCCTCCCTATCCTTGACGGTTTCTGGGTCGTGTGGGAATGACCCCCCTATCTCCCACACTCACTAGGCGACGGTTCCAAATGCCGTCGCGGAAAGGGGTTAAAAACCGTTTGTATAGCACCGACGTGTACCAGTGATACTATGTTTGCACACACATGATATGTCACACCCTGCATTTTGTAACATGTCATTTGCATCAATGAAGCATGAAAATTTGGACCAGCAAATTTTTTTAGCATCATTTGGCTTTTATTTGGAATTGAGTTTTTCTTCATATGTTTTTCATGTGCACATTAAAGTCAACTATTACCTCTTGAGGAATTCATCTCCATACCCAAAACTTCTGCCCAATGATCATACCAAGTGTTTATAGCAGTATAGTATTTTCTTATAAAATTAATTTGTCCAAAATGTATTTTTTAAAATTTAGTATTCCAAAAAACCCTGAATTGAGGTTTGCACTGCAAGTGCTTGATTTAGGGTGAGAAAAATATTTCAAAAAGTATATTTGAAACCCAGTAGATATAGGACTCCCAGAAACCACAAAAGTATAATTTTGAAAGTTATTTTCCTATTTTTTTAAAAGCTTTTTCTTAAGGCCAGAAATGGTCTTTAATAGGGAAAAATTATTTAAGTATTTCGATAATATTTGCCAAAATTCAGGGAGACTCATAGGACATATATTGTCCATATATAAGAGTTTAAACACTTGGTCATGTTCAAAATAATGGGCTAATCCCTCAGAAACCCTTTCTGGATATTTCAAGCTTTTGAAATATTTACAAAGGAAATATTCTCTAAAAATTCCAGGGAAATTCTATCATGTCATATATGACATATTTGATGATCTTGCCAAGCCCCATGCCTTGGGAAGCAAGATAACATCCTCAAAACCCTTCAAAACCATTATGTCCATATCTGAAGTTTGAGCAACTTTACATTGCCAAACTTATCCAAATCCCTTCAAACTTGGTGCACATGCTAGAAAGGTCTAATAAGGCATCTAGACCAAATGGCACAAGCTTTGGAGTAGGGTAACTTGATCAGAATACCCCAAAACCATTTATGTTCAAATTCAAATTTGAGCAACTATACATTACCAACTTTTTACCTGGAACTTCAAACTTTGTGGGCATGATCATAACCCCAAATGATGACACTACACCAAGTGGTGCATCAAGGGGAGATGATTAGCTTGACTTAAACATGATGAAGCCATTTCTGTTGATTTCTAGGGTTCACCAAAGTTCCATTGGCTAGTTTCTTCAAACAAGCCCAAATTTGGTGAAACATCCTATTTCCATATGACATTCAATCCTGTTAGGTGTCATAGCTAGTGGAGATCATTTGCTTGCGCAAAACTTGAAACACCTTCTGCTATTTTACCAAAACCATCATCTTGACCTCTTTTACTAGTTACTTTTGCTTCAACTTTCTACCACAGCTTCACCTAGTTACATTCTACCCCCAGTAACTTCCCCTGGACCAGAGCTCCATGATTGAGGGTGAAAATCCTAAATTACCTTGCTGGACAGCCCAATTCTACCCATCTACCAGCTTCCCTCCTCTCTCACTGATCACCCAGAGCATCCAAGGCCAAAGCTGGTTTATTTACTTTGTGATGGACCCCCCAGACACGGCTTACACGACCAGTGAGCCAATGGCATGCCATGGCATGCAATTAGCACGCTCCAGAGCGCGCTACAGTGCGCACCCGCACTGTAGCCTCGCCCAATCCATCGCCCCCGACCACCTCGTGCTCCCCCTCGCGCCAATCGATGCACATCGGCGTCCGCAACTCCCCCCGGCGCTATCCCCCCCTCCTTCTCCCTCCAGTGGCCGCCCTCACACGCGCGCCGGCCGCCCGTGAGCTCCAACCTCTGGCCACACACGTGCGGGCTCTCTGGATGCTTCCCAGCTCCTCCTCTTCCCTCCCCTAGGCGTATACCTCATCCACGAACGGCCCCGACTCGATCACAAGTGCCTGCACAGCCTCTTCCCTCGCTCGTAACCTCGCCGGCGCACGAGTCCACGGTGGACCGGGGCCCGGCTATATAAGCAAGCCCCGGGCCTCTCCACTCGCATCCATCTCCTCCCCATACCCCCAGAAGCACACCAGCACCACCCACTCGCCCTCGAAGAGCCTCTGTGCACGGGATTGACCGGAGCTCCGCCGCGTCGGGCGACCGGTGATCTCACAGTACAGCCTCCCTCCGCCCCAACTCTTGCTCGATCTGGAGCCACCGGACCTCACTGACCCATTCCCCTCCTTCTCCCCCTCCTGTTGCAGCCCAGAGCAAGCCAATCAGGACCCTCCGGACGCTCTGGCGTTGTTCCACCTCGCCACCGACGAACTTGGCCCCTCCGGCGGCCAACTCCAACACCACTAGAACGGCGACTCTCCGCTGGGTCCATTCCTGCCCGTAGCTTGCCCCGCCGTGCATCGTATCGCCGCCGGCGAGCTCGCCGCCTCTCTGGCCGCGAGGTTGAAGACGACAGGCGGGCCCCGCCTGTCATCATCACCTCCCTCTCGCTCCCCTCTCTGTCGCTGACCGCCGGGCCCTGCCCGTCAGGTTTAAAAACCTGGCGCGCGCGCTGGCGCCCGTGCGGTTGGCTATTCGCCCTGGGCCGTGCACTGAGGCCGTTCTGGCCCAGTGGCACAGAGCCTTTTTCTCTTTTTCTTTTCTTTGAAATTTCAAATAATTTCACAGAATTAAATAATTGTCCAAATGAATTAATTCCAGTTCCTAAAAACTTGTAAAATTCCAACCTATTTAATGATGTCACTTCCACACATATCCATGAACCTTCTCTGTTCTGTTCAAATTTAAATTTATATTTGAACAATAAAACTTCTGTTCAAATATTCTTAGACTCCATTCTGCCACTCCAAAACTCAAACTAAGAATTTTTGCCATCTTAGTTTTCCCTCTAGTATTTAACAAAAATAGGTTGACATTTTTCTGAGCACTTTGATTTTTCTGTTTTTATTGTGGTCTTATTTTCCCGTTGTTATTTTGCGACGATTAGATACCGTATTTGACGAGGTTGCTGAAGAAGAAGGTGGGGAAGGAACTGAAGACTTTGAAGACCAAGCCAATCCAGGCAAGCAGCCCTTTGACCATGATACACTTGTGTTCTTCGGAACCCGTTTGATTCCGAATGCATGATGATAAGAGTTGCGGTGGTGACCTAGTTGAGAACCACCACATGATGCATGACTTATTCATGACCTTGCTAAGTGCTTAGATGCAATGCTAATTGTTAGTAGGGATGCTTAGTGATGCATGTTTGTGCCATGAAACCTTCGTGGTTGCATTCTTTTCATAAACCCCATCGGGTGCCCCTAATGCCCGAGGGTGATATTGAGTTAGGTCATCACTTGAGGAAGAAGTGATGTGCAGGTAAAGATCTTGTGCATGGGTGAAATGATGGATTAGATTTATGTGTGACTACCATGCCAACCAAATATGTGCAACCACTCTACCCCTTATGGGACGGGGCTTTATTGATTACTTAGGCCGATACTAGCATGGTGCCCGCATTACTAGTGACGGGAAGACTTGAGGTCTTTCCCGGGACGGGGTCGTGCTCGGATAGGCGACCATGACTGTTTTCACAAGGCACCGGACACACCGTTGGTCCCTTCGTGTACGCGTGACATTGAAAATAGGGAAAGTCCCATGATCTATTGTTTGTACTCGAGGGTTGTGCACCAACGAGTGGACCCTATGTTAGTGTCGTCTAAGGAAAGATAATGACCGGGTGCTTCCCCCGAGTACTTGAGGTACTGCGGGGTCGTGGGTGACATGAAAGCTTCCCGGATCTTGTGGGTAAAGTGCGCAACCTCTGCAGAGTGTAAAACTATTCGAATAGCCGTGTCCACGGTCATGGACAGTTGGGTGGTGCTATTTAAACTATGTCCAGAGTTTTACTACATCGGTGAAAGTATGTGTGTGTGATGAGTCAAGGTGGTGACTTGACTCGTGAGTTGAATTCTATTCATGTTGATATCGGTAACCTGTCTTCGAGGTTACGTGCATTTATTGATGCATACACTTGATGGTAGATTATTTATTCTAGCTCGTTGCTAGATTGCTCATTGTTGTTCAATTGCATTGTTACTTGAACCAAATCATGGGTTGCTTGCGAGTACATTCAAAGTACTCATTGGCTTTCCACTGGTTATTTAATTGGCCAGGCACGGAGGAACAGGTATATGAAGAAGAGTTCTATGGAGACGAACATGTGAACTAGGAAGCTATCCCAGTCAGAATGCATGTAGGGTTAAGGCAGATAGCATGGGTTCTACTTATCATCGAAGACTTCCGCTATTTGAGTTATTTGCTATTCAGCCCTTGAGGCTTTATCTATGTAAGACTTGGCCATAATGGCCATAATTTGTGTAAGACGGTATGTATGGATGTAAGACTCTTGTTATTCAGCTTCTGTGTGTTCAGTGAGCATTGATCTCTGGGATCACTGTACACGTGCATTCGGTGATCTCGACTCTTAAGTCGGGGTCCCCACAGAGCTGGTATCAGAGCCATCCTGACTGTAGGAAGCCTTAGTTAGCATGGGCGTTAGTTAGATGAGACCCCTTTTCAAAAACCTTCTAAACCTCTCTTCTTTTCTAAACCTTACCAACCTGAGTTATCATCAGCTTATTAACCTCTCCTATTCAACCTTTGTAGATGGCCGCTGTACCTGAAGAGCACCTGACCACTGGGTTTCCCTTGCTTCTCGAGGATAGCCTCCGGGAGTGCCAGCTCCACCGAGCACCCATCCTCACCTACCTTGAGCATTGGGTTAGCGACACTGAGGTGGAGTACCATGTGGAAGTAATCGTGAAGGCAAACGATCCTCCCACAAGTTGGTTCTTTGAGGGACCCCAGATGGCAACACTACCTCTCACTGTCGAGGCTGCTGCACTCAAGGCACTAACCCGTCTCTACGAGCTTCTTCCAGAGATGGCAGCCAAGATGACAACCCGCTTCTTGCCGTACCGGAAGGAAGGTGAAGATGAAAGCAGCGCACTAGCCCCTCCATTAAAGGAAGGACTCCCGCTTCGATTCCACACCTACTTCAGTCTATGTGCCGAAAGCTTGGCACAAGATTTGGCCTCGGAATCAATGAAGCTCCGAGAAGAACTTCACAAGACCAAGGCACTTCTTCGTCGAGCACAAGAGAAGACAGATAGGATCAAGAAGGAAGGTGCGCCTCCAGGACAGTCCGCTATCGCGTACCGAGGCGGAAGGCCTTCAGGAGATGTATCTTCCAAGGATGAAGAACCACCTCGGCGACGCCGCATGACGGCAAGGGAATATCGCAAGCTTTTCTCGGCACCACCGACAAAGCACCGTCGTATCCAACTCCTCCACTCCCCCACACCCTCAAGTGACAAGGGGGCCCAGACAGATGAAGACAAGGAGGAAGACCCAGAAGAGCCAGAATACACGACCGAGCATTCCGCCGCTTAGGCATTATTCGCTACTCGAATATGCCAGTTTGTAACCTCTACGGTAGGATAGGTCGTGTAACCCCTATGCACAGTCGAGTCCTTGTATGGTTCATATGAAACCATCTAGTGTTTGCTTTTGTTGTGTTTGGATGTATGTCGTATTCTTCCTTCGGGAATATGTAAACGACTGCATCACCCGTTTGGATTTTAATGAATGTGTTTGGCCCTTTCGGCCCTTGCATGATTTGATTAGTGTCACAACCACCCCCTTACTAGGCACCCATCTGTATTGCTTTCCCTCTTCCAAGTCATGAGACCTTTTACCGCTCCAACGGGATGCCTGTTGTAACTCGTACTGGTACCTCTACCCAACAGCCTGAAACCGGAGCATCCGCTCAATCAGAGGCAGGCCACGACCAAACCAACGACCAGGCTCCACCACCACCACCTCCTCCGAACATGGACATGGCTCAACTTCTCCAAGCTTTCCGAGAGGAACGCCAAGCCAACACCGCAGCCCTTCAGTTGATTGCTCAAGCTGTCACTAACAACCGCCAGCCAGTGGGGAATGGCAATGGAAGTTCCACGTTGGCAGAGTTCAAGAAGCATGCACCGCCAACTTTCATCGAGACTGCTGAACCCCTGGATGCAGACGACTGGGTCCGCACCATTGAGGACTTGCTGGAACTAGTCGGATGCACCGAAGACCGCGAAAAGGTGGCTTATGCAGCCCACTGCCTCGGGTGGACTGCTAGAGCTTGGTGGGATGAATTCAAGGTCATGCATGCTGGGCAAGACATCACTTGGGACAACTTCAAGGTAGAATTCCGCAAAGCCCACATTCCTTCCGGAATCATGGCTATCAAAAAGCGTGAATTCCGAGCCCTGAAGCAAGGAAGTGGCACTGTCAAGGAGTACATGCAGAAGTTCAGTGTTCTGTCAAGGTATGCCCCTGAAGATGTCAGCACTGATGCTGCAAAAAGGGAGCGCTTCATGGAAGGCCTCAATCAGACTGTACAGTACTCGCTTTTCGTGTGCGACTGCCCAACCTTCCCTGACTTGGTGAACAAAGCACTCATGCTTGAAGACAAGCGGCGTGCTCTGGAAGACACTCGCAAGCGCAAGATGGTCAGCAAGGGAAGTTCCAGCAACCAGAAGCCTCGCCCATGGCAGTCAGCCCCGGTCAAGCCAACTTATCAGCAACCAAGAGCTCCTGTACCTCGCACCAACTATCAGCCTCAGCAGTATGCCAACCCAAGGCCAGCATTCAACCCCAATAACAGTGGTGGTAACAAGATCAATAATCCAAACCAAGTCACTTGCTTTGGATGTGGTCAGTCAGGACACATCTCAAGGGTGTGCCCCAACAAGAAGCATGATGCCCCGCGCCCCAATGCGCAGAACCCAGGACAAGGCCGCGGGATGCCACCAAGGAACCCAGCTCCTCGCAACCCGCCTAACCATGGGAAGGGGCGTGTGAATCACGTCACTGCTGAAGAAGCCCAGGAAGACCCGGACGTCGTGCTGGGTATGTTCCTTGTCAACTCAGCACCTGCAACTGTCTTGTTTGATTCTGGAGCCACGCATTCATCTGTCACTCAAAGATTTGCATTAAAAAGTGGCATGACCCCTACACCCCTGAATAACCCCATGGTGGTACAAACCCCCGGAGCAGAGATGAGAGCCAAGATAGGCTGTAAAGGAGTCAGTGTTACCATTAACGGTGTAGACTTCCTAGCAGACCTTATCATCCTAAGATCGCAAGGCTTGGATGTGATCTTAGGGATGGATTGGCTCAGTAAGCACCAAGGCTTATTATACTATGCCAATCGGACTGTCACTGTGACCAATGACCAAGGAGTCGAAGTCAAGTTTGCTTCCAACTCCTCTTCTGCTCAAGCCGCTCGAGTCAACTGTCTGTCCGAAGTTGGGCTAGAGCAAGTACCGGTGGTATGTGAGTATCCTGATGTCTTTCCAGATGAACTACCGGGAATGCCCCCTAACCGTGACATTGAGTTCATCATCGAGCTCGTGCCCGGGGCAGGACCCATCTATAAGAAGCCTTATAGAATGGGGACGGAAGAATTAGCCGAGTTGAAGAAGCAACTGGAAGAGCAGCTGAGGAAGGGATTTATCCACCCAAGTGCCTCCCCTTGGGGATCACATGTTCTGTTTGTGGAAAAGAGGGATGGTACCATCCGCTTATGCATTGACTATCGCTCCCTCAATGAAGTTAAAATCAAGAACAAATATCCACTTCCCAAGATTGAAGATCTGTTTGATCAGCTCGGCGGAGCCAAGGTGGTCTCCAAGATCGACCTCAGATATGGGTACTACCAACTGAAGATCAGACCCCAAGATATTCCGAAGACGGCATTCGTAACCCGATATGGCATGTACGAGTGCACGGTCATGTCCTTTGGGTTAACCAATGCCCCAGCTTACTTCATGTATCTCATGAATAAAGTCTTCATGGAATATTTGGACAAGTTTGTTGTTGTCTTCATCGATGACATTCTTGTCTTCTCGAAGACGGAGGAAGAACACGAGCAACATTTGAGGATGGTCCTAGACAAGCTTCGGGAGCACCAACTATACGCCAAATTCAGCAAGTGTGAGTTCTGGCTGCATAAAGTTGGATTCTTGGGTCATGTCTTGACCGAAGAAGGATTGTCAGTTGATCCCGCAAAGATCGAAGCTGTGACCCAATGGCAATCTCCAACGACCATCAAGGAAGTCAGAAGCTTCCTCGGACTTGCGGGCTATTATCGCAAATTCGTGGAAGGATTCTCTAGCATTGCCCGGCCAATGACTCAGCTCCTCAAGAAGGACAAGAAGTTTGAGTGGACGCCAAAATGCGAAGAGAGCTTCCAAGAGCTCAAGAAGAGATTGACCACCTCCCCAGTTCTGGCAACACCTGATATTCACAAGGAGTTCGTGATATATTGTGATGCCTCTCGAACCGGTTTGGGAAGCGTTCTGATGCAGGAAGGCCGAGTCATAGCTTACCTCTCCAGGCAGCTACGACCTCATGAAGAGAACTACACTACTCACGATCTTGAGTTAGCGGCAGTGGTTCATGCCTTGAAGACATGGCGGCATTACCTCCTAGGGAAACGGTGTGAGATATACACAGACCACAAAAGTCTGAAGTACATTTTCACCCAAAAGGAATTGAACATGAAGCAGCGAAGATGGTTGGAACTCATCAAAGACTATGACCTCAGTGTTCAATATCACCCCGGGAAGGCTAACGTGGTGGCCGATGCCTTAAGCAGGAAGGCTTGCTCCTTGAATGCCATAATTCAAAAGAGGCAGGCAGCCCTGTTCAAGGAGCTCGAACAATTCAGTTTGGAATTGGTCACCCCTGGATTTCTGGATCATTTGGAAGTCAAACCGACCCTGATGGATGAAGTTAAGAAGGCGCAAGGTGGGCACGCAAGCATTGAAGGCATCAAGAAGAAGATGAAGCTAGGCAAGGCACCAGGATTCTCCGAGGACGAGCATGGGATTGTTTGGTACAAAGGCCGCATCTGCGTACCAAACAAGATGGAGCTGAAGAACCTGATCCTGCAGGAAGCCCACGACACTCTGTATTCCATCCACCCTGGAGGAACCAAGATGTACCAAGACTTGAAGGAAAGATTCTGGTGGCACGGGATGAAAAGAGAGATTGCAACCTATGTTGCAAAGTGTGATGTGTGCCAAAGGGTTAAGGCTGAACATCAGCGACCTGCTGGATTGCTCCAACCACTCAAGGTTCCCGAGTGGAAGTGGGATAAAGTCGGAATGGACTTCATCACTAGATTACCAAGGTCGAATAGAGGACATGAATCCATCTGGGTCATAGTCGACCATTTGACCAAGGTGGCCCACTTCATTCCTGTCAAGACTACATCGACAGAATCGTAAGCCTTCACGGCGTTCCCAAGGAGATTGTGTTAGATCGAGGAACCCAGTTCACCTCAAGGTTCTGGAAGAAGTTCCAAGAAGCCTTGGGAACCAAGTTATCTTTCAGCACGGCTTTCCACCCACAGACCGGAGGTCAGACAGAATGAGTAAATCAAATTCTCGAAAAAATGCTCCGAGCCTGTGTCTTGGCATATGGAGCCAAGTGGGAAGATTGCCTCCCTTTTGCCGAGTTCTCCTATAACAACAGTTACCAGTCGAGCCTTCAGATGGCACCATTTGAGGCATTGTACGGACGCAGATGTCGCACACCCCTCAACTGGTCGGAGACTGGAGAAGGGCTAGTCTTTGGACCGAATATTCTCCGCGAGGCAGAAGAGCAAGTCCAACTAGTCAGAGAGCGTTTGAAGGCAACCAAGTCAAGGCAGAAGAGCTATGCTGACACTCACCGACGGGATATGAGCTTCCATGTCGGGGATCATGTGTACCTACAGGTAACTCCTCTAAAGGGAACCAAGCGTTTCCACGTCAAAGGGAAGCTCGCACCAAGGTTCATTGGACCCTTTGAGATCACTGCACGACGAGGAGAAGTGGCTTACCAGTTCGAACTACCACCTGAGCTATCCGATGTGCACAACATATTCCACATGTCACAACTCTGAAAATGTCTCCAAGTTCCGAACAAGCCTGATCTCTACAAGGATGTTGATCACCAAGCCATTGATCCCCAGCCTGATTTGACCTACCGCGAGAAGCCCATTCGCATTCTGGATGAAGCAGAACGACGGACGCGAAGCCGCACCATCAAGTATTTCAAGGTCCAGTGGAGCAACCACACGGAAGCAGAAGCAACCTGGGAACGTGAAGACTATCTTAGATCCGAGTATCCCGACCTCTTTTAAGACCTAGTTTAGGAATCTCGGGGATGAGATTCTTGTAAGGGGGTAGGTCTATCACACCCTGCATTTTGTAACATGTCATTTGCATCAATGAAGCATGAAAATTTGGACCAGCAAATTTTGTTGGCATCATTTGGCTTTTATTTGGAATTGAGTTTTTCTTCATGTGTTTTTCATGTGCTCATTAAAGTCAACTATTACCTCTTGAGGAATTCATCTCCATACCCAAAACTTCTGCCCAATGATCATACCAAGTGTTTATAGCAGTATAGTATTTTCTTATAAAATGAATTTGGCCAAAATGTATTTTTTAAAATTTAGTATTCCAAAAACCCCTGAATTGAGGTTTGCACTGCAAGTGCTTGATTTAGGGTGAGAAAATTATTTCAAAAAGTATATTTGAAACCCAGTAGATACAGGACTCCCAGAAACCACAAAAGTATAATTTCGAAATTTATTTTCCTATTTAATTTAAAAGCTTTTTCTTAAGGCCAGAAATGGTCTTTAATAGGGAAAAAATATTTAAGTATTTCAAAAATATTTGCCAAAACTCAGGGAGACTCATAGGACATATATTGTCCATATATAAGAGTTTCAACACTTGGTCATGTTCAAAATAATGGGCTAATCCCTCAGAAACCCTTTCTGGATATTTCAAGCTTTTGAAATATTTACAAAGGAAATATTCTCTAAAAATTCCAGGGAAATTCTATCATGTTATATATGACATATTTGATGATCTTGCCAAGCCCCATGCCTTGGGAAGCAAGATAACATCCTCAAAACCCTTCAAAACCATTCTGTCTATATCTGAAGTTTGAGCAACTTTACATTGCCAAACTTATCCAAATGCCCTCAAACTTGGTGCACATGCTAGAAAGGTCTAATAAGTAATCTAGACCAAATGGCACAAGCTTTGGAGTAGGGTAACTTGGTCAGAATACCCCAAAACCATTTCTGTTCAAATTCAAATTTGAACAACTTTACATTACCAACTTTTTACCTAGAGCTTCAAACTTTGTGGGCATGATGATAACCCCAAATGATGACACTACACCAAGTGGTGCATCAAGGGGAGATGATTAGCTTGACTTAAACATGATGAAGCCATTTCTGTTGATTTCTAGGGTTCACCAAAGTTGCATTGGCTAGTTTCTTCAAACAAGCCCAAATTTGGTGAAACATCCTATTTCCATATGACATTCAATCCTGTTAAGTGTCATGGCTAGTGGAGATCATTTGCTTGCCCAAAACTTGATCAAACACCTTCTACTATTTTACCAAAACCATCATCTTGACCTCTTTTACTAGTTACTTTTGCTTCAACTTTCTACCACAGCTTCACCTAGTTACATTCTACCCCCAGTAACTTCCCCTGGACCAGAGCTCCATGATTGAGGGGTGAAAACCCTAAATTACCTTGCTGGACAGCCCAATTCTACCCATCTACCAGCTTCCCTCCTCTCTCACTGATCATCCAGAGCATCCAAGGCCACAGCTGGTTTATTTACTTCGTGCTCGACCCCCCAGACACGGCGGACACGACCAGTGAACCAACGGCATGCCACGGCATGCAATTAGCATGCTCCAGAGCGTGCTACAGTGCGCACCCGCACTGTAGCCTCACCCAATCCATCGCCCCCGACCACCTCGTGCTCCCCCCTCGCGCCAATCGATGCACCTCGGCGTCCGCAACTCCCCCCGGTGCTGTCCCCCTCCTCCTTCTCCCTCCAGTGGCCGCCCTCGCACGCGCGCCGGCCGCCCGCGAGCTCCAACCTCTGGCCTCACACGCGTGGGCTCTCTGGATGCTTCCCCGCTCCTCCTCTTCCCTCCCCTAGGCGTAGACCTCATCCACGAACGGCCCCGACTCGATCACAGGTGCCTGCACGGCCTCTGGCCCCGCCCGTAACCTCGGTGGACCGGGGCCCGGCTATATAAGCAAGCCCCGGGCCTCTCCACTCGCATTCATCTCCTCCCCATACCCCCAGAAGCACACCAGCACCACCCACTCGCCCTCGAAGAGCCTCTGTGCACGGGATCGACCGGAGCTCCGCCGTGTCGGGCGACCGGTTATCTCACGGTACAGCCTCCCTCCGCCCCAACTCTTGCTCGATCTGGAGCCACCGGACCTCACTGACCCATTCCCCTCCTTCTCCCCCTCCTGTTGCAGCCCGGAGCAAGCCAATCAGGACCCTGCCGACGCTCCGCTGCCGTTCCACCTCGCCGCCGACGAACTTGGCCCCTCCGGCGGCCAACTCCAGCCCCACTAGAACAGCGACTCTCCGCTGGGTCCATTCCTGCCCGTAGCTTGCCCCATCGTGCACCGTATCACCGCCGGTGAGCTCGCCGCCTCTCTGGTCGCGAGGTTGAAGACGATGGGCGGGCCCCGCCTGTCATCCTCACCTCCCTCTCGCTCCCCTCTCTGTCGCTGACCGCCGGGCCCCGCCCGTCAGGTTTAGAAACCTGGCGCCCGTGCGGTGGGCTATTAGCCCTGGGCCGTGCACTGAGGCCGTTCTGGCCCAGTGGCACAGAGCCTTTTTCTCTTTTTCTTTTCTTTGAAATTTCAAATAATTTCACAGAATTAAATAATTGTCCAAATGAATTAATTCCAGTTCCTAAAAACTTGTAAAATTACAACCTATTTAATGATGTCACTTCCACACATATCCATGAACCTTTTCTGTTCTGTTCAAATTTAAATTCATATTTGAACAATAAAACTTCTGTTCAAATATTCTTAGACTCCATTCTGCCACTCCAAAACTCAAACTAAGAATTTTTGCCATCTTAGTTTTCCCTCTAGTATTTAACAAAAATAGGTTGACATTTTTCTGAGCACTTTGATTTTTCTGTTATTATTGTGGTCTTATTTTCCCGTTGTTATTTTGCGACGATTAGATACCGTATTTGACGAGGTTGCTGAAGAAGAAGGTGGGGAAGGAATTGAAGACTTTGAAGACCAAGCCAATCATGGCAAGCAGCCCTTTGACCATGATACACTTGTGTTATTCGGAACCCGTTTGATTCCGAATGCATGATGCTAAGAGTTGCGGTGGTGACCTAGTTGAGAACCACCACATGATGCATGACTTATTCATGACCTTGCTAAGTGCTTAGATGCAATGCTAATGGTTAGTAGTGATGCTTAGTGATGCATGTTTGTGCCATGAAACCTTCGTGGTTGCATTCTTTTCATAAACCTCATCGGGTGCCCCTAATGCCCGAGGGTGATATTGGGTTAGGTCATCACTTGAGGAAGAAGTGATGTGCCGGTAAAGATCTTGTGCATGGGTGAAATGATGGATTAGATTTATGTGTGACTACCGTCCCAACCAAATATGTGCAACCACTCTACCCCTTATGGGACGGAGCTTTATTGATTACTTAGGCCGATACTAGCATGGTGCCCGCATTACTAGTGACGGGGAGACTTGAGGTCTTTCCCGGGACGGGGTCGTGCTCGGATAGGCGACCATGACTGTTTTCATAGGGCACCGGACACACCGTTTGTGACGCCCGGGTAATCAAGCTACAGTAAACCTCTGCTAATGATGCCACGTCACCACGATTACTGTTGCGAATCTCGCGATAGTTCGAAACTGATTCAAATTCAATTTTAAAATTAAGCAAACAATAAAAAAATTCAAACATCAAAACTAAAATGTTCGGGTTGTGCCAAATAATGCGTAAGTAATTATGGTGGAGAAAACATCTTTTTATAGAATATTTAAATGCACTAAACTAATTAAAACAGCAGTAAAACTAATATTTAAATGCCTTTTAAATACTAAACAAGTATAAGCTGATTGACTAGGGTGCCAAATTAATTGTGGCAGTGTCATAAGTAATAGTATTGATTTAGGGGCTAGGTTTATAATTTATAAAACTAAGTTAAAATAAAACAACCAATGAATAATTTAAATTAAGGAAAACAAAACAAAGAGAAGTTAGATAAAAAATAGGTGAAGCAAACCCACGGCCACTGGGACAACCGGCCCAGCTGGCCGCCCACTAGGCCGGCCCAACCTAGGGCCTACCTAACCCCCCACTCCATCGTAACCCTATCTGCACGCCTCCACCACCCACTCCCCTCTCTGCTCGATCCCCCAACTCCCTCTCGACCCCCTCTTCGCGCGCCGCCACCCACAGGAGGATGACCTCCCGCGCGACCCTGCTGTGCCTCGCGCCCGAGGTCCTCCTTGCCCCTTCGCCGCCACCTCGAGCCGCTCCGGCCGCGCCGCCCGGTGAGCCCTAACCGACGCCTCTCCCCACTGTCCTCGCGACGCCGCCGCACTGGAGCTCCTGCCATGGCCGTCGTCGCCTGGTTCTTCACTGCACCGTCCTCGTCCGCCTCCCCGCCGGACCGCCCGTCCTCATCTCCTCACCGCCGATCCCCCTCGACCCTCGCCGCCCTCGTCCCTCCAACGCGGGTGAGGCCTCGGGCTCCAGCCTCCCTCCTTCTTCTCTGCTTCTGCTGCATCGCCGTCGTGTCCCAGCCTCGCAGTGGCTCACACCGCTCGCGCCCGCTATGCTCCTACTGTGGCCGCCCGGCTTCCCCAGCTCACATGGCGCCTCTGTGTGAGGCTGCGCCCTGGCCAAGCCGCCTGCACCTCCCTGCCGCGGTCGCCGCGGACGGTGCGCGCCCAAAACCTCTCCTGGGGCTCGCATCGGTGCCACACGCCGCGCGCGTCGGCTCCCCTTCGCGCCATATTGCCTTCGCCGTGCCCGCCGGTCCGCCCCGCTCTGTCGCCTCCCTTGGCGCGCCTCCGGCTCCAGCCGCGCCGGCGCCCCGTCGCGCCCGCCGGCATCGCCCCGCTCCGGGCAGGCTGTGCCCTCACGGGCGCTCGTCCCGCTTCAACACCCGGCGCCCAGCGCCCGCTATCCACAGCCCGCTTGGCCCTGTTGGGCAACAGACAGCTAGGGCCCAGCGCCCCTTAAAAAAAATAGAATAAAAAAAGTATAAAAAATAATTAAAAATAAATAAATAGTTAATTAATTAATTAACTTGTTTAGTTAACCTAATGAGCATATTTAGTTTAATTAAACCTGCTTAATTAAACTAATCAATGACGAACGGCCCCACTACCCAGTTTGACCAGTCAACTACACAGTTGATCGCTGACGTCATCATGACGTCATGCTGATGCAATGACCCCCTTTTTTGTATTAATAACAATTTCAGAATATTAATAAAACTTTGAAAAATCATATAAAATAATCCGTAACTCGAATGAAAATAGTTTGTACATGAAAGTTGCTCAGAATTTCGAGACGAACCCGAATACGCGGTCCGTTCGTCCGCCACACATCTCTATCATACCGAACATGCAAATTTCCCCTCCGTTTCATCTGCCCGAAAATGCCTTAACACCGGGAATACTTTCCCGGATGTTTTCCCCCCCTTCATCGGTATCACCTCCTACCGCGTTAGGTCACACGTAACACCGCGTATTTCCAATTTATGCTTTGTGTGCTATTGTTTGCTCTGTTATTTATTATGTTCCCCCTCCGTTACTTCTCTCCGATAGACACCGGGACTGAGACTGCTGACGGTGCCGCTGTGATCGACTGCATCGACGACGACCCCTCCTTCTTGCCAGACCAACCAGGCAAGCCCCCCCCCCCTTGATCACCAGATATCGCCTATTCTTCTCTCTACTGCTTGCATTAGAGTAGTGTAGCATGTTACTGCTATCGAATAACCCTATTCTGCTGCATAGCCTGTCATTGTTGCTACAACTGTTGATACTTTACCTGCCATCCTAATGCTTAGTATAGGATGCTAGTACTCCATCAGTGGCCCTACACTCTTGTCCATCTGCCCTGCTATTTTATCGGGCCGTGATCACTTGGGTGTGATCACGGGTATATACTACATACACTTTACATGATACATGATGTGACTAAAGTCGGGTCGGCTCATTGAGTACCCGCAAGTGATTCCGATGTGGGGGCTGAAAGGACAGGTGGCTCCATCCAGGCAGTGGTGGGCCTGAGTTCCCGACGGCCCCCGAGTGGATCTTTGTGGCGGAGCGACAGGGGCAGGTTGAGACACCCAGTCGAGAGGTGGCCTGGCCCTGGTCGTTGTCCGCGGTGATTTTCATAATAACACGCTTAACGAGTTTGGATATTTGATCTGAGTCTGGCCATTTGGTCTATACGCACTAACCAGCTACGTGGGAATAGTTATGGGTACTCGACGTCGTGGTATCAGCCGAAGCCTTCTTGACGTCAGCGATTTAGCGGCGTGCGTCGGGTTGGACCGCGTAACGCAACTTCCTTAGTAATGGAGGTTGCTAGGTCTGCTCACCGGCCGCGTACGCAACGTGCAGGTGTGTGTTGGGCGATGGGCCCGGACCCCTGCGCGCTTAGGACTTAGACCGGCGTGCTGACCTCTCTGTTGTACTTAGATAGGGCTGCGACGTGTTGATCTTCCGAGGCCGGGCATGACCCTGGAAAGTGTGTCCGGCCAAATGGGATCAAGCGTGCTGGGTTATGTGGTGCACCCCTGCAAATAAGTTAATCTATTCGAATAGCCTTGTCCCTCGGTAAAAGGACGACCCGGAGTTGTACTCCGACCTCATGACAACTAGAACCGGATACTTAATAAAACACACCCTTACTAGTGCCAGATACAACTCGGTGGTTGCTCTCTCACAGGGTGATGTGCGGGAGGATCGCCGAGTAGGATTAAGCTATACGTTGTTACTTGGTGAACTTACCATCTATTCTATTCTACTGCTGCAAGACGGAGGCTGCCAGAAGCGAGGATACTTGTTACTTCCGGCTACTCTCTTCTTCTGCTGCAAGATGGACGTTGGACGTTGCTAGAAGCGTAGTCTTCGATTGGATTAGCTATCCCCCTCTTATTCTGGCTTTCTACAGTTTAGTCCACAGATATTACCCCTTTACCCAGATATCATTGCATATGTAGTGTAGATCCTTGCTTGCGAGTACTTTGGATGAGTACTCACGGTTGCTTTTCTCCCCCTTTTCCCCTTTTGTCCCTTCTTCTCGGATGTCGCAATCAGATGGTGGAGTCCAGGAGCCAGAAGATCCCGATGAGGTTTCTACATGGAGTTCGGCTTCAAGGAGTAGTTAGGAGGTCCCAGGCAGGAGGCCTTGCCTTTTCGACCGTTGCTACTTTTGTGCTAGCCTTCTTAAGGCAAACTTGTCTAACTTATGTCTGTACTCAGATATTATTGCTTCCACTGACTCTTGTGTTTTCTAGCTTTTGTATTCGAGCCCTCGAGGCCCCAGGCTTGTAATATAAAGCTTGTATTATTTTTAATTTGTGTCTAGAGTTGTGTTGTGATATCTTCCAGTGAGTCCTTGATCTTGGCCGTACACATTTGCGTGCATGATTAGTGTACGGACAAATCGGGGGGGTCACAAGTTGGTATCAGAGCCGACTGCCTGTAGGAATCCCCCTTTCCAACTCCTTGGCCGAAGTTGAGTCTAGTCTTTGAAAAACAAAATTGCTAACTTGTTGTGTGGCTTACGGGCCCACATCACCATTGGGTGGTATTAGGATCTTTTACTCCTCGTCTATACTCTGGGAATCTTATCTCTCTTCTATTCGGGTTAAAGGATTCTGCTAACTCTGACTCTAGGTTCTCGTAACTATTTCTCCCGGAGAGCCCTCATTTCGGAAGATCCCCTGCTTCGTCAGAAGATTCTGAGGATATCCCTCGATATTTTCCTGAGACCCTTGTGCTCATCACCTTTGCAATTCAGTGCCACTTATATATCCTTATGGATATCTGTGTGCATTTGACATTCTCATGATCATTCCTCGCCACTCTTGTTGTTACAACATGTCTCGAAATATTCTCCGTTGTCCCGAGAATCCTTTGAGTTACTGTCTTGTAGTTTTATTTTGCATGAAAACCCTTACGGTTAATTCCTCACATTTATCGAGGATCCATTCTTCTAAATTATTCATGTGTCTCATAAAATACTTCGAAATACTTTTCGATCTTTCGAAAATCTTCTGCATCCTGTTACTCTTGGAATTCTTGCCTGCTTGCATTGTGGTTAATTCCATATGACTAGTAGTCTTCGTTAATATCCCTTGTCTTAGCCATTTTGAGCCTATTGATTCAATGTGTGCGTATGCATACAGTCATCAGGTTATCCTTAAAAAAATATCTTACCGGCTCAAACGTCATTCCGGACATGAGTTGGTTCTCGGTAATTCAAACCTTTATTGATTGACCAACTAACTGTTTTCCGCTTATCCATCCTGGATCAGAGCGTCTGCTTCTGATCCTCCGTTTTGGAAACCATAATTTCTTTCTATTTAAGCATCATACTAATCAGGTGATTCTTGAATCGGATGCCTCTGCATTATTCTTCCTCTGAGTGAGTACCGATACTCACATCAGCTCCGTTGTGGATCGCTCGATCCTTTGTTGAAATATCATCCGACAGTCTCCTTCGTATACAATAAACCTCGAGAAGTTATGTCCCTGATGCATAATACCTTCGGTAAAATTGTATCCTCTTCTTTGACAACCATGCTCTCCCTTGGAGCTGGTGATATTTACTTTTGAAACTGGTGGTATATGTTACTAAGATGCCCGATGGGTGGAACCTATGCCTTCCCCTAATCCGTGAAAACCCGAAAGTTTTTCACAAGTCATACCCTTCCGGTGTTCTACCGGATAAAATTCCAACACTATAGTTTTATCAAAGCAAGAGGTAAATGAAACGTATGCATTGGAGAAATGGGAGTCGACCTTGAACTTGTGTTCATGCCCATGAAAATGATGTAGACCGTCTCGGAAGCTTCTTGCAAAATGATTATCTAGCTATACTATTCTTTCGAAATTCTTGAATTGATTACTTACAGTTATGGTTCCGACCATGCTGTCTCGATCTGATATATCTGATGGGAATTCATTCCAGTTCCTCGTTTTTTTTGGCTAGGTTGAAGTATCTACTGTCATAGGTCAATGACCTAGTTCAACTTCTATCATGTTCTACCTTCGAGTTTTACCCTCTGATATCTCGAGGATACCATGCCTTTGCACTACACCTTTAGAACTTTTGATGAAGTAATACCTTTGCTTGTCGTAATCACTCTACGGGTTCCAGGTTGCCGTCAACCGAGGACACCGTTTAGTAAATCAAATCCGCTCTAAAAATTCAACACCCCTAGTAGATGTTACTGGGAAATTTTTAAACTCAATCTGGTTTATTCCTAGACTATCGGGTACATCCTGGTCTTGCTATCTTTGACTATGCTACCTCGTCCTTCTCTGGTGCACGAATTCTTCAGTGTGTGAGCACGACTTACGTCAAGCTTTCAACATCATGTTGCTTGTCTTGAAAGGCAACTTTGGTTCCGACCTTGCATCTTATATATTGATCCTATAACTTGCCACTTCGTCATTCCCTTGCTTGTTGTCATTGTTGTTTGATTGCATTTTCTTGAAAACTCCCGACAAATGTGTCGTGATCACCTTCAACACTTTGACTTCTTCCGAGATGTCAACTGTGTTCACGATGAGAAATATCCGCTTTGCCCTCGATGATTTTTGTTATCATCGACAACACCCTTGACTTCCTTTCATCGTGAACTTGTCCACATTATGAATACAACTTGCTCTCCAGCGAGTGTTGTGTTCTGCCTTGATGTATTATTGTCTGTTATATCGAGAATGTTGTGGGGATCGCTCCACCTCTTAGAAACTCTCGGTATGATGATACTTCTCACCATCACCATTCTTCCTTGGTCCCAATGTTGTTTTTAACCAGGATACCAATATGCTAACGATGCTGCTTGAGTTCTGAACTTCTAGCAACCCTATTGCTATGAAGTTAACGATCGACAGTTCGTTCTTAGACTGTTGGTTATTGAATCATCACTCTAACATTGATCTTGCTGCCTAAGGTCATATTTCGGGCACACCTTTCACCTAATGATTAATGGTGTATGTTTTTTCCTCGAGCATACAACATTATATCATTTGAATTGATAAGTTCCATCCTCTTGTTCACATTATTGTGGAAATCCCTCCGTTTGGAATTCTCGATGAATTGTCGCTGAGCCCATCAGCGACCTCCTCATCCTCTCCTTGGTTTAATGATGAACTATTGTTTCGGGAACCCGCTCCCATAGTTCATTTCCCGAGAATCTTGCAATGTCATTTCATCGATTTGTGTTGCACCTTTTCTTCTCGGATATCCTGAGTCTGAGTTATCATGATACCAATCGGAACTGAATCTCGGTCAGATATGATGGTTGGGACAACTTTCCAGGAGTTATAATATTGGTCCTTTGATGACTCGGTATTATGATGTCATGTCTAGCACCCCTGGCTGAAGGACCTATCATTATAATCTCTTTTGCAAGGATAAACATTCTTCCAGGAGGACATTGTAAGACTTATCTTATAAGTTGCTCCTGATGGATCATTTGTGTACCCAAAGTCTGACCCTTGATTGAAAAACCATATCATTGCTACCTCGAAGCATGTCTGTGGTACTCCGATTTTCAACAAGAGCCTTTGAAGCCCAATGCTAACTGTTTCTTGGTTAGTTATCCAAACACCGTTGTCTGGGTAACATCTTGATTAATCCTTGCCTCTTTATCTGAATGGTTGGGTACTTGCTCTCCAACCCTGTACGTCATGTTCTGCTTGTCCATGGGAAGGATATACTCCTAATAATTGTGTGTAATCACAATTTTCCTTTCCATTTGTTTTTTTAACCTTTCCATAATCTACATATAATCTAAGCAGTAATAATTCTCTGCTTATGTAAACACCTCGTTGTACAACTCTGTCTGTAAGCCTCGTTAGTATTGTTGTAACATTCCATTAAGTGCCGGTGTACGAGAACCTTGCCTATTGGTCCGCCTCGTTGCAATGAGCAACAAAATGGTTCTCTTCGTTCCCCATCCTTGGTATCGACGTTGTTGCCAACACAGCTGACAAACTATCCCCTGACATGCCTTGCTTTCTGTGCAAGATGTCGTCACCCTTCCTACTCTTAACCCACATGGCGGGCCCATAACCCACAGGTCCACTGGATCGAAACCTGACTCTCCTGTACAACCCTGATTCTAATATATTCTTTTCACTTGGCTTTGTGTGTAATTCACGAGCTAAATTCTATCATGTTCCATCATGGTATCAAACACCATATTATTCTCGTTGATCAAGACCCCATTCCAGCTTCTGGTTAGGCATCGAATGACTGCCTACTCGATTGAAACTTCGGTACCATCGCTTATTGTTCTCAATGCATTCACTGAAATACTACTCGTAGGGTACTTCGTGTACCACTTTTTGAATTCGCCGTCGGATGCACATACTTCGTGGAGATACGTTCCTCCAAAGTTTTTCCCCCTGGTCGCGTTCGTAGGATGATGGAGATCCCGAAGAAGGATGACGACTTGATCACGATGACTTGAAGCAGAGAAATGAAGACATCAACGAATGGGATCAACCTCTTCGAAAGGGCAGTCAAGACCGAGAAGACTCGTTAGGTTTTCGCTACCAGCACCCCCCGTACTCCACCGCTTAAATCTCGGGACAAGATTTCTTGTAGTGGAGGAGAATTGTGACGCTCGGGTAATCAAGCTACAGTAAACCTCTGCTAATGATGCCACGTCACCACGATTACTGTTGCGAATCTCGCGATAGTTCGAAACTGATTCAAATTCAAATTTAAAATTAGGCAAACAATAAAAAAAATTCAAACATCAAAACTAAAATGTTCGGGTTGTGCCAAATAATGCGTAAGTAATTATGGTGGAGAAAACAACTTTGTATAGAATATTTAAATGCACTAAACTAATTAAAACAGCAGTAAAACTAATATTTAAATGCCTTTTAAATACTAAACAAGTATAAGCTGATTGACTAGGGTGCCAAATTAATTGTGGCAGTGTCATAAGTAATAGTATTGATTTAGGGGCTAGGTTTATAATTTATAAAACTAAGTTAAAATAAAACAACCAATGAATAATTTAAATTAAGGAAAACAAAACAAAGAGAAGTTAGATAAAAAAATAGGTGAAGCAAACCCACGGCCACTGGGACAACTGGCCCAGCTGGCCGCCCACTAGGCCGGCCCAACCTAGGGCCTACCTAACCCCCCACTCCATCGTAACCCTATCTGCACGCCTCCACCACCCACTCCCCTCTCTGCTCGATCCCCCAACTCCCTCTCGACCCCCTCCTCGCGCGCCGCCACCCACAGGAGGATGACCTCCCGCGCGACCATGCCGTGCCTCGCGCCCGAGGTCCTCCTTGCCCCTTCGCCGCCACCTCGAGCCGCTCCGGCCGCGCCGCCAGCAAGCCCTAACCGACGCCTCTCCCCACTGTCCTCGCGACGCCGCCGCACTGGAGCTCCTGCCATGGCCGCCGTCGCCTGGTTCTTCACTGCACCGTCCTCGTCCGCCTCCCCGCCGGACCGCCCGTCCTCATCTCCTCATCACCGATCCCCCTCGACCCTCGCCGCCCTCGTCCCTCCAACGTGGGTGAGGCCTCGGGCTCCGGCCTCCCTCCTTCTTCTCTGCTTCTGCTGCATCGCCGTCGTGTCCCAGCCTCGCAGTGGCTCGCACCGCTCGCACCCGCTATGCTCCTACCGTGGCCGCCCGGCTTCCCCAGCTCCCGTGGCGCCTCTGTGCGAGGCCGCGCCCTAGCCAAGCCGCCTGCACCTCCCGGCCGCGGTCGCCGCGGACGGTGCGCGCCCAAAACCTGCTTAATTAAACTAGTCAATGACGAACGACCCCACTACCCAGTTTGACCAGTCAACTGCACAGTTGATCGCTGACGTCATCATGACGTCATGCTGATGAAATGACCCCCTTTTTTGTATTAATAACAATTTTAGAATATTAATAAAACTTTGAAAAATCATATAAAATAATCCGTAACTCGGATGACAATAGTTTGTACATGAAAGTTGCTCAGAATTTCGAGACGAACCCGAATACGCGGTCCGTTCATCCGCCACACATCTCTATCATATCGAACATGCAACTTTCCCCTCCGTTTCATCTGCCCGAAAATGCCTTAACACCGGGAATACTTTCCCGGATGTTTTCCCCCCTTCATCGGTATCACCTCCTACCGTGTTAGGTCACACGTAGCACCGCGTATTTCCATGTTATGATTTGTGTGCTATTGTTTGCTCTGTTATTTATTATGTTCCCCCTCCGTTACTTCTCTCCGATAGACACCGGGACTGAGACTGCTGACGGTGCCGCTGTGATCGACTGCATCGACGACGACCCCTCCTTCTTGCCAGAGCAACCAGGCAAGCCCCCCCCTTGATCACCAGATATCGCCTATTCTTCTCTCTACTACTTGCATTAGAGTAGTGTAGCATGTTACTGCTATCGAATAACCCTATTCTGCTGCATAGCCTGTCATTGTTGGTACAACTGTTGATACTTTACCTGCCATCCTAATGCTTAGTATAGGATGCTAGTACTCCATCAGTGGCCCTACAACCTTGGCCGTCTGCCCTGCTATTTTATCGGGCCGTGATAACTTGGGTGTGATCACGGGTATATACTACATACACTTTACAAGATACATGATGTGACTAAAGTCGGGTCGGCTCATTGAGTACCCGCAAGTGATTCCGATGTGGGGGCTGAAAGGACAGGTGGCTCCATCCAGGCAGTGGTGGGACACGACGTTTAACGAGTTTGGATATTTGATCTGAGTCTGGCCATTTGGTCTATACGCACTAACCAGCTACGTGGGAATAGTTATGGGTACTCGACGACGTGGTATCAGCCGAAGCCTTCTTGACGTCAGCGATTTAGCGACGCGCGCCGGGTTGGACCGCGTAACGCAACTTCCTTAGTAATGGAGGTTGCTAGGTCTGCTCACCGGCCGCGTACGCAACGTGCAGGTGTGCGTTGGGCGATGGGCCCGGACCCCTGCGCGCTTAGGACTTAGACTGGCGTGCTGACCTCTCTGCTGTGCTTAGGTAGGGCTGCGACGTGTTGATCTTCCGAGGCCGGGCATGACCCTGGAAAGTGTGTCCGGCCAAATGGGATCAAGCGTGCTGGGTTATGTGGTGCACCCCTGCAGGGAAGTTAATCTATTCGAATAGCAGTGTCCCTCGGTAAAAGGACGACCCGGAGTTGTACTCCGACCTCATGACAACTAGAACCGGATACTTAATAAAACACACCCTTACCAGTGCCAGATACAACTCGGTGGTTGCTCTCTCACAGGGTGATGTGCGGGAGGATCGCCGAGTAGGATTATGCTATACGTTGTTACTTGGTGAACTTACCATCTATTCTATTCTACTGCTGCAAGACGGAGGCTGCCAGAAGCGAGGATACTTGTTACTTCCGGCTACTCTCTTCTTGTGCTGCAAGATGGACGTTGGACGTTGCTAGAAGCGTAGTCTTCGATTGGATTAGCTATCCCCCTCTTATTCTAGCTTTTTGCAGTTTAGTCCACAGTTATTACCCCTTTACCCAGATATCATTGCATATGTAGTGTAGATCCTTGCTTGCGAGTACTTTGGATGAGTACTCACGGTTGCTTTTCTCCCCCTTTTCCCCTTTTGTCCCTTCTTCTCGGATGTCGCAATCAGATGGTGGAGTCCAGGAGGCAGAAGATCCCGATGAGGTTTCTACATGGAGTTCGGCTTCAAGAGTAGTTAGGAGGTCCCAGGCAGGAGGCCTTGCCTTTTCGATCGTTGCTACTTTTGTGCTGGCCTTCTTAAGGCAAACTTGTTTAACTTATGTCTGTACTCAGATATTATTGCTTCCGCTGACTCTTGTGTTTTCAAGCTTTTGTATTCGAGCCCTCGAGGCCCCTAGCTTGTAATATAAAGCTTGTATTATTTTTAATTTGTGTCTAGAGTTGTGTTGTGATATCTTCCAGTGAGTCCTTGATCTTGGCCGTACACATTTGCGTGCATGATTAGTGTACGGACAAATCGGGGGCGTCACACCGTTGGTCCCTTAGTGTACGCGTGACATTGAAAATAGGGCAAGTCCCATGATCTATTGTTGGTACTCGAGGGCTGTGCACCAACGAGTGGACCCTATGTTAGTGTCGTCTAAGGAAAGATAATGACCGGGTGCTTCCCCCGAGTACTTGAGGTACTGCGGGATCGTGGGTGACACGAAAGCTTCCCGGATCTTGTGGGTAAAGTGTGCAACCTCTGCAGAGTGTAAAACTATTCGAATAGCCGTGTCCACGGTCATGGACAGTTGGATGGTGCTACTTAAACTATGTCCAGAGTTTTACTACATCGGTGAAAGTATGTGTGTGTGATGAGTCAAGGTGGTGACTTGACTCGTGAGTTGGATTCTATTCATGTTGATATCGGTAACCTGTCTTCGAGGTTACGTGAATTTATTGATGCATACACTTGATGGTAGATTATTTATTCTAGCTCGTTGCTAGATTGTTCATTGTTGTTCAATTGCATTGTTACTTGAACCAAATCATGGGTTGCTTGCGAGTACATTCAAAGTACTCATTGGCTGGCCACTGGTTATTTAATTGGCCAGGCATGGAGGAACAGGTATATGAAGAAGAGTTCTATGGAGACGAACATGCGAACTAGGAAGCTATCCCAGTCAGAATGCCTGTAGGGTTAAGGCAGATGGCATGGGTTCTACTTATCATCGAAGACTTCCGCTATTCGAGTTATTTGCTATTCAGCCCTTGAGGCTTTCTCTATGTAAGACTTGGCCATAATGGTTATAATTTGTGTAAGACGGTATGTATGGATGTAAGACTCTTGTTATTCAGCTTCTGTGTGTTCAGTGATCATTGATCTCTGGGATCACTGTACACGTGCATTCGGTGATCTCGACTCTTAAGTCGGGGTCCCCACATGATATCCATCTACAAATCTGCTGAAAGTTGTGAAGATGCTCACGGATTAGTGCCAGTAAGTCTATCTTAATTAATATCTTCTACTCCACTCATATGGCACATTCTGATCTTATAAATATTGCAACTCATCTTAAAACCGAGGACCCCTGAACTGCTCCCCATTGTGAATTACTAATGGTTAGGACATTTATCTACAACTTCTTCCTGCATCACTACATCAATCCCACAGGTAAAAATGAAGATTTCAGCATGGCTTCTCCTGAAACATTGAGTAAGAGTTAGCCACTAAACATATACACGCATGGATCCATTATTTTCCATGTGATGAGGTCTTCGTATTTCATGCACTATGATTAATTATGTAATGCATATATATGTCCACAAATCATTGGTATTTAGCTATCATTTGTTCAATTGCAATTGTTGCAAAATATGATGAATGTTCTTCCCGTGCACACTATTTGTTCGATTACATATTGTAGCAAATTTTCTTTTTTCATGCCGATTCAAATGGGATATTTTTGCTTTAACCTAGCAATTGCCGCGCACACAATTCAAGTAAATAAGTGTGTGTAATCCACATCGGAAAGCATACGTCAATCGTAGCGGAACCGTCGGCTATACACAGCAGATCGCAGACGATTTGCAGCACTACTACGTGTGTGTAGGGGCTCTGGAACCGTTTGTGATACCACATTATCGCACACGACAACTCAAAGTAAACCGTGCCTAATGAAAAATACAATCCCACTCGTAAATTTTTCAGGAAGCGTGTGGGATCCTAAAAGAAAAGCGCACGTCACTCATACCGCAAACGTCGGTGATACACAACAAATCACAAACGATCTGGAGCAATTGTATGTGTGCGAAGGGCTCTTGAACGGTTTGTGATAGAACATTATCGCACACGTTAATTGTTTGGAAACATGTGCGATGGTGTCATGCATGGCAGACGAGTTCCACAGAAAACTCGTGTGTGATGGGTCACTTATCACACACAGTTCATACGTTGGCCCGTGTGCCTTAAATATTGTTTACCAAACGGTTTAGTACGAAACACTGTTTTGTTTAACTGTGTCATTAGAAACATTTAGTCATCAATCACACACGTGTGACGGAATTTGATGTGTCATGCATCACATACGATTACATTTGGCAAGGCGTCTGCATCATGACTCCCTATCCCCGATGGTTTCTGAATCGTGTGGGAAGGACCCTCCCTATCGCTCACACTCACTAGGCGATGGTTTAAAATGCCGTTGTGGGAAGAAGTTAAAAACCGTTTGTATAGCAGCTCCCAATACCAGTGATACGTCTGTCCACCATCCGCATACCGGGAGTTGTCTCAACCCGCGCCATAGTCTCCACGACCGCGGCCGGCCCCTTGTCCACGAGCATTCATAGCCGCCGCCTGCTCGTCCTAGCTGGAGGCGGAGGCTGCTGGGCACCTTCAGCCCTAGCCGGCAGAAGAATTGGCAGCGGCGGCTGTCTGTTCCCGCAGCCGGCCATGACCGCCAGAACACTAGCCGGAGCCCGGGGAAATTTTGGCTTATACTATGCACACAGTTCTAAGAGTTATTTTTTACACATCACACAAGAGTACATACTCAATATTCTGAAAAAAGGAATGTACATTCAAATATGCTAATTTATTCAGCCAGGTACTAGTTAGGTCAGTTACCCAAGTACCTGACTGAATAAATTAGCATATTTGAATTTGCACTCTTTTTTAAAACATTGAGTATGTACTCTTGTGTGATGTGTGTAAAAAATAACTCTCGGAATTGTGTGCATAGTACTCCCTCTCTTCCTAAACATTTGTCTTTCTAGACATTTTAAATGGAGTACAACGTACGGATGTATGTAGACATATTTTAGAGTGTTGATTCACTCATTTTGCCTCGTATGTAGTCACTTGTTGAAATCTCTAGAAAAACAAATATTTAGGAACGAAGAAAGTATAAGCCAAATTTTTTGGGAAAGAAGAAGCACATATATCTAATTGGCAGTTAAAATATACTCCCTCCGTTTCTAAATATTTGTCTTTCTAGACATTTTAAATGGACTACATATACGGATGTATGTAGACATATTTTATAGTGTAGATTCACTCATTTTGCTTCATATGTAGTCATTTGTTGAAATCTCTAGAAAGACAAATATTTAGGAACGAAGGGAGTAGGTATGTATCGTGATGAAAAGTGCCACCAAATTATGTTCCATGGATTGCCAAAGCTTGCTCCAAGACATATAACCGCATCTAGTTTTCCTACTTTATTATGAAGACAAGTACATGCAGTTAATAATTCCCCTATGATCATCTGTGGATGATTGGTCGTAGTTCTCGTTGAGAGTTAGGTATACATTGAGCCCCGAGAGCATAGGTAGTTTGGACACAAAAACAATATGTAATCAAAGCCTTCATTGGAGCTAGGTAGCCACTCGTCATGCCATTGTGGGGATACTTCCAAGTCATGCGTCATTAGCTTGTTGCTTTCTCTTCTTTACATTGCTGACCGGGACTTGTGGTGCATGTCAGATGACCGGACCCCTTGACTATTCATGTATGAAATGTCTTAAGTGCCCTTTGGGTAGGAGGAACCAGTTAACTTACAAGAAACTCATAGGGGCACGCACGTGCTAGGGGACACACGTGCCTAGTCGTGTCGGCCGCACGATTACCTCACGATTTGCAAAGTTGTTGGATTATGTACTGAAACACATCAAATCTTAAGTTTTAGGTTCGGAAACTTTTGTTTTCATCGTTCGCTCGTACCAACTTTTAAGTTTCCGTCTTCCGCTCGTAGCAAGTTTCAACGATTGAAATTTAATAAAGTTTATAAAATTCATCAAAACGTATTCAAAATAGATCTAATTTGAAAGTCGTAGTCACAAGAAACACGAAGATGCATACATAACTTATATTGTGGCCTACTTGATTTATCAAAAGTGAATCTTGCACAGCTTGAACGCATGGGTTTTTTCCTTCGAAAATTATAATGAGCCAACGTTAGTTTGATTGCTCATGTACGCGTGATAATGCTCGTACCATGGAAAACATCGCTTTCGGCTATTTCATTGCATACACGAAAGGATACTCCTAGACGGACATAGGAGGAAAATGTATACTTGTGAAGTTCACAGCAGAAAAGAGCAACAAGTTTTTTTACATATGTATGGAAAATTTCTAAGGATTTAAATCCTCTAAATAAATCCTATAAAATTCCTTTGAGTTAAAGGAGAAATTGGTGTATTTTCTCCATGTTTGGGCTTCCAATGGATGTTGATATGCTGCAGAGAATCAAAAGAGCACAGGTTCTTCATGCAATATCTCAGTAGCTAGCTCTTTAGTAGGACAGAAGACTGTCCCCTCTACCTATATGCATGCATGCTTACGTCACCAGCCACCAACTAAAAATCCATACAGAAATGTGGAGAGTTTATGTAAGTAAGGGTCAAAACTAACTAGGGCTTGTCATCGATCCTCCCG
>LR738714.1:103869360-103893683 GCA_902687465.1 Secale cereale | reverse complement strand
GGGGGGGGGGTCCCATTTGGGAAGGGAAAGGAGACGGGATGAGTAAGAACATTGTAAAGCACCCGTGTGCTGCCCTCCCTGCCATTTTCTTTATCTGCAAGGGAATAGATGCTTCCTTCTTTGACAATTAAGCAAAGATTCTTCTCAAACATTCCCCAAATGTGTTGTTATTTGAACTGGTGTAACTATCTAGTGGCTTTCCTTAAGCAATAAGACATCCGTTGAAAAATTGTGTGGGTGAGCCACAATGCGTGCTGTAGAAAAAATATATTTGCAGTAGGCTGCAGTAGAGTTAATCGGGGTCCTCTAAATTTAAATATATTGCATATTAAGGTTAGTTAGGATAAACTTTTGATTAACGGTTATTATCTTATATTCATTTATGTGATATAAAATTAATTTTATTAGATTTGTGTTCCAAAATACTTATTTGTGAAGATTTTGTAGTATCACAATAAGTACATACTAACGAGGTACTTAGAGCAACTCCAATGGGGCGACCCATTTCGTCCGCCTGCGTCCATTTGGGTCGGCGTGGATAAAAGTAGCAGCCTAACGCGTCGACCCAAACTCAAATCACGTCCGCTTCGCGTCCATGCCGACGCATTTGTGGCCCAAATTTACGCCTCAAATGCGTCGTCGCGGACGCGGAACAGACGCCACGCGCGCCTTCTCGATGTCCGCCGCGACCTCACCTGGCGGCCGTCCAACTATCGGCTACCCACGCGGTCAGCTTAATTTATGACCGCGGGCCCACTCGTCAGCGACTCGTGGTCTTCCTCTTTTAAGCCGACCATGCGGCGGGGCCGGCCTCATCCAAACTCGCCATCCACCTCTAGCAAGCTCTGCTCCCCCATCGCCGGCAAACCCTAGCCACCACCACCACAGCGGGATGGGGCTCTTCTCCGGCGCCAGCAGCGGCAAGGCCAAGGGCAAGGCCCCCGCCATCCCTTTCCCCTCGCAGTTCGTCCCGCCTCCGCCGGCGGCGGCGCCTCGCCGGCAGAGGCAGCGCGTGAACGTGCCAGTGCACCAGGCGGAGTGGCACTGGCAGCACCGCGTGCCTCTCCTGTACCCCGACGCCACCCTGCCGCACGACTGGCATCTGGATCCGGAGAGGATCCCAGTACGGGCGGCGTCGCGGTCGGCTCGGGCTCACGCGGAGGAGGTTCGGCACCGGCGGGCGCTGCTGATGCCGGAGCAGCGTTGGGTGCACGCTGTCAAAATGGATCGGGCCAGCGTTGGGCGCACGCGCCGACCCAAACGCGGAAGCAAACGTCCGTGTCCGCCTAGCCGGCCCAAACGGATAAAAAGCGGACAAAATTGCCATCCGTTTGGGTCGGCTCATTGGAGTTGCTCTTATTGGTGAAAGGCATGAAACCAAATAGATGATATGTTTTGAAACGGAAAGGATATTCTTACTTATGGACTAATGGTCTGTACTCAACCCCCAACTAGGGTTGCTATTTTTTTTTCATCAGAGAATCTACCCCGGAAGGAACAAAACTAGTGAATTTGACAAGAGGAGGGTGTGGACAAGATCACCTGTCCACATGAGAGATATATGTATTATAGTTTTTTTTACAAGGAAGAGATATATGTATTCAGATGATAGAAACATTCCGGCTTCTACTTCCTCGCTGGGCCGCACCGGGGCTCTTCACCACCGGCCGCTAACTGCCCTCCCCCACGCCGCCTCATCTCCCGCCGTTGCCGGGGTCGTCGTCGGGCAAAGCCCGTGCGGCGCGGCGGCGGCGGTGGGTGGCGGCGGCATGGTGCATGCAAGCCCGATCTGGGCCCAGATCGGTCTTGGCGGGCCGCATCATACACGTGGTTGTCCCTACTGCATCTTGACGCCTCCGACGGCGATGCGTGGAGGTGCTCCTGGGCTAGTCCCGCGGCATGGGGAAGCCTCGATCAGCGGCCCGGGCATGGCGGTGGCGGCCTACTCCTCCACCGGAGTTGGTCGGCCGACTGGCTGTGGCGGATCTTTGGATCCCACGTCTAGTCCTGGTGGCGAGTTGGGGAGACGTGGCTGCCGGTGCAAACCGAGCTCTGACTATGGTCATGCCAGGCGATGGCGGCGTCTAAGCGTCACTACCTTGTTGAAGGCATCGCCATTGCAGACACGTTTCTTCCCACTCGCGTTTTTCCGGTGGAAGCCCCAGATCCGGGTATCCTGGATCGGACGATGGCCGCGCTCTCAGTGTCGCTCTCCCTCATGAGGGCATTGTTTGGAGCAGTTGCTGGACGGAGGACGCAAGGAGTGGAGCGGTGTACATCTATTGCGTCGACGACGACGAGTCTCGGTGGTGTGGTGCAGCAGGGTCTCGGTGAGGGACGTGAGTTGATGGACTCGCGCAGGGCGGGGGCGCTGTTTGGCGTCGTGGGGGCGTCGACGACAGGCCTAGCAAGGTTGATGCATGAGTGCCTGCTCTGAAGATGGATCGGTGGAAGACGGCGGCGACGACTTCTGAGAGTTCGTCGGACCGGTGTGTGCTCCAGACCCGGTATGAGGCTTGGTTGGGGCCTCCAGCTTTAGATGTTAGGCTTTGATGCGAGGTTTTTTTGGTATTTGGCTCGGACTTTCAGCACCCTTCATCAACTGGGTAGTAGTAGTGGCAGATGTTGCCAAGATGGTGTCTTCAGACTTACTGATGTATTACTTTGTAAGGTCTTTGTGAATAATTAATAAAATGACTGCATGCTTCGTCCCGATGCAAAGGCCGGGGGTCATCCTCCTTTTTAAAAAAATATAAATCCATAGTTATTTTATAAGGATAGAATGCATCATGGCAGAACACAACGGCTTACGTACAACCTACCATTGGGAACAAAACCCCGATAAAGCTTAGGATTTTTTTTCTCGAATATGCACAAGTATGCATACTTTATATTAAGAAAAAGAGAGTGGGGAAAGAGCCCCTTCATGTTGGCGTTACAATTTACATGAACCCAACTCCACGACTACACTACTCCACAGCGATACTCATAATAATTACATTCTCACACTCGCCCACCCTAAGACTTCCCCAATGGACACCTCACCCTGGAGGATCCCGGCCATCTTCCATGCTCTCCCCTCTCCTTCAATCCTAGCAAGGATAAAGCTTAGGATAATGAATTAGATTATTAAGTGAACTGGTTGGACGTGTATTGAAAATGCCGAGTAGGGCATCATAACTTACATTGCATGAGGTGTTAACTATATTCCCCACAAAAAGAATGTGTAGCCGTATATAAATACTAGGTCTAATTGTGTGCGAGATTTAACCCGAAGGAGATCATGTGTGGTTAAAACTCACTATGGTGGTCTGGAAGGATCCAAGCTTGGCTAGTTGTGTTCCAAGCCACGAGTTTCAAGCCTATTTGTTTCGGTCATGGTTGTAATAATTTTGTCTATATATCGTTTCCAAAAATAAATAAAAAAGTCTATATATTATTCTACCATTGATTTTGTACTGCATCCGCCACTGTTCTTAGACCTCGTAGAGAACCTAACTTCTGTTGTTAGAAAAATAACAAAAAGAAAACATCCTGACATACCGACGTCATGATCTAAAATACATTCTCGTGGTCATGGGAGAAGGACGGCTTCTTCTCGACGAGGTCTGCATACGCGGCAAAATTCTGGGGCAGGGAAGTGATCCCAACGGCAGACTTCACCTGGGGATCGAGGGCTCCGCTACGTTATCGCTTCTTCGCGTGGCTGGCCCTCCAGAACAGGTGCTGGACGACGGACCGGCTAGCCCGGCATGGCCTAGATCACCCGGAGCAGTGCCCTTTTTGTGATCAGCATGAGGAGATCATCAGCCATTTATTGCTTGAATGTGTGTTTGCCACTGAGGTCTGGACCATCGTCTCGGCAGCCGCAAATAAACCAAGCTGGGCACCAACGGGAGGTGACAACATAAGCCAATGGTGTGCGAGGATAGGCGGATCAGGGAGGGCGTGCAAGGACACAACAACAGCTTCAACCCTCGTGCTATGGGTGCTTTGGAAGCATCGCAATGCCATTGTCTTTGATGGCGCTTCACCTTCCATACACGTAGTGATCAGCAGCATACAGGCCGAGGGCACGGCAGGAATGCGGGTATGCTTCGTGGAGACGCTTGCACCTTCTTTGAGAAGCTCGCAGAGTGGGCGCGTAGGACGGAGTAATCGACCTGTGCAATACACGTAGGGTGGATTAGGAGTGAGCTTGATGTTCATACTGTAATATGTAACATCACTGTGGAGGGGCTCTTCTACCCCGTTTCCTTCTATAATATATAGTACGCACTCTCGTGCGTACTCGAGAAGAAGAAATACATGTGATTTTCTCATGATCGTTGATAATTGCGTTATTTTCTGCATGTGAGTGGAAGAATAAAGATAATATTCGCTAGAACAGTGCAATGAAATAAGCAGCCTTATTTGAGCATATACGATCAATTTCAGTTGATGTAAAAGTTAGTGGCAAACAGTCCTTGTCCTTGCTGCCAAATAACCTTGTTTTGCCTTTATCATGGATGCTGAGCGAAAAGACAACACTTATATACCAAAGTCAACTAATCTACTTAAGGATCTCAGACATGAAATTCTGGTGACGTTTCAGATAAATTTCCGTGTAGTTCTGAAGAATCTTAGCCTTGCATTGGCCAAATACAACCAGAATAATTTAGGAACTAACTTAATTCCATGCTATGTGGATAGATAAGTAATACAATCACGTTTCTACTTTATGAAGGATTGAGAGGACAAGAGTATTTAGTGCTACTGTCCATTTAGATGCTGCCTTGCTACTAATGCACGGTAAGGCTAAAAAAAGGTCAAGTAAAAATATTATCCTTTAACATCAATTATGTTATATTTATCTAAAAGAAATTCTAAAATTAAAATTCTACCCACAAATCGAGAAATGGTAAAGAAAAAGATGGTGCAAACATTAGCTAGGTTTACTATTCGTAGAAATTTTGAATGGGGTACTATTTATGGTGAATTTAATCTCTTTTTTTCTTCCTTGATTTGTGGACTGAATTTATATTTGAAACTTTGTGATGCTAAGATGTATATTATGTTGATGCTATATTTTTCTTTCACAACTCAAATAATGATGTAATACTAACCAGCAGTAACTCATGTATCAAAAATACAGTCACTTGTATAGTACATGGCTCCCAAATTTGATATGCATGGAAAATCACGTGCAAAGGCGAAGTTGTATGCAAAAGGTAATAGTACGCTAAGTAAAGTCGGTATTTAACCTTTAGCTCAACGATTAGTTAATTAAGCTGAAAAACGCATCCACTAGACTAAGTTAGCTTACATTTCAAGCAGACATTTGGAGATGCCCATTAGCTAGGACGACAAGGACGACACTTCGCTTAATTATTTGTGAGGTTCTCCTTTACTCCTGCATCATGCAATGATCTAAGATTCTGGTTATAGTAAGTTCGTGGGGAAGTAAACAAAATCTAAGAAGTTGGCCTATTTATGGGAAAGGTGTCTTTGTCCTTTGCCGTCTCAGGTTGGATGTGGAAATGGCGACATGAATGCGCGTATCCCTTTATGAATGCATTGATATGAAAGAAGTCTGATTTTCATAGGTGTTAATTTCATATCTTGTAATGGTATTGTCATAATTGTCTATGTTGTTTATTGTGTTTGTTGATGACTTTGGCACCATCACTTTGCATCAACTTTAATAACGATGTTTGTGTGCATCACATTGATGCAGAGGCCGGAGGTTTTAATCATCTTTTCATGATGTGGCTGAGCCCCATGAGGATATGTGCCTCTTTCTAGGCCATCTATTTTTATTTTGAGATTCATGCGTAGGAATTACTTTGTTTCTGTAAATGAAACAATATGTAAGCTTCAATTTTTTTGCGGTTCAACTAAACATTAAAATTGCAACATGGAAAAAAAATGTCTGAGATTTTTGTGTGCAGCATAATGATTTATATATTTGAAAAAAACTCATGTTATATATTTATACTGCAAAAAAGTTTGAATATTTGAACACACTAGTTAATGCGCACATGCAATGCATGCTAATATTATGAAGTATATTAATTGCATAAAGATAATAGGTAAGATATCATTTCATGTTAATTATGTGATTAGTGATGAAGGCGATGTTTGAAATGATATTAATTGCATGTTAAACATGTTGAGCGTTCACCATTAGAGCAATCTGAGTCATTGGATTGACCTTATTTGATGGCCGAGATTAATTGAATCTGCCCCTTAAGATTATATTGGTATAGATTACTATTCTAAATATTTTTGTTGACCTGCAAAGTTTTAAAGTTCTCTGTGTTTTTTTTTAGGATGCAAAGCTGGACTATCAATAAAAAAGGGGCGCCTGCCGTGGGGTGTAGAAAAACCAGCCTCCCTCGCTTCATCTTCCATGAGGCATTGTCTCTCAGGTATACATAGAGCTACATATATAATTACATAGTTTTCATGGATGGAACCTTGTACTTATTTGCTTGTTCTTTCATGCATGTTTGATAAAAATCAATATTATCACTACAAAGTACAGACTGTTCACTACATATTAGCATAAAAGGCTCATCTCTGGCCTGACATGATTAAAGACCATGCAAGTATGAACAAAATAAAGCCATGTCTTCCAGCCTTACATGTAGCATATATCAGTCCCGAACTTTAACCTCTAATCATGATTATGTGGACTATTAAATCCTCCAAAGGTATGCACATTATACAGAAGCCGATCCATGTTAGCGTGTGAACATGGACGATCTCTTTGTCAATGGCTCCCAATACTGCAATACACTAGTGGTGAAATCACACAGGCTCCGAAAGCTTTTTCCGCGGAGGAAATCTACGGAAGTGTCTAATTTGTCGATCCTTGGCTTTCGCTTTTCGCTTTTGTATCATCTTTGAACAATGATGAGATTACCAGCGACTAATCAAGGGTTCGCGAGGGTCCTCTCTCGCTGGTTATTTTGTGTCTTTGGCAAAGCACGGATCATGCGAGAGTGATCTTGGGCTCTAACATCCCCTCAAAAGAAAAAGAAAAATATCTTGGCTTCTACATGCATGGATGACAAAAAGCAAAAATCGGTGAGTGATGCGGCTATATTCTCTCAATTCAATTAGGGATGACAGAGACAAGCCTAGGGCACCCAGGAGATGGCTTGGGATGTGGAGATCCTTTATTTGGTCACTTCAACGATTTCAAGATTGACCAAGTGTGTTTTTCCATTTGCTTCCCTTCTGATTGACTCATATGGACTGCAATGGTTCCGAGCTTTGTTATATTAAATCCTGTCGGCATTTAATATAGTAGAGTAGCTTGCGCTGTAGATTTCCTAACAGGCTGATCACTGATCATCGCCGTGATCCTCCTTTTCGCAACGCTTCGGTAGACCCCCCCTCACAAAACGTATAAAGGGTAATATAGACCTTTGTCAAATCGTATCTAGTTTCGTATGTATGATGGGTAACCCGTTCGTACATACATCATCCAAGTACCCCTGCGGCCTGGGCCAGCCCACTAACACCCTTTTGTTCTCTTCTATTAAAGTTCAAAAAAATAACCAAGTACCTACCTTCGAACTCAAGACCTCTAGCCATCGTATGAAAAGTGTAACCATCAGGCCACCTTAACTCCTGTGATTAAGTCTGGTGATCATTATGACGTGAAACTGCTCTTAGTTAAAAACCGGGCTGCCCATCAGACTATATATTTTAATATGGCCCACACATGGTTTGTTGGTTTGGATCCTTGATCCTTAATTCATTGCTCTAGTTAATCGTTCTGCTAAACACGTCCGCTACATATGCACCCTCTCATTGCTTTCTAATTCAGTGCTTCGTGATTGAACATACACATCAACATATGGTAGATTTATAGTACTTGAAAAAAAAAGATTTATAGTACTTGACCATTAGCCGGAAATTGCTTCCCATGAATCACGCCAAATTTCCTTTATTATAAGAAAATCTAGTAAGTTGTGGTTTACTTCACACATGCAAATATAAGAGAATAATTATTATTTGAGGGACGTGGAGTAGCTGCTCCTAAGCTCAAATGCACCCTGATGAACGGTAAATCGGAAAAAATAGTAAAAAAGTTATCAATTTTCTTTGTAAACTTTGAAAAATGCTCTATATGCTTGCCATAGTTCAGCAAAAAATGACATTCGTGGAAACTGTGGCAAAAAATAAATCAATGCTCCAAAAATGCTAGTTTTATAAACATTTTGAAGTACTAATTTTGTTTTTTTTACCACGAATGTCATTTCATGCTCAAATTTTGCAGGCATGCAAAAAATTTGTCAAAGTTTAAAACAAAAAAATAAGATTTTTTATTTTGTTTACTATTTTTTTAAAATTCTATAGTTCACAAGGGTGCATTTGATCTCGGGATCAGAATAGGAATTTCGTTATTCGAGATGCATTTTGTGCAGCCCAACAAGCTTAAGTGGCATGGAAGCATTATTCTTTATCAGTAGAAGCATCCTTTTTATGGTGTGATGGGAACCTATTTATTTCATATTTATCGACCGTAATGATAAAAATATTTTCCGCCTCGATAGAAGCATTATTTCTATGCTCTATGGTAGGATTTCAATGAATTGTAAGTATATTCTGATGTAGCACAAACAATATTTGTGTTTGATGGAAACACTTACTTTTTGCAAAATAAATTGAACTGAAGCAAAACAAGAATATACACATGCACAAATTTAATTGGGGTTTTGACAAGTTTTGCATTTTTTAGAGTTTTTCCGGTGAAAAAAGGCCGATAAATGGTCGGACGTGTCGCAACATGCATCGGTGTCTGGCATGAATTCCTACCAACGGCATGTCCACCTACATGAAAAAAGTTGAGGTCATTTCAAAGATGTCGAAAAATAGACCATGTTGAACGAAGGGCCTTCGCATAGGTCAGAAAGCTCCATCTGAGAGCATGTTGTTTCTCGACATCCTTGAAATGGCTTCATTTTTTCATGGCATTATATGACAAATTTAAGGAAAAATGCCAAACGGAGACCGAGCTCCATGGAGGCCTTTATTTGAAAACTTTAAAATTCAAACTTTTCAGTTTCAAAAAATTCTGAAAATAAATACACATATACCTAGATACATAATGTACATGTGTGCAAATTTTCAGGTTGAAATACATTAAAATGTGAGCTACACAAAAAAAGAAAAATCTGAAGCCTTTTAGCATATGTACTGTTCATCTATAAAGTCCATGATTTTGTTTTTTTTTGTACAACTTTCAATTCAAGGTATTTCATCCTGAAATTTTTCACACATACACTTTACATCCTTGCATACATGTGTATATTTTTTCACAATTTTTTGAAACTGAAATTTATGAATTTTGAATTATTCAAAATAAAGGGCTCCATGGAGCTCGGTCTCCAAAATGCCCTGCTCAAATTTAAGCCACTATACCAAGTTGTATCATTTTTCGATAAGTTTTGCATTTTTTTTTGAAGTTTTCCCGATGAAAAAATGTCAATAAATGCCTGGCCGTGTCGCAACTTGCATCGGTATCGAAAATTGTTCACACCTGATATGATGCCTACAATGGGCATTTGCACCCGCTTGCAAAAGTAGAGATCATTTTAAGGATGTCAAAAAATACACCATGTTGAATGAAGGATGTTCGGGTTGGCCAGAAGTCTCCGTTTGAGAGCACATTGTTTCTCGACATCCTTGAAATGGTCCCAGTTCTTTTCATGCCCTTTTATGAACAATTCAAGGCAGCAGGCCAAGTTGTTTGAGTTTTTTTAACAAGGTTTGCATTTTATGGAGTTTTCCAGTGAAAAAAGGCCGCTAAATGGCCGAACGTGTCACAACTTGCATACGGTATCGTAAATTGTTCAAACCTGGCATGAATTCCTACCATGGGCATGCCCACCTTCTTGCAAAAGTTAAGGTAATTTCAAGAATGTCCAAAAATAGACCATGTTGAATGGAGGATGTTCGAGTGCCAGAAAGCTCTGCCTGAGAGCACGTTGTTTCTCGACATCCTTGAAATGATTTTTTTTGTTCATGCCCTTGTATGACCAATTCAAGGCACCATGCCAAGTTGTTTGGATTTTTAATAAATTTTGCATTTTCTAAAAAAATTGGGTGAAAAAAGGCTAATAAATAGTCATATGTATCACAACTTGCATACAGTGTTGGAAATAGTTCAAGCCTTGCGTGGTTTCCTATCATGGGCACACCCACCTTGTTGCAAAAATTGGGTTCATTTTAAGGATGTACGAAACAAGACCTTGTTTAAAAAAGGGTGTTCGGGTAGGCAAGAAGGCTCTATGTGAGAGCACATTATTTCTTGACATCTTTGAAATGGCCCCATTTTTTCCATGGCCTTGTATGAACACATCAAGGTACCATGCCAAGTTGTTTGGGCTTTTCACAAATTTTGCATTTTCCAAAATTTTCCCACGTCTGAGCTTGAAAAATAGCATGACGTGTCACAACGTACATATGGTGTCGGAAGTCGTTCAAACTAGGCACATATGCCTAACATGGGCATGTTCACCAGCTTGCAAAAGTTGAGGTCAGTCTTGAGATTTCCAAAAATACGATGTTTAACGAACGGTGTTGATCAGGTAGGCGAGAAGGGTCCGTTTGGGAGCACCTCATTTCTCGACATCCCTTAAATTGCCTCAATTTTTTTTCATGGCCTTGTATGGCCAATTCAAAGCACCATGCCAATGTGTTTAGGTATTCGACAAGTTTTGCATTTTCTAGTTTTTTCTCCTTATAAAAGCTGATAAATGGCCAGACATGTCGCAACTTGCATATGATGTAGAACGTCGTTCAAACCGGGCATGGATTCCTATCATGTGCATGTCCACCTGCTTGCAAAAGCTAGGGTCATTTGAAAGATGTCCAAAAATAGATCATATGCAATGGATGGTGTTCGGGTAGGGCGAGAATGGTCCATTTGAAAGCACGTTGATTTCCGACATTCATCAAATGACAATCTAGACTACTTTTTAAAGTTGTAAACAATATTTATAAGAAGGAACATTTTTTGGTTTTCAAACAATATTTCAAAATTTTAAACAGGTTTAAAAAAGAAATATTAAAGCTCAAAAAAGAAAGAGACATGAATAAATGAAAAAACTGAAATTGTCGTTGTTTCGTATTATATGAACATGGAGCGAATATCATAAGCATATATGAAAGCCGTGTGACTAAAGCAAGATTATGAATATTAGGGAACACCCGCAAAAAAAAATTAGGGAAGCATATTTTCTATCAAATTGACTCACTTTAGATCGAAGCAAAGTTCAGTGGCGTCAGAAGTAACGAGGTCGAGTAACACCAGAAGTAAAATATGCTTCTTGATGGAAAATAATAGAAAATTAATACAACAGTTTGTTTCTGAACAAATAATAATAAACAAATAGTTACATTGGACATAAAACTTTATTCAATGGAAGCAAATTTAACATGTACGGGGAGCTAACTTTAGAAGGAAAGAAACAAAATTCTATCCAGTACAAAATAAGAGAGAATGTGTCGTAGCTTGATTTGTGGGTCTGATTAGTTTGAGAAACAGAATGACAAGGAAAGCAAGCTGGACCCACCTTCCATTCCAAACAAACGTGATTTTTGGGATCAATTAATTCTAGGAATCAGATTAACGTGACCAATTAATTCCTTGATGCAGATTCGAAGGAAACTAAGTACATGGAGAAAGACCCGGCCAGGTCTGATGCAACGCTACCGGAACATTATCTGTTTTGTGCTTCCTAAATCAGGAGTGATAGTGTAGCTGAGTGGTAAGAAGCCTAATTAGTAGGACGAGGTTAGGAGTTCGATTACTCATGCATGCGTTCTCTAATTTTCTCAGGATTTTTATATCGCGCTTTTAAATAGTAAGTGGCCTTGCTCCCGGTGGGCCGGCCTAGTCGTACGGAGAGCACACACAGGAGGTCTCTACACGGGTATATTTCCCAAAAGGACCATCCTGTCCTCTATTATGAAAGGGTATAGGGTAATCTCAGCCATCGATGTGTTTAGGGGGGTCTACTGAAGCAGAAGTGTAATAATAATAATAATAAGGCTGATCAACTAGCTACACGCCTACACCTACAGACATGGATGGATGTGGAACTGCTAACTTGAGGTTTTGAGCTTTGCTTTAGTTAAAGATCAGTAGCGGCAGGTTTTAGTTTTATACAGGTGAGAAACTATTTCTGAAGTCATCGGATTAACATCAAACTATCCAGTTCGATGCAATATCCTTATATGCACTACTGAAACTATCCAGTTCCGGAGCTCACACACATCAGGACAACGTGTAAACACATGCGTTGAACTCGGGGCGATCCGGTCGGCCGGCCCGCCGGAGTTCTGGTCTCCGGTCAAGGAGGTCGTTGTCTTCTTCCTTGCCTTTCTACTTTTTCAACAGGCCGGGCTACCAAAATCGCCTGTGTGACAACTCACGACGGTGAGATTTCCGGCGCCCGAAGAGTCGGTCCATCTCATGTCGAGGTGGTGTGACTCAATCACATATTGTGGTGGCGCTCTCCATGGTTGAAAAGAAATGCTGATCCCTTCCCAAAGTGGCCACGCGTATGTACTTTCTGCTGCCTGGCTGAAACTTGAGTGTGCATGCGAGACCATGATCTCTTTGACTCAAGCTGCTTTGGTGTTTTTCATTTAGAACGGGGTTAACCTATGTTGCTCTCATGCTTTGGTGAAACATTTTTTAAGTATTATTATTTGGTGAAACGTTCTCGGATCTTTTCTTGTTAGGTTTTTATTTTCTTTTTTTTCAGGGGAAAATCGTTTTTTCCGTTTTCTTCTATATAAGCAAACGGGAAGTTCCTTTTTTTTAGGGGAGAAAGTTCTTTTTTCTGGTCTTATAGTGTTGGTAATGAGCCAAATTTGCCTGGCATGTCAGGACTTTGAGACTTTTTTTTAGGGTGACTTTGACACTTACTTACCTACCAGCGCTGATATGTCTCGCCGAAAGCGAGACCAGAGGAAGTCTCGCTGAAGGCAAGATCTATATTCGGCTGGCCCATCGTGCCGTTGACCACAGGCCACAGGCCATATTCTCTTTTTTCTTTATTTTTATGTTCTCTGCTTTTTTTTACTTTATTTATATTCCCAGATATTCTATATTACAAAACAAACATTTGAAAAATGTTGACCAAGCTTTGAAAAATGTTTAATGCGTACAGAGAAATGTTTGTCACGTATAAAAAAAATAATGTGTATGAAAAAATTTGATTGTATTTAAAAAATATTAAACAAGCATTTGAAAAAATGTTGAACAAGTATTTTTAAAAGTTAATCAAGCATTTGAAAAATGTTAAATGTGTGTATATAAAATGTTGACCATGTATTAAAAAAATGATGAGACAATTTGATCATGTATATAAAAAAATTAATAAATGTATTTGTCGGATTTCGGGCTCCGCGGACCCTAGAGAGGTTCGAACTCTAGGGTGCGCACGAAGAACACTCTCTACCCAGCGCGCTCGCCCTACAATCCCACGGCCTAGCTCGACGAACTCAAGGAACAACAGACACAAGGGTTTGTACTGGTTCGGGCCAGCTTGCGGTGTAATACCCTACTCCATTGTGTGTGGTGGATTGCCTCGTGGGACTGAGGATGAACTAGTACAGGGGATGAACAGCCTCAGTAGGTGAGGTGTTCTAGGGCTCGATGAGCTGGTGAGGGTGAGGATGATCTGGGTGATCCGCTCCTCGTTGTGGTGGAATGCTCTCCCTCTCTCTATGGTGGTGGCTAGGTCCTATTTATAATGGCCTTAGTACTCTTCCCAAATGTAGGCGGAAAGGGATCCCACAACGGCCAAATTTTATAGCCAAAGCATGTTGGGGAACGTAGTATTTCAAAAAAAATTCCTACGATCACGCAAGATCTATCTACCAGATGCATAGCAACGAGAGGGGAGAGTGTGTCTACGCACCCTCACAGACCGAAAGCGTTAGCGTCTAGTGACGCGATTGATGTAGTCGAACTTCTTCGTGATGCAACCGATCAAACACCGAACGTACAACACCTCCGTGTTCAGCGCACGTTCAGCTTGATGAAGTCCCACGAGCTCTTGATCCAGTTGAACTTCGCGGGAGAGTTTCGTCAGCACGACAGCGTGGTGACGAAGATGATGAAGCTACCGGCGCAGGGCTTCGCCTAAGCACTGCAACGGTATGACCGAGGTGTGTTTATGTGAAGGGGGCACCGCACACGGCTAGAACAATGTATCTTGTGTGTTCTTAGGTGTCCCCCTGCCCCCGTATATAAAGGAGCAAGGGGGAGGTGCAGCCAGGCCATAGGGCGCGCCAAGGGAGTAGGATTCCTACTCCTAGTAGGAATAGGAACCCCCCTTTCCTATTCCTACTAGGAGTAGGAAAGGAAGGGGAGGAGAGGAGAAGGAAAGGAGAGGTGGCGCCTCCCCCCTTTTCCTAGTCCAACTAGGAACCCTAGGGGGGTGTGGCCAGCCCTATGGGTTGCCCCTCTCTTCCCCTCATAGACCCACTATGGCCCATACTCCCTCGGGGGGGGGGGGGTTCCTGTAACCCCCTCCTGCACTCCGGTTATACCCAATAACACCTGGAACACTTTCGGTGTCCGAATATAGACGTCCAATATATTAATCTTTATGTCTCGGACATTCCTAGACTCCTCGTCATGTCCGTGATCTCATCCGGGACTCCGAACTACCTTCGGTACACCAAAACTCATAAACTCATAATACCGACCGTCATCAAACGTTAAGCGTGCGGACCCTACGGGTTCGAGAACTATGTAGACATGACCGAGACTCATCTCCGGTCAATAACCAATAGCGGAACCTGGAGGCTCATATTGGCTCCTACATATTCTACGAAGATCTTTATCGGTCAAACCGCATAACAACATACGTTGTTCCCTTTGTCATCGGTATGTTACTTGCCCGAGATTCGATCGTCGATATCTCAATACCTAGTTCAATCTCGTTACCGGCAAGTCTCTTTACTCGTACCGTAATGCATCATCTTGTGACTAACTCATTAGTCATTTGCTTGCCATGCTTATTATGATGTGTATTACCGAGAGGGCCCAGAGATACCTCTCCAACAATCGGAGTGACAAATCCTAATCTCGATCTATGCCAACTCAACAAACACCATCGGAGACACCTGTAGAGCACCTTTATAATCACCCAATTACGTTGTGACGTTTGATAGCACACAAAGTGTTCCTCCGGTATTCGGGAGTTGCATAATCTAATAGTCATAGGAACATGTATAAGTCATGAAGAAAGCAATAGAAGTAAAACTAAACGATCAAGTGCTAAGCTAACGGAATGGGTCAAGTCAATCACATCATTCACCAATGATGTGATACCGTTAATCAAATGACAACTCATGTCTATGGCTAGGAAACATAACCATCTTTGATTCAACGAGCTAGTCAAGTAGAGGCATACTAGTGACACTTTGTTTGTCTATATATTCACACATGTAGTATGTTTCCGGTTAATACAATTCTAGCATGAATAATAAACATTTATCATGATATAAGGAAATATATAAATAACAACTTTATTATTGCATCTAGGGCATATTTCCTTCAGTCTCCCACTTGCACTAGAGTAAATAATCTAGTTCACATCGCCATGTGATTTAACACCAATAGTTCACATCACCATGTGATTAACACCCATAGTTCACATCGTCATGTGACCAATACCCAAAGAGTTTACTAGAGTCAATAATCTAGTCCACATCGCTATGTGATTAAGACCCATAGAGTGCTAAGGTGTGATCATGTTTTGCTTGTGAGAGAAGTTTAGTCAATGGGTCTGCTACATTCAGAGCCGTATGTATTTCGCAAATTTATGTGTCTACAATGCTCTGCATGGAGCTACTCTAGCTAATTGCTCTCACTTTCAATACGCATCCAGATTGATACTTAGAGTCATCTGGATTAGTGTCAAAGCTTGCATCGGTGTAACTCTTTACGACAAACTCTTTATCACCCCCATAATCGAGAAACGTTTCCTTGGTTATTCAGTAACTAAGGGTAATTTTGACGGTTGTCCAGTGATCTACTCCTAGATAAAAATTGTACTCCCTTGCCAAACTCAGGGCATGGTATACAATAGGTCTGGTATACAGCATGGCATACTTTATAGAACCTATGACTGAGGCAAAGGGAATGACTTTCATTCTCTCCCTATCTTCTGCAGTGGTCGGGCATTGAGTCTTACTCAACTTCACACCTTGCAACACAGGCAAGAACTCTTTCTTTGACTGTTCCATTTTGAACTACTTCAAAATCTTGTCAATGTATGTACTCATTGAAAAAACTTATCAAGCGTCTTGATCTATCTCTATAGATCTTGATGCTCAATATGTAAGCAGCTTTACCGAGGTTTTTCTTTGAAAAACTCCTTTCAAACACTCCTTTATGCTTTCCATAAAATTCTACACCATTTCTGATCGACAATATGTCACTCACATATACTTATCAGAAAGGTTGTAGTGCTCCCACTCACTTTCTTGTAAATACAGGCTTCACCGCAAGTCTGTATAAAACTATATGCTTTGATCAATTTATCAAAGCGTACATTCCAACTCCGAGATGCTTGCACCAGTCCATAGATGGATCGTTGGAGCTTGCATATTTTGTTAGCAACTTTAGGATTGACAAAACCTTCTAGTTGCATGATATACAACTCTTCTTTAATAAATCCATTAAAGAATGCAGTTTTGTTATCCATTTGCCAGATTTCATAAAATGCGGCAATTGCTAACATGATTCGGACAGACTTAAGCATCGCTACGAGTTGGAAAATCTCATCGTAGTCAACACCTTGAACTTGTCAAAAAACCTTTCGCGACAAGTCGAGCTTTGTAGATAGTAACATTACCATCGGCGTCAGTCTTCCTCTTACAGATCCATTTATTTTCAATGTCTTGCCGATCATCGAGCAGGTCAACCAAAGTCCATACTTTGTTCTCATATATGGATCCCATCTCAGATTTCATGGACTCAAGCCATTTTGGGGAATCTGGGCTCATCATCGCTTCCTCATAGTTCATAGGTTCATCATGGTCTAGTAACATGACTTCCAGAACCGGGTTGCCGTACCACTCTGGCGCGGAATGTACTGAGGTTGATCTATGAAGTTCAGCAGTAACTTGATCCGAAGTTTCATGATCATCATCATTAGCTTCCTCACTAATTGGTGCAGGAATCACTGGAACTAGTTTCTGTGATGTACTACTTTCCAATTCAGGAGAAGGTACAATTACATCATCAAGTTCCACTTTCCTCCCACTCACTTCTTTCGAGAGAAACTCCTTCTCTAGAAAGGATCCATTCTTAGCAACGAATATCTTGCCTTTGGATCTGTGATAGAAGGTGTACCCAACAGTCTCTTTGGGTATCCTATGAAGAAATATTTCTCCGACTTTGGTTCGAGCTTATCAGGTTGAAGCTTTTTCACATAAGCATCGCAGCCCCAAACTTTAAGAAACAACAACTTTGGTTTCTTGCCAAACCACGGTTCATAAGGCGTCGTCTCAACGTATTTAGATGGTGCCCTTATTTAATGTGAATGCAGTTGTCTCTAATGCATAACCCAAAACGATAGTGGTAAATCGGTAAGAGACATCATAGACCGCACCATATCTAATAAAGTACGGTTACGACATTCGGACACACCATTACGTTGTGGTGTTCCGGGTGGCGTGAGCTGTGAAACTATTCCACATTGTTTTAAATGAAGACCAAACTCGTAACTCAAATATTTGCCTCCACGATCAGGTCGTAGAAACTTTATTTTCTTGTTACGATGATTCTCTACTTCACTCTGAAATTCTTTGAACTTTTCAAATGTTTTAGACTTGTGCTTCATCAAGTAGATATACCCATATCTGCTTAAATCATCAATGAAGGTCGGAAAATAACGATCCTGCCGCGAGCCTCAACACTCATCGGTCCACATACATCAGTATGTATTATTTCCAATAAGTCAGTTGCTTGCTCCATTGTTTTGGAGAACGGATTTTAGTCATCTTTCCCATGAGGCATGGTTCGCAAGCACCAAGTGATTCATAATCAAGTGATTCCAAAAACCCATCAGCATGGAGTTTCTTCATGCGCTTTACACCAATATGACCTAAACGGTAGTGCCACAAATAAGTTGCACTATCATTATCAACTTTGCATCTTTTGACTTAAATATTATGAATATGTGTATCACTACGATCGAGATCCAACAAACTATTTTCATTGGGTGTATGACCATCGAAGGCTTTATTCATGTAAACAGAATAACAATTATTCTATGACTTTAAATGAATAACCGTATTGCAACAAACATGATCAAATCATATTCATGCTTAACGCAAATGCCAAATAACATTTATTTAGGTTCTACACTAATCTCGAAAGTATAGGGAGTGTGCGATGATGATCATATCAATCTTGGAACCACTTCCAACACACATCGTCACTTCACCTTTAACTAGTCTCTGTTCATTCTACAACTCCCGTTTCGAGTTACTAATTTTAGCAACTGAACCGGTATCAAATACCCAGGGGTTGCTATGAACACTAGTAAAGTACACATCAATAATAGGTATATCAAATATACCTTTGTTCACTTTGCCATCCGTCTTATCCGCCAAGTATCTAGGGAAGTTCCACTTCCAGTGACCATTTCCTTTGCAGTAGAAGCACTTAGTTTCAGGCTTGAGTTTAGCTTTGGGTTTCTTCACAGGAGTGACAACTTGCGTTTCATTCTTCTTGAAGTTCCCCTTCTATCCCTTTGCCCTTTACTTGAAACAAGTGGTCTTGTTAACCATCAACACTTGATGCTCTTTCTTGATTTCTACCTTCACCGATTTCAGCATCTCGAAGAGCTCGGGAATTACTTTCGTCATCCCTTGCATATTATAGTTCATCACGAAGTTATACTAACTTGGTGATAGTGTCTAGAGAACTTTGTCAATTACTATGTTATCTGGAAGATTAACTCTCACTTGATTCAAGCAATTGTAGTACCCAGACAATCTCAGCACATGCTCACTGGTTGAGCTATTCTTCTCCATCTTGTAGGCAAAGTACTGTCAGAGGTCTCATACCTCTCAACACAGGCATGAGTATCTATACTCCTATAAAAATGCGAGTTGGTGGTGATGGTGTGTCTGCCTTCGAGCAATCTCAACCGTCCGATCTAAAATGTAAGGCTGAGCATGACACCAGTTGCCCCCGGGCAACTTAAGTTGCACTTTTGCAGAAACCACCCCGCACACCAGAAAGAGCCCGAAAGTTCTCCTTCCTCCTCTCTCGCGAAAGAAACAGAGTCTTCCAGAACTCCAAAATTCCTCACCGCCGGCCACTCCTCTCTCTTTCCCGGTGACCATCCGAGTTGAATTGGAAGAAGGTCCCTCCCCTTGTATAGATGTAGTTTTAGTTAGGGTCTCAATAAATCAGGTTCGGCTTCGAGCTTGCTGAGCATCTCTCCTTCTAGATCTGGCCGTGCAGGTCATCGGAAACAGAGAGGATAGCGGCGATTGTTGCCATGTCCAAGTATGTTCATTTTCCCTTTGTGGTTGTTGGGTTGATTCTCTTTTGTGTAGGCTTTGGTTCTCAACCTCCAAGTTGAGGCCCTTTTTCATGGTACAGGCACCGGAGGATTTTTGCTGGTGGTGAGCCGCTCGTTCACGGCGACGCTGGCGCCAACTACCCCGACCTATTGTGTTCTCTCTCAACCACTATCACCTCTGTAAGTTAAGTTTTTCTCCTATCAGATCCAAGAAATTGACCAATTGTTTGGGAGTAGAGATGCGCATCAGATCCATACGTGATTGAAGATCTCTCTAAACATGTGATTTGTTAAATGTTTAAAATGAATGGGTTATGGATCCGCATAGTTCCTTGTGAGATGCAGCATTAGACTTTCACTATGCTCCATCCCATCAGGTTGGAACAAGATTATCTATTCAGTATATCTAGACTATTTTTTTAACTGTGACCTGCCTTAGATTTTTGGTGCAAGGTAAGTAGAGATCATGATCAAGGAAGCAGAGAATTTCTCAAGTCCCACACTCAAGCAACAAATTGGATTGGCTTGTGTAAAAAAGTTAATTGAGATGCTGGCTAGGTCATGGCTAGCGATAGCAATTCAGCGAACCTACCACGGATGGCACCACGGCAGGATCGGAGGCTGCACGTAGCACCGTGCCGATCCTCCAGCCTCAAGGAGCAGCCTGTTATCCCGGCACGCATACAGACCTACTCTGCAGGCAGAGTGCAGCAGCACATGACGGCACAAGCGATGCGACGTTCGTAGCAGTTTTGGCTAGCTAGAAGATATACAGGACAGGGAAGAGGGCAGCAAAGCTACAATATTTCTTTTCTGTTTTTCTGTGTTCGTGTTGCTGATTTCCCAAAAAAAATCTGAATTTTAGTGGAGCAAAGGCATGAACTGTAGACCATATACATTATTTTTGTGTACATGAGTTATGGACTACTTTGATTTTCCATCATGTTTAATGTTTGAGTTCTCCCCACCTTGATTTTTATTCTTCCTCCACCACTGCCTACCATGGTCATAGACCAGACTAAGCATGCGAAGTGGAGCCGTAGATGACACGGCCAAATCAGATTTTGTGCATTATATGGTCTCTTGGCAGTTTTAGATTCCCCTTAAAAAATAATACCATTGTGTTTATGTTGAATACTATTTGGGTGTTCATATTGATATCATACAACAATGAGGCAATCCGTAGTTACTGCTAGAGGAATTGACCTCGATATCATACAACAGTGAGGTAAAAATGTTTTTGACACCCCAAAATTTTTCCAATGAGTGCAATAGATCAGTTTCGACATATACTATTGTTAGAAGATGATACAACTTTTTTTGGTGAAGTTGACATCAAAATTGGAGGTTGCAAATCATTGTACATTTCTATAAAGTGTCGGTTAGTTTTGTTTGATAGGTACATCTTCATCTCTTCTTGTACATTTTGTTTCTTTGCTCAGTATAAATGTATTGTAGGTGTTCATTGTCTGTTTCTGCCAAAATATACTACATGCGCTCTATACAGTCATTATTTCTCCTTTGCGTAAACATACTACAGATCATCATGTATGCAGTAGTGATTGTATGATGTCATTGTAGGTGATAAGATAGATGAAGCAAGAGCTCGAGAGCTAATATTATTGCTGCAGAAGACAAGGCTATACTATGCTTGACAAAGGATTCCATGACCTGAGAGATGCCTAAGTTATGTAAGTCGTGCCTAAAAAAATTCTTCTCTTCATGGCGAGCGCCACTGCCACCACCACATATTTCACAATTTATAATTATTGGCTCCGGTGCTTGCATGCCTTGCCATTGAGGAAGCCAATGTTGGAAGGAAACCGGCGCATCTCAGATTGGAGCCAAAGATGAAACCCCGTCAGATTGGAGCCAAAGATGAAACCAGTAGTCGCTAACTCCATTGCACATATTTCTTATTGAGGCATTGTCGTTCTTTCATTATTCATATTAAGGCTAGGTTAGAGTGATGTGCTTAATGATCACCATTTCTAGCAGAGAATGGTGTGTGTGCTGGAGGTGGAGCACATGTTAAGTGACAATGATTCGAAGAGACAGATTTGGAGTCCGAGATAACTTGGTATGTTTCGTCACAATTACCAAATCCAAATATGTGGATGTATTTGCAATTGCCACATGCTCTCTGTCCTAACAAAATAGGACATAGCAAACAATGAGAAACCCGACAGGGAGACAACAAATATTCTTGCAAGGTGAAGATGGAGAAAAAAAAGACTTTGGCTTAGAAGAAGGTTATATTGGCAGGAAACTATATGATTCTTCTCAAGAGTACCTATAAAATATATGTCATTGCTTTGATCAATGACTCCGTACATTCTTGTGTTGTCTGTCATTTTTTGTGATTCCATAGCGAAGCGCGGGCATCTTACTAGTGAAATACTAGTTTCAACTCTTGGAACATATCATATGCTCCGTGGCATTCAAAACGTATTTGAAGTTCCGGTTCTAAGCCGTAAAGCATGGTTCACTAAACTATCAAGTAGTCATCATACCGAGCTTTTGTCAAAACATTCATAACGTCTGCATCTGCTCCTGCAATAGGTTTGTCACCTAGCGGTGCATCAAGGACATAATTCTTCTGTGCAGTAGTGAGGAAAATCCTCAGATCACTGAACAATTCCGCATCATTGCTACTAACATCTTTCAACTTAGTTTCTCTAGGAACATATAAAAATAAACGGGGAGCTACATCGCGAGCTATTGATCTACAACATCGATATGCTAATACTACCAGGACTAAGTTCATGATAAATTAAAGTTCAATTAATCATATTACTAAAGAACTCTCACTTAGATAGACATCCCTCTGGTCATCTAAATTATCATGTGATCCAAATCAACTAAACCATGTCCGATCATCACGTGAGATGGAGTAGTTTTCAGTGGTGAACATCTTATGTTGATCATATCTACTATATGATTCACGCTTGACCTTTCGATCTCTAGTGTTCCGAGGCCATGTCTGTACATGCTAGGCTCGTCAAGTTTAACCCGAGTATTCTGCATGTGCAAAACTATCTTACACCCGTTGTATTTGAACGTAGAGCTTATCACACCCGATCATCACGTGGTGTCTCGGCACGACGAACTTTCGCAACGGTACATACTTAGGGAGAACACTTGTACCTTGAAATTTTGTAAGGGAACATCTTATAATGCTACCGTCAAACTAAGCAAAATAAGAAGCATAATAAGATAAACATCACATGCAATCAAAATATGTGAGATGATATGGCCATCATCATCTTGTGCTTTTGATCTCCATCTCCAAGGTACCGTCATGATCACCATCGTCACCGGCGCGACACCTTGATCTCCATCGTAGCATCGTTGTCGTCTCGCCAACTATTGCTTCCACGACTATCGCTACCGCTTAGTGATAAAGTAAAGCAATTACATGGCGACTGTATTTCATACAATAAAGCAACAACCATATGGCTCCTGCCAGTTGTCGATAACTTTACAAAACATGGTCATCTCATACAATAACGTATAACTCATCATGTCTTGACCATATCACATCACAACATGCCCTGCAAAAACAAGTTAGACGTCCTCTACTTTGTTGTTGCAAGTTTTACGTGGCTGCTACAGGGTTAGCAAGAACCGTTCTTACCTACGCATACAAAAACCACAATGATTTTTCGTCAAGTATGTGTTGTTTTAACCTTCATAAGGACCGGGCGTAGCCATACTCAATTCAACTAAAGTTGGAGAAACTGACACCCGCCAGCCACCTGTGTGCGAAGCACGTCGGTAGAACTAGTCTCGCGTAAGCATACGCGTAATGTCGGTCTGGGCCGCTTCATCCAACAATACCGCTGAATCAAAGAATGACATGCTAGTAAGCAGTATGACTAGTATCGTCCACAACTCACTTGTGTTCTACTCGGGCATATCATCTACGCATAGACCTGACTCATGATGCCACTGTTGGGGAAAGTAGTATTTCAAAAAAATTCCTACGATCACGCAAGATCTATCTACCAGATGCATAGCAACAAGAGGGGAGAGTGTGTCTACGTACCCTCGTAGACCGAAAGCGGAAGCGTCTAGTGACGTGATTGATGTAGTCGAACTTTTTCGTGATCCAACCGATCAAGCACCGAACGTACGGCACCTCCGCATTCAGCACACGTTCAGCTTGATGACGTCCCACGAGCTCTTGATCTAGTTGAACTTCGCGGGAGATTTTTGTCAGCACGACGACGTCGTGACGGAGATGATGAAGCTACCAGCGCAGGGCTTCGCCTAAGCACTGCAATGGTATGACCGAGGTGTGTTTCCGTGGAGGGGGGCACCGCACACGCCTAGAATAATGTTTCTTGTGTGTTCTTAGGTGTCCCCCTGCCCCCGTATATAAAGGAGCAAGGGGGAGGTGCGGCCTGACCATAGGGCGCGCCAAGGGAGTAGGATTCCTACTCCTAGTAGGAATAGGAACCCCCCCTTTCCTATTCCTACTAGGAGTAGGAAAGGAAGGGGAGGAGAGGAGAAGGAAAGGAGAGGTGGCGCCTCCCCCCTTTTCCTAGTCCAACTAGGAACCCAAGGGGGGTGCGGCCAGCCCTATGGGTTGCCCCTACTAGGAGTAGGAAAGGAAGGGGAGGAGAGGAGAAGGAAAGGAGAGGTGGCGCCTCCCCCCTTTTCCTAGTCCAACTAGGAACCCAAGGGGGGTGCGGCCAGCCCTATGGGCTGCCCCTCTCTTTCCCTCATAGTCCCACTATGGCCCATACTCCCTCG
>LR738714.1:103760024-103869281 GCA_902687465.1 Secale cereale | reverse complement strand
GGGGGGGGGGGGGGTTCCGGTAACCCCCTCCGGCACTCCGGTTATACCCAATAACACCCGGTGTCCGAATATAGTCGTCCAATATATTAATCTTTATGTCTCAGACATTCCGAGACTCCTCGTCATGTCCGTGATCTCATCCGGGACTCCGAACTACCTTCGGTACACCAAAACTCATAAACTCATAATACCGATCGTCATCAAAGGTTAAGCGTGCGGACCCTACGAGTTCGAGAACTATGTAGACATGACCGAGACTCATCTTCGGTCAATAACCAATAGCAGAACCTGGATGCTCATATTGGCTCCTACATATTCTACGAAGATCTTTATCGGTCAAACTGCATAACAACATATGTTGTTCCCTTTGTCATCGGTATGTTACTTGCCCGAGATTCGATCGTCGGTATCTCAATACCTAGTTCAATCTCGTTACCTGACAAGTCTCTTTACTCGTACCGTAATACATCATCTCATGACTAACTCATTAGTCATTTACTTGCAAGGCTTATTATGATGTGTATTACCGAGAGGGCCCAGAGATACCTCTCGACAATCGGAGTGACAAATCCTAATCTCGATCTATGCCAACTCAACAAACACCATCGGAGACACCTGTAGAGCACCTTTATAATCACCCAGTTACGTTGTGATGTTTGGTAGCACACAAAGTGTTCCTCCGGTATTCGGGAGTTGCATAACCTCATAGTAATAGGAACATGTATAAGTCATGAAGAAAGCAATAGCAGTAAAACTAAACGATCAAGTGCTAAGCTAACGGAATGGGTCAAGTCAATCATATCATTCACCAATGATGTGATCCCATTAATCAAATGACAACTCATGTCTATGGCTAGGAAACATAACCATCTTTGATTCAACGAGCTAGTCAAGTAGAGGCATACTAGTGACACTTTGTTTGTCTATATATTCACACATGTAGTATGTTTCCGTTTAATACAATTCTAGCATGAATAATAAACATTTATCATGATATAAGGAAATATATAAATAAAAACTTTATTATTGCCTCGAGGGCATATTTCCTTCAAAGCAAATTACCATGTTGTTCTAAAGGACTCTCAAAATAATATAAGTGAAGCATGAGAGATCAATAATTTCTATAGAATAAAACCAGCACCATGCTCTAAAAAGATATAAGTGGAGCAGTAGAGCAAAATCATCTAGCTCAAAAGATATAAGTGAAGCACATAGAGTATTCTAATAAATTCAGATTCATGTGTGTCTCTCCCAAAAGGTGTGTACAACAAGGATGATTGTGGTAAACTAAAAAGAAAATACTCAAATCATACAAGACGCTCCAAGCAAAACACATATCATGTGGTGAATAAAAATATAGTCTCAAGTAAAGTACCGATAGACGAAGACGAAAGAGGGGATGCCTTCCCTGGGCATCCCCAAGCTTAGGATTTTGGTTGTCCTTGAATTCCACCTTGTGGTGCCTTGGGCATCCCCAAGCTTAGGATCTTTCCACTCTTTATTCCATAGTCCATCAAATCCTTACCCAAAAACTTGAAAACTTCACAACGCAAAACTTAACAGAAAATCTCGTGAGCTCCGTTAGTATAAGAAATCAAACCACCACTTTAAGGTACTGTATTGAACTCATTATTTATTTATATTGGCGTTAAACCTACTGTATTCCAACTTCTCTATGGTTCATACCCCCGATACTACTCATAGATTCATCAAAGTAAGCAAACAACACATGAAAAACAAAATCTGTCAAAAACAGAACAGTCTGTAGAAATCTGTAACTTTCGAATACTTTTGTAACTCTAAAAATTATGAAATAAATTGGTGGACGTGAGGAATTTATCTATTAATCATCTACAAAAAGAATAAACTTAAAAGCACTCTCAAGTAAAAAATGGCTGCTAATCTCATGAGTGCAAAAGTTTCTGTTTTTTACAGCAAGATCGCAAAGACTTCACCCAAGTCTTCCCAAAGGTTCTACTTGGCACAAACACTAATTAAAACACAAAACCACATATAAACAGAAGATAGATGAATTATTTATTACTAAACAGAAGTAAAAGCAAAGAAAATAAAATTGGGTTGCCTCCCAACAAGCGCTATCGTTTAACGCCCCTAGCTAGGCACAAAACAAGAATAGATCTAGGTATTGCCATCTTTGGTAGGAAATTCTTCAATTGAACACTTATAACCCTTAGGAGTTTCTTTCTTTTCATTAATAATCAAACTCCTAGGCAAGAAATCAAGAACTTTATTTGTAGCAAAAGGTTCCTTAATGATAACGAGAAAGTTGTGGTGAACACCTATTGATTTGAGATCCGCAGTTTCCTTACTAGAAGATTCACCCTTATTTTTAGGAACATACATAAATTTGGCAACTTTGGTAGTAGAAGGGTTTGAAGTATTTCTCACAGCAGAAAAAGCAGACCCTACGTTGGTAATAATATCCTCAAGTTTTTCAATTCTAGTGGAATCTTGATATATTTTTTCTTTAACTATGGGTTCTTTTTCTTTAAAATTCTTCAGAGTGACTCCTACCTTAGATCCATATTGGGTAATTTGGTTATGGATATTTTTATCCAAACACTCAATCAACTCAATAGTGGCAACTTTATTTTCAATAGTTTCAAGCCTTTGCACTACATGTTCCAAAGTTAAAATAGTTCCATTAACCAAAAGAGGTGGTGGGCCAAACAAATCTATCATAGCATTATAAGAATCAAAAGTATGGCTACCCAAGAAATTCCCTCCGGTAATGGTATCAAGAATATATCTATTCAAAGGAGTGATCCCTACATAAAAATTGCGAAGAAGAAGGGAACTAGATTGCTTCCTAGTTGATCTATTATGAGTATTGCAAATTCTATACATGGCATCTTTTATATTTTCTCTCCCTTTGTTTAAAATTAATAACTTCATTATCGGGAGTACTAACAATGATAGAACAGCTGGCCATGACGGCAAAACAACCAATATAACACACGGACACACATGAAGCAAGCGAACGGAAAAAGGAAGGGCGAATAAAACGGCAAAGGTGAAGTGGGGGAGAGGAAAACGAGAGGCAAATGGCAAATAATGTAATGCGAGGGATAAGAGTTTGTGATGGGTACTTGGTATGTCTTGACTTGTGCGTAGATCTCCCCGACAACGGCGCCAAAAATTCTTCTTGCTACCTATTGAGCATGCGTTGTTTTTCCTTTGAAGAAGAAAGGGTGATGCAGCAAAGTAGCGTAAGTATTTCCCTCAGCTTTTGAGAACCAAGGTATCAATCCAGTAGGAGACTACACACAAATCCCTTGTACCTGCACAAACAATTAAGAACCTTGCAACCAATGCGATAAAGGGGTTATCAATCCCTTCACGACCACTTGCAAAATTGAGATCTGATAGAGATAATAAGATAAATATTTTTGGTATTTTTGTTGTGTAGATTGAAAAGTAAAGATTGCAAAATAAAAGAACAATAAAGATAGCTAGTTAGCGGGAGATTAATATGATGGAGAATAGACCCGCGGACCATAGGTTTCACTAGTGGCTTCTCTCAAGATAGCAAATCTTACGGTGGGTGAACAAATTACTGTCGAGAAATTGATAGAAAAGCGCATAGTTGTGAGAATATCTAGGCATGATCATGTATATAGGCATCACATCCGTGAAAAGTAGACCGAAACGATTCTGCATCTGCTACGATTACTCCACACATCGACTGCTATCCAGCATGCATCTAGAGTATTAAGTTCATAAGAACAGAGTAACGCCTTAAGCAAGATGACATGATGTAGAGGGATAAACTCATGCAATATGACATAAACCCCATCTTTTTATCCTCGATGGTAATAATACAATACGTGCCTTGCTGCCCCTGCTGTCATTGGGAAAGGACACCACAAGATTGAACCCAAAGCTAAGCACTTGTCCCATTGCAAGAAAGATCAATCTAGTAGGCCAAACCAAACTGATAGATATTAAATCATACATATAAGAATTCAGAGAAAAACCAAATATTGTTCATAGATAATCTTGATCATAAACCCACAATTCATCGGATTGCGACAAACACACGGCAAAAATTATTACATCGAATAGATCTCCAAGAAGATCGAGGAGAACTTTGTATTGAGATCCAAAGAGAGAGAAAAATCCATCTAGCTAATAACTATGGACCCGAAGGTTTGTGGTAAACTACTCACACCTCATCGGAGAGGCTATGGTGTTGATGTAGAAGCCCTCCGTGATCAATTGCCCCTCCGGCGGAGCTCCGGAAAAGGCCCCAAGATGGGATCTCACGGGTGTAGAAGGTTGCGGCGGTGGAAATAGGGTTTCGTGGTGCTCTCGTATGTTTATAGGGTATATGAGTATATATAGGAGGAAGAGGTAGGTCGGTGGAGCTACGAGGGGCCCACGAGGGTGGGGGCGTGCCTACTCCCTGGGCGCGCCCACCTGCCTCATGGCCACCTCGTGGCTTCCCAGACTTGTACTCCAAGTCTCCTGGATTGCGTTTGTTCCAAAATTGATCCTCATGAAGGCTTCATTCTGTTTGGACTCCGTTTGATATTCCTTTTTTATGAAACAATGAAATAGGCAAAAAAAATAGCAATTTGCACTGGCATTTTGTTAGTAGGTTAGTCCCAAAAATAATATAAAAGTGCATATTAGAAACCATTAAACATCCAAAATAGATAATATAATAGCATGGAACAATCAAAAATTATAGATACGTTGGAGACGTATCAAGTGACAATATAGGAGACTCTCTATCATGAAGAACATGGTGCTATGATGAAGCACAAGTGTGGAAAAAAGATAGTAACATTGTCCCTTCTCTCTTTTTCTCTCATTTTTTCCTTTTTTTATTTTGGGCTCTTTGGCCTTTTTTTGGTGGGCTTCTTTGGCCTTTTTATTATTTGGGCTACATTGGCCTCTTTTTTTTATAACCTCACATGGGACAATGTTCTAATAATGATGATCATCACACTTTTATTTACTTACAACTCAATATTACAACTCGATACTAGAACAAAGTATGACTCTATATGAATGCCTCCGGCGGTGTACCGGGATGTGCAATGATCTAGCATAGCAACGACATCAAAAAACGGACAAGCCATGGAAACATCATGCTAGCTATCTTACGATCATGCAAGGCAATATGAGAATGATGGTGTGTGTGTCATAATAAAAGAACGGTGGAGTCACATGGCAATATATCTCGGAATGGCTATGGAAATGCCATAATAGGAAGGTATGGTGGCTGTTTTGAGGAAGGATATAAGGTGGTTTGATGCACCGGCGAAAGTTGCGCAGTACTAAAGTGGCTAGCAAGGTGGAAGGGTGAGAGTGTGTATAATCCATGGACTCAACATTAGTCATAAAGAAAATCACATACTTATTGCGAAAAATCTATTAGCCCTCAAAGCAAAAATACTACGACACATGCTCCTAGGGGGGAGGTTGGTAGGAGTTAACCATTGCGCGCCCCCGACCTTCACACAAAGATAAACAATCAAAATACAATGCACGCCAATTTGGTTACATAGTTAGGAGACCATACGTGCATGCTTCGGGAATCACAAACCTTAGCACCAATATTTTTACTAAACCACAATCATTCAGTAGTACCTCCCACATATTAGCATCTCTATATCGCAAAACTATTGCAAGGAATCAAACATATCATATTCAGCGATCTACAAGTTTATGTAGGATTTTATGACTAACCATGTGAATGACCAATTCCTGTCAACTCTCTAAATAAATATAAGTGAAGCAAGAGAGTTTTAATTCTTTCTACAAAAGATATGCCCATGCTCTAACAAATATAAGTGAAGCAAAAGAGCATTCTACAAATGGCGGTTTTCTATGTGAGGAGAAACAGGCAATCCAAACTTCAAATGATATAAGTGAAGCTCATGAAGCATTCTATAAAGCCATACTCAAAAGATATAAGTGAAGTGCAAAGAGCATTCTATAAATCAACCAAGGACTATCTCATACCAGCATGGTGCATTTATTAAAGAAAAATAAAAAGCACACGACGCTCCAAAAATTTACGCATATCATGTCAACGAAACGAATCCGAAAACATACTGATACTTGTTGAAGAAACATGGGATGCCTTCCGGGGCATCCCCAAGATTAGACGCTTGAGTATCCTTGAATATTTACTTGGGGTGCCTTGGGCATCCCCAAGCTTGAGCTCTTGCCTCTCCTCCTTCTCTTCACATCGAGACCCCCACGATCTTCGAACACTTCATCCACACAAAACTTAACCGAACTTTTAGTGGCGGAGTTAGTGCATATGATCAATGAAATCCCATCATGTACTGCTCTAACATTATTGTACAATTATGAACAAACATTACCCACTGTATGCTATCACAATTCTATGGCCCCAAGTCAAGGAGGCTTCAACAAGAATTCAGACATATGCAAATAATGAAGCTATAACAACAATCTGTGTAAACAGGACAATCTATAAAGATTTGAATATTCAGCATACTTATGTAACTCTAAAAATTCTGGAAAAATTTGGAAAAATCAACAGTTTTTATAGCAAGACTATGCAAAAAGTTTCAGATCCTTTCGACGTTCCAGTAAAAAATGTAAAATCGCGCACTACAGCCAAAGTTTCTGTTTTTGCACCGCATAAACCAACAAGCAGTTTAATCATCCTAAAGGAAACTCTTGGCACATTATTTTTATAATACAATGGAATTGTACAAGGGGATAATTATTTTTGTTGAAAAGTTTCTGTAATCAAGGTTCACAAAGTTTCCATGGGCATGAACAAAGTTCAAGGCTAGCTCCCACTTTAACAATGCTCGTCTTTCTCACTTTCGCTTTTCTTTTTGAAAAAGTTTTAGGTTCCCCTCTTTATTTTTTTGTTTTTAAACTTTATAAAAGCACACAATAGAAATAAATGACTCTCTAAAACTTCCGGGTTGTCTCCCTGTCAGTGCTTTCTCTAAAGCCATTAAGCTAGGCATATAGTGCTCAAGTAATGGATCCACCCGGATCCCAAGGTATATCAAAGCCAATTTTAATTAACAATGATTTGTGATTTAGTAGTGAGCACAAAGTAACATATATCATGCAACAAGGAAGTCTAACTCTCTTCCTATGCATCTGCATGTCATAAAAGAACAATTCATGCACACATAGTAAAGGCCAATGCATAGCATAAACAGTTTCTTGTAATTTTATCGTATTGGAAACATAGAGAGGCGGAGATGTAGTTCCTCTCTCATAATAATTGCAAGTAGGAGCAGCAAGCACATACATATTATATCTATCAAAATCATCATGTGTAGTAGTAAGACACAACCCATCAATATAATCTTTAATAAGAGCAAACTTCTCCGATATGGTGCAATAGCAACAATTTCATTCATAACATAAGGAACTATAGCAAGTTCATCTCCATAGGCATAATTCATATTGGCATCTTGGCCACAAGCATAGCAAGCATCAAGTTCATCAAAAAGGGATATTTCAAACGAATTCAAGGGATCATAGCAATCATCATAACATTCATCCTTCGGTAAGCACGAAGGGAAATTAAACAATGTATAAGTTGAAGAGTTACTCTCATTAGAAGGTGGGAACGGGTAGCTAATGCGCTCTTCCTCCTTTTGTTCTTCGCTCTCCCCGTCATCTTTTTAATCTAATGAGCTCACAATGTCATCAATTTCTTCTTCCATAGACTCCTGCAAAGTATTAGTCTCTTCTTGGACAGCGGAGGAGTCTTCAATATACAGTTTAATATAAGGATTAGAAGCATAATTATCATAGCAATATTTAAGTATGGCCAAATTTTTAGATTTGTAGAGAGTAGTATCACACTCTTCAATAAAAGAAGCAATTTCACAAGTACCCCTAAAAGCAACAAATTCTTCAATTTGTTGAACATCATAGTAATTATAAACCCCCTCAGTATACGAAGATACGATTCTATTATCACTAAGCTCACATTGGTAAGGAAGGTGTTTCTTAGGGTCTTTAGAACAACAAGTACAATCATATATTTCACATAAACTCCAAGCATAGCACTGCAAACGATGAATCTGATCCAGTAAAAGTTTCCCTTTTTCAGATATGCGGTGTCGCACATAACAAGCATGCTCATCTAAAGATTTGCCCTCAACTAAGCTAGTTGGGGTTTCAGCCCGAGCACATAGGGATCTAAGATGATCCAAGTAAAAAGCTTCAGTAGTGTGATAGATTTTGAGTGGTTCTTCAACCATTGGTTCAATAGGTACCACTAATTTTTTTTGGGGATTTTGCATTTCCTACCCATAACTAAAGATATAAAACAAGAGCACAAAATAAAAACTACTTATTTATAAAGCAAACAAGCACACACGAGAATATTCACCCCACACTATAACTCCCCGGCAACGGCGCTAGAAAAAGGTCTTGATAACCCACAAGTATAGGGGATCAATTGTAGCCTCTTTCGATAAGTAAGAGTGTCGAACCCAACGAGGAGCTAAAGGTAGAACAAATATTCCCTCAAGTTCTATCAACCACCGATACAACTCTACGCATGCTTGACGTTCGCTTTACCTAGAACAAGTATAAAACTAGAAGTACTTTGTAGGTGTAACGGGATAGGTTTGCAAGAATATAAAGAGCACGTAAATAAAAACTAGGGGCTGTTTTAGGTAAATAAGCAATAAAGTTAGTATAGCGAGTGTGGAAAAGTGATGGTAGGAGTTGCGAAATTGTCCCTATGCAATTGACTACGTTACTAGACCGATAGCAAGTTTTATATGGGAGAGGCCAGTGCTAGCATGTCATCCCTGACTTGGAATTCTATGCACTTATGATTGGAACTATTAGGAAGCATCCGCAACTACTAACGTTCATTAAGATAAAACCCAAACATAGCATTAAGATATATTGGTCCCCCTTCAATCTCGTATGCATCAATTTCTATGATAGGTTGAAGCTTCTGTCACTCTTGCCCTCCAATACATAGTCCTATCAACATACAACTAACCCTATGGTGTGAACCACGCGCGCACTCATATTATGGGCACCAAAGGACAGCAACATAACCACAAGCAAATTAAACCAATCATAGCAATTCACTAATTACCGACGGGACAAAGAAAATCTACTCAGACATCATAGGATGACAACACATCATTGGATAATAATATGAAGCATAAAGCACCATGTTCAAGTAGAGGGTGCAGCGGGTTGCGGGAGAGTGGACCACTGTAGATATATGGGGGAAGGTGATGAAGATGTTGGTGAAGATGATGGAGGTGTTTGTGTAGATCGCTGTCACATGATCGTTGCCCCGGTGGCACTCCGGCGCCACCGAAAGCAAGGGGGATAGAGCCCCCCTCCATCTCCTTCTTCCTTGGCCTTCTCCCTAGGTGGGAGAAGGGTTTACCCTCTGGTCCATGGCCTCCATGGCATGGTGTTGGAAATATGCCCTAGAGGCAATAATAAAATGGTTATTATTATATTTCCTTGTTCATGATAATTGTCTAGTGTTCATGCTATAATTGTATTATCCGGAACTCGTAATGCATGTGTGAATACATAGACAACAACATGTCCCTAGTGAGCCTCTAGTTGACTGGCTCGTTGATCAATAGATGGTTACGATTTCATGACAATGGACATTGGATGTCATTGATAATTGGATCACATCATTAGGAGAATGATGTGATGGACAAGACCCAATCCTAAGCCTGGCACAAGATCGTGTAGTTCGTATGCTAAAGCTTTCCAATGTCAAGTATCCTTTCATTAGACCATGAGATTGTGCAACTCTTGGATATCGTAGGAGTACTTTGGGTGTGCCAAACGTCACAACGTAACTGGGTGGCTATAAAGGTACACTAAGGGTATCCTCGAAAGTATCTGTTGGGTTGGCACGAATCGAGACTGGGATTTGTCACTCCGTATGACGGAGAGGTATCTCTGGGCCCACTCGGTAAGACATCATCGTAATGAGCTCTATGTGACTAAGGAGTTGCTCACAGAATGATGTGTTACGGAACGAGTAAAGAGACTTGCCGGTAACGAGATTGAACAAGGTATCGGTATAACGACGATTAAATCTCGGGCTAGTGCTATACTGGTAGACAAAGGGAATCGTATACGGGATTGATTGAATCCTTGACATCGTGGTTGATCCAATGAGATCATCGTGGAACATGTGGGAGCCAACATGGGTATCCAGATCCCGCTGTTAGTTATTGGCCGGAGAGATGTCTCGGTCATGTCTACATGGTTCCCAAACCCGTAGGGTCTACACACTTAAGGTTCGATGACGCTAGGGTTATAGGGAATGTATGTACGTGGTTACCAGATGTTGTTCGGAGTCCCGGATGAGATCCCAAACGTCACAAGGAGTTCCGGAATGGTCCGGAGGTAAAGATTTAAATATGGGAAGTCATCATACGGTCATCGGAAAGGTTTGGGGGGTTACCGGTATTGTACCGGGACCACCGAAGGGGTTCCGGTGGTCCACCAGGAGGATCCACCTGCCCCGGAGGGCTCTATGGGCTGTATGTGGAGAGGGACCAGCCCCTAAGTGGGCTGGGCGCCTCCCCCTAGGGCCCATGCACCTAGGGTTTGGGGGAAACCCTAAAGGGGGTGCCCCCTTGGCTTGGGGGGCAAGCCACCCCCCTCTGGCCATAGCCCCCTCTCAGATTGGATCTGGGGGGACGGCCCCCCTCTCCTGTAACGCCCGGGATGTAAAACTTCTCTTTATGGAAATATATGCATCGTTGACTTAATCAATTCCATTCTGGGCTTTTCTTCATTTCAGGTTTCTTCGTTTTGCCTTGTGCGTGTGTTGCATGTCACCATGTAATTTTCATTATGTGTATTGCATTGGCATAGTCTCACTTGCATCTGTGTGTAGTTGCATCGTCTCCGTTCTCTCCATTGTCCGTTTCCAGTTCCGATACTCACACACGTGCCCGTCGCACCTCTCAAGCCTTTGTTCCCGGAATGGGCCGAGAGTTGCCAAGTGGTCTTGGTATATCACCGGTAGACGGTCTGTCAAGTTTCGTCTCGTTTGGAGGTTGTTTGATACTCCAATGGTTAGCCACGTGGGCTAAAAACCCCCAATCTCTTTTGGCCCAGCACCCCTCCACAACAGCCCACAAGCCCAGCACAACCACCTCCATCCTCTCGGTCGTTGGATCGTGATCATGTGGACGAAAACCGCACCTCATTTGGACACTCCTAGCACCCTCTACCTATAAAAAGGCCACATCCCCTCCATTTTCGGGTACAAACCCTAGTCCATCCATCCCCGCGCCGTCGGACGTGTCCAGCCGACGCCCGAGCCACGTGTCCCGCCGGACTCACGCCCACTTCCCCGCGCCGTCGGGCCCACTGGTCCGGATCGGGCCATCCACGGCCCGCGCGCGACCGCCTCCCCCGCGCTCATCCCCGCCGCCGCTTCGCCTTTCGGTCACTAGCGCGCACCACCGCCGCCACGCCGGTCGACCGCGACCCGCTCCGTCTCTGATGCCATCGCCACTAGCCGTCACCACCGGCATCGACCGCCGCCACCATATCCGCCAGCGCCGCCCCGCCACCTCGCCGCCGGTGCCACCCCGCACCCTCGCCACCGGCCGCCGCAAGCTCCACCGCTGCCCGACACCATCGCCGCTGCGGCCATCTCCGGCGCGCCGCCGCCAGACCCGTCCCGATCCAGATCTGGGCGGGTGGCTGAGATCCACCCGTCCCACGATCCAAACGCGCCTCCGTCTGCCCGGATCTCGTCATCCCGCTCCGTCCCGTCCCGCATTGACTTTTCGGAGGGGTAAATTTCTCTAAGTCCCGGATCTGTGTAAATTTGTTGCCTCCTTCATCATGTGGTAACTTTGTGCTCGGTGCTCCGTTTCGCACATATGATATGTCAAAATGTTTGTATCAAAGTGCTCTACATGTTAGCATCAGTTTCATGCATTTTAGGGTTCATCTAGATGTCTTAATCTTCGTTGCAAAAGTGCTTCATGATATTACTGTTTCAGTACTAGTTGTCTGCTATTAATTTGATAGCATGTTCGTGAGGTCACAACTTGGTGCATGTTGGTCCAAATGGAGTGTTTGATATGTCAAAATGTTCGTCTTGTGATGCTCTTCATGATGGATGCATTTGCATACATGTTAGGCTGCATTATGCCATGTTTAACCCTGTTGCAAAAGTGCATGTGGCTGATAAGTTTCTGAACTTGTTATGAGATGATGTTTTGTCTTGTTCGTGTATAATAATCCATGTGTCATATGAGCTAGGTGTCAACATGAGTTTTGCTCATTGGAATGTGCTCTACATGATATATTTATTTTCATGTCATGATATGTCTTGAGATTAGTGTAACAAGCTTGTTTACATGCCATCGTGATGTTAAATTTCTGCTAAGGCTAAATCTGTTAATTTTTATGCCATGTTTCCATGAGGCCACGTCATTGTTGTGCACGGTTAGAGTTGTCCAGTGGGTGTTCCTTGATGTATATGTTATGCTCTAGCTATCCATCCTCTTGTTTGCCATGATAGCTTGTTGTAGCTTGTTGTTTTCATGCTCTCAAGTTGCTATAAAATGTTTCCGTCAGCTTGTTATCAACAAGTTCGGTTTTGCCATGTGAGTAGCTAGTGTTCTATGCATCCTATGACCATGTTCTTACCATGAGTAGCTTCACAAACATGTCCTCTTGTTGTTGGTTGTATTCACATGCCATGCTATGTTCTGAGATGAGTTGCACAAGCTTGCAAACATGCCTACTTGTCGTTGTTACTGCCATGCCCAGATTTTCACTAAGTCTGGATAAACTTTTGCACTTTTGCCATGCTGTTCGTGACATGTTCTAGTATGTTGTAGAAGTAGCCATGTGGTTATTCTTGAAGAGAATGTTATGTATGTTATTGCCATTCCTTTTTCTTGCTTGTTGGAGTGCTGTAGCATACTTACACTTGGTCACTTAGTGGGCAACTTGCTGTTTTTGGCAGATTGCATCATGTAGTGTTTTGCTTGTCATTTGCAAACCGTGCATCCGTTTCCCATGATCTTTATATCAATTTCAACCGAAATCTACCCCTCTATCCAGTGGCTTGCTTGGTTACTCAAGATGAAGCCATTTCCATTATCTTCTCCTTTAGGCTCGAGAGCATCCTCATGCATAGGCACATCATACTTGCTTCCCATGTCATGTCTTGCATCATGATGTTTGTGCATTGCACCGTGATTGATCTTTTACCGTCGTTGTGCTCTTGTGTTGGGTAGAGCCGGGAGCCGATACCGAGTTCGAGGATCTTGTCGAGACTGAGTTTGAGGAGCCGTCTTACCTTCCCACCGTCGACTTACCAGGCAAGATGACCGTTCCCCGATATCACCTCTATCTTTGCCTATGCTAGTTGTCTCGCTCTTTAGCTATGCCTCGATGCCTATTCCTGTTTTGTCAGCCTCCTATGTTGCCATGAAACACTCTAACCTCCTTCCTAGCAAACCGTTGATTGGCTAAGTACGCTTTTGCTCAGCCCCTCTTATAGCATTGTTAGTTGCAGGTGAAGTTTTGAAGATTGCTCAATGTTCAGACTTGTTTATTGGGATAACACAATATTTATCTTAATTAACTTAATGCACATATATATTGGTAATGGGTGGAAGGCTTGGCCTTCTGCTTGGTGTTTTGTTCCACTCATGCCACCTTAGGACCCGATAAACCGGTGTTATGTTCCTTGATTTTGCGTTCCTAACACGGTTGGGGTTTGTGGGGCCCCCTTGATAATTCGCACTGCTTAAAGCTTTTCCAGCAAGGCCCAACATTGGTTCTACATTTGCCTAACAACTCAAAATTGCATAGGGAGTTGCAGACCCGAGTTCTTAATCAAAAACTCGGGCCAGTGCTCCTCATGAGTGTTGGTCCAAACTGGGGGTTCTACGGGGCCGCCTTGGGGAAACCTGAGGTATCTGGTATTACCTGTAGGATCACCCATCCGGTCGTGGCCTGAGACGAGATACGCGCGGCTACTATCAGGGTGTCGGCACGCCGGGAGGTCTTGCTGGATTAGTTTTACCTTTGTCAAAATATCTTGCGCACGTGATTCTGAGAATACTCCGGTCTTCCCAATTCGGAGTTGCGACTCCGCAGATCGTGAGGTTGTGATGGGATAAATTGGGACACCCGTGTATGGTTTTGAACTTTCGAAAGCCGTGCCCACGGTTATGTGGCGGATGGGAATTTGTTAATATCCGGTTGTAGATAACTTGACACCATATCCATAAGAACACACTACTAGTGTGAGTAACCGTGATGGTCTCTTTCCGAAGGGCTTCGGGAAGTGAACACGGTGAGGTTATGTATGAACGTGAGTAGCTAGGATCACTTCTTGATCAACTTGGAGATCGTTGGCACATATTCTCATAGCGCTCTGAACTTGTAAGCTAGTTGCTTAGTTCTTGCTGCAAACCCTTTATTACCCTTCCACACCTAAAGGCTTTGTTAGTTTTGATACCTGGGAATGGGATTGCTGAGTCCTTGTGGCTCACAGATTACTACACACACCAGATGCAGGTACAGCCGAGAACGATGCAGGAGATGGATCATAACTTCAATGGGAATTCGATAAGAGCGTGGTCGTTTCCATGTTACGTATCCCGACGATCAGTAGTGGTTCCTACTAGGGGCGATCAGTACTTGTGTTTGTGGTATCTTTCTCGTTTGGATTTCGTCCGTAGTCGGAGCCTGTGTTATTTGGATGAATGTATGTTATTGTATTCATGGTGTGACGTCGCAAGTGTAAGCCAACTATTTTCATCTTTCATCCCTGAACTTTTACATGAGTTGTGCAAAGATACCACGCTTGCGATCATTCCAAAATGCGCTTATGTCTCTCAGTCGTGCCTCGACACGTAGGAGATATAGTCGCATCCTGGGCATTACATCTCCCTTGCCCCTATATATATGTGGGGGTGGGAGGGCAGCCGCACCCAAGCCCTGGCGCAGCCCTCCCCCTCTCCCAACTCCTCCTCCTCTCCCGCGGTGCTTGGCGAAGCCCTGCTGGAATGCCACGCTCCTCCACCACCACCACGCCGTCGTGCTGCTGCTGGACGGAGTCTTCCCCAACCTCTCCCTCTCCCCTTTCTAGATCAAGGTGTGGGAGACATCACCGGGCTGCACGTGTGTTGAACGCGGAGGCACCGTTGTTTGGTGCTTAGATCGGATTCGGCCACGATCTGAATCGCTTCGTGTACGACTCCACCGACCGCGTTCTTGTAACGCTTCCGCATCGCGATCTTCAAAGGTATGAACATGCACTGTCCTCTCGTTGCTAGTAAACTCCATAGATAAACTTGGTGATGCGTATAATTTTTTTGAATTTCTGCAATGATCCCCAACAGTGGCATCATGAGCTAGGTCTATGCGTAGTTACTATGCACAAGTAGAACACAAGTTGTTGTGGGTGTAGATTATGTCAATTTACTTGCCGCTACTAGTCTTATCTTGATTCGGCGGCATCATGGGATGAAGTGGCCTGGACCGACCTTACACGTACGCTTACGTGAGACAGGTTCCACCAACTGACATGCACTAGTTGCATAAGGTGGCTAGCGGGTGTCTGTCTCTCCCACTTTAGTCGGATCGGATTTGATGAAAAGGCTCCTTATGAAGGGTAAATAGTAATTGGCATATCACGTTGTGGTTTTGGCGTAGGTAAGAAACATTCTTGCTAGAAACCTATAGCAGCCACGTAAAAACTTGCAACAACAATTGGAGGACGTCTAACTTGTTCTTGCAGCATGTGCTGTGTGATGTGATATGGCCAAAAGGATGTGATGAATGATATATATATGTGATGTATGAGATTGATCATGTTCTTGTAATAGGAATCACGACTTGCATGTTGATAAGTATGACAACCGGCAGGAACCATGGGAGTTGTCTTATTTTTATTGTATGACCTACGTGTCATTGAAAACGCCATGTAATTACTTTACTTTATTGCTAACCGTTTGCCATAGTAGTAGAAGTAACGTTTGGCGAGACAACTTCATGAAGACACGATGATGGAGATCATGGTGTCATGCCGGTGACGATGATGATCATGGAGCCCCGAAGATGGAGATCAAAAGGAGCAAAATGATATTGGCCATATCATGTCACTATTTGATTGCATGTGATGTTTATCATGTTTTACATCTTATTTGCTTAGAACAACGGTAGCATAAATAAGATGATCTCTCACTAAAATTTCAAGAATTGTGTTCCCCCTAACTGTGCACCGTTTCTAAGGTTCGTTGTTCTGAAGCACCACGTGATGATCAGGTGTGATAGGCTCTAACGTTCGCATACAATGGATGTAAGCCAGATTTACACATGCAATACACTTAGGGTTGACTTGACGAGCCTAGCATGTATAGACATGGCCTCGGAACATGGAAGACCGAAAGGTCGAACATGAGTTGTATAGAAGATATGATCAACATGAAGATGTTCACCATTGATGACTAGTCTGTCTCATGTGATGATCGGATACGGCCTAGTCGATTTGGATCATGTATCACTTAGATGACTAGAGAGATGTCTATCTGAGTGGGAGTTCATTAAATTTGTTTAGATGAACTTAATTATCATGAACATAGTCTAAAATCTTTACAATATGTCTTGTAGATCCAATGGCCCATGCTAATGTTGCCATCAACTTCAACGCGTTCCTAGAGAAAACCAAGCTGAAAGACGTTGGTAGCAATTATATGGATTGGGTCCGTAACTTGAGGAGCATCCTCATAGCTGCCAAGAAAGCATATGTCCTTGAAGCACCGCTTGGTGATGCACCCGTTTTCCCAGCAACTCAAGACGTTATTAACGCCTGGCAGTCGCGTAGTGATGATTACTCCCTGGTTCAGTGCGGCATGCTTTACAGCTTAGAATCAGAGCTCCAAAAGCATTTTGAGCAACACGGAGCATATGAGATGTTCCAAGAGCTGAAAATGGTTTTCCAAGCTCATGCCGGAGTCGAGGGATATGAAGTCTCTGATAAGTTCTACAGTTGTAAGATGGAGGAGAATAGTTCTGTCAGCGAGCATATACTCAAAATGTATGGGTTGCACAATCGCTTGTCTCAGCTGGGAGTTAATCTCCCAGATGACGCGGTCATTGACAGAATCCCTCAGTCGCTCCCACCTTGCTACAAGAGCTTCGTGATGAACTTCAATATGCAAGGGATGGAGAAGTCCATTCCCGAGGTATATTCAATGCTGAAATCAGCGGAGGTGGAGACCAAAAAGGAACATCAAGTGTTGATGGTGAATAAAACCACTAAGTTCAAGAAAGGCAAGGGTAAGAAGAACTTCAAGAAGGACGGCAAAGGAGTTGCCGCGCCCGGTAAGCCAGTTGCCGGGAAGAATCCAAAGAATGGACCCAAGCCTGAGACTGAGTGCTTTTATTGCAAGGGAATGGGTCACTGGAAGCGGAATTGCCCCAAATACTTAGCCGATAAGAAGGCCGGCAACATCAAAGGCATATGTGATATACATGTTATTGATGTGTACCTTACCAGCGCTCGTAGTAGCTCCTAGGTATTTGATACCGGTGTAGTTGCTCACATTTGTAACTCAAAGCGGGAGCTGCGGAATAAGCGGAGACTGGCGAAGGACGAGGTGACGATGCGCGTCGGGAATGGTTCCAAGGTCGATGTGATCGCCGTCGGCACGCTACATCTACATCTACCATCGGGATTAGTTTTAAACCTCAATAATTTTTATTTAATACCAGCTTTGAGCATGAACATTGTATCTGGATCTTGTTTAGTGCGAGATGGCTACTCATTTAAATCTGAGAATAATGGTTGTTCTATTTATATGAAAGAAATGTTTTATGGTCATGCCCCGCTGGTCAATGGATTTATTCTTATTAAATCTCGAACGTGATTATACACATATTCATAGTGTGAAGGCCAAAAGATGTAAGGTTGATAATGATAGTCCCACATACTGGTGGCACTGCCGCCTTGATCATATTGGTGTCAAACGTATGAAGAAGCTCCATGCAGATGGACTTTTCGAATCTCTTGATTATGAATCATTTGACACGTGCGAACCATGCCTTTTGGGCAAGATGACCAAGACTCCGTTCTCTGGAACAATGGAGCGAGCAACCAACTTGTTGGAAATCATACATACTGATGTGTGCGGTCCAATGAGTGTTGAAGCTCGTGGTGGCTATCGTTATGTTCTCACCCTCACTGGTGACTTAAGTAGATATGGGTATGTCTACTTAATGAAACACAAGTCTGAGACCTTTGAAAAGTTCAAGGAATTTCAGAATGAGGTTGAGAATCAACGTGACAGAAAAATAAAGTTCTTACGATCAGATCGTGGAGGAGAATATTTAAGTCACGAATTTGGCATGCACCTAAGGAAATGTGGAATTGTTTCACAACTGACGCCGCCTGGAACACCTCAGCGTAACGGTGTGTCCGAATGTCATAATCATACTCTGTTGGACATGGTGCGATCTATGATGTCTCTTACCGACTTGCCGCTGTCATTTTGGGGTTATGCTTTAGAGACTGTAACATTCACTTTAAATAGGGCACCGTCTAAATCCGTTAAGACGACACCATAAGAACTATGGTTTGGGAAGAAACCTAAGTTGTCGTTTCTAAAAGTTTTGGGATGCGATGCTTATGTCAAGAAACTTCAATCTGAAAAGCTCGAACCCAAATCAGAAAAATGCGTCTTCATAGGATACCCTAAGGAAACTATTGGGTATACCTTCTACCTCAGATCCGAAGGCAAGGTCTTTGTTGCCAAGAATGGATCCTTTCTGGAGAAAGAGTTTCTCTCGAAAGAAGTAAGTGGGAGGAAAGTGGAACTCGATGAGGTGATTGTCACCCCTCTTGAACCAGAAAGTAGCGCAGCGCAGGAAGATGTTTCTGTGGTGCCTGCACCGACTAGAGAGGAAGTTAATGATAATGATCATGAAGCTTCGGATCAAGTTACTACTGAACATCGTAGGTACACGAGGACACGTTCCGCACCAGAGTGGTACGGCAACCTTGTCCTGGAAATCATGTTCTTGGACAACGGTGAACCTTCAAACTATGAAGAAGCGATGGAGGTCCCGGATTCCAACAAATGGCTTGAAGCCATGAAATCTGAGATAGAATCCATGTATGATAACAAAGTATGGACTTTGGTTGACTTGCCCGATAATCGGCGAGCCATAGAAAATAAATGGATCTTTTATAAGGCTCGGCTTGTCGCTAAGGGTTATCGACAAGTTCAAGGAATTGACTACGATGAGACTTTCTCTCTCGTAGCGATGCTGAAGTCCGTCCGAATCATGTTAGCAATTGCCGCATTCTATGATTATGAGATATGGCAAATGGACGTTAAAATGGCATTCCTTGACAGCTTCCTTAAGGAAGAACTGTACATGATGCAGCCGAAAGGTTTTGTCGATCCTGAGAATGCTAACAAGGTAAGCAAGCTCTAGCGCTCCATATATGGGCTGGTGCAAGCATCTCGGAGTTGGAACATTCGCTTTGATGAGGTGATCAAAGCGTTTGGGTTCATACAGACTTATGGAGAGTCATGTATTTACAAGAAAGTGAGTGGGAGCTCTGTAGCATTGCTCATATTATATGTGGATAACATATTGCTGATGGGAAATGATGTAGAACTGTTGGAAAGCATAAAGGCCTACTTGAATAAGTGTTTTCAATTGAAGGACCTTGGAGAAGCTGCTTACATATTAGGCATCAAGATCTATAGAGATAGATCGAGACGCCTCATTGGTCTTTCACAAAGCACATACCTTGACAAGATATTGAAGAATTTCAATATGGATCGGTCCAAGAAAGGGTTCTTGCATGTATTGCAAGGTGTGAAATTGAGCGCAGCTCAATGCCCGACCTCGGTAGAAGATAGAGAAAAGATGAGTGTCATCCCCTATGCCTCAGCCATAGGTTCTATTATGTATGCCATGTTGTGTACCAGACCTGATGTGAACCTTGCCATAAGTTTGGTGGGGAGGTACCAAAGTGATCCCGGTATGGAACACTGGACAGCGGTCAAGAACATCCTGAAGTACCTGAAAAGGACTAAGGATATGTTTCTAGTTTATGGAGGTGACGAAGAGCTCATCGTAAAGGGTTACGTCGATGCTAGCTTCGACATATATCTGGATGACTCTAAGTCACAAACCGGATATGTGTATATTTTGAATGGTGGGGCAATCAGCTGGTGCAGTTGCAAGCAAAGCGTCATGGCAGGCATGTGAAGCGGAGTACATAGCTGCTCCCGAAGCAGCACAGGAAGTAGTCTGGATGAAGGAGTTCATCACCGACCTAGGAGTTATTCCAAGCGTGTCAGGCCCGATGACTCTCTTCTATGACAACACTGGAGCTATTGTCATTGCCAAGGAGCCCAGATTTCACAAGAAGACCAAGCACATCAAGCGCTGCTTCAACTCCATCTGAAATTATATTCAAGATGGAGACATAAATATTTGTAAAGTGCATACGGATCTGAATGTCGTAGATCCATTGACTAAACCTCTTCCACGAGCAAAACATGATCAACACCAGAACTCTATGGGTGTTCGATTCATCACAATGTAACTAGATTATTGACTCTAGTGCAAGTGGGAGACTATTGGAAATATGCCCTAGAGGCAATAATAAAATGGTTATTATTATATTTCCTTGTTCATGATAATTGTCTAGTGTTCATGATATAATTGTATTATCCGGAAGTCGTAATGCATGTGTGAATACATAGACCACAACATGTCCCTAGTGAGCCTCTAGTTGACTGGCTCATTGATCAATAGATGGTTACGTTTTCCTGACCATGGACATTGGATGTCATTGATAACGGGATCACATCATTAGGAGAATGATGTGATGGACAAGACCCAATCCTAAGCCTGGCACAAGATCGTGTAGTTCGTATGCTAAAGCTTTCCAATGTCAAGTATCCTTTCCTTAGACCATGAGATTGTGCAACACCCGGATACCCTAGGAGTACATTGGGTGTGCCAAACATCACAACGTAACTGGGTGCCTATAAAGGTACACTACGGGTATCCCCGAAAGTATCTGTTGGGTTGGCACGAATCGAGACTGGGATTTGTCACTCTGTATGACGGAGAGGCATCTATGGGCCCACTCGGTAAGAAATCATCGTAATGAGCTCTATGTGACTGAGGAGTTGGTCACGGGATGATGTGTTGCGGAACGAATAAAGAGACTTGCCGGTAACGAGATTGAACAAGGTATCGGTATATCAACGATCGACTCTCGGGCAAGTGCTATACCGGTAGACAAAGGGAATTGTATACGGGATTGATTGGATCCTTGACATCGTGGTTCATCTGATGAGATCATCGTGGAACATGTGGGAGCCAACATGGGCATCCAGATCCCGTTGTTGTTTATTGGCCGGAGAGATGTCTCGGTCATGTCTGCATGGTTCCCGAACCCGTAGGGTCTACACACTTAAGGTTCGATGATGCTAGGGTTATAGGGAATGTGTGTACGTGGTTACCAAATGTTGTTCGGAGTCCCGGATGAGATTTGGACATCACGAGGAGTTCCAGAATGGTTCGAAGGTAAAGATTTATATATGGGAAGTCATCATACAGTCACCGGAAAGGTTCGAGGGGTTATCGGTATTGTACCGGGACCACCGAAGGGGTTCCGGGGGTCCATCGGGAGGGTCCACCTGCCCCGGAGGGCCCTATGGGTTGTATGTGGAGATGGACCAGCCCCTAAGTGGGCTGGGCACCTCCCCCCTAGGGCCCATGCGCCTAGGGTTTGGGGGAAACCCTAAAAGGGGGCGCCCCCCTTGGTTTGGGGGGCAAGCCACCCCCCTCTGGCCGCCGCCCCCACCTCAGATTGGATCTATGGGGGCCGGGCCCCCTCTCCCTTGCCCCTATATATATGTGGGGATGGGAGGGCATCCGCACCCAACCCCTAGCGTAGCCCTCCCCCTCTCCCAACTCCTCCTCTCCCTCGGTGCTTAGCGAAGCCCTGTTGGAGTGCCACGCTCTACCACCACCACGCCATCCTCGAAGCGAGCCTGGCGGCGAGGACGACGACGGGTCGTCCCGTCGCCACGCGGCGGTGAAGCACGAGGAGGGCTCAGACTGAGCTGAGTCCGGGAGGCCCTTGGAGCCGGGTCCCGCGAGCTGCTGCGGCTGTGCGGGCCGCTTTTGTTTAGCCTTTCCTTTCTTCCTGCATTTGAAAAGAAATCGATGGCCCTGCTGGGGCGTGTGATGAACTGTGACGCATATGCCGCTATGCTATGTTTATTGCTTTTGTGCTATGTTATGATATTCATGCTCCTCGTGAGTGTAGAGGGATAACTTAGCTTGATACGCTTGGGGTGGCCTCTCGCCTCATGAGGACGCACCTTTTGGTTCATGGGGAGGCCTCCTTGCTGTCGACTCAGGAGCCGCTGACCTTGGGAGGCATCATAAAGCTGCAGAATTTGTTAGGGAATACGTTGGGTACCCTGTTCCTCATTGCGCGATCCCTCAGGCGTGGACTAATCATGGCTTAATGCACCATGTCGCGGTACCCCGGGGGCATGGACTTAAGGGGCTGCGCCAATCACGAGCCCGTTCGAGGGCGCCTCACGAAGATCAGGGAAGCCGAAGCTCTGGGGCGACAGGGCTTCGGCGAGGTGTGCCCATGGCGTGGGCTGGCCCAGCGTGCGAACATACCTGCCTAGCCCCCGCGCGAGGCGTGCGAGGGAGAGCGTCAAGCAACTGTCGTCCTCCCTGACGCAAGAAAAAAGGGCGAGCAAAGTAGAAGAGGGAAAAATCAACTAAGCAATCCAGAAACACCAGAGCTCCAAATTCATTAAAAGATTGCAACCAGCTACTGAAAGAAAATGATCAGCCACGTCCGGCACCTAGTCTAGTCTTCTCACCAGCGCGGAGCTAAGTGCTGCCACTAGGACGTGGGAGGGCGCCCCCGAGGCCCGAGGGCGTCACTCCGGAGACTCTAGGGCGTGTACAGCCCCACTCATTATTATGTGAGAGTGTCACGAGCGGAGACCTTCACAGGCACTGGGCCTTGCTTCATGGGTAGAACTTTCGGAGGTGCTGGATGTTCCAAGCATTCTGGATGGGGATCCCGTCCCCCGTCTCCTGGCGCGCGGCGCCAGGCCTAAAGACGCGGGCGACCCTAAATGGGCCCTCCCACATGGGTGAGAGCTTATGCAGCCTTTCCCTGGAGAGCACCCGCGTCAGGACAAGATCACCCACCTCGAGCGTCCTCGAGCGGACGCTGCGGCAGTGGTACCGCCGCACCGCCTGCTGGTACCTTGCCGCTCGGAGCGAGGCTTGGCGGCGGTGTTCCTCCTCCAGCACGAGATCCATCCCCTGCATGGCTTCTTGGCGTGCTTCGTCAAACGCCAAGACCCGCGCTGAGCGATGTTTGACCTCGTGAGGAAGAACCGCTTTGGCTCCATAGACGAGGAAGAACGGGATCTCGCCCATTGGCTTGGTGGCAGTGGTGCGGATGGACCACAACACGGACTGGATGTAATGCCCCAGATGTAACACTTTCCAATATTGGCAATATATGAACTTTGGCTTCATCAATTCCATTCTAGGCTCTTATTTCATTTCGGGTTTCTTCGTTTTGTCATGTGCGTGTGTGCATTTCATTCATGTCATGGTGTCATGTGCATTGCATTGCATTCGTGTTGTCACTTGCACCCGGCCCCACTCGTCTCTGCCCATTGTCCGTTTCGAGTTCCGACGCTCACACACGTGCCCGTGGTGTCCCCGAGTCCTTCTTTCGTGTGAGGCCGTGTAACGTTTCCGGAATGACGCGAGACTTTTCGTGCGATATTGTTTTGGTACGTGTAGGCCGCCTGTCAAGTTTTGTCGCGTTTGGAGTTCGTTTGGTACTCCAACGGTTAACCTAGTGGGCTAAAAGAACCTCTTCTTTAAGGCCCAAGACCCCCTCCACAACAGCCCACAAACCCAGCACAACCCTTCCCATCATCTCGGTCGTCGAATCGTGATCGCGTGGCCGAAAACCGCTCCCCATTTGGACTCTCCTAGCTCCCTATGCCTATAAATTAGTCCCCCACGTCCATTTTTTTGCGTCCAAACCCTAGCTCCTCTCCTCCTGCAGCCACCGGACATGTCCGTACGCCGCCGGACGCGTCCAGCCGACGGCCGCGCCTATCAGAGGCTGCCACGTGTCGCCTCCCTCCTCCCATCAGCCGCCGGCCCGTCGGGCCCTGATACGTCCAAAACGTATCTATAATTTCTGCTTGCTCCATGCCTCTTTTGTGTGATATTGCTATGATATTTATGCACTTCCATACACTTTTGATCATATTTGGACTAACCTATTAACTCAGTGCACCACAGTGCCAGTTCCTGTTTTCTGCTGTTTTTCTATTTCAGGTTTCCCCCATATTAAAAGTGCCCTAAAAATTTCGGAAAAAATACAGGAAAAATCAGCGTACCGGGAGCTTCAAGAAAGACCAAAGCAGGGCCAGAGGGGAGCCAGGGGCAGCCCAGGCGGCCCCACCCCTGGCCGCCTAGGGGGGCGCCTGGGCCCCCCTCTCCGCTTCTGGTGACCCCCTTTGGCATATATACTCCTCGCGTCCCGAAACCCTCGATTCCGGAACCCTTTTCTCCAGAAGCAATTCCGATCTCTGCCGCCATTGCCACCAAGTTTCGGGGGACCAGAATTCCTGTGCCGGCATCCTGCCAGGACGGGGAAGTGCCCCTGGATTCATCTCCATCGACGTTGCTTCCTCCCTCCATGATGCGGGAGTAGTTCCTCCTCGGGGCTGAGGTTTCTACCAATAGCTATGTGGTCAATTCTCTCTCCCATGATGTGATCTTCGTTGTGATCATAGGCTATGTTAATCTAGGGTGATCCCATGATATTTCCCCTTCCTCTATGTATTGGATTGATGTACTCACTTGTCTTTATCTAGTATAATCCCCGAGACCTAGGTGGCAGCGGTCTATTGGACATGGATTAGAAGAATATTTTCATGAGTGATTTCCTCTTTTGTGTGTTGATTGAAGATTGAGAGTCTCTTGGTGCTTGTATTTGACTATCCTTGAGATATGTTGTGGTGATTGTGGTACTATCTTTGGATGGCCGCTGTGACATTGGGAAATCCATAGATTGAGAACTACGAACTTAGAGGTGTGCTTTTGTAGCCCTACATAATTCTCGTCCTCTCTTGACCACAAAGGAATGACCTCCGAGTGCGTCTCCATTATGGGAAATATCATGTGATTCGATTATGTTAATGTTGTTGGGAGTTGCCACTAGTGAAAGCATGAAGCCTAGGCCATGTTTCCACCATTGCAATACCAATTGTGCTCACGTTTACCACTTGTTTGCTTGATGCACTTCTTATTACAGATTTATATTACTTTGCTTTGCCACTCCTATCATCCATATTTTACCATCTCTTCGCCGAACTAGTGCACCTATACAACTCCTAGTTGTATTAGGTGTGTTGGGAACACAAGAGACTTCTTGTATCTTAGTTGCAGGGTTGCTTGAGAGAGACCATCTTCAGCCTCTACTTCCCTGAGTTTGATAAACCTTAGGTCATCCACTTGAGGGAAATTGCTACTGTCCTACAAACCTCTGCCCTTGGAGGCCCAACATAGTCTACAAGAATAGAAGCGTGTGTAGACATCAAGCTATTTCTGGCGCCGTTGCCGGGGAAGTAAGTGTTTGAAGGTATATCTTTAGATCTTGCAATTAAATCTTTTCGTTTCTTGTTTTTAGTTTCACTAGTTATGTTTATGGAAAACCGCACTCTTAGTTCGCTGCTTGGGGAAGGCCACTTTACCACACCCGTGGTAGAGTAGTCTCCTCCACCTACTGAATGTACCCCGTTCCAAATACCACTTGGGATAATTGAAATAATTAGGAATGATTGTTATGATGGGACTTTCAATCCTAGTATTCATTTGTTGAAACTTACAGAACTTTGTGAGTTGTTTAAGATTTCAGGTTTGACAAGAGATGGAGTCATGAGGAAATTATTTGCCTTGTCACTGAAAGGAAAAGCACTGGAATGGTATATGCTACTAGATGACTCTCACCTGCTGGATTGGGAAGAGACCCAGTCTCTGTTTTACTCCAAGTTTTATCCTCTTCATGAAGTCCATGAGAATAGGAATTATGTTTATAATTTCTATCCTCATGACGGAGAGAGCATAGCTCAAGCTTGGGGGAGACTGAAAACGTTAATGCTAAAATGTCCTAACCATGGGCTCCCCAAAGATATGATTATTACTAATTTCTATGCGAGGCTCTCTCGACAGGATAAAGATTTGCTCGATGCTTCCTCTATGGGTTCTTTCACAAACGAAAAGATTGATGCTAAATGGGAACTCCTTGAAAGAATTCAACGCAACACTGAAGATTGGGAGATCGACAAAGGTAAAGAGTCAGGTATAATTTATGAGTATGATTGCATTAAGTCCTTTGTTGAAACTACAAGTTTTAATAAGTTTAGTGCTAAGTTTGGGCTTGATTCTCAACTCCTCGTTGATTTCCTCAAATCTTTTGCTTCACATCTTAATATGCCTAAGGAGGATTGGATCAAGCATCATGAACCTTTTAAAGAGATTTTCAAAGAAAATGAAATTGTTCATGATGATTGCAACATGCATGATCCAATTCCTAAAAATGAAGTTTTATATAAGCATGTTAATTTTTGTGGAGTGGATAGACCTTGTGAAAGGCCTATGATTGAAGAAGAGAAGTATTGTAAGAAACATAAGCATGAAAGAACAATCACTTGGGTCAAAGATTTAAATGAAATTGCTAGAGAATTGTGTGACCTTTATCCTTTTACTTGTGAACTTTGCTGTATAGAGGGTCACTTTAATTTTCAATGCATGCACTTTCAAAACATAACTGTTAACCAGTTGTGTGATAACATGATCACCCCTGATCTTTATGATGAGCTTATGTTATTTTTGATGTGTGAAGAGTTATCAGAAAAGACTTCTTGGCTAGATGTTAATGCCATAGGAATAAAAAACACTTTGCAAAATTGCCATCTCTATTGTGTTGTTAATTGCCATAAAAATGATTACATAAGTAAGATTAGAAAGGAGGGAACTTTACCAAAGTATAAAAATGTCTCTTATATTTCTGCTAATAAAAAGGAGAGTTTCTCCCAAGTTTCCCCTATTGTTTCTAATGATAAACCAGGATATGTGGAGAAGCTTCATCTCCAACCATTCCCTCCTAAGGTGAAGAAGAAGAGAAAGAAGAGGAGGAGGAAGAGGAGAAAGAAGGAAGAAGAATGGGTATCAACCTGGCCTGAGCATATTCCTCCCATCAACTTTTATCCTAACGGTTGTAAGTTTAAAGAAGAAGGTGAAGTTTATTGCCTTAATTATCATCTTGATGATACGTCCGTAGGTACTATTGAAGATGATTTTGATTATGATATGCATGTTACTTATTGTGATTGGGAAAATGATGATAATGCTACTTATGATCTTGAAAATCTTTTTGGTACCAACTCTGAAAGTGATGATATGGAAAGCTCTAAGCTTGGGGATGATAGGATTGCAAATCCTTTACCCACTAGTGATGTGATAATTGATAATTCTTTTGCTAGTAAGAATAAAGACAACATATTTACAAATATAGTTGCTAGCAATGATAATGCTCCTCTCTACTATGATGATGTTATAACTCCAATCTATAGTGATTATAAAGGTACCTATGACATAGGGAGAAATTATCCTTATGAAACTTGTCATAATCATGGAGGGAATTACTCCCTTGTTGAACACCATCTTCCTAATACACAATTAATCTATAGTGTTCAAGTTGTTTATGATAGTCCTACTCCCACTATTACCAATGAGAAAGATTATGCTTATGTGGAGAGTAAGAGTACCTTTTTGCATGTGAATCATGGTAACAATGCTTTATGTGATGCTTATATTGTTGAGTTTATTCGTGATCCCACTGAAAATTATTATGAGAAGGGAACATATGCTTATAGATATTTCAATAATATCAGGTTCCCTCTCTTTATGTTGAAGGTTTTGAAGCTGTACTTGTTTTATCTTCCTATGCTTATTGCTTTGTGCTTCAATGAATTATTCTATTCAAATATTCCTATGCATAGGAAGCATGTTAGGCCTAAATGTGTTTGGTATTTGCTTCTTGATGCTCTCTTTTGTTCTTCAACTCTTATTCCTACGAGAGCATCATTAAAGTCTTAAGCCTATCTTTGTGGCTATAAAGAAAGAGCTCTAGGGAGACAACCCTTGTTATCTTTGCTTTCAGTTTGTTCTTTCAGTTTTTAGTGGTCTTGATGTTTGTTACTACTGTAGCAACATCATTGTATCTTTATTTTTCAGCTTTGTGCCAAGTTTAGCCTCCGATTGCAAGAAAGTTCAAAAGTTGTGACGTGCTGTCCAGAAAACAGATTCTGTCCTTGGACAGAAAAATTCATATAAAATCACCAGATCATCTTTTTGATCTGAATTTTTTTGACAGCGTACTCTGTACAATTGGCTTTCGGGCGTCTGTTCTGAGTTTTTTGATTTGAGTTGCAGAAGTGCCCCGAAAAATTATTTACTACCTGCTGGTCTGTTTTTCACAGATTCTCTCCTGTTTTGCCTTTTCTTCGTTTTGCAAACCTTGAGCTTGCTTTTTCTTTGCAAAAACCTTTTGGCAATCTTGAGAAACAGTAGCTCTTCAAGATTATCTTTATTTCCAGTAGGGAAAAATTATTTTATTGTGGGTACTAACCTCGCTAATCAGATTATGATGAGTTGTGTATGAAGGGAGTTTTCAAGTGTGCGAGGGAATATGATAAAAGAAGATTCAGGAGGGTCAAACGCTCAAGCTTGGGGATGACCCCGTGCACTCCCAAGAAATATTCAAGAAGACTCAAGCGTCTAAGCTTGGGGATGCCCCCATGCATCCCCCTTCTCCATCAACAATTATCAGTTCGTCTTTTGTTCCACTATATTTTAATCACTTCATGCGTTATGTGCTATACTTGGAGCGTCTTGCTCTTAGTTTCCTTTTTAGTTTTCTTTAGCTTTGCTTGCTGTTCATAACAAGTTAGAACCCAGCTTTCTTTGTGTGGGAGAGAAACACGCTCCACTTCAACCTAGAACACAACATAGGATTTTCATGCTTATCTTTGCTGTGTGTGTTCTTTGTCTTTCCATAGCTGCTGTCATGTTTAGCTCTTAGTTTTCATGCTTTTCTTTTTAAAGAGCTTTTGTTTAGTGGTTGTTGAACTCTCTTGAGTTTTCATGTTTATCTTGTTAAGAGAGTTTGCCTGTTGCACTGAGTTGTGTGTCTTAACTTAAAGTAGGTAATTGAGGTTGCTATTTAATTTTAGTAGTAACTTGCAATAGTTTTGTGGTATTGCCATGAGTAATGTCTGAACTTTTGGTGTCAAGAGCTTTAGCCTATTAGTGATAGATGTCGTATTTTGGGCAATCCGTGTTTATTTTCGAAAACCTACAAAATAGTTGAGAACTTTAGCTACTAAATGGATCACTAATCTTTGGAGGGATCGAATATTAGAGTACACTCACGTACCATGAGTCGAGGATGCGCAAGGATAACCAAACCCCCATACACTCATCCTCGGGGTACTTGTCTCTTTGTGAACCTCCTAATTAGATTGAGGGTTACCGATAATAAGTGCATGAGTTCTTCGGACTAATGTGAGTATTCGAAAGTTGACACTTCCACCTATCCATATTTTTCTAGCCTCTTCAGTGTCGTGCATTGCCCTTTCTCACCTCGAGAGTTGGCGCATACTTCGCCGGTGCATCCAAATCCTTGGCACGATACACTCTGTCATCATAAGCCGCATTATATCCCTCCTCAAAACAGCCACCATACCTACCTATCAAGGCATTTCCATAGCCTTTCCGAGATACATTGCCATGCAACATCCATCTTCTCATGAGTTGATCTTCATGTCATACATGCTTTTTGCTTAATCGATGAGCTGCATGCTAGTTGGGCCTTGCCCTAATCATTGCTACATGACGCGCTAGTATCATTGCATATCCTGCTACACTGGCAGAGGCATACATTTGCATACATCATGATAGTTTCATTTTCAATATGTTGAGTACTTTTGTAAAGTGTGAAAGATCTTCTATACTTCCTGTAATACATAGAGTGTTGCCCCTAAAGTGAGGAAAAGATCCCAAAGAGGACAAAATCAAAAGATCCCAAAGAGGAAAAAATCAAAAGATCCCAAAGAGGACAAGTGAGAGATAAATAGAAAGAGCCATTGAGGCCACACAAAAAAAAGAATAAAAAAAAAAGAAAAAGAAATAAAAAGAGAGAAGGGGGCACACTACTATTTCTTTCGAGAGATCCACACTCGTACTCCATCTTATACCTTGTACTCCAATAGAGATTATCATTTATGCATATAGCTATGTGGGGACCTTTACACTATAGAACTTGACTTGTATATTCCAATGATGAGCCTCCTCAAAAGAGCTCTAGGTCTTCTTTAGCAAGCAAGTTGGATGCACCCCCACTAGTTCCATTGGAGAGCTTACCTTAGCTCATATGTGCATCCGTTGCATGGCAATCCCTACTCCTCACATCATATCTATCATTTGGCTTTCTCTCGCCGATGATTGTCCTCATTGATGTGAACCTTTCACACCTTTTTGTCTTCCCCTTCTATCATTTTTCTCTCTTTGCCATCCTAAGTGTCTACTTTCTTGCTTACGCTCATCCATTGCATGAGTGCTCAAAATATCGAAAGGGAGTGGATCATTTTGACTTGTACCTGGCTGACGGTCTGGGGATGAGTCAAGATAAGATTCCAAAGAAGACCAAGTGTGAAACTTTAGTAGATTAAGTTCTCAACAATACAAAAACTATGTTTTACTCTCTCATATATCCCTATCCCCTTTCTTGCATGCAAACACCATTTGGAGACATTCGAGTCATGGACAGCGAGAGCTCTTGCACCTTTATGTTCTTATGTTACTTGTTACAATGCTAATATAGACTCTTGCTTGTTATGACTTGAATTGAATTACATGCCTTGATTGCTTTACTTAAAAGTTCTTATATGATTGATAGCATGTCACCACAGAAATTATGCTTGTTATCATTTACCTACTCCAGGACGAGCAGGAATTAAGCTTGGGGATGTTGATACGTCCAAAACGTATCTATAGTTTATGCTTGCTCCATGCCTCTTTTGTGTGATATTACTATGATATTTATGCACTTCCATACACTTTTGATCATATTTGGACTAACCTATTAACTCAGTGCACCACAGTGCCAGTTCCTGTTTTCTGCTGTTTTTCTATTTCAGGTTTCCCCCATATTAAAAGTGCCCTAGAAATTCCGGGAAAAATACAGGAAAAATCAGCGTACCGGGAGCTTCAAGAAAAACCAAAGCAGGGCCAGAGGGGAGCCAGGGCCAGCCCAGGCGGCCAGCCCAGGCGGCCCCACCCCTGGCCGCCTGGGGGGGGGGCCTGGGCCCCCCTCTCCGCTTCTGGTGACCCCCTTTGGCATATATATACTCCTCGCGTCCCGAAACCCTCGATTCCGGAACCCTTTTCTCCAGAAGCAATTCCGATCTCCGCCGCCATCGCCACCAAGTTTTGGGGGACCAGAATTCCTGTGCCGGCATCCTGCCGGGACGGGGAAGTGCCCCCGGATTCATCTCCATCGACGTTGCTTCCTCCCTCTATGATGCGGGAGTAGTTCCTCCTCGGGGCTGAGGTTTCTACCAGTAGCTATGTGGTCAATTCTCTCTCCCATGATGTGATCTTCGTTGTGATCATAGGCTATGTTAATCTAGGGTGATCCCATGATATTTCCCCTTCCTCTATGTATTGGATTGATGTACTCACTTGTCTTTATCTAGTATAATCCCCGAGACCTAGGTGACAGTGGTCTATTGGACATGGATTAGAAGAATATTTTCATGAGTGATTTCCTCTTTTGTGTGTTGATTGAAGATTGAGAGTCTCTTGGTGCTTGTCTTTGACTATCCTTGAGATATGTTGTGGTGATTGTGGTACTATCTTTGGATGGCCGCGGTGACATTGGGAAATCCATAGATTGAGAACTACGAACTTAGAGGTGTGCTTTTGTAGCCCTACATAATTCTCGTCCTCTCTTGACCAGCAAGGAATGACCTCCGAGTGCGTCTCCATTATGGGAAATATCATGTGATTCGATTATGTTAATGTTGTTGGGAGTTGCCACTAGTGAAAGCATGAAGCCTAGGCCTTGTTTCCACCATTGCAATACAATTTGTGCTCACGTTTACCACTTGTTTGCTTGCTGCACTTTTTATTACAGATTTATATTACTTTGCTTTGCCACTCCTATCATCCATATTTTACCATCTCTTCGCCGAACTAGTGCACCTATACAACTCCTAGTTGTATTAGGTGTGTTGGGGACACAAGAGACTTCTTGTATCTTAGTTGCAGGGTTGCTTGAGAAAGACCATCTTCAGCCTCTACTTCCCTGAGTTCGATAAACCTTAGGTCATCCACTTGAGGGAAATTTCTACTGTCCTACAAATCTCTGCGCTTGGAGGCCCAACATAGTCTACAAGAATAGAAGCGTGTGTAGACATCAGCCCAGGCGGGGCCCGCCCGGCCCGCGCGCTACACCACCGCCAGCCCCCGCGCCCGACGCCTTCCCCGCCGCCTCCGACGACGTCGCCGCCGCGAAACCTCACCGCCGTCGGCCTCGGCTACCACTGCCGCCACCTTCGCCTCCAGCGACCCCGCGGCGACCGCCGGGCCGCGTCCCCGCCGCCGTGGTGGGATCCGCCGCCGCCGCCCCGGGTCCTCCTCCGCCCGATCCGCGATTCGGACGTGTCCACGTCGCCCCGAACGTGTCCGCCCGACCCCCCTCTTGAGGTTGTTTTTTTACTAAGGCCCAATTTTGCATTTTTTGATGGCATCTTTGCATGGCTGTAACTTTTAGTGTGCTTGTCCAAATTGTGCATATGATATGTCAAAATTATCGTGGTGATGTGCTCTATGTTTTGTTCCATTGTGACATGCTTGTTTGAGATCATCTAGAGGTCCTAATCTCTGTTGCAAGAGTGCTACTTGTTATAAACTGCTGCAACTTGTTATTTTCATGCCATGTTTGAGATGTGATAACTTGGTGCATGTTTATCCAAATTAAGCAAATGATACGTCAAAATGTTCATTGTGAAATGCTCTACATGATGGTTGCTGTAGCATTCATGTTAGGTTTCATATTGCCATGTTAATCTCTGTTGCAAAAGTGCATGTGGCTGTTAAGTCATGAAACATGTTATGAGATGTTGATTTGAAGTGCTCGTTGCTATTGATGTGTTTGTCCCCATGTCACATGTCAATATGTTTTAGAATCTCCATCATATGGTCTTTGCTGTGGTACAAACCACTTTCCATGTTATGCCTTACGGTGACTTAAACATGCTTGTAAACATGCCATGCCAACATATCTGTTTTATACTTGGTGAAATTTCTGCTAAGTCTGGAATCTGTCATAACCTGATGCTATGTTTGCTTGATGCCCTAGTCAAATTCATGTATGTTTTGGAGTGGCCAACGATCATTCCTTGTTGTCCATGTTATTGTATATCCATCCATACCCTCACTTGCTCATATGGCTTGTTGTAGCTTATCTATTTCTTGCCCTCAAGTTGCTATAAATTATGCCTGTCAGGTTGTTAACAGCATGATCAATTTGGCGTAGCTTGTCGCTATTAATCCATGCCTCCTATGGAGTTTCTCCAATGGAGTTATTTGCTGTAGGATATGTCTACTTCATGACCGTGCTTATTGACATCATGTTTGGGTGCTGTAGAGTATATATTTCTTGCTCCCAAGTTGCTATGTGGCTGTTATTTTCAGCTTTGCATTGTATCTTGTTTCATGTGTATGTGTTGAACCGTTGCTCCGTTTTGAGCGTGCCCTATATGAAACTTGTGTGTTTTTGCATGTATAATCATAATATCATGTTTGGAGTGTGGTTGCTTGATGTTTGGGTGCATCTTGCACCGTTGCCATGATTGTCTTGTTTTGCTCATATCTTCTAGACCGTAGCTCCGAATTAAACAAACTTTATATGAAACTTGACTAGAATTTCGTGTAGATCATCATGGTGCATGTTAAATTGCTGTTTAACAACTTCAACTTAAGGTTTGTTCAGATCTGGGCCAATTTCAAAACATGCATATGAGGAATTACCGGTTTTGATATATGTTGATTCCGACCTCATTTAAACTTGTTGTTTTGTGTTGTTCTTGGGTGCTTCCTCCCTTGCCATGAGATGCATCATACTTGCATCATGTTGATTGCGCCTTGCACCTTGTTTGATATTTTGTGCCTTGTTGTGTTCTTGTGTTGAGTAGAGCCAGAAGTCGAGACCGAGAATGAGAACGAGGTTACTACCGAGGTTGAGTACGAGGAGCCGTCTTATGATCCCATTGACGACTCGACAGGCAAGATGAAGATATCACTACTATCTTTGCCTATTTCTAGATGTCTCGCTCTTTAGCTCATTGCCTCGATGCCCATGTTTGTTTGTCAGCCTCCTATTGTAACCATGAATCTCTCTAACCACCCAACCTAGCAAACCTTTGTTTGGCTACGTAAGCTTCGCTCAGCCCCTCTTATAGCATTGCTAGTTGCAGGAGAAGATTTGAAGATTCTTGCTTCATGTTGAAATTATTGTTGGGATATCACACAATATAAATTCTTAAACTAAACCATCTATATATTTGGTAATGGGTGAAAGGCTAAGCCTCTTGCTTGGTGTTTTGTTCCACTCATGCCGCCCTAGGAACCGTATAAACTGGTGTTATGTTCCTTGATTATGCGTCCCTAACACGGTTGGGTTTATGGGCCCCCTTGATAACCCGCATAGCGCTAAAGCTTTTCCAGCAAGTCCCAACATTGGTTCTACATTTGCCTAACAACTAAAACTTGCATAGGGAGTTATAAACCCTCTTCTTAATCAACAACCCGGGCAGTGCTCCACATGAGTGTTGGTCCAAACTGGGGGTCCTACGGGGCCACCTTGGGGAAACCCGAGGGCTGATAAAAACATGTAGCATCACCCATCCGGTCGTGGCCTGAGACTAGATACGCGCGGCCACTGTCAGGGTGTCGGCACGCCGGGAGGATTTGCTGGATTAGTTTTACCTTAGTCGGAATATCTTGAGCACGGGATTCCGAGCATACTCGGGTCTTCCCACCTTGGAGTTGCGACTCCGCAGATCGTGAGCTTGTGATGGGCTAAGTTGGGACACCCTTGCAGGGTTTTGAACTTTCAAAAGCTGTGCCCGCGGTTATGTGGCAGATGGGAATTTGTTAATATCCGGTTATAGAAAACTTGACACCATGTTCAGAACACACTACCAGCATGAGTAACCGTGACGGTCATTTTCCGAAAGGGGCTCGGGAAGTGAACACGACGGGGTTATGATTGGCGTGCTTAGATAGGATCACTTCGTGATCACTTTGACGCTCGTGGCACTTCTCTTCTCGCTCTAAACACGTAAGTTAGTGCTAGTGCAGCTGCAACCTTTATTCTTCAGCCTTGATCCACACCCAAGGCTTAGATAGTTTTGTTACCCGGGAACGGGATTGCTGAGTTCTCCGTGGCTCATAGATTCTACACAACACCAGATGCAGGTACTATGGTGAACTACACAGGTGACGGCACCGAGCTGTACTGGGAGTTCGATGAAGAACGTAGTGATACTATGTGCACTATCTCGATGATCAGTAGTGGCTTCTACTAGGGGTGATTCGGACCTTGTGGTTTTATTTATTTGGTATCTTTCATTTGGATCTTCGTCTGTAGTCAGATTGTGATGTTATTTGGATGATGATATGCTTATGTAATGTATTGTGTGACGTGGCGAGTGTAAGCCAACTACTCTTTTGCAATTTCATCCCTATTTTACATGAGTCGTGCAAAGATACCAAACTTGAGATCATTCTAGTATGAGCTTATACCTTTAAGTCATGCCTCGACACGTAGGAGGTATAATCTCATACTGGGCATTACAAGTTGGTATTCAGAGCCTTCTCCGACCTAGAAGCCCCCACTGATTGATCGAATCGTTGACGGTTGAGTCTAGGCACACACTTGAAAATGTTTTGAGTCCTATATATATCGGAGAGTAGGATTTCTTTTGCTCCTCGTCTCTTTTCACTCTGGTGAGGACTCCTGACGATTACTCTTGTCTCCTCTACTCTCAAAATTTCACAAAAAAAAATTAGGATCACGCGAGTATTGTTTGGATTGTTCCGATGTCTTTGTGACGAGAACATTGTTCTCGATGCCTCCTGTCATTTAGGGGTTGTGGCAGTGTCCCTGGTAGTTGAGCTCCATGGTGTTGTCATCACAAATATATCGCAGCAGTTTTGGAATACTTAAGACGGCCGACATCGAAAACTCTCCTATGCGGTTAGTAGCAAGATAACCCCGACATCACCCAGTACTGGGGAAGTAGTTTGGGAGTATTGCCATAGCTTGTATAGCAGATGCGTTTCAAAGGTCCGAGGTAAACGGTTTCCGGAAATAACTGGTTATGTGTTGAAGGATGGATACAGCTGGATGTAGGATTAGAGTTGAGTGCGCGATGCTTCCCCTGTATCCCCAACACCTGATTGCATAACTGGAAACTTTCGGAAATTAATAGGTGGGTTCATCTAGTAGTTCGTAGGCATTCTTCCAACGAATGCATGATATGGAGTTCGGGGTTCTACATTGAGTGAAGTAGTTTTATGGGCGTTGTTCCGATCGGGAGTTGCATCTTAAAGGGTCCTTGGCTATGCTGATCCGGGGATTGCAAAACCCTTTTGTAACACGTTCCATAAGCTTTCAGCACGAATATGTCGAACGAAGCTTCTATCTTGTATTTGTTCTATCTGCTCCTTGTTTTTTTATTTACCTTTTGTTCTCCCAAGTGGCTTCTCGTGAAGATTGTTGTACCATAAAACTGTGGATTACATTCGTTCAACTTGTTTGAATGTTCTTGTAAAGACTTATGTTGCAATTTCTAGCCGTTGATTTAGCTTATATATTTTCAATCAATGGCTAATAGTTGTCATCTCATTCAGGATGGCTCCTAAAAGGGTTCCCAACGCTAACCCAGAGGGTGAAGAAGTTCCTGATCGTCCTCCTTCCCCTCCTCCTCCGTTTGAGGCCTGGAGAGCAATTATGCAAGCGACGAACCAGAACACCCAGATGCTTATGCAAATGATGCAGAACATTCAAGCAAATCAAGCAAATCAGGGTGGTCATGGGAACCAAGGCCAAGGCAATTTGTTCAACCAACCTCACTTTCCTACACTCAACCAGTTCCTGGCAAACCAACCGAAGGCATTCAGTTACTGTGTGGACCCGCTAGATGCTGAAGACTGGATAACAGACATCAAGAAGCACTTTGAATGCAGTAACGTGAGACGTGAGGACTATGTGAAGTTTGCCGCCTTCCAACTCAAGGACCAAGCCGCTGATTGGTGGCAGCAATACAAAGATTCCAGAGAAGGACGTGAAATCTCGTGGGCTGACTTCTGCAAGGATTTTCGCTCTCACCACATTCCAACTAGTGTCATCGAAGGTATGCGTGAGCAATTCCGCAACCTGAAGCAAGGCACCATGTCCGTTTATCAATACAATGTCAAGTTCCAGAACCTTGCCCGCTATGCCAAGAAAGACATCCCAGATGCCAAGAGCAAGATTTATCAGTTCCGTGGTGGTCTGAAGGATGAACTCCAACTAGCTCTCACCTTGTTCGAGCCTGATGAATTTGATCAATTCTATAACATGGCACTTGCGCAAGAGGCAGTCCAGCTCAAGATGGAAGCTTCCAGAAAGAGGATCAGAGATGATGTTCACTCCTCCTCTTCTTCCCAAGTGGTCGCAAAGCAACAGAAGTTTTGGCTTCCACCTCCTCCAGTGATCCGACCTCCCGACAACAACAACAAGCATTCTGGTGGCCGTGGTTTCTCCCACCCACCCAACCCAAGCAATCAGTCAAAGAATCACTTTCAAGCTTCGAAGTCAAGTGCTCCTTATCACCGTCCTCTCTCAGAAGTGGTTTGCAACAAGTGCACTCAGAAGGGTCATTATGCTAACAAGTGCCCCAACCCAAGGCGCCTTCCGCCTCCTCCACCTGTCAGCACTGCTATTGTCAAGCACAACCCCAAGGCAGCAAGAGTGAATCTGATGAATGCAGCTCAAGCAGAGAATTCTTCAGATGTGATACTTGGTAACCTCTAGTTAACTCTATTCCTGCAAAAGTGTTGTTTGATTCGGGTGCATCATGTTCTTTCATGTCTCAACCTTTTGCATCCAAGCACAATGTTGACATCAAAAGTTTGCCAAGGGAGTTATCAGTTATTTCTATGGGGAGACGAATGCATTCTAGTATATTTGCTCCGGATGTATCTATTCGTATGGGTGATTACCGCTTTCTGGCTTCTTCGGTTGTTCTCGGCAACTCCGACATTGATCTTATTCTTGGGATGGATTGGCTTTCCCAGCATGATGCTCACATTGATTGTGCAAATAAGGAAGTCAAGATTACTCATTCCGACGAAGACGTGATTATCTTCGCCTCTCGAGATAACACAATCAGGCTATTCTCTCTCAATGACAAGGGCGAGATTAATGCCATCTCTCAAATTCCGGTGGTCAATGAATATGAAGATGTTTTCCCTGAATAGCTTCCTGGCATGCCTCCGCGTCGTCAAGTTGAATTCGTCATTGAACTCGAGCCCGGTACCGAGCCAGCATGTCGGTGTCCGTACAAGCTTTCCCTTGAAGAGTTGAAGGAGCTGAAGAGACAACTCGATGAGCAAGAGTGTATGGGTCTAATCAAGCCTAGCACTTCTCCTTGGGGCTGTGGTGTTCTATTTGTCAAGAAGAAGGATGGCACGGAGCGCCTTTGCATTGATTACCGGCCATTGAACAAGAAGACAATAAAGAACAAGTATTCGCTCCCCAACATCAATGAATTGTTCGAGCAGCTCAAAGGAGCAAAAGTGTTCTCAAAGCTCGATCTCCGGATGGGTTATCACCAGATCTGTATCCGTGAAGAAGATATTCACAAGACCGCATTCAAAACGAGCTACGGCTCCTATGAATACACAGTCATGTCTTTTGGCCTCGCAAATGCTCCACCCACCTTCTCGAGGATGATGCACTACATATTCAACCCCTACACCAATGAATTCGTTCTCGTCTATCTGGATGACATCTTGGTATTCTCGAAGAATGAAGAAGACCATGCCAAACACCCCCGTTTGGTTCTGGACAGACTCCGTGAACACAAGTTCTATGCGAAATTCTCTAAATGTGAATTCTGGCTCAATAAGGTCTTATATCTTGGCCATATCATCTCTGCTGACGGTATTGCTGTCAACCCCGAGAAAGTTGAAGCGATTGTCAACTGGTAACCCCCTCAGAATGTCAAGCAACTCCGAAGCTTCCTAGATCTCGCTAGCTATTGTAGAAGGTTCGTTGAGAACTTCTCCAAGATTGCCAAGCCTCTCTCAAACTTGCTGCAGAAGAATGTCAAGTACAACTGGTCTCCGGATTGTGATGTGGCATTCAAAACACTCAAAGAAAAGCTCATCTCTGCTCCGGTTCTTACTCCTCCGGGTGAGTCCAAGCCCTACGAAGTATTCGGTGATGCTTCTCTTCAAGGACTTGGTGGTGTTCTAATGCAAGACAAGAAAATTGTGGCATGCACTTCTCGTCAATTGAAGCCAAATGAGAAGAACTACCCCACACATGATCTTGAGCTAGCAGCAGTGGTACACGCCTTGATCACGTGGAGACACCTTCTGTTGGGCAGAAAAGTGGACATCTTCGCCGATCACAAGAGCTTGAAATACATCTTCACACAGCCGAACCTGAACCTTCGCCAGACTTGTTGGGTTGAGATGATCCAAGAGTATGATCCAAGCATCGAATACACACCTGGCAAGGCCAATGTCATTGCAGATGCCTTGAGCAGAAAGGCATATTGCAACAGTCTCCTTATCAAGCTGTTCCAGCCTGAGCTTTGTGAATCATTCAGGAAGCTCAACCTCCAAGTTGTTCCGCAAGGCTTTCTTGCAAATCTTCAAGTTGCTCCTACCTTGGAAGATCAGATCCATGAGGCCCAACTCAGTGATGCTATGGTGCAGAAAGTGAAACATGGTATTGCAAAGGGTACTCCCAAATACAAGTGCTATCGCGTTGATGAGAACTTGAGAAGGACACCTTGTTCTTTGAGGACAGACTTGTGGTTCCCAAGGGTGATCTCAGGAAGATCATAATGAACGAAGCACATGACTCCCTCCTCTCCATTCATCCTGGAAGTTACAAGATGTACCAAGACCTCAAGCAATCTTATTGGTGGACTCGCATGAAAAGGGAGATTGCCCAATTCGTGAATGAATGTGATGTCTGCAGAAGAGTGAAGGCAGAGCATCAACGTCCAGCCGGTCTCCTCCAACCTCTTCCTATTCCCGAGTGGAAATTCGACCACATTGAAATGGATTGCGCCACTGGGTTTCCCAAGTCCAAGAAGGGGAATGATGCTATCTTTGTTGTGATTGACAAGCTAACCAAAGTAGCTCACTTCCTTCCAGTGAAAGAATCCATCAATGCAGCTTAGTTGGCAGACTTGTACACTTCCAGAATCATGTCGTTACATGGCATTCCTCAAGTTATCTCCTCGGACCGTGGAAGTTTGTTCACATCCAAGTTCTAGGACTCCTTTCAGTCAGCCATGGGCACTAAGATCCATTTCAGCACGGCGTTTCACCCTCAGACTAGTGGTCAAGTCGAAAGAGTGAACCAGATCCTCAAAGACATGCTCAGAGCTTGTGTCATCTCTTTTGGCATGAAGTGGGAAGATTGTCTCCCGTTTGCCGAGTTCTCTTACAGCAACAGTTTCCAAGCAAGTGTCGTACCCCTCTCAACTGGTCCGAGACTGGTGAACGTCAACTTCTTAGCAATGATTTGATCTCAGAAGCCGAAGAAATGTGCAAAGTCATACGTGAGAATCACAAGGACGCTCAGTCGCGTCAAAAGAGCTACTATGACGACAAGCATTGTGATTTGGCTTTCGACATTGGAGATCATGTCTATCTCCGTGTTTCTCCTATGAAAGGCACCCAAAGATTTGGTATCAAAGGAAAGCTTGCCCCTAGATACGTGGGCCCTTTCAAGATTCTTGGCAAAAGAGGCGATCTAGCCTATCAACTTGAGCTCCCCTCCAACTTTGCAAATGTTCATGATGTGTTTCACGTGTCTCAACTCCGCAAGTCCTACAAGACACCTGAACGCACTATTCTGTTTGAGGAGATTGATCTTCAACAAGACTTGGCTTACCGTGAGCACCCTGTTCCTATTCTTGAAGAAACCAAGCGCAAGACCCGCAACAAGTCAATCAAGTTCTTGAAAGTTAAGTGGTCACACCATACCGACCGAGAAGCTACGTGGGAACGAGAAGATCACCTTTGTTCCGAGTATCCTTCCTTCTTCCAGTCCTAGATCTCGGGACGAGATCTTTACGTAGTAGAGGAGAGTTTGTAATGCCCCAGATGTAACACTTTCCAATATTGGCAATATATGAACTTGGGCTTCATCAATTCCATTCTGGGCTCTTCTTTCATTTCGGGTTTCTTCGTTTTGTCGTGTGCGTGTGTGCATTTCATTCATGTCATGTTGTCATGTGCATTGCATTGCATTCGTGTTGTCACTTGCACCCGGCCCCACTCGTCTCTTCCCGTTGTCCGTTTCGAGTTCCGACGCTCACACACGTGCCCGTGGCGTTCCCGAGTCCTTCTTTCATGTGAGGACGTGTAACATTTCCGGAATGACACGAGACTTGTCGTGCGATGTTGTTTTGGTACGTGTAGGCCGCTTGTCAAGTTTCGTCGCGTTTGGAGTTCGTTTAGTACTCCAACGGTTAACCTAGTGGGCTAAAAGAACCTCTTCTTTAAGGCCCAAGAGCCCCTCCACAACATCCCACAAACCCAGCACAACCCTTCCCATCATCTCGGTCGTCGAATCGTGATCGCGTGGCCGAAAACCGCTCCCCATTTGGAGTCTCCTAGCTCCCTATGCCTATAAATTAGTCACCCACGTCCATTTTTTGCGTCCAAACCCTAGCTCCTCTCCTCCCGCAGCCACCGGACGTGTCCGTACGCCGCCGGACGCATCCATCCGACGGCCGCGCCTATCAGAGGCTGCCACGTGTCGCCTCCCTCCTCCCACCAGCCGCAGGCCCGCCGGGCCCAGGTGGGGCCCGCCCGGCCCACGCGCTACACCGCCGCTAGCCCCCGCGCCCGACGCCTTCCCTGCCGCCTCCGGCGACGCCGCCGCCGCGGAACCTCAACGCCGCCGGCCTCGGCCACCTTCGCCTCCGGCGACCCCGCGGCCACCGCCGGGCCGCGTCCCCGCCGCGGTGGTGGGATCCGCCGACGCCGCCCCGGGTCCTCCTCGCCGGCCGATCCGTCACCCCGGCCGCCCCGTCGATCCGCCGGCCCCGCCGCCCCGTCGATCCGCCGGCCGCCGCCGCCGGGGGGGCGCGCCCCGGATCCGATCGCCGCCGCCGGCCGCAACCCTAGTGGATCCGGGCGGATCCGGCCCGACCAACTTCGCTCCTCCGCCCGATCCGCGATTCGGACGTGTCCACGTCACCCCGGACGTGTCCGCCCGACCCCCCTCTTGAGGTTGTTTTTTTTACTAAGTCCCAGGTTTGCATTTTCTGATGGCATCTTTGCATTGCTGTAACTTTAAGTGTGCTTGTCTAAATTGTGCATATGATATGTCAAAATGATCGTGGTGATGTGCTCTATGTTTTGTTCCATTGTGGCATGCTTGTTTGAGATCATCTAGAGGTCCTAATCTCTGTTGCAAGAGTGCTACTTGTTATAAACTGCTGCAACTTGTTATTTTCATGCCATGTTTGAGATTTGATAACTTGGTGCATGTTTATCTAAATGAAGCAAATGATACGTCAAAATGTTCATTGTGAAATGCTCTACATAATGGTTGCTGTAGCATTCATGTTAGGTTTCATATTGCCATCTTAATCTCTGTTGCAAAAGTTCATGTGGCTGTTAAGTTATGAAACATGTTATGAGATGCTGATTTGAAGTGCTCGTTGCTATTGATGTGTTTGTCCCCATGTCACATGTCAAATTGTTTTAGAATCTCCATCATATGGTCTTTGTTGTGGTACAAACCACTTTCCATGTTATGCCTTGAGGTGACTTAAACATGCTTGTAAACATGACATGCCAACATATCTGTTTTATACTTTTGGTATTTTTGTTTACAAGAACAGAAAGTAAAAGCGGAAAAAGTAAAGTAGATGTAGATTGATATGTTGAGAATAGACCCAGGGGCCATAGTGTTCTCTAGTGGCTTCTCTCATGATAGCGATATTCTACGGCGGGTAAACAAATTACTGTCGAGCAATTGATAGAAAAGCGAATAATTATGAGACTATCTAGGCATGATCATTGTATATAGGCATCACGTCCGAGACAAGTAGACCGACTCCTGCCTGCATCTACTACTACTACTCCACACATCGACCGCTATCCAGCATGCATCTAGTGTATTGAGTTCATAAGAACATAGTAACGCCTTAAGCAAGATGACATGGTGTAGAGGGATAAAATCAAGCAATATGATATAAACCCCATATTTTTATCCTCGATGGCAACAATAAAATATGTGCCTTGCTGGCCCTACTGTCACTGGGAAAGGACACCGCAAGATTGAACCCAAAGCCAAGCACTTCTCCCATTGCAAGAACTATAGATCTAGTAGGCCAAACCAAACCAATAATTCAAAGAGACTTGCAAGGATATTATGAGCACACATAAAGAGTTCAAAGAAGAACCAAATATTTCTCATAGATAATCTTGATCATAAACTCACAACTCATCGGATCTCGACAAACACACCGCAAAAAGAGATTACATCGAATAGATCTCCTCGAAGACCGAGGAGAACTTTGTATTGAGATCCAGAGAGAGAGAAGAAGCCATCTATATACTAGATATGGACCCGAAGGTCTGTGGTAAACTACTCACAACTCATGGTGAGGGCGATGATGATGATGTAGAAGAACTCTGTGATGGATCCCCCCTCCGGTGGAGCTCTAGAATTGGCTCCAAGATGTGATCCCACGGGAACAGAAGGCTACGGTGGTGGAATTAGGGTTTTCTCTCTATTGCTGATGGTTTCGGGGTACGTATACTTATATATGAGGAAGGAGGACACCGGGGGACTCACGAGGGCCCCACGAGGCAAGGGGCGCGCCTTGCGAAGGGGGGCGTGCCTCCCACCCTCGTGGGCACCTCGTGGCTCCCCTGACGTGGTTCTCAAGTCTCCTGTGCGTGATTTTCTCCAAAAATATCTCTCGTGAAGGTTTCATTCCGTTTGGACTCCGTTTGATATTCTTTTTCTGCAAAACCCTGAAACAGGCAAAAAACAGCAATCTAGACTGGGCCTTTGGGTTAGTAGGTTAGTCCCAAAAATGATATAAAAGTGTATGATAAAGCCCATTAAACATCCAAAACATCATAAATAATAGCATGGAACAATCAAAAATTATAGATACGTTGGAGAAGTATCAGCGCGCTCAACTTGACCGTTGCTTCTGGGGTGTGCCACTGAGGCGTAGCATATCTGCGTTCCAAGATTAGCACAATATATTTTCAAGAGATTGCTAGTGAACTACGAGCCGTTATCGGTGATGATGGGATTGGGGACCCCAAACTGGCTCATGAGGCCCTTCATGAACTTGACCACCGAGCCGGCGGGGATGGTGCGCACTGGCCCCACCTCCGCCCACTTGGTGAACTTGTCGATGGCAACGTAGAGGTAGCGGTAGCCCCCAGGCGCCCGAGGGAATGGTCCCAAAATGTCCAGCACCCAGACCGTGAATGGCCACAAGAGCGGGATAGTCTGAAGGCCCTGAGCAGGCTGGTGGATTTTCTTGGCATGGAACTGGCAGGCTTCACAGGATCTCACCAGCTCAGTTGCGTCGCTGAGTACCGTTGGTCAGTAGAATCCGCTGCGGAACGCCTTGCCCAACAAGGTGCGCGCTGATGAGTGATGCCCGCAGTCTCCGCCATGTATGTCGGTCAGCAGATCGCACCCCTGCTCCCTGGAGATGCACCGCAAGGAAACATCGTTGGGTCTTTTTCGGTATAACTCACCGTCCCGAAGGCAGTAGGCCGTGGCCTGCCCAGCCACACGCTCCTGATACGTCTCAAACGTATCTACTTTTCCAAACACTTTTGCTATTGTTTTGACCTCATTCTTGCATGACTTGAACTAAACTAACCCGGACTGACGCTGTTTTCAGCAGAGCTGCCTGTATGGTTTTATTGTGTGCAGGAAAACGGATTTTTAGGTGTCTCGGAAAATTCCAAGAAAAATCACAGAAAATCCACGCACCCGAAGGGCCCTTGTGCCAGAAGAGGGGCCAGAGGGGAGCCACGGGGGGCCCAGGCGCCCTGGTGGCGCGACCCCACCCCTGGCCGCGCCGGGAGGCCGCCTGGGCGGGTCCTTCCCCCTCTGGTGCCCTACTTTGACCCGTATTTATCCCCGTGATGAGAAAACCCCAAAACAGAAGTCGTTTTCCCAGTTTCCGTCGCGGAGCCGCCGCCACCCTCTGTTCTTCTTCGGGAGGGCTAATCTGGAGGCTGATTTGGCCTCCGGAGAGGGGAGATCGTCGCCATCGTCATCGTCATCACCACTCCATCCTCCCTCCATGGCTTCTCCTTCCATGTGTGAGTAATTCCCTGCTGTAGGCAAAGGGGATTGTAGGGATTGGATGAGTTAGATCATGTAATAGTTTATCAGATTGTTGGGGGCATGTTGCCTATCATCTACTATGGTGTTTATCATCTTTGCTTCAACTTGTTGCTCTTAATGCTTGTCACTTAGGGCCCGAGTGCCATGATTTCAGATCTGAACCATATGTGTTTGCATGAATATATTTGTGTTCTTGATCCTATCTATGAGTTGTTTGCACCTATTACGGTCCGGAACCGGCGATCCCAAAGGTGACAGCTTGGGACACCAAAGGGGATGGTCCATAATTTGAGGATTCCATGTATCCATTGAGTTTATTGCTTTGTTCCGGTGCTCTTTGACAGGAGCACCTTAATCTCCATAAGTTCCTTTTGGCCCCGTTCGTAGCGGGATGGTAGGACAAAAGATGTTGTGCAAGTTCTTATTGCAAGCACGTACAACTACTTGTGGGATACATGCCTAATGTTTGATACTTGCCTAGATGATCATTACTTTTCTGTGTGCCTTGCCCCAAGTTAGATTCATGATATATGTCATCCATGCAGCGCCCAACCATCCATCTCCCTAGCCTACAGTGTTTCAATCCTGCTGGTTATTAGTTGTTACTTTTGCTGTTTACTTTTACCGTCACCACCATCACTATCATATCACCGTTACCACTTATCTTTTGTTGCAAGTAAGTATATTTCAGGTGCGGTTGAATTGACAACTCAACTGTCAAAGCTTATAAATACTCTTTGGCTCCCCGTGTGTCGAATCTATAAATTGGGTTATTCTTACCCGCGAAGACTATCTCGATCCCTTACAGTTGAGGGTTATCAAGTACCGTTTTATGGCGCCGTTGCCGGGGAGCATAGCAATATTTACAAGTCTACTTGAAGTATCCTACCTGCTGCACTTCATCCGCTATGGGTAAGAAAGGAGACCCCAAGGTTCCGATCTTACTATCCACTACAAGAAGAGGTACTATTCTGAACACTAGTGCTACACTTGATTCACCTTCTGTTATGAGTAAGTTTGCCTCACCGCCACCACATGATGCTTCTACTGAATTTATTACTATGTCCGATACTTTTGATGATGCTTCTACTACTATTGATGATATTAGTTCACTTGGTTATGCTCTTGAGAAACAGATCGCTGCTGCTGCAAAAAAATCTGGAATTGAAATTCCTGTTACTCGCTACCCCATTGGTGGAACTTATGATTATCCTGATTTGAGTAAACTCAAGGAGAGACTCCTTGATGATGATTACATTATGCTTGATGATGATTTATGCAGGGAACTGACGGAGTTTGCCGGCTCTGACCCTGAAGCTATTAAGAAGCTGCTTGAAAAACACTCCTTGAAGAACAAGACTGTTCCTGATCCTGAATTAGCTACATCTCCTATATGCATCAATGATCCTGATTATGATTTCTCTGTTGATCTTTCACTTATATCTATGGTTGAAGCTGACCCCTTTTATGGCAGAGAAAATGATGATGCTATTGCACACCTGACCAAACTCACTAAGTTGGGTGGCTTGTTTACCACGGATGAGAAGATACGAAACTTTTATGTGACTAAGCTTCTTCCTTTCTCTTTGAAGGAAGGTGTTAAAACATGGTATGATGCACTACCATGTGGTTCCATTAAGAGTCCTCAAGACTTAGCTCACTCTTTTGTTGATAAGTACTTTCCTGCTCATATGCAACATGCTGCTTTACAATGAATTTATAACTTTAAACAGTTGCAGGATGAGCACCTCCCTAAATCTTGGGGGAGGTACTGTAGTCTGATCTGGGCTAGACCAGGACATGGAGTCCCTAAGAATGAATTAATCGATATATTTTATGCTGGTCTAACTGATGAATCCAGGTCCTATTTGGATAGTTGTGCTGGTTGTGTTTTCAGGAAAAGAACACCGGACGATGCAGAAGAATTGATGGGCAGGATTGCCAAAATCCATGAAGATTGGTCCGTCCCTGACCACCACCACCACCAAAGAAGAGGGGCATGCTTGTACTAAGCCCCGAAATTATGCGAGAAGCAAAGAAGTCTATTAAAGAGAAGGGTATTAAAACTGAAGACGTGAAGAATCTACCCCCTATTGAGAAGTTGTGTGAGCCTAACACTCACCCTCCTATGGTAGAGGTACACTCTACGCAAGTGACATCCCTCATGGTAAGCCTCCTGATCAATGTTTAGATGAGCTTGATAATTTTATTATGAAGCAAAATCATTTTAATGAGAGGATACAAAGTCAATTGCATGATAATTCCCTTGCTATCAAAAGTTTGCTTGATGTTCTAGGTAGAACAGTTAATGATGTTAAATGTCTTGTGAAGCATTTTCATATGGTTCAAACTCAGCTTGAACAAATTTCTAATGTGCAAAAAGATTTGCTTGCTAACAATGCCAAACAAGATGATTTGCAGGCCTTCGGGATTAAGACCCGAGGAGGAACTAGCACTCAAGATCCTCTCTATCCAGAGGGGCATCCGAGGAGAATCGAGCAAGATTCTCAAATGCAGGAAGAAGAAATTGTTGGCTCTCCAAAGAAGAAGAAGAAGAAACACAAGGAGGCTGACAATTCCAATGATCCTATTACAAGTGAAGAGCCATCTGCTGATCCCAACAGTATATCTATCTCCGATGCTGAGACTGAAGACGGTGCCGAACCTGAAGGTAAGGATAAGGATAAGAATGATCCGCCTGAAGTTCGAGAAGAAGAAGCACCTGACAAACGCAAGAAGTACACTAGAGAAGACTTCGTCGCAAGAAGACATGGGAAGGAAAGAGAACCATGGATACAGAAACCCATGCCCTTTCCAGGTAAGTCTCTCAAATCTAAAGAAGAAGAGCATTACAATAAGTTTTGTGAGTGGATGAAACCTCTTTTTCTTCAAATCCCTTTGACTGATGCTATTAAGTTACCTCCCTATTCAAAATATATGAAAGATATTGTTACTAATAAAAGAAAAATTCCTAATGAAGCAATATCTACTATGCTTGCTAACTACTCTTTCAGTGGCAACATTCCTGAGAAGCTTGGTGATCCAGGTATACCCACCATTCCTTGCTCCATAAAGAATAATTATGTCAAAACTGCTTTATGTGATCTTGGAGCAGGAGTGAGTGTTATGCCTCTCTCTCTTTACAAGAGGCTTTGTTTAGAGAAGCTAATCCCTACAGATATCTCTCTTTAGATGGCTGACAAGTCAACTGCCGTTCCGATAGGTATTTGTGAGGATGTTCCCGTAGAAGTTGCTAATTGTTTGATCCTTACTGATTTTGTCGTGCTTGACATGCCCGAGGATGGGAGCATGTCCATTATTCTTGGTAGACCTTTTCTTAACACTGCAGGTGCTATTATTGATTGCAATAAAGGAAAGGTTACCTTCAATGTGAATGATAAAGAACACACGGTGTATTTTCCAAAGAAGACCGACAAGAGGCATGCGTCAACTCTATAGAAGATATCGAGACCATGAAGATTGGAGAATGGGACTGTCCACTACATGTGCACCACAAATACAAAACTATTATGGTGGGGACAATGTCCATTAAAGTAAAGGTGCAATGATCACTTCGTAAGAGGTGGGACTTTTTGCTCTATATATCGCCGGTTTGTTGGTAAGACTTGATCAACCTTACTAGTAAGCATGTTTTATATAGGTAAAAGTTGAGCTTGTTATGTTTTCATTTGTTTTAGCTTTTGTCTCCTTGTTGTACCAAGTGTTTATGTTTTTGAAGCTTCACAATGCTAATCACTGCTTTAAGTTTTCAGAAAGTTTTGCAGCTTTTTGAACTTCGAAAAAATTTCAACAGTGAAGTTTTCAGAAAAATTCCAGAAAAATAAAAATAAAAATTTCCATGTCGGGAGTGACCCAGAGGCACCTGAGGCTGACCAGGGGGGCCACCAGTGGCCCAGGCGGCCAGCTGGCGCGGCCTGCCCCCTGGCCGCGCCCATAGGGCGCCTGGGGCCCACGAGTCCCACCTCCAAGTGAGTCTTCTTCCTCTCTCTCTCTTTCTCTCCGAAAACACGAGTTCTGCACTTGTTCTTGCATTCTTGCTGCTCTTGGAGGCGATTTTCGATCTCTCTCTACAGCCTATCATTCGAGCTGAGATTTTGAACAAATACTCCCAGAAATGAGTTTGTTAGGAAGGGCAAAGGGGTGGCTTGAGAAGAAGAAGTCCACGCGCTCCAATCGAGTTACTAGAGCCGCAGCTTCACCCTCGACTGCTAGGGTGAGCTACAATGAAGATCATGTGCCCTTAGAGTTGTTGGAAGACACAAGTCCAGCACGTGCTATGATGTTCCCATGTGATGAATTCCTTGAAGTTGCGGGAATTAAGGATGAGTTTTATAATCTTTGTGCTAATGCAGGTCTGACACGGCTCGTCACGTGCCGTGTTACTCAGTATCAAAAACTCACCTCCGGTTTCATAACAGTTTTAGATATAACCTTGATACTGGTTCTATTGAGTTTAAAATTTACAATGATCTTTAGACCATGCCCTTGGAAAAGTTTTGTGAAATAATAGGTGTGCCAAATGTTGGGCGGACGGCGAAGATGACCTCTCATCCCTCCGAGCTGAAAACCATCTTCAAATCTCTCTGCAGCATGGGTACGAGGGATATTCATCGGTCAAAAATCTCCAGCATCTTATTCCCTCACCTCAGGTATTTTGCGTATTATGTTGCTAGAGGAGTGTTAGCTCGTGACAACACGAGCAACACTTCTGCGCCGGATATTGCTATCCTGGCAACCGCCCTCTCAGGGAGGTTTGATTATAATTTGGGTGCCTTAATTGCTTGACGCCTTGCTATGAACGGTAACAGGGGAGATTTATCTGGTGGCGTTTATGCCACACTTATCTTAGAACATCTTAAAGGCACCCCACACCCTGATGATAAGCCTTTTACTTATTTAAGTTTTGATCTTGCTGTTATGAAAAGGCATAAGTTTGTTACCATGACTTCTGAGTTTGGTAACCTTGTTTATATCTTGCGTTTCGGAACTACCGCGGAACGCAAGATCCATCTACATGCACCTCTTTTGTTTGATTTTTCTCGCAGGAACGGATGGTCCTTTGATGTTATCCAGTTCGATGAGTTCATGGTCCAGCATCAGTTTCATAACCCCATGGAGGGGGTTGTGCCCGACGAGGAGGAGCACGGTGAGTTACCACCTTTCCAGGGGGAGACCGTCACCCAGTTTGGTGAAGGGTCTTCCTCTGCTTGGAGTACGGACCCTTCTTCGTGGGAGGATCCGAGGAGTTCGGTGTACGCACCGGAATCCTTTTACGATCCTTGGACTCACCAGCACCCCCCCGGAGCAGGAGGCTCCTGGGGGCAGTAGCTACTACCAACTTAGGCCAAAAGCCTATGCTTGGGGGAGTACGTGCCCTTCTCACTTTTCCATTGTATTATCCGTTTTATTTTTTGTTCGCTTTGATCTTTTCGAAGTTTTTGCCCGTTCTTCTTTATTTCTTTCTTTGCAAAAACAACAAAAAGATTTTCTCTTTCTTTTGCTTTCGTTCAACCTTTGAAAAAAAAACCAAAAAGATTTCCTTTCTCTCTTTTGTTTGCTTTGTTTTCAGAGTTCAGCTCGAGTCCGTGATGGCATTTATTTATATTTCCTATGTTCGATCGTGCAAGTGACAAGGCAGTAATGACGAAGATCGACGGAAGGGAAGCAACAAGGAAAACCGGTATGAACTCTTCTTGTTTCTACTTTTTTACATATGCATGTACTTATGATCTAGAGACCAGCTTGTAGCGACATAGTGCTATGTTTAAAATGCTTTCCCAGTGGTTCATGCTTTCCTTGTGGCTAGTCTCAAATAGCTAGAGTATATAATGTGTTACTGAAATGATTTACATGCATTGCATTGTTCATAGTTTGGTATACTGAGGTGGTATTTCCCTTTGGAGAATTCTTGTATTGACTTGGCACATGTTTACACATGTTTAAGACTGAAAAGTCTGCTTTGCCTTGATGATCTTTGAGTTTCAGAATAGTTATATCACTTTCATGCCCGATTCAATGTTGCTTTGTCGCTCTGCATGATTATGACCGTTATTGCTCTCTAGTTGGTCGCTTCCCAGTCTCTTGCTAGCCTTCGCTCGTACTAAGCGGAATTCTGCTTGTGCATCCAAATCCTTTCAAACCAGTTATTCCATATGAGTCCACCATACCTTCCTATGTGGTATTTACCTGCCATCCTAACAAAGACTTTCTTGTACCATCTCGAAACTATTGAAATTTACTCCTATTTTCTGCCTCTGTTTTAGCTCATGAGGAAGTAGTAGTTAATTCATGATCTTTTTAAGTTGGACGAGTTTTATCCCGGGATTGCATGTCTAATCTGCAAACCCCTAATACGAGAAGGAACTGGCATGAGTGCGCCCGGCTCATAAAAGATAATACAACAAACAAACCCTCCTTCACGCTTTGTTCATGAGAAATCAGAAAACTTTTGGCAGTGATAAACAAAGGAGATTAAGGGGATGTGATCGTCCCCGTGCGGGAGCCGTTCCTCGAAACTTGTCTAGTTCGAGAAGTGATTGGGTTGTCTACTAACATTCGTTGACGAAATATGCACCTCCCAAAATCATTTTTACCTCTGTTTTCAAAACCAAGAGCTCTGGTACATGTTTAGTCTTTGCTTCCAACCATGGGTTTTCAACCTCGCCATCAAATTCCACGGTTCGAGAGTCTCCACCTTCTTTCTTCAAAGCACCAACTAGGAGAGCATAATTGTCATTCTGAGTGTAATGTGCATTGTCCCAAAGTATTACATTGTCTTCTGCATGCTTATGGTATTATCTATTATGAAATTCTTAGTTCTAGTCTCCTTTAAAACTCTGGAGGAGTTTCTGCATTTATGTTTTGCTTCATTCATGGAGGCTAGCGAGATACCACTCTAGTATACTCAAGCTATGTGCAATGTAATCTTGTCTTGATTTTCAGTAGTATATTATTTACTTTTAGGTATTTTTGATTGGTCACTTGAAAGAAGGATTGCTTCGTGCATTGTCCTCATAGCATTGTTTCAATACTTGCTAGACTCTTTTCGTAGTACATGCTTATATACATCCAATGAAGCAAAAGAGTTTGTCAAAGTTGCTTTGTCGCGTCCAGTTCGTTGAATTGAATTGCTTGAGGAAAAGCAATATGCTAAGCTTGGGGGAGTTGATACGTCTCAAACGTATCTACTTTTCCAAACACTTTTTCTATTGTTTTGACCTCATTCTTGCATGATTTGAACTAAACTAATCCGGACTGACGCTGTTTTCAGCAGAGCTGTCTATATGGTTTTATTGTGTGCGGGAAAATGGATTTTTAGGTGTCTCAGAAAATTCCAAGAAAAATCACAGAAAATCCACGCACCCGAAGGGCCCTTGTGCCAGAAGAGGGGCCAGAGGGGAGCTAGGGGGGCCCAGGCGCCCTGGTGGCACGACCCCACCCCTGGCCGCGCCGGGAGGCCGCCTGGGCGGGTCCTTCCCCCTCTGGTGCCCTACTTTGACCCATATTTATCCCCGTGACGAGAAAACCCCAAAACAGAAGTCGTTTTCCCAGTTTCCGTCGCGGAGCCGCCACCACCCTCTGTTCTTCTTCGGGAGGGCTAATCTGGAGGCTGATTTGGCCTCCGGAGAGGGGAGATCGTCGCCATCGTCATCATCATCGCCACTCCATCCTCCCTCCATGGCTTCTCCTTCCATGTGTGAGTAATTCCCTGCTGTAGGCAAAGGGGATGGTAGGGATTGGATGAGTTAGATCATTTAATAGTTTATTAGATTGTTGGGGGCATGTTGCCTATCATCTACTATGGTGTTTATCATCTTTGCTTCAACTTGTTGCTCTTAATGCTTGTCACTTAGGGCCCGAGTGCCATGATTTCAGATCTGAACCATATGTGTTTGCATGAATATATTTGTGTTCTTGATCCTATCTATGAGTTGTTTGCACCTATTACGGTCCGGAACCGGCGATCCCAAAGGTGACAGCTTGGGACACCAAAGGGGATGCTCCATAATTTGAGGATTCCATGTATCCATTGAGTTTATTGCTTTGTTCCGGTGCTCTTTGACAGGAGCACCTTAATCTCCATAAGTTCCTTTTGGCCCCATTCGTAGCGGGGTGGTAGGGCAAAAGATGTTGTGCAAGTTCTTATTGCAAGCACGTACAACTACATGCGGGATACATGCCTAATGTTTGATACTTGCCTAGATGATCATTACTTTTCTGTGTGCCTTGCCCCAAGTTAGATTCATGATATATCTCATCCATGCAGCGCCCAACCATCCATCTCCCTAGCCTACAGTGTTTCAATCCTGCTGGTTATTAGTTGTTACTTTTGCTGTTTACTTTTACTGTCACCACCATCACTATCATATCACCGTTACCACTTATCTTTTGTTGCAAGTAAGTATATTTCAGGTGCGGTTGAATTGAAAACTCAACTGTCAAAGCTTATTAATACTCTTTGGCTCCCCGTGTGTCGAATCTATAAATTGGGTTATTCTTACCCGCGAAGACTATCTCGATCCCTTACGGTTGAGGGTTATCAGCTCCGCATCTTCCTCCTTCTCCAGCAGGATTCCCCATAGTAGATAGGCCTTGAACTCTTTGGTGCAGCACCCCTCCCGAGGCTCGAGTGCGAGGAGCAGGCGCACTCCTAAGGTTGGGCCGCAGGCGGGAGCTCCCAAGGTTGGCAGAGGGGGAAGCTCCTCCTGAGGCGGTGTTTGCTCCATAGCCGAAGTGGCTACCGAGGGCTTGAAGAGGCGCTCCTCAAAGATGTCGGGCTCCTGTGGCTGGCGCTTGGACACCCTCTTGGCGATGTCGTCGGCCTCCTTGTTCGTGCCGCGTGGTACGTGCTGCAGCTCCAGGCCCAAGAATTGTTTCTCTATTTTGCGTACCTCCTCTAGGTACGCCTCCATGTGCTCATCCTTCGGCTCGTACACCTTGTTGGAGAAGTTGACGAGGAGTTGGGGTCGCACTTGATGGTGAGGCGCTTCACGCCCAAAGCGGCCGCGGCCTTCAAGCCAGTGATTAGGCATTCGTTCTCCGCGATGTTGTTGGAGACCTTCTCGCCATGCTGGAAATAGAGTTGCACGGCGTAATAAAGCTTGTCTTGGGTGGGCGAGATGAGCACGGCTCCAGACCCCGCGCCCTGACGTGCGAAGGCGCTGTCAAAGTACAAGACCCAGCCGTCCGGCGCTTCACTCCGTGGGGAGAGGGACCAATCCGTGCCTACTCCAGGCCCTGGGGTGTCAGTCCACTCTGCCACGAAGCCGGCGAGAGCGGCACCCTTGACGACCCTGGTGGTGTTGAACTCCAGCTGGAATGCTTGCAGCTCGATGTTCTGTTCGGCGACCCATCCCGCAGCATTGGGGCTCCGTAGCACCCTCTCTAGCGGGTAAGCTGATACGACCTTGATGGGGTGGCCTTGGAATTAGTGGCGCATCTTGCATGAAGCAATGAGGAGTGCGAGCAGAAGTTTCTACAACATGGGGTAACGCGCCCGCGCGTCGCGAAGTACTGTGCTGACGAAGTTCACCGGGTGCTCGACGAGGGTGAAAGTGTTGGTGGTGTCCGAGGTCTCCTGGTGCTGAGGTGCCTCCTCAGGCCGGGAGACCTCAAGAGCTTGGTCGCCAGGCGGGGCAACCATAGCTTCAGGAACACCGTCTCGTGGAACCTGATCGACAACTGATCCTACCGGGGCCTCAGGAGTATTGTCCCGGGGTTGTGATGTCTTGTCACGGCGCTCCTCCAGGACCGCCACCAACTCTGCGCTGGCGGAGTGTGGTGTGGCGGACAGGTAAAGCGCCAAGGGCCCTAGAGGTTTGGGCGCCACCAGTACTGGTGGGCTGGTGAGGTATCTCTTGAGGTCTTGAAACGCTGCGTCGGCTTCCGCGGTCCACTCAAATGGCCCCTTCCTCTTCATCAGCTTGAAGAACGGGAGGGCGCGCTCCCCCAGCTTAGAGATGAAGCACCCTAGTGAAGTTATGCAGCCTGCCAGCTTCTGCATCTCCTTGAGAGTATGCGGGGGCTCATCTTTTCTATCACATTGACCTTCTCTAGGTTCGCCTCGATTCCCTTGTGCGACACGAGGAAACCCGGCAATTTACCCGAGGGGACGCCAAACACGCATTTCTCCGGGTTGAGCCGCAAGTCTGCCTTGCGCAGGCTGGCGAATGTCTCCTCCAGATCCTAGACGAGGGTCCTTGCCTCCCGAGATTTTACCACGATGTCATCGACGTAGGCCTCAGCGTTCCTTCCAAGCTATCGGCCCAGAGCGATGTGCATCAGCCGCTGAAAGGTTGCCCCAGCATTACGCAGACTGAACGGCATGCAAGTGTAGCAGTACACCTCACATGGGGTCAAGAAGGCCGTCATCTCAATATCTTGCACCGCCATCTTGATCTAGTGATAGCCCGAGAAGGCATCCAGAAAACACAACAGGCCACACTCGGCGGTGGAGTCGACGATCTGATCGATGCGCGGCAGTTGGAACGGGTCTTGTGGGCAGGCCTTGTTGAGGTTGGTGAAGTTGACACACATGCTCTCCTTCCCGCCTTTCTTGGTCACAACTGCCGGGTTCGCCAACCATTCCGGGTACCGCAGTTCGCGGACGACACCAACTTCTTGTAGCTTATGAGTCTCATGTACGATGAAGGATTGCTCCTCCGTGGACTGTCGTCGTGCCTTCTGCTTTACTGGGCGTACATTGGGCACACGTTTAGAAGATGCTCGATCACCCCCCCTTGGGACTCCCGCCAGGTCCTTGGGCTCCCACGTGAACACCTCCTTGTTCACGCGCAAGAAAACAACCAGTGCCTTTTCTTGATCTGGGGGAAGTTCGGCGCCTATGGTGAAGGTGGCTCCCGACGCCCCATCCTTGTCAACCGGCACCCGGTTCGTCTTGGCTGGATCTTGAGAAAAAAGTTGTTTCTATTTTGCTGGCGCAGCCCCCAATGCCTCTGGAGCTGCTTCATCGGTCGGGCGTACCACCGTCGCGGCCCTGAAGACGAGCTTCAGGGCCTCCAGGGCCTCCTTGGTGTCTCCAGCCACAGTGAGGACACCGCTGCTCCCCGGCATCTTCATGAGGTTGTAGGTTGGGTGAGTCACTGCCACGAACTTGTCCAGAGCTGGGTACCCGAGGATGACATTGTACGGGAGGCCGATGTGGGCCATGTTGAAGGTGACAAGCTCGGTGCGGTAGTTGTCGCGGGTGCCGAAGGTGACGGGGAGGCGGACCTGCCCCAGGGGGCTGGTGGAGCCATCGACGACCCCGGAGAACGTCTTGGTAGGTGATACGTCCATTTTGCATCATTCTTTTGTGTTGATATTTATTGCACTATGGGCTGTTATTACACGTTATGTCACAATACTTATGCCTTTTCTATCTTATTTTACAAGGTTCACATGAAGAGGGAGAATGTTGGCATTTGGAATTCTGGGCTGGAAAAGGAGCAAACATTGGAGACCTATTCTGCATAACTCAAAAAGCTCCGAAACTCCACGAAACACCGTTTTAGAAAATATAAAAAATATCTGGCGAAAGAGATCTGCTAGGGGGGCCACCACTTGTCCACGAGGGTGGGGGGCGCCCCCCCCCCCTCTGGGCGCGCCCCCTGCCTCGTGGGCCAGCCGGTGACCCCCCGATGCCCATCTTCTCCTAAATGAGGTGTTTTTACCTGGAAAAAATCATAAGGAGGCTTTTGGGACCAGAAGCCGCCGTCTCGAGGCGGAACCTTGGCGAAAACCAATCGGGCTCCGGCGGAGCTGTTCCGCCAGGGATACTTCCCTCCGGGAGGGGGAAATTGTCACCGCCATCATCACCAACAACTCTCCCATCTTGGGGAGGGTTATCTTCATCAACATCTTCACCAGCACCATCTCCTCTCAAACCCTATTTCATCTCTTGTATCCAATCTCTGTACCAAAACCTCAGATTGGTACCTGTAGGTTGCTAGTAGTGTTGATTACTCCTTGTAGTTGATGCTAGTTGGTTTACTTGGTGGAAGATCATATGTTCAGATCCATTATGCATATTAATACCCCTCTGATCATGAATAATATTATGTCTTGTGAGTAGCTACTTTTGTTCCTGAGGACATGGGAGAAGTCTTGCTATGAGTAGTCATGTGAATTTGGTATTCGTTTGCTATTTTGATGAGATGTATGTTGTCTTTCCTCTAGTGGTGTCATGTGAACGTCGACTACATGACACTTCACCATTGTTTGGGCCTAGGGTAAGGCATTGGGAAGTAATAAGTAGATGATGGGTTCTAGAGTGACAGAAGCTTAAACCCTAGTTTATGCGTTGCTTCGTAAGGGGCTGATTTGGATCCATATGTTTCATGCTATGGTTCAGATTACCTTAATACTTCTTTTGTAGTTGCGGATGCTTGCAATAGAGATTAATCATAAGTGGGATGCATGTCCAAGTAAGGGCAGCACCCAAGCACCAGTCCACCCACATACCAAATTATCAAAGTACCGAACGTGAATGATATGATCGTGATGAAAACTAGCTTGACGATAATTCCCATGTGTCCTCGGGAGCGTTTTCCTTCATATAAGAGTTTGTACAGGCTTGTCCTTTGCTACAAACAGGATTGGGCCATCTTGCTGCACCTTATTTACTTTTACTATTTTTCACTTGCTACCAATTACCTTATCACAAAACTATTTGTTACCGATAATTTCAGTGCTTGTAGAAAATACCTTACTAAAAACTGCCTATCATTTCCTTCTGCTCCTCGCTGGGTTCGACAATCTTAATTATCGAAAAGACTACAATAGAGCCCCTGCACTTGTGGGTCATCAAGAATATTTTCTGGCGCCGTTGCCGGGGAGTGAAGCACCTTTGGTAAGAGGAATTTGGTAAGGAAAAATTTATATAGTGTGCTGAAATTTACTGTTACTTGTTACTATGGCTCATAATTCTTTGAGGGGCTTGTTCGGGGTATCTTCACCCCGACCAGAAGATCAAAGATTTTCTCCTCAACCTACTAAACCTACTGAAAATGTTTGCTTTGAAATTCCTTCGGGTATGATAGAGAAACTGCTAGATAATCCCTTTACAGGAGATGGAACACCGCATCCCGATTTGTACCTAATCTATGTGGATGAAGTTCGTGGATTATTTAAGCTTGCAGGTATGCCCGAGGATGTTATCAAGAAGAAGGTCTTCCCTTTATCTTTGAAGGGATATGCATTGACATGGTTTAGGCTATGCGATGATATTGGGTCATGGAACTATAATCGACTGAAGTTGGAATTTCATCAGAAGTTCTACCCTTTGCATCAGGTTCATCATGATCGTAATTATATATATAATTTTTGGTCTCGCGAAGGAGAAAGTATCGCTCAAGCTTGGGGGAGGCTTAAGTCAATTTTATATTCATGCCCCAATCATGAGCTCTCAAGAGAAATGATCATTCAAAAAATTTATGCTCGGCTTTCTCTCAATAATCGATCCATGCTCAATAATTCTTGTATAGGTTCTTTTATGATGAAGACTATTGAATTCAAATGGGATTTATTGGGAATAATTAAATGCAACTCTTAAGATTGGGATCTCGACAAAGGTAAGGAGTCAGGTATGACCCCTAAGTTTTATTGTGTTAAAGCTTTTATGGATATCGATGTTTTCCGTGAATTTAGCACTAAATATGGACTTGACTTTGTGATAGTAGCTTCTTTCTATGAATCATTTGCTACTTATGTTGACCTCCCCAAGGAGAAGTGGTTTAAATACCATCCTCACATTGAAGTAAAAGTAGTTGAACCTGTTAAAGTTGAAGAAAAGACTATCACTTATAATGTTGATCCTATTGTTCCTACTGCTTATATTGAAAAAACACATTTCCCTGTTAGAATAAAGGATCATGCTAAAGCTTCAATTGTGGTTCGTAAGAGTAATGCTAGAACACCTACACCCTCTGAGCAAATTAAAGTTGAACCTAGTGTTGCTATGGTTAAAGATCTCTTGGTTGAAAATTTAGATGGGCATGTTATTTACCTCCAAGAGGAAGCTGCTAGAATAGCCAAACCTGATACTAGGAATAAACATAGACCTGTTGTAGGCATGCCTGTTATTTCTGTTAAAATAGGAGATCATTGCTATCATGGTTTATGTGACGTAGGTGCTAGTGCGAGTGTAATACCTATTTCCTTATATGATGAAATTATGCACGACATTGCACCCGCTGAGCTAGAAGGTATGTATTGATGTCACTATTAAGCTTGCTAATAGAGACACTATTTCACCAATTGGGATTGTTAGAGATGTTGAAGTCTTGTGTGGGGAAGTTAAATACCCTGCTGATTTTATTGTTCTTGGTTCCCCACAAGATGATTTTTGTCCCATTATATTTGGTAGACCCTTCTTGAATATTGTTAATGCTAAGATAGACTGTGTAAAAAATATTGTTACTGTTGGTTTAGGTGATATGTCTCATGATTTTAAATTTCGTAGACAACCCCATGATAAAGAATTACCTAGAAGGATGAAATTATTGGTCTTGCTTCTATTGTTGTGCCTCCTAACGATCCTTTAGAACAATATCTGCTAGACCATGAAAATGATATGTATATGAATGAGAGAAGGGAAATAGATGAAATATTCTTTAAGCAGGGACCCATATTGAAAAATAACTTGCCTGTTGAAATCCTAGGGGATCCTCCTCCACCCAAGGGTGATCCCGTGTTTGAACTTAAACCATTACCTGGTAATCTTAAGTATGTTTATCTCGATGAAAAGAAGATATATCCTGTTATTATTAATTAGTGCTAACCTTTCAGAGCAGGAAGAAGAGAAACTATTGAAAACTCGGAAGAAGCACCGTGCTGCTATCGGATATACTCTGGATGATCTTAAGGGCATTAGTCCCACTCTATGCCAACACAAGATAAAATTGGAAGAGGATGCTAAACTGGTTATTAATCATCAACGACGGTTAAACCCTAAGATGAAAGAAGTGGTAAGGAAGGAAATACTAAAGCTTCTAGAGGCAGGTATTATCTATCAAGTTGCTGATAGCCAGTGGGTAAATCATGTCCATTGTGTCCCTAAGAAGGGAGGTATGAGTGTTGTACCTAATGATAAAGATGAATTGATCCCGCAAAGAATTATTACAGGTTATAGGATGGTAATTGATTTCTGCAAATTAAATAAAGCTACTAAGAAAGATCATTACCCTTTGCCTTTTATTGATCAAATGCTATAAAGGTTATCCAAACATACTCATTTTTTGCTTTCGAGATGGTTATTCTGGTTTCTCTCAAATACATGTGTCAAAAGGGGATCAAGAAAAGACCACTTTTACTTGTCTTTTTGGTACCTTTGCTTATAGATGTATGCCTTTTGGTTTATGTAATGCACCTGCTACCTTTCAAAGATGCATGATGGCTATATTCTCTGATTTTTGTGAAAAGATTGTTGAGGTTTTCATGGATGATTTTTCCGTTTACGGAACTTCTTTTGATGATTGCTTCAGCAACCTTGATCGTTTGCAGAGATGTGAATACACTAATCTTGTCTTGAATTGGGAGAAGTGCCACTTTATGGTTAATGAAGGCATTGTCTTGGGACATAAATTTTTTGAAAGAGGTATTGAAGTTGAAAAGGCTAAAGTTGATGCTATTGAAAAGATGTCGTGTCCCAATGACATCAAAGGTATAAGAAGTTTCCTTGGTCATGCCGGGTTTTATAGGAGGTTCATTAAGGACTTCTCCAAAATCTCCAGGCCTCTGACTAATCTCTTACAAAAAGATGTTCCTTTTGTTTTTGATGATGATTGTTTAGGAGCATTTGAAATACTTAAGAAAGCATTGATCTCTGCACCTATTATCCAGCCTCCTGACTGGAATTTACCCTTTGAGATTATGTGCGATGCTAGTGATTATGCTGCAGGTGATGTTCTAGGACAAAGAGTTGATAAGAAATTGTATGTTATCCAATATGCTAGTAAAACTCTAGACAGTGCCCAGAGAAATTATGCTTCCACTAAGAAGGAATTTCTAGCAGTTGTATTTGCTTGTGATAAGTTTAGACCTTATATTGTTGATTCTAAAGTAACTATTCAGACTGATCATGTTGCTATCAAATACCTTATGGAAAAGAAAGATGGTAAACCTAGACTTATTGGATGGGTTCTCTTGCTGCAAGAATTTGATTTGCATACTATTGATAGAAAGGGAGCTGAGAACCCCTTTGCAGACAACTTATCTAGGCTAGAGAATATTCTTGATGGCCCACAACCTATTGATGATAGCTTTCCTGATGAACAATTAGCTGTCAGATATACTTCTCGTACTGCTCCTTGGTATGCTGATTATGCTAATTACATTGTTGCTGAGTTTATACCACCTAGTTTCACATACCAGCAAAAGAAAAAATTCTTCTATGATTTGAGAGATTTCTTCTGGGATGATCCACACCTGTATAAAGGAGTATATGGTATTATTAGACGTTGTGTACCGGAGCATGAACAGGAACAGATCCTACGCAAGTGCCACTCCGAAACTTATGGAGGACACCATGTTGGAGATAGAACTGCACATAAGGTATTGCAATCTGGTTTTTATTGGCCTACTCTCTTCAAGGATGCTCGTAAGTTTGTCTTATCTTGTGACAAATGTCACAGAATTGGTAATATCAGTAGACGTCAAGAAATGCCTATGAATTATTCACTTGTTATTGAACAATTTGATGTCTAGGGCTTTGATTATATGGGACTGTTTCCTTCCTCTAATGGGTATACACATATTTTAGTTGTTGTTGATTACGTTACTAAGTGGGTAGAAGCTATTCCAACTAGTAGTGTTGATCACAACACCTCTATTAATATGCTAAAAGAAGTTATTTTTCCGAGGTTTGGAGTCCCTAGATACTTAATGACTAATGGTGGTTCACACTTTATTCATGGTGCTTTCCGCAAAATGCTTGCTAAGTATGAGGTTAATCATAGAATTGCATCCCCTTATCACCCATAGTCTAGTGGCCAAGTAGAACTAAGTAATAGATAGCTGAAATTAATTTTGCAAAAGACAGTTAATAGGTCTAGGAAGAATTGGTCCAAGAAACTTGATGATGCATTGTGGGCCTAAAGAACTGCATACAAAAATCCTATGGGTATGTCTCCATATAAAATGGTTTATGGAAAAGCATGTCACTTACCTCTTGAGCTAGAACATAAGGCATATTGGGCTATTAAAGAGATCAATTATGATTTCAAACTTGTCGGTGAGAAGAGGTTATTTGACATTAGCTCTCTTGATGAATGGAGAACCCAAGCTTATGAGAATGCCAAGCTGTTTAAAGAAAAAGTTAAAAGATGGCATGACAAAAGGATACAAAAGCGTGAGTTTGACGTAGGTGATTATGTCTTGCTATACAACTCTCGTTTAAGATTTTTTGCAGGAAAAATTCTCTCTAAATGGGAAGGTCCTTACGCTATCGAGGAGGTCTATCGTTCCGGTGCCATAAAAATCAACAACTTCGAGGGCACGAATCCGAAGGTGGTGAACGGTCAAAGAATCAAACATTATATCTCAGGTAATCCTATAAATGTTGAAACCAATGTTATTGAAACCATAACCCTGGAGGAATACATAAGGGACACTTTCCAGAACGATTCAGACACTGAAAAGGAAGAGGTATGTGGTACGGTGAAAGGCATGTCCCTTCCTTTGTGGTTTTGGTGATTGATGACAATGCTTCTGCGGACTAATCGTGTGTGCCAAGTATTTCAGGTATGTATCCAGAGGCACGAGACGATTATCTACCCTCCGAGTTATTAGCTCAAGACGTGTTGTCGTGCTAGACTTTTGTTTTGGTGGACTTGAGTCGTAGGAGACACCGTACTATTAAGGGGGGGGTCCGCATTGGAAAGGCCACGGTGGAATCATCACGTACACTCTATTTTTGCACCCTCATGTTCTCTCTTTTCCTTAAGGATCTCCACTTCTTTCTGTGGGCACGGTAGTACCGTAGCCAGGGCGGTAGTACCGCGTACACGCTCTAAGCGGTACTACCGATGAGAAGGCGCGGTAGTACCGCTTGGGCTTATACGCGGCAGTACCGCCGCGGCTACTCTCCACCTCCGCGTCAATTCGGGACGAGTATTTCTCGTGTCGGGTTCTACGGTTGTAGCAACGGTAGTAGCAGCGGTAGTACCACTTATAAGCGGTAGTACCGCTGCCACCACTGCGGCTACTACCGCTCCTTTCCTCTGAACCTCGTCCCTAACACAGGGCGGTAGTACCGCTGTGGGTCGCGGTAGTACCACTGGCACCAGCGGTAGTACCGCTCTGTGCGGGCTGAGAAGAGTGTGACGTTTCACTCTTCTCCTCCACTATATAAATGGTTCTTCTTCCTCTAGAATTCCTACCTATTCTCCCCCAAGCTCCATTGTTGCTCTAAAAGCTTATTTTCGCCCGATCTCTCTCTCTGGCCAATCAAACTTGTATATTTTCTAGGGATTGGTTGAGAAGGCCCAGATCTACACTTCCACCAAGAGAAATTTGATTCCCCCCACAAATCCCTTGCGGATCTTGTTACTCTTGGGTGTTTGAGCACCCTAGACAGTTGGGGTCACCTCGGAGCCATATCCATTGTGGTGAAGCTCCGTGGTTTCGTTGGGAGCCTCCAGTTCAGTTGTGAAGAGAGCCCCGACCTTTGATTGCAAAGGTTCGGTCGCCGCCTTCAAGGGAACCAATAGTGGAATCACAGCATCTCGCATTGTGTGAGGGTGTGAGGAGAATACGGTGGCCCTAGTGGCTTCTTGGGGAGCATTGTGCCTCCACACCGCTCCAACAGAGACGTACTTCCCCTCAAAAGGAAGGAACTTCGGTAACACATCCTCGTCTTCACCGGCTCCACTTTTGGTTATCTCTATCCTTTACTTGTGCAAGCTTTAGTGTGTTGGTATCTTGTGCTTGCTTGCTTACTTATCTTTGTTGCATCTTATAGGTTGCTCACCTAGTTGCATATCTAGACAACCTATTTTGTTCCTAAGTTTAATTTGGTCAAGAAAACTTAAAATTGTTAGTTTCCTATTCACCCACCCCCCCCCCTCTAGTCAACCATATCGATCCTTTCAATTTGTATCTGAGCCTCGTCTCTTTATTAAGGACATTACCATCCAAAGAGTATGGGTGACAACGTAGTCGAGACGAAGGAACACTCCGGTGGAACTCCGCCCTTGCCTACGTCCGATGGGGGAACCTCGGTGTCTCATGAGGAGTTCAATGTGGCTATGAACACATTGAAAGACTCACCGGCAACCGAGGTCAAAGGCATGTTAAAATAATTTCTTGAGGGATTTAAATTATCCACCGCACCGTTGGAAGTTGTTCGTCCCGCTACCAACATGTCGGATACTATTCCCGACAAGGGAGAAGCTAGTAGTGAGCAAGTCCCGGTGACTAAGAATGGGAGTGTGATCTTTGCCCACTCCGCGCCTCCTACACATTATGGAGGACCCGTTCCTACTCCGCATATAAATTCGGTTGGTCCTCCACCTAAGTTTGTGAAAAAAAAACTGATTTTGCTACTTGGACGTTTCTCTTTAAACATCATTTAAATCATTGTTATACTAATCTTGGGAGAATCATTGAGCAAGGTTTCTACCCGCATGATCCCTACAACTTAACTCCAAGAGAAGTTGTGGATCATCAATTCAATGAGTCCGTTCTTTGCATTCTTCACAAGAAGCTATCCCTCCCAAAGACATTGCACCTCTTCGACTCTTCTCCGTGGCCAAGGAAGCATGGGAGCATGTTTGTTCCATGTACAGGGGAAGCGCAAGCATTCAATGCTCAAACTATGAAGTTGTGCACGATGAAGCCGATGAGTTTGCCATGATCGAAGATGAAGATCCCCGTGAACTTTATCGGAGATTAACCACTCTTGCGGTTTCACTTCGAGATCATGGGAGCAAGGACACGGATGACAATTGGATTAAGCGCAAGTTTCTCAAGGCCATGATGCCTTATCACAAGGCCATGTCCTCCATCATCTGCCAACGACTGGACTTCCACACCTTGTCCTCAAGTGAAGTGTTGGATGAGTTCGCTGCAATGAGGATCTTGGATAAGACCGCCGACAACATGATGTTGTGAGCTCAACGGTCAAAGAAGCCCAACCTTGCTTTGAAGGCCAAGGCTTGTGTGGAAGATGAGGATGAAGGGGATGAATATGAGAGTTGCCCTGAGGACACAAAATGTGCTTATCATGAGCATATGGCTCTAGCATCTCGGCAATTTTGGGGCAACAAGAAGAACTCTAGGCCCAACTTCAACAAGAACAACTCGAGTGGTCTCAAGTGCAAGCAACGAGTGAGGATGTGCTACAATTGTGGCAATGTGAGTCACTTTGTTGTGGATTGCCCATACGAGAAAAGAGAAGACAATGGAGGCAAGCTTATTCGAAAGGACAAGGCCAAGTCCTATCCCAACAACAACAACTTCAACAAGAAGACTCCTCCGAGAGGTTTGGTGGCCCAAGAGGAATATGTTGAGGATGATGATGATGGAGAAGATGATGAGATGGTCACTATGGCTACCATTGCTATTGCAACAACTCCACGATCATCCCTCTTCGACTCACCAAATGAAAACATCATCGCCAAGTGCCTCATGGCTAAGGCCACCAACAAGGTAACCCCCAACATCAATTCTATGCTCTCCTCTAATACTTCATTGACGGATTGTACTGATGAGAGTGAGGGGCGGAGGAGGAGGAAAATGAATTTGAGTTGTTTATGAGTAAACTCAAGGGCAAACCCAAGAAGCACTTCGTTGCTCTCTTGGAACAACTCGGTGAAGCCAATGACATGATCGAGGCTCACGAGGAAACCATTTCTAAAATGGAGGGCCATAGTCGAGACTATGCCGATGAGATCTCAGATCTCTCTAATGCTCTTGAGGAAGATCGTGGTCATCGTTTGGCTCTTGAGGATTCACACAACGATGATCATGCCAAATTAAGAAAACATCTTGATCATGCTTTAGTTGCCTCTCGTGTGCTCAATTCCGAGAAGGCAAAGCTTGTGGTTGACCATGCTAGACTCAAGGAGGAGTTTGTTACACTTGACAAGGCTCACAAGGTCTTGAAGAGTGTACATACTAGCCTCAAAGAGTCTCACAATCAACTTCAAGTTTCGCTAACCAAGGAGAAAGCTACCTTTCCTCACATGGTTTTAATTGATAATGCAAATGCTACTAACCCATGTTGCGAGCATGTGTATCTTGTTGAAGCGAATGCCAAGTTGAAGAAGCAACTTGAGAAAGGCCTTGTGTCGTGTATACAAGGTGAGAAGAACCTCAATGAGCTTTTGAGCAATCAAAAGGAAGTTGTGGCGAAAGAAGGAATTGGGTTTGCTCCCGAGCCCAAGAAGAAGAAGAACGACAAGACCAAAAAACCTCTTCCTCTCAAGCAAACCTTTGTAAAAGACGGAGAGGGTGCTCCTAAGAAGAAGAGCACTGTGAAGAGTGGTGTAGTCAAGAAAAACCATGCCACGTCATCCACCAAAGACGGCGACTTTAACCCTTCTTATGTTCTATGCCGTGCTAGTGATGGAAATGTTTTTGATAAATTGTTGGTTCTTCTTATGAGTACATTGAATGGTATATTTGGGTTCCTAAGACCCTTGTTACTAACCTGAAAGGACCCATTACAAAATGGGTACCTAAATCCAAGCATTGATCTATTGAAGGAGTTTGCTTCTGGTGGGGGATCATGGTTGCTCGATAGTGGAGCCACAAATCATATGACCGGAAGCAAAGACTTGGTGGTGGACGTGCACCAAGATTTATCTATGGCCACCAATGTCGAATGGGGTGATGCTTCATCTTCTAAGGTATTGGGGCTTGGCAAGGTTGTTGTTTCTCATGATCTCACGATCGAGAAAGTCATGCTTGTTGAGTCCCTTGCATACAGTTTACTTTCTGTTCGTCAACTTGCACTCATGGGCTTTGCCACTTTCTTTGATATTGACACCGTGGCCCTCTTATGGAGCAAAACTCTTAAAGTAGCCTATGTTGGGCATGTCAATAACGGTGTCTATGTGGTTAACTTCTCGGAGCAACCCACTAAGACCGCGATTTGCCTAATGGCTAAAGTTGATGTGGGTTGGCTTTGGCATCGCCGGCTAGCCCATGTCAATATGAGATCTTTGCAAAGTCTCCTCAAGGGGGACAACGTCCTTGGACTAACAAATGTTAACTTTGCCAAAGATCGTGCTTGTAGTGCATGTATTGAAGGAAAGTTACATGAGAAGGCTCACCCTCCCACGAATATCATCTACGCAAAAAAGACCGTTAGAGCTCCTTCACATGGATCTCTTTGGGCCTCCATCCTTTGATAGTCTTGGGGGTAGAAAGTATTGCTTGGTGATTGTAGATGATTATTCAAGATACACTTGGGTATACTTCTTCAAGAAGAAGAGTGAGATCCAACAAACCATCATCAACTTTGCAAATTAAGCTCAACGTCAACATGATGCAAAGATCTTGATGATTCGAAGTGACAACGGCTCCGAGTTCAAGAACTACACCTTGGATGAGTTTCTTAGTGATGAGGGGATCAAGCATCAATATGTCGCGCCCTATACCCCTCAACAAAATGGTGTAGCGGGAGAAAGAACCGGACATTGATGGACGCAACTAGAACCATGATGGCGGAGTTCAAGTCTCCGTACAACTTTTGGGCGGAAGCCATCAACACTGCTTGTCATGCATCCAATCGGCTCTATCTCCGCAAAGGCTTGAACAAGACTCCATATGAAATACTTACCGGTAATAAGCCCAATCTCAAGTACTTCCGGGTGTTCGGTTGTACGTGTTTCATACTCAAGAAAGGTGCTCGTTTGTCTAAATTTGAAGCTAGAGCTCATGAGGGCATATTTGTTGGTTATGCTACAAACTCTCATGCTTACCGTGTCCTCAACAAGTCCAATGGACTCATTGAGGAGACGTGTAACGTAGAGTTTGATGAGAATAACGGCTCCCACGTGGAGCAAAGTGGTACTTGTGATGTAGGTGATGAAATTCCTCCCCAAGCCATAAGAAGAATGGATGTTGGTTATATCCTACCCATTGAGGAACCCCTTGTGACTGAAGGAGAAGGAAAATGTTCCACTCGAGCGGAACCATCACCAACCCAAGACCCACACGCTTCCGAAGAACAAAGTGAAGGCCCTCAATCAGATGAACAATGCCAAGTGCAAGATCAACCACAAGATGGTGGTGAGCCACCAAGTGATGCACAAGGCCAAGTTCCCCCTCTTGAGCATGTTCAAGATCAAGAGCAAGCTCAAGATCAAGATCATGCTCATGACGACGCTCAAGATGATCAACTCATAGCTCCTCAATTATCTCTTGAAGAGCAATTGGAGCGTCGTGCTGCCAAAGTTGCTTCCAGGCTCGCTTCTAGAGAGCATCATATGGAGAACATCCTTGGAAGCATCACAAAGGGGGTAAGCACTCGTAGACAATTAGCAAACTATTGTGCTCATCAAGCTTTTGTCTCTTGTGTTGAACCTCAAAAGGTCTATGAGGCGCTCGAAGACCCCGATTGGCTTAATGCCATGCATGAAGAACTCCATAACTTTGAGCGCACAAAGTGTGGCGTTTGGTGCCAAGACCTAAGGAGAACCATAATGTCATTGGAACCAAGTGGATATTTAAGAACAACCAAGATGCTCACAGAATTGTCATTCGCAACAAGGCGCGTTTGGTGGCTCAAGGCTACTCCCAAGTCGAGGGTATCGACTACGGTGAAACCTTTGCCCCCGTCGCTCGCCTTAAATCTATTCATTTGTTGCTTGCCTATGCTTCTCATCATAACTTTAAATTGCAACAAATGGATGTGAAAAGTGCATTTCTTAACGGTCCTATTAATGAGTTGGTGTATGTCAAACAACCCTGGGGGTTTGAGGATCCTAAGTTCCCCAATCACGTGTATAAACTCGATAAGGCGCTTTACGGCCTTAAACAAGCCCCACGTGCGTGGTATGAGCATCTTACCGAGTTGTTGCAAGATCATGGGTTTGAAATTGGGAAAATCGACCCCACTCTTTTTACTAAGAAGGTCAAAGGGGAGTTGTTTGTATGCCAACTATATGTTGATGATATTATCTTTGGTTCACCTAACAAAGCTTTTAATGATGAGTTTGTCGCACTCATGACCGCACAAGTTGAGATGTCCATGATGGGAGAGTTGAAGTTCTTCCTTGGGTTTGAGATCAAACAAAGAAGAGAAAGAATCTTCATCAAACAAGCCAAATACACTCAAGACATGCTCAAGAAGTTCAATCTAAGTGATGTCAAGCCGGCTACTACTCCAATGCCTACCAAGTGCCAACTTGACATTGATCCCAATGGTAAAGCGGTGGATCAAAAGGTATATCGTTCTATGATTGGATCCCTACATTACCTTTGTGCATCTAGACCGGATATCATGTTGAGTGTGGGAATGTGTGCACTGTTTCAAGCCTCACCTAAGGAAAGTCACTTTGTGGCAGTCAAGCGAATCTTTCGATATTTGGCTCATACCCCAAACTTTGGCTTATGGTACCCAAGAGGAGCAAACTTCAACCTTGTTGGTTTCTCAGATTTGGATTGGGCGGGAGACAAAGTGGATAGGAAGTCCACTTCCGGAGGGTGCCAATTCCTTGGTTGCTCTTTGGTGAGTTGGTCTTCCAAGAAGCAAAGTTGTGTGTCTCTCTCTTCCACTGAAGCAGAGTATGTGGTGGCCGGGAGTTGTTGTGCACAAATTTTATGGATGAGGCAAACTTTAAAGGATTACGGTGTCACTTGTGACAAAGTGCCTCTTTGGTGTGATAATGAAAGTGCCATCAAGATTTCTCTCAACCCGGTGCAACACTTCAAGATGAAGCATATTGAGATTCGATATCACTTCATCCGGGACCATATTCGGCGAGGAGGAATAGATCTTCATTATGTCCACACTCATGATAACCTTGCAGATATCTTCACGAAGCCATTGGATGAAGCAAGATTTCACGAGTTAAGGCATGAGCTAAATATCATTGATTTGAGCAATGTGTATTGAAGTTGTGCACACCTCCCATTCACACCATGGTATCTTGTTTAGATGTGGGCATGGATATAGGGGGAGCATTGTTCTCTCAATGAACTCTCTCTCCCCCCGTTATGCACAAATTGATCAAATCTTTCACATTCAACATTTTTGTTGGTACAAATGTGCTTCAAAGATGAGTAGTGGTCATGGGCTCAAGGTTAAAATCTTCGCGGTGCCATACCACTTCACTCAAACATAGGTGGCCTCGGCCACCGCCATCTCTCTCAAGAGATGTGTGTTTGTTGTCTTATTTTTCTCCTTGTGTGTGTGGTTGTGTTTGTGTTGTTTCCTCCGTTCTCCTGTGTCTTTCTTCTCGTTGCTGTGGTTTTTCTCGCTGGGGGGGCTCTTGGGAGCAAAATGTCAGTTTAGGAGACATTTTTTCTGAGTTGGGCGGTACTACCGCTGGAGCGCACGGTACTACAGCTTATTAACCTAAGCGGTACTACCGCCCGCTCGAAGCGGTACTACCGCTGGTGCACAAGGCTGCGGGGTTAAGTAGGGAGGTGGGGGAGTTTTTTTCCTCACCCACACCCATTCACCCCCGTCTCTCGTCTTACTCTCCAACGAAGAACCTGCAACAAGGTCGCCGGTGGGGTGACTTCTCCGGGAGGTGGTTCACCTTTTCTTTCGGTGGGATCGATCACCACCCCTTCCTCAAGCCATGGATGCCAGTATTGCCCCCCGTTTCTCTCTTGTTGCCTCTAGTTTTTAGATCTAGGTTCTTAGGGGCAATGGGCATGCATTCCATGGTTTTTGGCTAAATCAAGGCTTGAGTAGGATGGTGAACTCCTCTATACTGCTAGGATTGAACTTCGATAGGACTATTTTTTTTTAGCCTCTCCGGTAGTAACGGATCTGACATGATGTGGGGGAACTACTGTTCCTCCGCTCAGAGCGGTACTACCACTTCCCATATGTGGTACTACCGCTGCGAGCGATACTACCGCTTCCCATATGCGGTACTACCACTGCGAACGGTACTACCGCTTCCCATATGCGGTTGTACCGCGAAGAGGCCATCCTCCATCATATTCCTATCAAACTTTGATTCTATTTTGCTCTTTGTCTCGTGTCTTATGCTTGTTCGTTCTCTGTGTCTCTTGTGTGTGTGTGTTTGTCTTCAGGAGATGGCCCAATGGAACACCCTGCTTGTCGCATCAACCTCGGGCGCACCAGTTCAAAGCGCTATCGCACCTCTGAGGCAGCAGGCGGGTCTGCAAGTGGTTCTGTAGGGGCTTCGTCATCCAGTGCTCATCCATCTCAGTCACAACAGTCGTCCAAAAGCACTGCAAAGAAGCCAGCTAAGAAGGCCAAGACTGTCATGGAGATGTCAAACAAGGAGTTTTGCGAGAGGCGTTGGCGCAATCCCTATGAGTTTGAGCAAGACCCCACCCTTGTCAACTGGCCGTTCTGGAACCGGTTTCAGTATGCAACTTACTTTGATGTGATCAAGGCCAAGAAGAATCTCTATGTCGATGTGCGCTCAATTGATATTGCTCATTTGGAGAAGGACATTGAGTACTTAGGAGAAGCCCTGGAGATGTGTAACCAGCTGAACATTGTCAACCTCATAACATTCAACAAGGACTTTGATGCTGATCTGGTGGCTCAGTTCTATGCCACTGTTCACCTTGGCACCGATGTAGAAAGGACTTTGATGTGGATGACTAATGGCAGGCGTCTGGCGGTTAAGTGGAATGCTTTCATGGAACTTCTTGGTGTTGAAGATCTTGGTCTAGAGAGTTCGGTCGGCTTTCGACCTCATCACAATGCTACCTCCACCCACAAGCAGAATCTATGGCCATACTGCACTAAGAAGGTCAACCCTGAGACTCTGAAGGAGACGTATGAGCTGCATGTGTTTCTTCATATCCTTCACCGCATCTTCAGGGAGACACTTTTTCGTCGCATTGGGAACTAGGATATGGTCCACTCTTACCTTGTGGATATGCTTCTTTTCTACCAGCATCAGAAGGAACGGAACACTGGAGAAACATTGGATGTCTCTCATGTCATGTGGTCTGAACTGTTGTCTGCCATCTCAGAGCGTAAGTGTCTCATCTATGCTCCATATATCATGCTCCTCATTGAGAAGGCTTGGGAGCACACCTACGCTGGGTACGCCCTACATACTGGTGAGTTGGTCTCTCACGAGGTCAAGAGGCTGAGGAGGAAGGATCTCTGGAACACTCCGGTCACTCAGCCTAATATCCCGGCTGGTGCTGATGACTCTGAGGCAGAGGCCGGCCAGGATGATGATGATGATGATGATGAGTATATGCCATCTGGAGCTGAGCCCTCTTGGGCAAAGAAGCTTAAGAAGAAGATGAAGAAGCTATTCTGCATGGAGTCCCACGGTCAGTACATGGCCCATGTTTCTGAGAAGAAGTCCAGGACTCGTCACAAGGAGCTTATGTGTCAGATTGGTGCCACAGTTTCTAGCGGTTCTGAGGGCCGGATCATGGATGAGGACGACTGGGTTTGGCAGCACTGTCACTAGACTGACTCTGACCCTGAGCAGCCCCCAGCCGATGACGGAGGTGCACCTGACCCTGCAGCGGTGTGATGACGTTGTGTCTCTCTCTGCCCCTTTTCGGTGTCTCAATGCCAAAGGGGGAGAGATGATTTGCGGTGATTTGCGTATTGGTGTCTCTGTGTCTCGTGTGTTTAGGTGCTTTGCTTTTCTTTATGGTTTGGTGTGTTCGTGAGACTCAGCTACTTTTCTTTGAGTGATACCTATGCTATCTTAATTATGTCAAGTACTCTAGTAAGTGCTGCTTAATTCATGTTCTATCCTGTTGCACCTACTTTGTTACCCACTTATGTCTCCTCATTGATTAGATGTTATCGGATTATAAAATATAGGGGGAGCATTGATCCTAGAGTGTGTGCTTTGCATTCCACAAGCAACTCCTTTTTTAGGCACACATCTAGGGGGAGCTCGTCTATATTTTGTAGTCCGTGGGGTTTGCTTACTCCTCATATGTTATTATATTTTGTGCAAATCCCGTGTTGTCATCAATCCACCAAAAAGGGGGAGATTCAAAGGGCATGTCCCTTCCTTTGTGGTTTTGGTGATTGAAGATAATGCGTCTGCGGACTAATCGTGTGTGCCAAGTATTTCAGGTATGTATCCAGAGGCACGAGACGATTATCTACCCTCCGAGTTATCAGCCCAAGACGTGTTGTCGTGCTAGGCTTTTGTTTTGGTTGACTTGAGTCGTAGGAGACACCGTACTATCAAGGGGGGCCGCGTTGGAAAGGCCAGGGTGGAATCATCACGTACACTCTATTTTTACAGCCTCATCTTCTCTCTTTTCCTTAAGGATCTCCACTTTTTTCTGTGGGCACGGTAGTACCGTAGCCAGGGCGGTAGTACCGCATATACGCTGTAAGCGGTAGTACCGCTGAGAAGGTGCGGTAGTACCGCTTGGGCTTATACGCGGCAGTACCACCGCAGCTACTCTCCACCTCCACGTCGATTCGGGACGAGTATTTCTTGTGCCAGGTTCTACGGTAGTAGCAACGGTAGTAGTAGCGGTAGTACCGCTTATAAGCGGTAGTACCGCTGCCACCACCGCGGCTACTACCGCTCCTTTCCTCTGAACCTCGTCCCTAACCAGGGCGGTAGTACCGCTATGGGTCACGGTAGTACCGCTGGCACCAGCGGTAGTACCGCTCGGCCCAGCGGTAGTACCGCTCTGTGCGGGCTGAGAAGAGTGTAACGGTTCACTCTTCTCATCCACTATATAAAGGGTTCTTCTTCTTCTAGAATACCTACCTCTTCTCCCCCAAGCTCCATTGTTCCTCCAAAAGCTTATTTTCGCCCGATCTCTCTCTCTAGCCAATCAAACTTGTTGATTTTCTAGGGATTGGTTGAGAAGGCCCGAATCTACACTTCCACTAAGAGAAATTTGATTTCCCCCACTAATCCCTTGCGGATCTTGTAACTCTTGGGTGTTTGAGCACCCTAGACATTTGAGGTCACCTCGGAGCCATATCTATTGTGGTTAAGCTCCGTGGTTTCGTTGGGAGCCTCCAATTAAGTTGTGGAGAGAGCCCCGGCCTTCTTTATAAAGGTTCGATCGCCGCCTTCAAGGGCACCAATAGTGGAATCACGGCATCTCGCATTGTGTGAGGGCGTGAGGAGAATACGGTGGCCCTAGTGGCTTCTTGGGGAGCATTGTGCCACCACACCGCTCCAACGGAGACGTACTTCCCATCAAAGGAAAGGAACTTCGGTAACACATCCTCGTCTTCACCGGCTCCACTTTTGGTTATCTCTATCCTTTACTTGTGCAAGCTTTAGTGTGCTGGTATCTTGTACTTGTTTGCTTACTTATCTTTGTTGCATCTTATAGGTTGCTCACCTAGTTGCATATCTAGACAACCTATTTTGTTCCTAAGTTTAATTTGGTCAAGAAAAGTTAAAATTGTTAGTTGCCTATTCACCCCCCCCCCTCTAGTCAACCATATCGATCCTTTCATATGGTAAGTAAACCGACTCCAAAACAGTTCTAATGGCAATTTTTCACCGTTTTGGAATATTTAGAAAAATAGAAAAATAAGAGGCAGTCCGGAAAGGACACGAGGCGCCCACGAGGGTGGAGGGCGCGCCCCCTTCCCCTGTGCGCGCCCCCTACCTCATGGGCACCTCGTGTGCCTCCCGGACTCCGATTTCATGCATGTTACTCCTTTTGGTCGATAAAAAATCACTATATATTCTCCCGAAAGTTTTGACCATTGTATCACGCAAAAATTCTCTGTTTTTGTTTCGAGCTATTTTCTGGTAGGGTTGACAAGGCCAGGCATCATGTCGTCCTCCTCCTCCAACAATGAGGGCAATGATGCTTGGCTAACGAAGATAGAGCTGAAGAGGGAAGAACCCGAGAAAATCAACAAGGAGAATAGGATCAATAAGGCTATGGAAGATCAGGCTCCGGCAACAGAAGAGAAAGACATCCTTCAAACCCTTCCAAACCTTTTTACTTCAACTGAGATTGAAGCTTTAAAGATGATTGAGTTAGCTCAAATACAAAACAAGTATCTCACAAGTGAAAATATTTTGCTGAAAGAGCATATCGCTGTACTCAAAGGTATTATCTGCAAGTTGGAGGATCTCCTACGCTCGATGTATGATGATCCGGCATCACTCCTTTCAACTCCATCATCACCAACTTCGAAGAAGGAGACATAATCATATGGGTATAGGCACTTCCCTTGGCAACTGTCAAGCATGGGGGAGGTGCCTCGGTATCGTATCACCATCACACCCCTATCTTTACCGTTTTTCTTAGTTCGATCATTTTGGTAATATCTTGATCTAGTAGAATAAAGTTAGCATGATCTAGTTCTGAGCTTTTGCTTTATGATCTTTACCTTTGTAATCGAGTTCGTGAGCTATATAATAAAGATTAGTGTTGAGTCAAGGGCTTGATTTCCTCACTTTGGTCATGAGAGAATAAAAGAAAATATAAAAACTATCAAAGAGACCATATTGATCTTATGGGAAGTAATGACTTCACATATAAAGAGTATGATGAATAAAAATTGTTGAGAGTTGACAAACATAGTTTTGGTCATCGTTGCAATTAATAGGAAGTAATAAAGAAAGTGTAACATCCCAAATTTTCAATTTGCAATGTTATGCATAGATCATATTGCATTGCATATTTCTTTGCATTTTTGTTGTGGCGATCCTCGAAATTCTAAGCAACTCAAGGACCTACGGAGAGAGTTGGGAATTCTACCGTTTTGTATTTGAGTTCACTCGAATACCGGTACGAGGATAGTGTTGGCTTTAATTATTTTTCTCTCCTAAAAATATTTCTAAACAAAATATATGAGCGGAGATAATATGACTTCTCCAAAATAACAGAAATATTGGAGGAAAAATATTAAAATCACTTTTGGTATTTATTCGGAATTATTTGCGATTTTATTTGCATAGGAAAATACTCGTTTTTCAAAATTGCATTTAGGTCCGGGAAAAATGTTCACTTTATCCTAAATATTATTAGAGGACGGTGAAAATGTATTTCAGGATTTTTGGACTCCGTTTAGTATTATTTTTCGCTCGTTTTGATATGTCAGGACTCGTTTTAAAAAAAGGGAACCGACCTAACCGGGTCGTACCCGACTAGGACTCCCCTAGCCGGGCCTTTAACGCCCGAGGCCCGACCGCAGCCAGCCCCGCCTCACCCCGAAACCCTAGCCGCCGCCGCCGCCGCCCGCCGGCGCGCCGCCGGACCCCGCCGCCGCAACCCCTGCTGCCTCGCCGGAGACCGCCGCCGCCATTTCCCGAGGTAGCCGCCGCCGATGGTTTTTTCTAGAAACCGATCGGTTTTGTTTTCGTAAAAACCCTAGATTCGTTTGTTTAGATTAGATCGGTTTTTCTCCGGTTTAGTTATTTAGCGGACGTTCGTCCGTACGTTTGTTTTAATGAACGTTGTTCGCCCGTTAGCCGCAGACAATGAACGTTCGTTCGTTAGCTTGTTCGTCAGTTTTCTTTTTCGGGGTATTTATCCGCGATTATTTTCGACAGCGATTTCTGCCCTGATCTTGTTTTTCGTTTTTCTTTTCGCTCGAGAGTCAGAATCAAGTGATTCAAAATCCCAGATCTTCGCCTCGATGCCCTCTTTCCGTTTAACCAACTTGAACAAAGTTTTGGCTACTGTAAAATTTGACTTTAGATCAAACTAGTAAACGGATATCGTTTCTTTTGCAGTTTGAGTTTCGTTGCTTCTTTCGATTTGATTCTTTTTGCAAACCGGAGTTCTTAGGTTGAACTTTCTGGTTAGATCTAGTCTTTCGGAATTTTTTTTGTGCATCATTACTTGTTTGCTTATCTTTTCTATTGTTTGCTTGCGATATAATGCTCGGACTGTGAAGCGTGCTACTACGAGTCTCTAGGTTTTGCGAATCGTCAGCAAGGCAAGTAAAACTTTGATCATACTCTTTATCACCCATTTTTTATGCATTAGATCAAACCCTCACACATTTCATGAGTAGGATCTGATAACCTGTGGGACTGGGAAGTAGATTGAGGTAGAACCTATTACCTGCATTATTTTCAAACCCTTGGGAGTTACTTCTACGTTATGCTTAGGTTGCCATGCTATGCTCGTAGACGTGGTTTGGGTTTGAGTGAAATCCATGACAGATGTGAGTTGTTAATTAATGGTTCAACTTAAGGTGGCTACTTGAATACACATCTGAGTGGATTGGTTGCAGGGCACCTGGGGAATCCAGTGTTGTCCTAGGAAATCCCGGGGTTCCGTGTGATTTTTCCTACGGAATGCCACCCAGGATCAAAGGGATCATAAAACTATTCATGCTAGAAACTTCCGTGTGCAGCCACAATGCCAATATGGGCTCTGGCATAGTATGAGTAAGTTGTGTGAGCTCTTTCAGTGGTGGGCTAGCAGATGTAGGGGAAAGTAGGTGTACGAGTTCACCCGGGGTAAAGAGTAAATGCTTCTGAAAGACTGTGTCTCAGTCATCCGTTTCTCAAACACCATGCAGTGCGAGAAATCCAACGGAGGAGATCGAATCTTGTGGGAAAAGTGCACAAACCTCTGCAGAGTGTACAAACTGATCATGATTAGTCGTGTCCCCGGTTATGGACAATCTTGAGTATCTAGTACTTGAATTATTGGTTGATCTCATCACTCTAAAGTTAATTTGTTGGGTTAATGACTACTTTAATTTGGGATTGAGTTGGAGGTACTTTCTCAATGATGTTTCAACTACCATGATAGTTAAAATAAAACTTATTCCTTTGTTGTAGGGGAAAATTGGCTTTACGCAAAAACTTTAACCTTAGAGCCTCCACCTGCCAAATATGCATATAGTATAGCCTTTATTTCTGTTACTTGCATCTTCTGTGTTATCTTGCCAGCATATTCCATGTGTTGACCCGTTTTGGGCTGCAACATATTACGTTGCAGACTTTTCAGACGAGGAGTAAGACGTTATAGGTCGTTTGTCATGCACTCAGCTATGCTGTTGGAGTTGATGGACTCACTTATCTTCCAGGCCTTCCGTTGTTATTTTGTTAGATGGCCTTAAGCCATAGACTTAATAAGTTCTCTTTTGAGACATTCGATGTAATAAGTGTGTGATTGCCACTCTGTTATAAATCCTTCAAGTACTATGTGTGTCAGCATTACCGATCCAGGGATGACACTGAAACACAGAGACTTCGTTCCATATGGATCATGGTCGCTACAAGATGGTATCAGAGCACACGTTGAATGTAGGACAGGACCACTAAGATAAAACATAGGTCACTCTTCTCTACTCATTTCTGACTCCTCTCCATTTTCTACTTCTTTAGGATGGTGGTCCAAGGAACAAGTTCACTCAACCAGATAAAGACACGCCTTTTGGACGACACTTGAAGGAAGTCACTAGGTACCTGAATATAGGAATATCAAGTTTTACCGGGACCTACACCGCCAACTTACCAGAAGAGGAGCGATGGAGCATTCAAGTTCAAATTCCCGGGAGAACCTTCGCACCATCCAGTGAGCCAATAGAGTTTTATTTTGATGCACCAACCTGGAGCCTAGGCAAGAGTATGACAGCCCACACCACTATGGGAAGAATCGGAGAAGTTTACAAGCAGGAGCTGAAGGACACTATCTACCAGATTTGTGGACGCCGAGATGAGCGTTGGGACATGATCATCACCCGGAAGGATAGGTCCATTGCAGCGTTCATCCAGGAGTTAAACCAGCACATTCGACGACAGGAGCACCAGATGTGCGCTAGGATGATAGATTTGAAGAAGGCACTAAACAGGAACTTGAAGCTAGAAGAAGAACTCAAGTCTACTCATGATGGATACGAGGAGGAGATGTTGATACTAGTGGAGAAGAATGATGATTAGACAAGGAAGCTAGGAGTATTCATGGGAGATCCAGCACCAGGAGGAGAAGAAGAGGAAGAAGAACCCAAGGAGATTTGTTCTGAAGATTACATCATCATCGACGACACGGATTCAGACCCCGATGATAGTGAAGACGAAGACTATGAAGATGAAGCTGGAGCAGACATCATGGAGTCTTCCGCTGATCAAAATTTTTAGATGACCACCCTATGACTAGTAGTTTTCCCCCACAAAGTAGTATTTAGAGCACTTTTGTAACGTTAGTTAGATCTTGTAAGACCTTGTTTGAAATTGATTGGTGTGATATGATTGTGTTTGTCTCATGTGCATATGGGTAGTGATTTTCTCTTAGACCTCAATTCTATTCCAATCTCTCCCCTCTACACCCATCAGATGCCTCCAAGACGTGAGCCCGGATTTGAGTTTCCCCCTGAGCTCACTCAGTTGATCCAGCAGCAGAACACTTTGATGCAACTTCTTGTCCAGAACACTCAGAACAACCAGAACAACAACAACAACCCTCCACCACCACCACCTGTGGACAACCTGACACGTTTCCTATGGTTGCAACCACTGGTGTTTGCTAGAAGCATTGAACCAATAGTGGTTGATGACTGGCTGCGCAAGATTGGAAGGGATTTGACCACCGCAAATTGCTCGGATGCTGAGAAAGTGCGATTTGCCGCACATCAGTTGTCTGGACCAGCCGCAGCATGGTGGGAGAATTACACAACCACCTTCCCTATAGCCAATGTCACTTGGGAGCAGTTTCAGCAAGCTTTTCGTACTGCCCATGTCTCGACTGGAGCTATGAGAATGAAGAAGCGGGAGTTTCGCAACTTGCGCCAAGGAAATCGTACTGTGGCGCAGTACGTAGATGAGTTTAGTACCCTATCTCGTTATGCCACAGATGATGTGGCCACAGATGCCGCTAAGCAGGAGAGATTTATGGAAGGGCTGAATGATGAGATGAGCGTACAGTTGATGGTGGCAACTTTCAACAACTACCAAGAGTTGGTAGATAAGGCTCTTATGATTGAAGGGAAGCAGCTGCAGATTGAGAGCCGCAAGAGGAAGTACGGACAAGGAAGGAATAATTCTAGAGCCCAGCAGAAGCCCCGATTCACTCCGAATTCGGGAGGATACACCCATAACCATGGAAGCCACAACCACACTGGAGGAAGTTCCCACAACCATAATGGATCCAAGAATGGGAATGGGAATGGAGCAAACAATAATCAGAACCACTCTACTCCATCCACACCCGCCAAGAGGGATTTGAGCCACGTCACATATTTCAAGTGCCAGAAGAATGGACACTGTGCCACGGAGTGCCCTGAAGCTAAGAATGGGAACGGCAATGGAAGCGGCGGGAAGAAGCCCAACCCGTTCAACAAAGGACAAGTGAACCACGTGACCGTGGAGGAGGTTGAAGAACAACCAGATGCGGTGATCGGTAAGTTTTTGGTTAAGTCATTTACCGCAGTAGTTCTTTTCGATACGGGTGCATCGCATTCATACATTTCAAGGGGATTCGTAAATAGACATAAGTTGTCCACTAGAGTCCTCATGGCCCCCACGATAGTAAGTTCACCCGGAGCGGAATATATGGCAAACCAAGGATGTTTTCAGATGCCATTGACCATTGGACGACATGTTTTCCCCTCAGACCTAATAGTTTTGGAGTCACAAGGATTGGATGTGATATTAGGTATGGATTGGCTATCGAAGTATGGAGGTAACATCGATTGTACCAGCAAGTCTATTTTGCTTACCACCCCGGAGGGAAAAAGGATTAAGTATGTATCTAGGCATTCGCCTATAAGGACACAAGTACATTCTCACATGGGAGTTGTTCAGGAGGAAGTGTCGGTAGTAAAAGATTATCTGGATGTGTTTCCAGAGGAGTTACCAGGCATGCCATCGGATAGAGATATTGAGTTCTTGATTGAGTTGTTGCCTGGCACCGGACCAATATCTAAGAGACCATATCGGATGCCAGCGAATGATCTGGACGAGATCAAGAAGCAGATTAAGGAGTTATTGAAGAAAGGATTTATTCGCCGAAGTTCATCACCTTGGGGAGCCCCAGTGCTTTTGGTCGAGAAGAAGGATGGATATTTAAGAATGGTCGTTGATTATCGTGCATTGAATGAAGTGACTATTAAGAATAAGTACCCGCTGCCGATGATCAACGATTTGTTCGACCAACTCCAGGAAGCGAAAGTATTCTCCAAGATAGACCTACGATCTAGATACCACCAGTTGAAGATCCGAGAGAAGGATATACCTAAGACAGCCTTCACCACAAGGTACGGGCTATACGAGTATACGGTCATGTCATTTGGATTGACTAACGCCCCTGCCTACTTCATGAGTATGATGAATAAGGTGTTCATGGAGTTCTTGGATAAGTTCGTCGTGGTATTCATTGATGATATTTTGGTTTACTCGAAGGATGAAGAGGAACATGCAGAGCATTTGCGTTTGGTATTGGAGAAGCCCAGGGAACATCAGTTGTATGCCAAGTTTAGCAAATGCGAGTTTTGGTTGAAAGAAGTTGGATTCTTAGGGCATGTTATATCGGGAGAAGGTATAGCAGTGGACCCCGTCAAGGTGCAGGCAGTCACTGAATGGTTGGCACCCACTTTAGTTGGAGAGACCGCAGTTTTCTTGGACTCGCAGGATATTACCGGAGATTCATAGAGAATTTCTCCAAGATTGCTAAGCCAATGACGACATTGTTGAAGAAGGAGACACAGTTCGATTGGACTGAGGAGTGTGAAGAAAGTTTCCAGGAGTTGAAGAAGCGATTGACGACAGCCCCAGTGCTGATATTGCCAGATATACGCAAGGATTTCCAAGTGTATTGTGATGCTTCACACTTAGGACTTGGAGGAGTACTTATGCAGGATGGAAGAGTTGTTTCCTATGCATCTCGACAACTGCGACCGCACGAGTTGAATTATGCGACGCACGATCTGGAGTTAGCAGCTGTAGTGCACGCACTCAAAACCTGGAGACATTTCCTTATTGGAAATCGTTGTGATGTGTATACGGATCACAAGAGTTTGAAGTACATTTTCACTCAGAAGGAGCTGAACCTCAGATAGAGGAGATGGTTGGAGCTCATAAAGGAGTACGATATGAAGCTGCACTATCACCCCAGAAAGGCCAACGTCATGGCAGACGCTTTGAGCCGGAAGAGTTATGCAAATACCCTAGTAAAAGGGGGATTGCCATAGGAGTTAGCCAAACATCTCAGGGAGCTTCGTTTGGAGATAGTTCCTAGAGGTTTCATTGCAACGTTGGAGGTTCAGTCAACATTGCTGGGAAAGATATGTGAAGCCCAGAAGGAGGACAAAGAGATTGCTAAGATAAAAGAAGAGGATGAGTGAAGGAAAAGCCAAAGGATTTCGTGAGGATAAACACGACACCTTGTGGTTTAAGGATTGAATCTATGTGCCCAACGACCCGGAGATCAGGAAGTTGATACTGCAGGAAGCACATGATTCGCCATACTCGATACACCCCGGAAACACCAAGATGTATTTGGATTTGAAGGAACGTTTCTGGTGGACAGGAATGAAGAAGGATATTGCTGAGTATGTAGCCCTATGTGATGTATGACTGAGAGTAAAAGCAGAGCATCAGATGCCAGCAGGATTACTACAGCCTATGCCTATACCCGAATGGAAGTGGGAGAAACTTGGCATGGATTTTATCACCGGATTGCCCAGGACCAAGTCAGGATATGATTCAATCTAGGTAGTAGTGGATCATTTGACCAAAGTAGCCCACTTTATCCCCGTGAAAACCACGTACACCAGTGCGAAGTTGGCCAAGATATACATGACCAGGATCGTATGTCTGCACGGAGTTCCGAGGACCATTGTATCTGATAGAGGAACATAGTTCACCTCAAAGTTGTGGCATCAGCTACACCAAACTTTGGGAACGAGGCTGGAATTTAGTACAGTGTTTCACCCACAGACAGACGGACAGACCGAGAGAGTCAACCAGATTCTGGAGGACATGTTGAGAGCCTGTGCGCTAGATTATGGATCTAGTTGGGATGATAATTTGCCCTACGCTGAGTTCTCGTACAACAATAGTTACCAGGCCAGTTTGAAGATGGCACCGTTCGAAGCGTTGTACGGAAGGAGATGCCGAACGTCACTAATGTGGGATGAAGTTGGAGACCGACAGTTGTTTGGACCAGACTTGATCAAAGAGTCTGAAGAGAAGGTTAAGCTAATTCGGGATAGACTGAAGGTAGCTCAGTCCAGACAGAAGAGTTACGCAGACTCGAAGCGCAAGGAGATAGCTTACAAAATCGGAGGCAGAGCGTACCTGAGAGTATCACCTCTGGGAGGAGTTAAACGTTTCGGAGTTAAAGGAAAACTAGCCCTGAGATTTGTGGGACCTTACCGTGTTTTGGAACGCATGGGAGAGGTTGCCTATAAGTTGGAGTTGCCCGAAGGATTGTCGGGACTGCATGACATGTTTCACGTTTCGCAACTTAAGAAGTGCCATATGGAGATGGTCGATATCCCGCTTAGAGACACAGTACCCCTGGAAGCAAATTCAGTTGGATAGTGATCTGACTTATCAGGAGAAGCCTGTTAAGATTCTCGAATTTTCGAGCAGAGTCACCCGCAGTAAGGTTATCAAGTTTTGCAAAGTTCAGTGGAGTTACCACACCGAGGAAGAAGCCACCTGGGAACGAGAAGATGAACTACGCAAGGACCACCCACACATGTTCTCTAGCCAAGTCGAATCTCGAGGGCGAGATTCATTCTAAGGGGGGTAGGTTTGTAACATCCCAAAATTTCAATTTGGAATGTTATACATAGATCATATTGCATTGCATATTTCTTTGCATTTTTGTTCTGGCGATCCTTGAAATTCTAAGCAACTCAAGGACCTACGGAGAGAGTTGGGAATTCTACCGTTTTGTATTTGAGTTCACTCGAATACCGGTATGAGGATAGTGTTGGCTTTAATTATTTTTCTCTCCTAAAAATATTTATAAACAAAGTATATGAGCGGAGATAATATGACTTCTCCAAAATAACAGAAATATTGGAGAAAAAATATTAAAATCACTTTTGGTATTTATTCGGATTTATTTGCGATTTTATTTGCATAGGAAAAATACGCGTTTTTCAAAATTGCATTTAGGTTCGGGAAAATGTTCACTTTGTCCTAAATATTATTAGAGGACGGTGAAAATGTATTTCAAGACTTTTGGACTCCGTTTAGTATCTTTTTCGTCCGTTTTGCTATGTCAGGACTCGTTTAAAAAAAAGGGAACCGACCTAACCGGGCCGTACCCGACTAGGACTCCCCTAGCCGGACCTTTAAAGCCCGAGGCCCGACCGTAGCCAGCCCCGCCTCGCCCCGAAACCCTAGCCGCCGCCGCCTGCCCGCGCCACCGCCGGTCGCACCGCCGCCGCCCGCGCCAGCCACCGCCGCACGCACAGCCGCCGGACCCCGCCGCCGCAACCCCCGCCGCCTCGCCGCCGACCGCCGGAGCCCGCCGCCGCCGTTTCCCGAGGTAGCCGCCGCCGATCCGCCGCCGTCGGTTTTTTCTAAAAACCGATTAGTTTTCTTTTCGTAAAAACCCTAGATTCGGTTTTTTTTAAATTAGATCAGTTTTTCTCCGGTTTAGTTATTTAGCGGACGTTCGTCCGTACGTTCGTTTTAACGAACGTTGTTCGCCCATTAGCTGTAGACAGCGAACGTCCGTTCGTTAGCCTGTTCGTCAGTTTTCTTTTTCGGGGTATTTATCCGCGATTATTTCGACCGCGATTTCTGGCATGATCTTGTTTTTCGTTTTTCTTTTCGCTCTAGAGTCAGAATCAGATGATTCAAAATCCTAGATCTTCGTCTCGACGCCTTCTTTCCGTTTAACCAACTTGAATAAAATTTGGCTATTGTAAAATTTGACTTTAGATCAAACTAGTAAACGAATCTCGTTTCTTTCGCAGTTTGAGTTTCGTTGCTTCTTCGATTTGATTCTTTTTGCAAACCGGAGTTCTTAAGTTGAACTTTCTGGTTAGATCTAGTATTTTGGAGTTTTTTTGTGCATCATTGATTGTTTGCTTATGTATGCTATTGTTTGCTTGCGATAGAATACCCGGACTGTGAAGCATGCTACTACGAGTCTCTAGGTTTTGCGAATCGTCAGCAAGGCAAGTAACACTTTGATCATACTCTTTATTACCTAGTTTTTGTGCATTAGATCAAACCCTCACACATTTCATGAGTAGGATCTGATAACTTGTGGGACTGGGAAGTAGATTGAGGTAGAACCTATTACATGCATTATTTTCAAACCCTTGGGAGTTACTTCTACGTTATGCTTAGGTTGCCATGCTATGCTCGTAGACGTGGTTTGGGTTTGAGTGAAATCCATGACAGATGTGAGTTGTTAATTAATGGTTCAACTTAAGGTGGCTACTTGAATACACATCTGGGTGGATTGGTTGCAGGGCACCTGGGGAATCCAGTGTTGTCCTAGGAAATCCCGGGGTTCCGTGTGATTTTTCCTATGGAATGCCACCCAGGCTCAAAGGGATCATAAAACTATTCGTGCTAGAAACTTTCGTGTGCAGCCACAATGTCAATATGGGCTCTGGCATAGTATGAGTATGTTGTGTGAGCTCTTTCAGTGGTGGACTAGCAGATGTAGGGGAAAGTAGGTGTACGAGTTCACCCGGGGTAAAGAGTAAATGCTTCTGAAAGACTATGTCTCGGTCATCCGTTTCTCAAACACCATGTAGTGCGAGAAATCCAATGGAGGAGATCGAGTCTTGTGGGAAAAGTGCACAAACCTCTGCAGAGTGTACAAACTGATCATGATTAGCCGTGTCCCCGGTTATGGACAATCTTGAGTATCTAGTACTTGAATTATTGGTTGATATCATCACTCTAAAGTTAATTTGTTGGGTTAATGACTACTTTAATTTGGGATTGAGTTGGAGGTACTTTCTCAATGATGTTTCAACTACCATGATAGTTAAAATAAAACTTATTCCTTTGTTGTAGGGAAAAATTGGCTTTACGCAAAAACTTTAACCTTAGAGCCTCCACCAGCCAAATATGCATATAGTATAGCCTTTATTTCTGTTACTTGTATCTTCTGTGTTATCTTGCCAGCATATTCCATGTGCTGACCCGTTTCGGGCTGCAACATATTACGTTGCAGACTTTCCAGACGAGGAGTAAGACGTTCTAGGTCGTTTGTCATGCACTCAGCTATGCCGTTGGAGTTGATGGACTCACTTATCTTCCAAGCCTTCCGTTGTTATTTTGTTAGATGGCCTTAAGCCATATACTTATGTAATAAGTTCTCTTTGGAGACATTCGATGTAATAAGTGTGTGATTGCCACTCTGCTATAAATCCTTCAAGTACTGTGTGTGTCAGCATTATCGATCCAGGGATGACACTAAAACACAGAGACTTCGGTCCATTCGGATCCTGGTCGCTACAGAAAGAGAGGTTTCACATACAAATATACTATCTTGGACATCTTTTATGATTGTGAGCACTCATTAAAATATGACATGCTAAAGAGTTGATGTTGGACAAGGAAGACAACATAATGGGTTATGTTTTCTTATATTCGAAATAAAGTATATTGTCATGGATCATCCAACATGTTGAGCTTGCCTTTCCCCCTCATTCTAGCCAAAACTCCTTGCACCAAGTAGGGATACTACTTGTGCTTCCATACATCCTTAAACCCAGTTTTGCCATGAGAGTCCACCATACCTACCTATGGATTGAGTAAAATCCTTCAAGTAAGTTGTCATGGTTGCAAACTCTCTAAAATATGTACGATTTATTAGTGTGGAGGAAATAAGCTTTATACGATCTTGTGATATGGAAGTAATAAAAGCGACGGACTGCATAATAAAGGTCCTTATCACAAGTGGCAATATAAAGTGACGTCCTTTTGCGCTAAGATTTTGTGCATCCAACCAAAAAATGCACATGACAACCTCTGCTTCCCTCTGCGAAGGGCCTATCTATTATTCTTGCCTTATAAGAGTCAAGGTGAAAATCACCCTTCCTTTTTACATTTTATCCTTTGGCAAGCACATTGTGTTGGAAAGATCCTGACATATATACCCAATTGGATGTAAGTTATCATGGTCTATTACTGTTGACATTACCCTTGAGGTAAAAGGTTGGGAGGCAATACCATAAGCCCCTATCTTTCTCTGTGTCCGATTAAAACTCCATACCCATAAGTATTGCGTGAGTGTGAGCAATTGTGAAAGACTATATGATAGTTGAGTATGTGGGCTAGCTGAAAAGCTCTTATATTGACTCTTTCTGATGTTATGATAAATTGCAATTGCTTCAATGACTGAGACCATAGTTTGTTGGTTTTCAATGAAGTTTATGATTCATACTTGACATTGTGAATGAATTGTTACTTTAGCATAAGAATCATATGACAATATATGTGTGTTGCTGCTATAAGAATGATCATGATGCCCTCATGTCCGTATTTTATTTTTTATCGACACCTCTATCTCTAAACATGTGGACAAATTTTTCGATATCGGCTTTCGCTTGAGGACAAGCGAGGTCTACGCTTGGGGGAGTTGATACGTCCATTTTGCATAATGCTTTTGTGTTGATATTTATTGCACTATGGGATGTTATTACACGTTATGTCACAATACTTATGCCTTTTCTCTCTTATTTTACAAGGTTCACATGAAGAGGGAGAATGACGGCAGTTGGAATTCTAGGCTGGAAAAGGAGCAAACATTGGAGACCTATTCTGCACAACTCAAAAAGCTCCGAAACTCCACGAAACACCGTTTCAGAAAATATAAAAAATATTTGACGAAAGAGATCTGCCAGGGGGGCCACCACCTGTCCACGAGGGTGGGGGCGCCCCCCCCCCTCTGGACGCGCCCCCTGCCTCGTGGGCCAGCCAGTGACCCCCCGATGCCCATCTTCTCCTATATAAGGTGTTTGACCTGGAAAAATCATAAGGAGGCTTTCGGGACCAGACGCCGCCGTCTCGAGGCAGAACCTTAGCGAAAACCAATCTAGGGCTCCGGCGGAGCTATTCTGCCGGGGATACTTCCCTCTGGGAGGGGGAAATCGTCACTGCCGTCATCAACAACAACTCTCCCATCTTGGGGAGGGTTATCTTCATCAACATCTTCACCAGCACCATCTCCTCTCAAACCCTAGTTCATCTCATGTATCCAATCTTTGTACCAAAACCTCAGATTGGTACCTGTAGGTTGCTAGTAGTGTTGATTACTCCTTGTAGTTGATGCTAGTTGGTTTACTTGGTGGAAGACCATATGTTCAGATCCATTATGCATATCAATACCCCTCTGATCATGAACAATATTATGTCTTGTGAGTAGTTACTTTTGTTCCTGAGGACATGGGAGAAGTCTTGCTATAAGTAGTCATGTGAATTTGGTATTCGTTCGATATTTTGATGAGATGTATGTTGTCTTTCCTCTAGTGTTGTCATGTGAACGTCGACTACATGACACTTCACCATTGTTTGGGCCTAGGCGAAGGCATTGGGAAGTAATAAGTAGATGATGAGTTGCTAGAGTGACAGAAGCTTAAACCCTAGTTTATGTGTTGCTTCATAAGGGGCTGATTTGGATCCATATGTTTCATGCTATGGTTAGGTTTACCTTAATACTTCTTTTGTAGTTGCGGATGCTTGCAATAGAGGTTAATCATAAATGGGATGCTTGTCCAAGTAAGGGCAGCACCCAAGCACTGGTCCACCCACATACCAAATTATCAAAGTACCGAACGTGAATCATATGATCGTGATGAAAACTAGCTTGACGATAATTCCCATGTATCCTCGGGAGCGTTTTCCTTCATATAAGAGTTTGTCCAGGCTTGTCCTTTGCTACAAAAAGGATTGGGCCATCTTGCTGCACCTTATTTACTTTTACTATTTGTCACTTGCTACCAATTACCTTATCACAAAACTATCTATTACCGATAATTTCAGTGCTTGCAGAAAATACCTTACTGAAAACTGGCTATCATTTCCTTCTGCTCCTCGCTGGGTTCGACACTCTTACTTATTGAAAGGACTACGATAGATCCCCTACACTTGTGGGTCATCAGTAGGGCGGAGTCGCTCGTGCGACACATGGAGCAAGCCGAAGGCTTCCGCGGAGAGCACGTTGAGCCTGGCCCCGCCGTCGATGAGTGTATTGGTTACCGCCACATTGGAGATGGTGGGGGTGCAGAGCATCGGGAGCGCACCTGCACCTGCGGTGGTCACCGGGTGGTCTCTTGAGCCGAAGGTGAGGTTGGCCTTTGGTGTCACCCATCCTGGAGGGACTCCCTACGAGATTCGGGCGGTGCCCACTTGGCGGAAGAACTGCTTGATGTGGCGATCCGACGGCAACGTCTGAGAGTCGCCAAGGAGGGCCGCGACAGCGTGGGGCGCCAGTGCCGCGAAGTGCGCGGCGAAGATGCCGCGCAGCTCCTCCCAGGAGGCCACAGACGACTTTGGCAGGTTGAGAAACCAGACGCGTGGTACGCCGGTGAGGGCCATGGGGAACCAATTGGCCCTGACCTTGTCGTCGCTGCCGGCCGCCCAAACAGCCTCCTCGTATGCCCGAAAGAAACCAGTCGGGTCTGCTGCGCCATCGTAGAGAGGCGGCATCTCCGGCCTAAACTTGGGTGGCCACCGCACTTGTCGCAAGGTGGGGGTGAAAGCTCGGTGGCCCGCAGCGCCACCGCGCGCGCCCACCGAGCCGGTCAGAGAGGCGGCGCCTGCCATGGGAGCATGGTGGATGGAGAGCGAGGCGGACAGAGAGGCGGAACTTCAGCGCACCCCTACCTGGCGCGCCAAATGTCGGATTTCGGGCTCCGTGTACCATAGAGAGGTTCGAACTCTGGGGTGTGCACGAAGAACACTCTCTACCCAGCGCGCTCGCCCTACGATCCCACGGCCTAGCTCGATGGACTCGAGGAACAAGACACACAGGGGTTTATACTCGTTCAGGCCACCTTGCGGTGTAATACCCTACTCTAGTGTGTGTGGTGGATTGCCTTGTGGGGCTGAGGATGAACTAGTACAGGGGATGAACAGCCTCAGTAGGTGAGGTGTTCTAGGGCTCGATGAGCTGGTGAGGGTGCGGATGATCTGGGTGATCCACTCCTCGTTGTGGTGGAATGCTCTCCCTCTCTCTGTGGTGGTGGCTAGGTCCTATAATGACCTTGGTCCTCTTCCCAAATGTAGGCGGGAAGGGATCCCACAACGATCAAATTCGAAGGGGAACAACTAGTACAAGCTATCCTGACAAAAGTGGTCTTCGTCTGCCAAAGGCTCTGGTGGTGACGCCGCACCAGGCTCCACGGTGACCTCCGTCCTGCCGTCCTGGTGGTCCTTCGTCTTGTTGCATCGATATGGAAACTATTGCTTGATTCCTCGGGACTCCGCACCTGCGCTTGCCCCCTTAGCACCAAAGGGGGAACTGGTACACTGCGCCCGTTGGCGCCCACCTGGCCTTGGTCGTCATGACTCACGTCACGTGAACCTCGCGAGATGCACCTCGCATAGATATCTCCGCTCCTCGGGAGCCAGCCTAGAGAGGCTGCCCCATGGAGGTCTTGCCGTCGTCCGTCCCGCGAGGCTTGGCCCCTCGCGAGGGTCTTGAGCTATGGTTGCTGAAGCTGGGCCGTACCAGGCTGTCGATGGAGCCACGCCATGGGTCGCAGATAGGCAAGTCTGGGTACCCCCGTTCCCAGAATGCCGACAGTATTTGATATATACAAAAAAATTGTAAAAATAGTGAAATCGAGAGAAAAATCCCAATGAAAAATGAGAAAGAAACAAAAAAACGAAGGAAAGAGAAAGAAAGGAAAATTGTCAATGAAACCCGAAAAAGAAACAAAGAAAACCAAAGAAAAAATAGAGAAAAAAAAAATCAAAAAACGGAGAAAGAAACGAAGAAACCAGTGTAAAAACAAAAATAGAAAATCGGTGGAGAAAACCAGCTATTCCCGCTTAATGCGCGATATAGTCACCACGCTTACCTTCAGGCAGAAAAATCCTTTAGCAAGAGATTTTTCCAACTCGCTAAATGCGAGATATAGTCACCACGCTTACCTTCAGGCTTTAGCCAAATTCTCAACTCCGAGCCCATGTAGGTGGGCCACCTCATGGAAAAACTAGCTTCGCCTCACTCTGAAGCTAAATGGGTTGGCAGTTGGCGCAGCACATTAGCACATGTGTTTTTCTTATTTTCAAATAAAATGATTTCTATGTCTTCAGAAAGTAAAATTATTTTTAGTGATCTCTTTAATATGTATCTAATTTATTTCGATAGATTTGTTCTGGTTTTATTTATTACGTATTGTTTGTAAGCTTTTAAGTGAGCTCATTCAACCCTATGAACACACCTAAGAGATTGAGTCGGCTAAACTTGAGATTAATGTGATGAAGTTACCATATGCCCTTTTAGTTGATGGGCACGTCACCTCCCACTAAAAGAATGGTCCTAGAAATCTTGAAAAAAAATATAAACAAAATACGAGCATCCATGTCAAGTCTATAGCTTGAATCCAGGTAGTGATATAGCTCATTTCACGCATGTTGTATGATTTGTGTATGTGTATTAAATGAGATGTTCACACCAATAGAAAAAAGACATTTCATAAGATCAGGTAAATGTAAAAAAAACTGCTATGTGGAAAATGTTATGTGTTACAATTTTAAATTATTTGTGCATTCTAAAATAAATGCTATGGATAAATTATATCAAATAGATAAAAAAAATCCGTATACAACAGATGTTCATATGTATGGAAATAAATATTCCTGACTTGTCAAGAAAACATCACATACTTAGTTTTTTACGTATTTACCATGAATAAATGAAACATAAATTAAGAAAATAAGGTGGTAAAACAAAATAAAAATAAATAGGTAGAATAAAGTAATTAAATAAATTTTGTTTAGATGTAAGTATAAAAAATTAAGTGAAATAAATAATATTCAAATAAAATAACAAACATCATATTTACATGTTTTAGCACCTTTAACAAACAACAATGTCAAAATATGGTTTTGTTTTCTCCAAAAATAAATTGATACCAGGTTTAGTGATTCAGCCCAACTGTCCCATCCTTGGGGCAATGCATCCTCTTACAGCTGGCCTCTTGGAACGACATGTGCAAAAGTTTTCAGTGTTTATGAGCCAAGCTCACCTCAATGCCTAAGGTGTTGTTTTAAAAGGCATTGTATATTCGAGGGTTTAATTGGTTGTGTCTGGCAGCGACCTTGTTGAAGGCATTGTTTTGAGAGCGCGGATCTTCTCCGGTGTGAAAACCTAAGATCTAGGATCGGGCGATGACGGTGCTTTTGCATTGTTTCCTTCTTGAAGGCGTCGCTTTTGGAGAATTAGGACTTCGGGTGTTGTCTAGGTGGTGGTTTGTGCTGCAGCTACGAGGAATTGATCACTATTGCGGGATCTTTCTTTTTCTTCTTATTTTTTTGTCTTTTGGTTGTGTGCATCCGTAATGTCTTTACGATATTGCGTTCTTGCAGAGGCCGGGTGTAATTGGTATCTCCACGATATTAATATATTCCCTTTGTCGAAAAATATCCGAGGAATTAAATTAGACCAGATTCCAATTTTGGGTGTTATTGCTCCGCTGGAATAGTTTTGGAGGTGTAAATTATCCCCCAAAAATTCACTTTAGGGAGTTATGGCTCCACTTGAATAGTTTTGAGGGTGAAAAATACTTTTTTCATCGCCTAATAATAATTCCAGGCGTACGCAATTGGGCCTTGAAAAATAGAATGATTAGAGTCCAAGCCTTAGTTTGTCACGCAACAAACCACAAATGAACAATATGGCAGTTAGCACAAGTAAAAATATGACCAACAGGATTATGATTTTTTTTTTTACATGGAAGCAGATCCCTTTTTTAGAACTTTTCCATTTGATTACTTTTAGTTTACAATGGTAAGCATACAAGGGCACACATATGTCTTCTTTGAGAATCAAAACACATATGGAGTACTTTCTAGGGGAGGCCACATCCAGAGCTGGTCTAGGGTTTTTGTCGTACATAAACTTAAATAGTAAATAAAATTAAAATTTCCATAAAAGAACAATAACTTAGAGGGACCGACACGTTCACTACTGTGTTCCCAAAACAAAAGGTTGACTATAATTTTTGTATCGATTTACTTTTTGTTCACACGCATACATGCGTAGAGCACATTACTAGCACGAGGGAAGAGTGATAATGTTGGTTTGCTACCTCTAGAAATGGAGACATCCTTTTTCCTGTTTTTATCCCTATATTTGGAGCATCGAGGTTTGCGGGGGTAGCTATGGACCCCACATGTAAGGGTGTGTGTCGCTGGTTAAGAGTAGCACATACCTAGCCATAACGTGTTGGTTGGATTTCCTGGTTATGAGAAGGTATGGGCTAGTTTTTGTTTTTCTTCCTTTATGTTTTTCTATTTTTAATTAGTTTTTCTAAAAAAATTGTGTTTGTATTCTCTTCTCTTTTTATTTATTTTTTTACTTTTTAATTCACGAATTCGACTTTTAGATTCAGAGTCTCATGGTGCATTGGGGGGTGTGGGGTTACTATGGAGCCCACTACTAGGGAGTATGTCGCCCGTTGAGAGTAAGACACACCTAGAAGTAATGGGTTGGCTGGTTTTCCAGTTTTTAAAAAGGTATTGCATGGTTTCGTATTTTCTTTTTTCTATGTTTTTAATAGTATTCCTATTAGTTTCTCTTTTTTATTTTCATGTTTATTTTTTCCATATTTCAATTCATGAATACTTATTAAAATCCATGAACATCTAAAACAAATGTGCATATCTTTTCCCATTTTGAGAAGGTATTGACTCTCTTTTTATTTTATTTTCTATTTTTATATGGTTTATTATTATTATTATCATGTTTTTCATTTTTATTTTTTGCTTCTCTTTTTATTATTTTCATTTTTCACATTTTAATTCATGATAAGCTTTTTAGATTTGGAGACTCCTTGTGTGTCCGGTGGCTGTGGGGGTCGCTATCAACCCTGCGTATACGGGTGTTGCTCGTTGGTTGAGAGTAGCGCACACCTAGTCATTCAATAGGCCGGCTCATTTTCCCAGTTTAGAGACGGTATTGCATGGTCTGTATTTTGCTTTCTTTTCTGTGTTATTCGAATGTTTTAAAAAATTATGTTTCTTTCCTTTTTCTTTCTTATATTTTAATTAATTAATATTTGAGAAAAACATGAATATTTTTTAATGTCATGATAAAACATAATCATGAATATTTCTTAAGTTCGTGAAAAAAACTACAGTCTGAATTTTAATATTGATGAAACATTTTCAAATTTGTGAGCATTCTTTAAAATTTATGATATTTTTAAAATTTGAAACATTTTAAAATACATGAACATATTTTTATTCAATGAACCTTTTCAAAGAAAATACGATAGCCGGTTAGCTAGCAGTGAGTGGGCCGGAAAAAAAAACTAAGCAAGTAGTGGAGTTGACCGAGTGGGAGATTCATTGGTCGGCCGTGTGACTGTTATAGTAGCAATTTCATGGTTTCTGTGTGGACTAAGAGCTCTCAAGGGGGCTCACACAACCACTACCGGATGACATCTATTTCGAAACGTGCAAAGAAGCCACAACCATGCATCGAACAACTTCACTCTTCTCTAAGAACAAATACAGTCTCCAACAACAGCCCAACACGATATATGAATGGAAAAACACCACCACAGCATAATTAAAACTCAAAGCAACATGGATAAAATCAACACGAAACAACCGACTACAATATCCTTCTCGAGATGAAAGAGTTAATCCAGTGAGTAAAAAAAACAGATGGCGAAGCACACGTTTGCCTCTAGTATTACGGCGAATTTTCAAACTTGTCATGTCTGAGTGGACGGATTACTGCTATTTTCGGCTGCCAGCTGGTAAACCTGAATGCAACAAAGAACCGGAAGGTGGCGCGTCTCTTCAACCAAATGAGGATGCCTGCCCTCTTGCTGAATGCCCTGCACTGCAAAACATAAAACTGCCGAGTTAATGCCAAGTACACCCACGTGAGCATTATTCAGTGCCTCGTCTACTTATGCCACTGACCTGGCCGTCCAACGAGGTCTTGTTCTCAAGCTAATTACCCTGTAAATGAAATACATGTAGTAGCACTTTGTGTTTAAGTATCTGGGGTCAAGACTGGACTCAAATTTGGGCTGGAATCCATTTGTGTAATTCAGGCAGCCACGGAGCAAGTATCGCCAGAGTAGATGTATGTGTTGATGTTTGCAATGTGAAAACCACTAGTTAGATCATACTCCCTCCGTTCTTCTTGTTAGGAGCAGAGAGAGTATTTAGGAATGGAGGGAGTATATCATAAAATGTTTAAGACTTTGGTACATAAATGCGTCTTCTGTCCTTCTTGCGTTGCCCCTCTTTTTTCCTTTGGAGTTTTGTCATGTTGCGATTGACAACAAAGTTCTTACTGCTGTTATGAGATGTGGCCCAACACCAAACGTCGACAGAAGTAGTGGTCCATTTTATTTGTTTATTGTGACAGGGGGTAGCTGGGCCAGTTTGCGTTGGCTCTTTCTCCTCTGGTCATGATCCAATTAAATCCATTCAAGGCTATGATTGCTTCATGGACAACTCGTTGCTTGCCTATTTAGAGCATCTCCAGCCACGCCCCCAACAGGCCCTCCCAAGGCGTTTTTGCCGCGCCGGCGCCGAAAAAACGGTCCCGTCGCGTCCCCAGAAGCCCGTTTTTCGCCATCTCGGGCCAAAACTGGTGCCGGCTGACCCAGGCCGAACCCGATGCCCTGGGGGGCGCCTGGGGAGCCGGCACAAGCGAAAAGGGCGCGTGTGTCAGCCCTGTCGGCGACTCGAGGGCCTCTTCCCGCCGTTTCTTGCCGCTCTTCCCCCGCTTCCCTCCCACTCGCTCGCCTTCCCCCCGCCATTTCCATCCTTCCTCCCGCCAAACTCCCTCCCGCTCGCCTTCCAGTCGGCCGCCATGCCACCGAGGAAGTACGCCATGCCACGCGCGGCGGCAACCGCTACCGGCACCGTGGCCCAGCCGAAGCAGAGGAAGCCGAGGGCGCCGCCGTCCAAGCCACCGGGCATGTCAAACGCCCAGTGGAGGGCGGAAGTTCAGCGACGCGATGCAGTCACCGCCGACCGGCGGAACAGGGCCATCACCAAGAAGGCCCGCGACAACGCGCGTGCGGCTGCGGCTGCCTCCTCATCGGCGGACCACGCGGGGATGATGAATCCATCCGGCAGCCACGCCCAGTACGCGCCCTGGGGACAGCAAGGCGTCGGTTCTCCGCAGCCATAGGGATCGCCGTCGCCCGGCTACGCCGACGGCGACGCGCACGGTGGGTTCAACCCAAACGTGACCTTCCCCCATGGCCACCCGGCGACGCGCACACCCTCGCCCGCCTTCGCCGGCATGCAGTACCCTCCATACAACTACTCGTCGCCCACCTACGCGTCCTCACCGACGCCCCCTTTCCGCCGTGGACCGCTGCCCTTCTCGCACCTCGGTGACACCGACGAGAAAGGAGCCGGCATGGACGACATCATCGCGATAGGTTCGACCGCGGCCGCCGCGTCTCCCGGGTTCGTCACCCAGGACGAGACGGTGGATCTCAGTGGCGGCATGGAGGCCGAGCTCGGCTACGTCTACGGCGAGGACGTGCAGGAGGCGCAGGAACCCGAGGAGGAGGAGGAGGATGAGCCGACGCCTGATCCGACGAAGGGGCGCAAGAAGAAGAAGCGGGCGGCCAGGCCAGGCAAGCCGCGCATCAAATGGACGTCCAAGGAGGAGGAATGCCTCACCGAAGCATGGAAAGTCGTCTGCCTCGACCCGACCACCGGCACAAACCAGAGTTTCGAGACGTACTGGGACTGCATCAAGGCCGAGTTTGACGAGCAGAAGCTCGTCGACCCCTACTTCAAAGGCGTGTACATGCAACGCGGCTCCAAGGCGATGGCGAACCATTGGGGGCGTATCCAGGGGCGTGCAACAAATGGCATGGTATCGTCGAGGAGGTCGGGGCTCGCCCGGAGAGCGGCGCCAACGTTGAGGATCAGGTATGCCACGCTGTTTGCCCGCCTCTCTTCGTCGTCTACGCCCGCCAACTGTTTGTTCCTTCGCACAGTTGCTATGCATGTTCGCCATGTATCAGCGTGACAACCTCGACGCCGACTTCAAGTACCTCCACGTTTACAAGCGCATTAATAAGTGCGAGAAGTGGGCGGAAGTCCGGCGCACCCTCGACAAGGCCAAGGAGACATACAAGCCGGACGCGACGACTCCGGGCGCGTCAGAGGGGCGGCCGGACGACCACAAAGGGGCCAAGAAGGGGAAACAAGCCGACGCTACTACCGCGCGAGTGCAGGAGTCCATCGAGCATTGCCTCGCCGACGCACAAGCCCGGGCCGTCCTGCGTGAAGAGAAAACCGCGGCGCGGTGGTCGTCGTTGATGATAAACAGCGCCATCAAGCTCGATCTGCTCCGGACCAACGTCGACCTGCTCTGGACCAACGTCGCCGCGAAGAAGAGGAACACCGACATGGCTTTTCTGATGGGCGGGGCGGACATGCTCCAGAGCAACGACGAGCAGCTCAAGGCGTGGTACATGGCGGAGCGCGGCCTAATCCTGAACCAGCTGCCGACGACGCCAACTCCCGCGCCCATGGCCACGCCGACGCCAAGCCCGAATGATGACGCCTCCACGTTGCCACCCAGCAGTACCGAAGCCGCGCCCGAAGCAGCTCCGAAACCGCCGAGCCCGTGCACGTCGACTCCGCCGACGCCTGGAGCCGACCCCGCCGAGTGATTCGTTGCGCATGCGAACTTACGGCGCTCTATTTTTGTACGCCAGACTACATCTGATCGCCGGATTTGTGGCATCTTTTGTGAGCGGGAACGACCAAGTTCGAATTTCCCGCATCCTGGTGCCGACGCATGGGGGCGTGACTGGGAGCTAGGTCGCCCCCAGGGGCCGGGCTAGTGCTGGTTCGCCCCCAGGCCGCTCTTTTTAGGCGCCTTGGGGGGCCGAACGGCTGGAGATGCTCTTTGTTTCCATGAAATACTACCGAATTCGAAGCATTTTTTAAAGGAGGCATATATCTGGTCTTGAACTGAGGCCCTTACAAGTTCAACACATAACGAATTCAAGATGTCTGAGCGAAAGCAAATGAGCACCAAAGAGAAATAAAAGAGGTTCGATACACAACCATAAAGGCCAAGCCAAGCGACGTAGCGCTGAAAACATAGGGTCGACGGATGTTGAGTGCCACACATCGAATCGCTACACGAGCTCCGTGCAGATCTCCTGAGCTTCGTGCAGCCTTGAGATAAGTTGATCCACGTGCGGTCGGTCCTTGAGTCTCGCGAGAAGTCTACATATATGCAAAAGTAAGTTGTGGCTGTCGCATGTGGTCGAGTCCAAAAAACTTCCCCTACGCCCATGACGGCTAGGGTTTCTTTCCTCCTAGGCGATTCCGATTGCCTCTGGGTTCCAACCGTCTGTACCCTTCCCCAACTACTGCAAGCCACGTCCGGGATCGTCGACCCCCTTGGCGATCGCGCGACGGGGCCGGGACTCTCGGATGGCGTCTCTCTCCGATGCCAACTCCACCACGAACGGCGGCGGCGCCGCCGCGACTGCAAGATCAGATCTGGGAGATTTCTTTGATCAGCTGGATCTCAACGATGAAGAGTTTGCTGATGTTGAGATTGATGAGGACGACCCTGAGATCCAGGAGAGCGTTCGTTGGCTTTCCCTTGCTAGGGTTCATACAAAAAAACTTCAGCCCTTCGGCCTTTTACGAGGATATGAGGGCCGCGTGGAACCCGGCGCAGAGTGTTAGATTTCGGCGAGTCGACCCTAATCGTTTTGTTGTCCAAGCATCCAGCTTGGGGGATTGGGAACGCATCATGTTTCAGGGTCCGTGGTTGTTTCGTAACATGTCGGTGCTCTTGTGCCTGTATGATGGTTTCAGCAAAGAAAAAGAGGTAGAATTCCATCACCTGCCAATTTGGCTGCAAGTCCACAAGCTGCTAGACCCATACTGCAAACAGAATATTGTGGAGAAGCTTCTGAAGGACTCAGGTGAGATAATGGAGATGCGCTTGAATGGGAATACAAGGGGTGATTACGTAAGGGTGAGGGTTAAGCATGATATCCGTCAGGCTCTTACAAAATATGTTAGTATTGTTCGTGCCAAGGAACATCAGGTGTACTTGGATCGTTATGAAAAACTTGCCAGGTTTTGCAAGCTATGTGGCCTCCTTGGCCACGATCACAAGGAATGTGGACCGGGGGTTCACGATGAGAAGGTGCTCAAATTCGGTAAGTGGATCTATGCTGATGCCCCGAACAAGCCACGTCCAGATCATCGAGCTACTAGGGCGGCAGGCACTGATCCCAGCAAAGTGGCGACTCCTAAGGTTGACGGAAACGCTCCTCTGTTGGACCCTATTGATCCCAAAGTCGCGGATACCACTTCTAGCCCAGTCAAAACACCTGGGGAGAGAATGGAGGTGGACATGATCCCAAAGAAGAGGTTGAATATGGAGGAAGCTGTGTCTAACTCCCGGGATGCCCCTGGCACGTTGAAACCGGTGCTGGCTATCACAGATGGCAGCGACAAAGATTCTAAGGAGGGCGACTCGCCCATGAACAATAGTTCAAGCAGCAAAAGATTGAAAGTAGCAACGGAGAAGGACCAAAACGAGATATCGGCGGCCTCCCTAGAGGTGGACCGCTGGACGCAATGAATATTTTGTCTTGGAACTGCCGGGGGGAACCGTCGGATAGTTCGTGAGGTTTTGTCCCTCTCAAAATCCAATAACCGTGTTCTCGAGCAATGGTTCAACAGTGTGGAAATGTATATTGCATGGCCTTGACTTGCTCAAGAGAGGTGTAATCTGGAGAGTGGGGAACGGGGCTGACATCCACACCTGGAGGGATCCCTGGATCCCTCGGCCATCGTCGTTTCGCCCCATCACTCTGAAAGGCACTTGCCGCCTGAACAGGGTAGCTGATTTTCTTGATGAAAACTGGGCTTGGCGGGTGGATCGCCTCCGTGAATTCTTTTGGCCCATGGACGTACAGTATATAACGAAGATCAAAGCTTTGCCCCGTATGCGGATTGATTTCTTGTCCTAGTTTCCGGAGAAGAGCGGGACCTTCTCGGTGAAGAATGCTTACAGACTAGCCACATGTGATCATAACACTGCCTTTGCAGGTGGTTCTTCCAGTTCAGACCCCGAGGGGAATCGCTCGTTGTGGAACAGGATTTGGTCGTCCAATGTACCACGGAAAATGAAGATCACAACATGGCGAGTGGTTACGTGTACCCTAGTTACTCAACAGTGCAAGAATTACTGGCACTTGGCCACCCGCTCACTCTGCCCTATCTGTGGGGTGGAGGAGGAGTCTACCTTTCATGCCTTGATCACCTGCACTCAGGCAAGCATTTTTTGGATCAACATGCGTACGAGATGGCCTCTTCCAGATGACGATCTACTCATCCACACTGTGAAGGAATGGCTAATGCTCCTACTTGATTCATGTTCAGAGATGGTCCGAGACATTGTAATTATGCTGATTTGGCGGATATGGCAGATACGCAATGACTGCTATCACAGCAAGGAAGCTCCACCCATGCCTGCATCGGTTGAGTTCTTGGATAGTTACTATAAATCCATCAACCTCGCGGGCAAGTTTTCAGCTGAGGAGATTATCAAAGGCAAAATGCCCTCGGTGCCACGGGTGGAGATGCGCCAAAATATGGTTGTGCCTTCTGTGCCTTGGCCGGCGCCGGCTAGGGATACAATGGCCTTGTCCTTCGATGGTTCGTATAACCCTCAGGAAGGCGCCGGGTGTGTTCTCCGGGACAATGAGGGTTCAATCTTATTTGCGGCGTACAGATATATTTTCCATTGCAACGATCCACTTGAGGCAGAATTACATGCAATGATGCAAGGTATGGCTCTTGCCATACATCACTCAAACTCATCGGTGGTGTTGCAATCGGATTCCCTGGAAGCTCTATCTTTCCTATCAACAAATGCTCTGCGGTGGTCATCTTATGGCCAATTAGTCCTAGAGATTAAACATTTAGCTTGTAGTATGGAGTTTGTACCTCAAAAGATTAGTCGTTTTGAGAATAGAGTTACCGATCGTTTGGCTTGTTATAGCCGAATGGAGCGAGCCATTGTTGTTTGGCTTCGTTCAGCTCCACCTTGTATCGAGGATTTGTGGCCTCTCGATTGTAACTCTATGACTTTGCAATAAAACTCCCTTTACCCTCACAAAAGAAAAGTATCACAAGTTTATACATCAAGTTCGCCGAATATAGGAACATTTTATCTCAATCGATGCTTTATTGCGTGCAGTCCACAGTGACCAAGCAAGCACCACAAATCCCATCAAAGCTAATCTATGAGCCGATCCACTTGTGGCTTGCACCAATCAATAGATGTCCACAAAGACGGACAGGTTCCACCCATATCCAGTGGCCTCCCGCAATGCACCTAAAGAGGACATGACGACAATTTTCGTCAAGACCGCACCACACGCAAGTACCATCTCCTGGACCATTTCTCTTCGCCATTTGGTCCCTGCTGGTATCCGGTTCCTAGAAACCTGACATAGGAAAAAAATATCTTTTTCGGAATCCACGTGAACAAGATACCGCTAAGATCACAAGGTACAAAACCCCCTGAAAATCCCCTTATACAAAGGACCTATAAAGAAAATGCCCGACGCCTCTAGTCTCCAAGAGACCACATCTCGACCTTGGGTAATTCTAACACCATTGAGAACCCCACGTAAGTCATTCAATTCCTAGACTTTCAGCATGGCCAGGGTAGCAACCACAAGCAGTCGCGGGAGGAGAAGGACGGGTATGAAGAGTCACTGTCCAGAGAGAGCGACCTCCGTGTGCAGCTCTCGACCGGTAAGGAGAATCAGGCCGGGGCAACCAGCGAGGGCTCCCGTGGCAGAGAGACAAGTTCATTGCGGTGTTCATCATCTTTGGGGTCCCGCAGTTAGCCCCCCTTGATGTAAGGTAGAACCCTAGATGGCCTAATCTTTCACAACTTGGAGGGGAAATCAAGAGAAACACGCAATTCACAAGGAGAAAAACTCAAAGACAAGTCCAATCACACATCACTAGATAAGCAACACGTGAGATCCACAAGCATACAGAAACAATCCAAGGGAATAGGAACAAAGGTTAGGTTCACCTCAAATCCACGAGGAGATGAGGGCTTTGATGACTCCCTTTGGTGATCTGGTAATGAATAGCAGAAAGTTTCCCATCCTCTTTCCCCAAGGTGTGACCCTGAGTAATCGAACCCACGAGAGGACGTGCACTTATAACAAAGGGTTTCTACCAAGCTTTTGCAAGAGCATTAATTTCCAGTTACTAGAACGAATTGTAATCACTGTTGTTACCTTAACATTCATAAGAAAAACATGCATGGGTATGAGGAATCATTCTTACAAATTACAACCATATGTATGTGGTTGGGATCATCAAGATCTTAATTTGTGCTCTTGAAGATACCCATTAAGATGTGCTTGCGACAACTCAAAGTGGGGGATGTTTCCAAATTATGTCTTGATCAGAACACGCCTGCATCAAGGTTCAGTTGTCCAACCGTAGCCCCTATCCGTCGTGTGGGGTTACCTCGGTAATTAAGATAAAGTCGACAAAAGCATTAAGAATTTAATGACTACACCTCATGTATCCACAAGGATTGGCTTCACACTACCGTACTAAACCTTTCTGTCACTGGTGATCATAATAGCGCTTCATGTCCTACGTGCTCCTAACCTCCTCGTGGCTCGAACTCTGTGATCTTGGGTACTTGAAGTGCCGACGAACACGAGAGAGACAAGAGACAACTATGATGCAATGTTATTTCACACATACATGGCATTTATTCAAAGTCATTCCATCAACCCCTCATACAAACACATCGGGTTGCAAGGCTATGCATTAACCCATTGCCTTACCGAATTACTCACACATGGCAATCGAATCACACGAAAAAACCATTGAATAAGGTATTGATACATCTCCAACGTATCTATTATTTTTTGATTGTTTCATGCTATTATATTATCGATCTTGGATATTTTATATGCTATTTTTGCTATTTTATATCAGTTTTGGGAACTAACCTATTAACCCAGTGCCTAGTGTCAGCTGTTGTTTTCTGCTTGGTTTTGGTTTTCTAGAAAATCAGTACCAAATAGAGTACAAACGCTACGACACTTTTGACGGTCTTTTTCTGGACATGAGAGACCCTAGAAGCTTTGGGAGGAGACCAAAGCACAAACGAGGAGATGGCAAGGCAACATGGCGCGCATTGTTATATTGTGGGACCCTTGTGGTTTCGTATGCCCAAATTTCGCTTCTATAAATTCTCAAATATAGGGAAACCAACACAGAGCCACCCCAAATATTCTTTTCCGTTTCCGCAAACTTATATTCTTATGTGATACCATCTGGAGGGCTTCAACATCATCATTGCTGCCTTCCGATGATGCATGAGTAGTTCACCACAAACCTAGGGTCCATAGCTAGTAGCTAGATGGTTTCTTCTCTCTCTTTGTTCTTCAACAATATAATGTTCTCCTCGACCTTCTTGGAGTTCTATCCGATGTAATCTTCGCTTGCGGTGCATTTGTTGGGATCCGATGAATTCATAGTTTATGATTAGATTATTCATTGAAAATAACTGAGTCTTTTCTGAACTTTATTCTGCATGATTATGGTAGCTTTGTATTTTTCTCTGATATATCTATTTGGTTTTGCCAACTAGATTGATTTATCTTCAGTGGGAGAGGTGCTTTTGAACGGGTTCAATCATGTGGTGTCCTCACTCAGTGATAGTAGGGGTAGCGAGGCACGTATTGTGTTGTTGACATTAAGGGTAAAATGATGGAGTTTGTTTATATTTATTGAGTTTATTTTGTCTACATCATGTCATCTTGCTTAAAGCGTTAGTCTGTTTGTCATGAACTTAATACCATAGATGCATGTTGGATAGCTGTTAATTGGTGGAGTAATAGTAGTACATGTAGGCAGGAGTCGGTCTACTCGTCACGGACGTGATGCCTATATCTGTGATCACTACCATGAATAACATCATAACTATGCGCATTTCTATCAATTTCCCAATAGTATTTTTTTACCCACTGTATGCTTTGTGTTTGAGAGACAAGCCTCTAGTGAAAACTATGCCCCCGGGGTCTACTTTTATCATATATTGAAAACCAAAAATACCTTGCTGCAATTTAATACTTTTGATTTTACTTTACTTTTTATCTATCTATCACTAACATAATTAATCCTTGCAAGTAACGAGTTTAAGGGGATTGACAACCCTCTTGTCGTGTTGGGTGCAAGTATTTGCTTTTGTGTGCTTAGGTGTTTTTGAAAGGAATTTGCTTGGTTCATTAACCTTGGTTCTCACTGAGGGAAATACTTATCTCTACTGTGTTGCATCTCCTCTCCTCTTCTAGGGAAGTCCCAAACGCAGTTTACAAGTAGCAGATATCAAGGTGAAAGCTTTATTGATAATATGTCTTAAAATGGTTGTCGGATGCCATACACAATTACAAGTATGGCTAACTTGGAGATGGATTGTTGTGCTATTGAAGATGGTGGTGGCTATGGAGATGAGATGGGAAATGTCAATAGCTAGGTTTTGTGAATGGCTTCTGATGCGGAGAGGAGGTTCTGGCGTCTGCTCTTCGCGAGTTAGGTATGTGTCCCTTTATAAAAGTTGTTGGGGTGGATGGCATGGTGTCGCGGACGGCTGGTACGAGCGCATGCTCTCATACCAGACGCCATCTCACATTCTTTTGGTGCTAGTGTGCCTCCCACTTGATTTCTTCTATCTCCATTTTGCTTCTTTCCATGTATAGGATTTATCTACACCATATATAGATCTTTTCCCGTGGAATTTCACAACCTGTTGCTTTCATTAGTCATTAGTGGAAATATCGGACGAAATATCTCAGATTTTATGAAATAAAATATTTTAAACAACATTGTAATGAGCGTACAAAATACACTCATCGGGCTTGACAATCATATGATGGGGATTCTTCTCCACAAAAGGAGGTCTTGATGATCCACTAGGTATTCTTATCCAAAGGAGGTCTTGATATACAAAGGAGGTCTTCATTTCCAAAGGAGATGGGTAGATATGAGCAAAGCTCTGTCTAGTTATTCATCTATGCTTTCCTAACCCTAATTCGTCCTAGGTGTATGATAATATAATCTAGGGGGTGAGAGAGGACACATGTGCCAAAACCCTAGTGGTTGTGCGCAGACAGTTACCGGATGTCTCATGGTTAGCAGATGTCTGGTGGCTCGTGGGGTACCGGATTTTAGGTGGATCAGTGTTGGAAATATGCCCTAGAGGCAATAACAAAATGGTTATTATTATATTTCCTTGTTCATGATAATTGTCTGTTATTCATGCTTGAATTGTATTATCCAGAAACAGTGATACATGTGTGAATACATAGACCACAACGTGTCCCTAGTAAACCTCTAGTTACTAGCTCGTTGATCAACAGATGGTTACGGTTTCCTGACCATGGACATTGGATGTCATTGATAACGGGATCACATCATTAGAGAATGATGTGATGGACAAGACCCAATCATAAGCCTAGCACAAGATCTTGTAGTTCGTAATGCTAAAGATTTTCCAATGTCAAGTATCTTTTCCTTAGACCATGAGGTTGTGTAACTCCTGGATACCGTAGGGATATTTTGGGTGTGCCAAACGTCACAACGTAACTGGGTGGCTATAAAGGTACACAACTGGTATCTCCAAAAGTATCTGTTGGGTTGGCACGAACCGAGACTGGGATTTGTCACTCCGTATGATGGAGAGGTATCTCTGGGCCCACTCGGTAAGACATCATCATAATGAGCTCAATGTGACTAAGGTGTTGGTCATGGGATGATGTATTACGAAACGAGTAAAGAGACTTGCCATGACGACATTGAACAAGGTATCGGTATACCGATGATCGAATCTCGGGCAAGTACTATACCGATGGACAAAGGGAATTGTATATGGGATTGATTGAATCCTTGACATTGTGGTTCATCCGATGAGATCATCGAGGAACATGTGGGAACCAACATGGGTATCCAGGTCCCGCTGTTGGTTATTGACCGGAGAGTCGCCTCGGTCATGTCTACGTGTCTCCCGAACCCGTAGGGTCTACACACTTAAGGTTTAGTGACGCTAGGGTTGTAGACATATATGCATGCGGTAACTCGAATGTTGTTCAGAGTCCCGGATGAGATCCCGGATGTCACGAGGAGTTCTGGAATGGTCCGGAGGTAAAGAATTATATATAGGAAGTCCAGTTTCGGCCACCGGAAGAGTTTCGGGGGTCACCGGTAGTGTACCGGGACCACCGGAAGGGTCCCGGGGGTCCACTGGGTGGGGCCACCTATCCCGGAGGGCCCCATGGGCTGAAAGGGGAAGGGAACCAGCCCATAGTGGGCTGGTGCGCCCCCCTTGGGCCCCCCTGTGCCTAGGGTTGGAAACCCTAGGGGTGGGGGCGCCCCACATGCTTGGGGGGCAAGCCTCCCCCTTTGGCCGCCGCCCCCCTAGGAGATTGGATCTCCTAGGGCCGGCGCCCCCCCAGGGCCCCTATATATAGTGGGGGGGAGGGAGGTCAGCCGCACCCTTGCCCCTGGCTCCTCCCTCTCCCTCCTCCCGCAGCGCTTGGCGAAGCCCTGCAGAAATACCGTTGCATCCACCACCACGCTGTTGTGCTGCTGGATCTCCATCAAGCTCTCCTTCCCCCTTGCTGGATCAAGAAGGAGGAGACATCACTGTACCGTATGTGTGTTGAACGCGGAGGTGCCTTCCGTTCGACGCTGGGATCATCGGTGATTTGGATCACGACGAGTACGACTCCATCATCCATGTTCTCTTGAACGCTTCCGCTCGCGATCTACAAGGGTATGTTGATGCACTCCTTTCTCCCTCGTTGCTAGATGACTCCTTAGATTGATCTTGGTGAAGCGTAGACATTTTTTGAATTCTGCTACGTTCCCCAATAGTGGCATCTGAGCTAGGTCTATGCGTAGTATCTCGCACGAGTAGAACACAAAGCAGTCGTGGGCGTAGATTTGTTCAATTCTCTTGCCGCTACTACTCTTATCTTGATTCGGCGGCATGATGGAATGAAGCGGCCCAGACCGACCTTACACGTACGCTTACGTGAGACAGGTTCCACCGACTGACATGCACTAGTTGCATAAGGTGGCTAGCGGGTGGCAGTCTCTCCCACCTTAGTCAGATCGGATTAGATGAAAAAGGTCCTTATGAAGGGTAAATAGAAATTGGCATATCATGTTGTGGTTTTGGCGTAGGTAAGAAACGTTCTTGCTAGAAACCTATAGCAGTCACGTAAAAACTTGCAACAACAATTAGAGGACGTCTAACTTGTTCTTGCAGCATGTGCCCTGTGATGTGATATTGCCAAAAGATGTGATGAATGATATATGTGATGTATGAGATTGATCATTGTCGGTGTAGAAAAAGAGGGGTACACTTTTTGTACACCTATGACTGTGCACGGGCAGTCTAAGCCGCGGGCACCACCACACCAAGCATAGCAGGGGAGGTGAGCCAAGGTAAGACCGAAGCTCGATGAAACTGGAGCAACGCCAAGAACAAGACCACAAAGAGCAAAGTGACGAAGCGGCTTCCCCCGGCAAGATCCTTGCCGGGAGCCAGTTTCAGCAGCCCTGGCAAGATCCTTGCCGGGGCCGGCTCTGGCAGCCCTGGCAAGACCCTTGCCGCGGCAGCTCGCCCCACGCCTACGGAGCGGATCACCCTTTAGTCCACTGCCCCAAGGGGCAAGGATTTGGGAGATATCCCCGTGGTGGCATGCAGATCTTTGTGAAGACATTCAAGGACAGATACACACACTAAGAGGACGACGACCCTTGGCGGGATCCCAGCCAAGGAGGACCACAAGACCTCCGGCAAGCACCTTGCCAGGGATGACAGCAGGCGCCGCGGCAAGACCTTTGCCAGGGCCCCGGTGATACGTCCAAAACGTATCAATAATTTCTGCTTGCTCCATGCATCTATGTTATTTATACACTTCCATACACTTTTGATCATATTTGGACTAACCTATTAACTCAGTGCACCCCAGTGCCAGTTTCTGTTTTCGACTGTTTTTGTATTTCAGGTTTTCACATTACGAGAACTGCCAGAAAAAATCCAAAAAAATTATATAAAAAATCAGCGTTCCAGAAACTACCGGGCGCCCGAAGTAC
>LR738714.1:103678304-103759984 GCA_902687465.1 Secale cereale | reverse complement strand
GGGGGGCACCAGGGCTCCAGGCGCCCTGGCGGCGCCCCCCCTGGGCCGCGCCGGGGGGGCGCCTGGGCCCCCCGAGGCTCCGCTGATGCCCCCCTTTGGCATATATTTAAAGCGTCTCCCGAAACCCTCGAGACGGGAACTCTTTTTCGCGATCTCATCTCTGTTCCGCCGCCGCCGCCGCTTCCAAGATCGGGAGCACCAGGAGAACTCCTCCCGGCACCCTGCCGGAGGGGAGGATCACCACCGGGAGCCTCTCCACCACCATGGACTCCTCCCGGATGAGTTGTGAGTAGTCTCCCTTGGACCATGGGTCCATGACCAGTAGCTATGTGATGTTCTCCTCCCGTTTTGTGCTTCAATAATTAGTCCTCGTGAGCTGCCCTACATGATCGAGGCACATATGTAATCCTTATGTTGTAGCTATGATGAGTTTGCTGGGATCCGATGGATTATGAGATTATGTTCAGATTGTGTTTGAGTAATATATTTGATTCACCTCTTTTATATTTATGTTCGTAAGTAATTCTTGCATGTTCTTCGTTGTTATTTATTGCTTTGGCCAAGTAGTAGGTAGTGACTCCAAGAGGGAACGTTATGCTTGATTGTGGGTTCATGCCCCTCGATGACTAGTTTGAGTGACATAAACATGAGTCTAGGGGATGTGTTGTTGCCACAAGGGGGAAAACAACGGTGCTTGTGCCCGCGGGTGCAAGGATTGTTTACTTTACGCAAAGTTCTTTAAATGCAGTTGTCTGTTGCTTTGAGTTTACACTATGGGTGGGACTCGCAACTTAATACCAGCGAGATATTCTGGATAGTTATCTCAACTTGGATGATTAGTAGTAGATGCAGATGGATTTCGGTCTACTTACCTAGGCGTACCGCCCATGCTTTGAACCTCTACCTTTCTTGCAACTTAGTCAGCATTGGTCCTGTCAATTGCCCAGTTGTAATTCGTTTACCTCACATAACAGTTTTATCGTCTTTTGGGAGAGAGACATCACTAGTGAACATCATGAGACTCCGGTCCATATTACCATCATTGATCACATCCGCTATTTACTTTCCGCTTTTATTTACTATTGCAATTATATCTATCACTACTATCACTTGCGTTTGATCCTTTGTAAACTACAAGGCCGGAGGGATTGACAACCTCTCTGTACTCATTGGGAGCAAAGTTATTTGTATCTGTGTGCAGGTCCACGTTGATTGCAAATATCTGGCGCCGTTAGCAGTTGACACCTTCTTGTTGAAACTGGGAGTCTCAGGGAAAACGATCCTTGGTATTGCCAAGGGAAAACTTCTGCTACACTGCATCTCCAACCTTCCACTTGGGGTAACCAACAAGGGGTGAGAAGCCACCTAGCAAAGCAATTTCTGGCGCCGTTGCCGGGGACTCCACTCTTCAGGATAGGGGAGTTGCACGCTATATTTTACCTTTGCTTTTAGTCTTGTTAGTTTACCTTTCAGTTTTGCTTTAGTACCTTTTATCGAAAATCACAAAAATAGTTATCTTATTCTTTAGTTGTCATTATGTCGGGTCCTTTTGTCTTTGACGAGGCAGAAGTTCTCACCTTTAAACAAAGAGGTGGGGAAAGTCTGAAAGATGCTTGGTATAGAATTAATGATTCTCAAAAAAGAGCCACCAAGAAGCAACCTACTACTATCCCGCTTAGAAATTTTTATGTTGGAATAACTTCTTGGAATAGGTTTATTCTAGATACTGCTATCAATGGGAATTTCCTAGAAGCCCCAGTTTGGGAGTCTCTTAGTATTATTGAAAATCTTGTTGGGAATCACGCTGTTGTTAGCATTCAAGAGGACATCACCCTAGCTCACATTATGAAAAAACTTGAAAAAATAGAGCTAGAGATGCCAAGCATCAATAAGATAAATGAGTTTGATCGTAAGATCCAAGGGAATTTGAATAGGCTTGATAGCTCCATGCATAAAATTTTCAAAACTTTGGAGACCATCAAATCCCATGACTTGGACTCTTCTAGGGTAGACAAGATTGAGGAAATATTTGATACTCTAGGAACTACTTTCTCCTCGATCAAAACCAAAAAGGTAGAAACTCCGGCAAAAAGGGAGCCTAAGTTCGTTCACGTTCCAAAGGCTCCCCGTTCTAAAAGTAATCCATCTATTGCCAAAGGGGTTGAAACTGTAAAGACTTTGGAAGAAACACCTCTCTTTGATGAATTTATAAATGAATCTTCCCTTGACTTTTATCCTTTTGGTCTTCTCCCTAGAAGTATCTCTACGAGGCCTTTATTTGAAAGTCTTCTTAAGACTAGTTGTATTATTGAAGAGCTTTTTGATGATCTTGATGATGGTTCAATTGATACAACTTGATCTCTATGCATTATGCCTAGCTTAAAGGCATAAAAGAAAGCGCTTTTGGGAGGCAGCCCAATGAATAAATTTTATTTTGTTTTTGTTGTGCCTTGATGTTTTTACTACTGTAGCATCGTCATTGTATCTTTTCTTTTCAATTTTGTGCCAAGTATAGCCTCTGATTGCTAGAAAGTTCAAAAGTTGTGACGTGCTATCCAGGAAACAGATTCTGTCCTTGGATAGAAAAATTCGTATAAAATCACCAGATCATCTTTTTGGTCTGAATTTTTTTGACAGCGTACTCTATATAATTTTCTTTTGTGCGTCTGTTTTGAGTTTTTTGATTAGAGTTGCAGAAGTGCCCCGAACAAATCATTTACTACCTGCTGTTCTGTTTTTCACAGATTCTATCCTGTTTTGCCTTTCCTTCATTTTGCAAACCTAGAGCTTGCTTTTTCTTTGCAAAAATCTTTTGACAATCTTGTGAAACAGTAGAACTTCAAGAATATCTTTATTTCCAGCAAGGAACAATTATTTTATTATGGGTACTAACCTCGCTAATCAGATTATGATGAGTTATGTATGAAGGGAGTTTTCAAGTGTGCGAGGGAAGATGATAAAAAGATTCAGGAGTGTCAAACGCTCAAGCTTGGGGATGCCCCCATGCACCCCCAAGAAATATTCAAGGAGACTCAAGCGTCTAAGCTTGGGGATGCCCCCGTGCATCCCCTTCTCCATCAACATTATCAGTTCGTCTTTCGTTCCACTATATTTTAATCACTTCATGTGTTATGTGCTATGCTTGGAGCGTCTTGCTTTTTAGTTTTTTTTTAGCTTTTCATAATGAGTCGAAAACTCAGCTTTCTTTATGTGGGAGAGAAACACACTCCACTTCTACCTAGAACATAACATAGAATTTTCATGTCTATCCTTGATGTGTGTGTTCTTTGTCTTTTAATAGCTACTATCATGCTTAGCTCTTAACTTTCATGCTTATCTTTTTAAAGAGCTTTCGTTTAGTTTGTTGCTTGAACTCTCTTTAGTTATCATGCTTATCTTATTAAGAGAGTTTGCTTCCGTTGCATTGGTTGATATGTCTATGATAAAGATGCTACGTGCATAATGGCGCTTAGTAGTTTAGGTTTTCTTATGGTTAGTCCCAAATAGCTGGGGGGTTCCCAATGTGTTATTGGAGTACCAACATGATTTGTTTGCCTATGATGTGGTATGGTTTAGTAATATCTTCCTTCAAAGAATTTATTTTGATTGACTTGGCGTATGCTCACGCATATTTAAGACTGTAAAGAAAGTCTGTCAAGCCTTGATGATCTTTTGTTTCTGAGTAGCGATATAACTTCCATGCCTGATTCAATGTTGCTTTGTCGCTCTGCATGATTATGACCGTCATTGCTCTCTTAGTTGGTCGCTCCCAGTCTTTTGCTAACCTCCACCTGTACTAAGCGGACTGACTGCTTGTGCATCCACATTCCTTTAATCCAGTTATGCCATATGAGTCCACCATATCTTCCTACATGGTATTTACCTGCCATTCCTAACGGAGACTTGCATGTGCCATCTCGAAATTATTCAAAGAAAAATGCATTCCTATTTTGTGCCTCTGTTGTAAGTTCATGAGGAAGTAGTAGTTAATTCATGATCTTTTTAAGTTGGACAAGCTTCACCCCGGGATTGCATGTATAATGTGCAAACCCATAATACGAGAAGGAACTGGCATTGAGTGCGCCCGGCTCAAAAAGATAATATAACAAACAAACCCTCCTTCACGCTTTGTTCATGAGAAATCAGAAAACTTTGGCAGTGATAAACAAAGGAGATTAAGAGGATGTGATCGTCCTCATTCGGGAGTCGTTCCTCGAAACTTGTCCATCTCAAGAAGTGATTGAGTTATCTGCTAGCATTCGTTGACGAAACATGCATGATCTAAAAAATTTATTATTACCTCTGTTTTAAAACCAAGAGCTCTGGTACATGTTTTGTCTTTGTTTCCGACTACGGGTTTTCAACCTTGCCAACAAAAGCCACGGTTCGAGAGTCTCCACCCTCTTTTAAAAGCACCAACTACTGAGAGCATGATTGTCATTCTGAGTGTAATGTGCATTGTCCCAAAGTAGCATTGTCTTTTGCATGATTGTGATATCGTTTATTCTGAAATCATTGTATCTAGTCATCACTTAAACCTTTGAGGTGCCCCTGCATTTATGTTTTGCTTCACTAAAGGGGGCAAGCTAGATATCACTTTATCATATTTGCACATCATGTTCATTACAAATCTATTTGATGTTTCAGTATCATATTGTAAAACTTTCAGTTCTTTGTGATTTTCTCGTGAGGCAACTTAATTACTATAGATTCATTGTCTCAGTAAGCTTTTGTCATATAACTATGAAAAAGTCCTATATGGTTAATAGCATGTCACCACAGAAATTATTCTTGTTATCATTTACCTACTCGAGGACGAGCAGGAATTAAGCTTGGGGATGTTGATACGTCCAAAACGTATCAATAATTTCTGCTTGCTCCATGCCTCTTTTGGGTGATATTGCTATGTTATTTATACACTTCCATACACTTTTGATCATATTTGGACTAACCTATTAACTCAGTGCACCCCAGTGCCAGTTTTTGTTTTCGGCTGTTTTTGTATTTCAGGTTTTCACATTACAAGAACTGCCAGAAAAAATCCAGAAAAATTATATAAAAAATCAGCGTTCCAGAAACTACCGGGCGCCCGAAGTACAGCCGAGGGGGGGGGGGCACCAGGGCTCCAGGCGCCCTGGCGGCGCGCCCCCCCTAGGCCACGCCGGGGGGCGCCTGGGCCCTCCGAGGCTCCGCTGATGCCCCCCTTTGGCATATATTTAAAGCGTCTCCCGAAACCCTCGAGACGGGAACTCTTTTTCGCGATCTCATCTCTGTTCCACCGCCGCCGCCGCTTCCAAGATCGGGAGCACCAGGAGAACTCCTCCCGGCACCCTGCCGGAGGGGAGGATCACCATCGGGAGCCTCTCCACCACCATGGACGCCTCCCGGATGAGTTGTGAGTAGTCTCCCTTGGACCATGGGTCCATGACCAGTAGCTATGTGATGTTCTCCTCCCGTTCTTGTGCTTCACTAATTAGTCCTCGTGAGCTGCCCTACATGATCGAGGCACATATGTAATCCTTATGCTGTAGCTATGATGAGTTTGCTGGGATCCGATGGATTATCAGATTATGTTCAGATTGTGTTTGAGTAATATATTTGATTCACCTCTTCTATATTTATGTTCGTAAGTAATTCTTGCATGTTCTTCATTGTTATTTATTGCTTTGGCCAAGTAGTAGGTAGTGACAACGTTATGCTTGATTGTGGGTTCATGCCCCTCGATGACTAGTTTGAGTGACAGAAACATGAGTCTAGGGGATGTGCTGTTGCCACAAGGGGGAAAACAACGGTGCTTGTGCCCGCGGGTGAAAGGATTGTTTACTTTACGCAAAGTTCTTTTAATGCAGTTGTCTGTTGCTTTGAGTTTACACTATGGGTGGGACTCGCAACTTAATACCAGCGAGATGTTCTGGATAGATATCTCAAGGTGGATGATTAGTAGTAGATGCAGATGGATTTCGGTCTACTTACCTAGGCGTACCGCCCATGCTTTGAACCTCTACCTTTCTTGCAACTTAGTCAGCATTGGTCCTGTCAATTGCCCAGCTGTAATTCATTTACCTCACATAGCAGTTTTATCGTCTTTTGGGAGAGAGACATCACTAGTGAACATCATGAGACTCCGGTCCATATTACCATCATTGATCACATCCGCTATTTACTTTCCGCTTTTATTTACTATTGCAATTATATCTATCACTACTATCACTTGCGTTTGATCCTTTGTAAACTACAAGGCCGGAGGGATTGACAACCTCTCTGTACTCGTTGGGAGCAAAGTTATTTGTATCTGTGTGCAGGTCCACGTTGATTGCTAACATCTGGCGCCGTTAGCAGTTGACACCTTCTTGTTGAAACTGGGAGTCTCAGGGAAAACGATCCTTGGTATTGCCAAGGGAAAACTTCTGCTACACTGCATCTCAAACCTTCCACTTGGGGTAACCAACGAGGGGTGAGAAGCCACCTAGCACCCGGCAAGGCCCTTGCCGAGGACACCCGCAGGGCCACCGTCAGGCCCGCACCAACTGAGTTTCCATCGCCCCATGCAATTGCCGACCCAACCAGCTGGGCAGGCTCCTGCGTGGCAACATGCAGATCTTCATGGAGACCCACCATTGCGCCACCTCAGCTGCCTGCCTCCCTACATGGCACCTCAGGCATCGCTGGCTAGGGCGCGTGTCGACGCAAGAAGGAGCGGCGACGGACAAGACGGATGTGTCCCCCGTCCTCGATAAAGCGAGGACACCTAAGCTAACCGCATTAAATGCGCCTTGTCATGTAATGCGAGGGATAACCTCGCATCACTGTGCCCTTTCCACCTCCTGTGTGCCACTATGGCAACCCCTTTTCCCTATAAAAGGAGGCCCGAGGCGACCAGGAGAAGGATTCGGCTCTTTAGAACTCCTCACGACTCGGCTTTCTGGAGCTCCTCACGCCCCATAGCCAGCTGAAGAACACAACATATAATCCACCAAAGCAGGAGTAGGGTTTTACGCATCTTTGCGGCCCGAACCTGGGTAAAGAAACCGTGTGCTAACTGTTGGATCCGCTCTTCTCTCAACCCCGCGCCCCGCAACCGTAGTAGGGATTCTTGTGATCCCATAGGTGTCGATCCAAATACACCGACATCTTTGGCGCGCCAGGTAGGGGGGTGGTTGTGAGAATCGGCTTTAGTAGTCAGTTCGACGCTTCTTCATCATCATGGCGCCCAAGAAGAAGATGACGGTGGCGGTTGGCCAGTCGGAGGCCGGACAGCCCGCCCCGACGCGGGCAAGCAGCGGACCGGTCGCGGAAAGGACCCGGGGCGCTTCTCACGAACACCAACGCCATCCCAGCAACCGGAGTTTGGGAGGTGGCGATGTTTGTGTGCCCGGTAACGGGCCACACACCGCCATGTCCAAGGACGCAGCCGGGCCCTCCGTGAGTGGCGCGGGGCCTTCCAAAGTTGCTTCCACATCACCCGAAGGCGACGCAAGGGCCTCCAGGACTCCCATGCCGGCGCCCACAGCATGCTCCTCCCAAGTAGCGCGCGACGAGCGGCGTCATCGTGCCGAAGATCCCGGGCGTCGCCACAGGAAGAGCCCCGAGCGCCACTCCCGGGACGTAGAAGACCTGCCCGCCCGCCGGAGCGTTGGTGGAAACGGCATGCGACCGCGGGATCGTGACGGCTCCTCCTAACACGGTCAGGGGTCGAAGCGCGTCGCGGTCCGTGCAGGTTTCGCTGCCACTAACCCCAGCCGAAGCTCTGGCGCGCGCGCAGTTGCTCCTCGACTTTCCTCCCATTACGGGGAAACTCGACGAATGGAGAGCCACCATCTGAAGCCTTGTTGCAGTCGCCAACAAGGATGAACCAAACCCAGTGGAGCTCCCAGGTCGACGCTCCGATGGAGTCCCACGCACCGGTGGCGGGGGGACCGGCAGCGCCGTGGCTATGGTGCATTCGCCTCCCCCTCGCTCGGTACCGCGTGTGTCTACTCGTCGGGACGTCGCGGGCGAGGCCATCTCCATAGCGTCGTCCGACCCACGGACCCACGACGACCAGCTTCAAGTTCTTCAGGAGCGAGCTCATGAAGACGCTCGAACCACCATCGAGTGCCGGCGCGGAGCGCGCCACCAGTAAGACAGGCGAACGGGGCCTGCTGTGGACCGCCCAGCACCGGAGAGCCCTGGGGGTCTACCTTACGAGGTAGGCTGTCCAGATTTTACCCGTGAGCTTCGGCAGTTCCAGTGGCCCACTCACCGCACCTTCAAGCCCGATGTTGGCGAGAAGTACAACGACAAGACCCACCCGTCGAAGTTCCTCAGCATCTACACCATCGCGATGCAAGCTGCCGGAGCCCGCGACGATAAGGTGCTTGTGAATTACTTTCCGTTGGCTCTTAAACCTAACGCCATGTCGTGGTTGATGCACTTGCCAGTAGACTCTATTTCCTCCTGGTCAGATTTGTGCCATGAGTTTGTTGGCGCCTTTACTGGAGGTCACCAACCCCATGGCCAAGCAAGTGATCTGCACATCATACCCCAGAAGGAAGGCGAGAGTCTGCGCAAGTACATATAGAGGTTCAGCCGGGTACAGTACAATATCCCTGACGTTCACCCTGCCGCCATCATCAGCGCGTTCCATCAGAACGTGCGTAACCGCAAGATGCGTGAAGAACTGGCGATGACCAAGGTGAAAGATGTGGCAGAGCTCTATGTTCTCGCTGACATATGTGCCTTGGCTGAAGAGGGAAGGAAGTACCCCGGCGAAGATGCCGGCGCGGAAACCGACTCTTCAGATGACGATACTACCGCCCCGGTGAAGAAAGGCCGGCACCACAACAGGAAGCGCAAGGGTAAAGCCGTGCTTGCCGTCGAGGGATCTGATGACGCCGGCTCCGCCAAGAAAACCAGGGCGGGTGACCGGCAAGGAAATTGCCGGGTGTGTCGCCTGCCGGGCCTTGGCGGCTACCGAGAAGCCAGAAAACTCCGGCAAGCGATATTGCAAGATCCATCAGACCAAGGGCTATGATCTCCAGGACTACCGATAGGTTGAGCTCCTTGCTGAGAAGCAGAGGGCTGAATATGAGAGGCGGGACAAGGAGAAGGGCCAGGATGGTGCCGAAGGGTCCGGCAAGAAGCGTGACGGCCAAGCAGGCCGTCGCGGCAAGGATAAACAGTAGGAGAGGCCCGCCCGGGGCCGTGACAGAAGGCCCGAAGACGACGATCACGAAGAGGACGACGAGTCCGGCCACCAAGAATTTCAGAAGGCTACGGAGACCATGTGCGTCGATAGCGGCGCCTCGCTGCATACTTCTCACCGCCAACTTAAACAGTGGGCGCGCGAGATTACAGCGGCAGAGCCGTCATCCGGTGCCCAAAAGCCGCTGAAATGGTCCAGCACACCTATCATTTTTGACACTGAGGATCACCCTGATCGCACTACTGCGGTCGGGTGCTTGCCGTTGTTGATCTCACCGACAATACGCAACCTCAAGGTGACAAAGATGCTAGTCGATGGCTAGGCTGGTCTGAACCTACTCTCGCCCACCGTGATCGAGAAGCTGTAAATTCCTGAGGGAGACCTCAAAGAGACGGGCACGTTTCAGGGGGTCAACCTGGGGAGTAGTCAACCAAAGGGGGAGGTCACGCTGCTCGTGACTTTTGGGAGTGATCTGAACTACAGGACGGAAAGGATCGTGTTCGATGTTGCCAAGATCCCCTTACCTTACAACGGGATCCTTGGCCGCCCAGCGCTGGCCAAGTTCATGGCAGCGTCACACTACGCCTACAACACCCTGAAGATGCCAGGGCCGGTGACGATCATCACCATCCCCTCCGATAAGAAAGATGCGCTGATTTGCGCTGACCAACTGTACCAGCAAGCAGTTGCAGCAGCTGCCGCTACGAGGGCACTTGTTCCTGCCACTGGAGCCCCGGGAGGGAAGAAGAAGAAGACCGGTGAGACCTCAGACACCCACTCCGGCAAGCGCACCTCTTCGGAGTGCTGTGCTTCCGTCGAGGACGTGCCAGAGAGCTCCACCGGAAAGAAGAAGACCGGTGAGACCTCGGACACCCACTCCAGCAAGCGCACCTCTTCGGAGTGTCGCGCACCCGTCGAGGACGTGCCAGAGAGCTCCACCGGCAGAAACAAGAGGTCCAGGGCCACGCCGCCGGGAACCAAGAAGGTTTCCGTCAAGGAGGACGGCACAGGAGGGGCTTTCACCATAAGCTCCTCCCTTGACGACAAATAGGAAGACGCGCTCGTCGCCTTCCTGCGGGCGAATGTCGACATGTTTGCATGGCAAGCATCCGACATCCCCGGCATTCCCAGGGAGGTGATTGAGCACCACCTTGTTGTCTGTCCTCATGCACGACCCGTCAAGCAGAAGGTCAAGAAGCAAGCTTTGGAACGGCAAGAGTTCATCACAGGGGAGATCCGGAAATTGGAAGCTGCGGGTTTGGTAAGAGGAGTGCTCCATCCAACGTGGTTGGCCAATCCAGTGGTAGTGCGCAAGGCAAATGGGAAGTGGAGGCTGTGTATTGATTACACAGATATCAATAAAGCTTGTCCCAATGACCCCTTCCCGTTGCCGCGCATCGACCAGATTGTCGACTCCATGGCTGGGTGTGACCTGTTGTCATTCCTTGATGCCTATTCCGGCTACCACCAGATCTTCATGGCAATAGAAGACGAAGAGAAGACAGCATTCATCACCCCATGTGGTACGTACTGTTTCGTACGAATGCCTTTCGGGTTGAAGAGTGTTGGCTCGACGTTGGCAAGGGCAGTCCAGATTGGTTTTGAACCCCAGCTCCATAGAAATATGGAGGCTTATATGGATGATATAGTGTTCAAAACCAAGAACAGGGCAATCCTTATACCAGATTTACAAGAAACATTTGTCAACCTACGCAAGATCAACCTCAAGATGAACCGTGAGAAGTGCGTCTTCGGCGTCCCGTCCGGCAAGCTTCTCGGGTTCTTTGTGTCACAGCATGGGATAGAGGCCAATCCGGACAAGATCAAAGCTATAGAGCAGATTGAAGCACCCAAACGGGTCAAGGATGTGCGTCGGCTTGCTGGCTACGTTGCCGCCATGAGCAGATTCATTTCCAAGTCTGCCAAGCGCGCCCTTCCCTTTTTCAAGATTTTGAAAAAGGCGGGCCCAATGGAATGGACGCCAAAAGCTGAAGCAGCATTACAAGATTTGAAGAGGTATCTTTCCTCCACGCCAATACTAGTTGCGCCTAGGCCAGGAGAATCGTTGCTGCTATACTTGGCGGCAACAAACCAGGTGGTCAGCGCCGCACTAGTGGCGCAGAGAGAAATTGATGATGAGGTAATAGCAGCGACAGAGCCTGATGCCACTGGTGCAGAGACGACACAGTCGGTTGGAGTGCAGCCAAAGAAGAAAATGATGCAGCACCCGGTCTACTTTGTTAGCTCCCTCTTGCAGGGGGCTAGATCAAGGTACTCCGGTGTGCAGAAATTGCTCTTCGGCCTTCTTATGGCCTCGAGGAAGCTGCGTCACTACTTCCAGGCGCACGAGATCACCGTCGTCACTCGCCTCCCTCTACAACGGATATTGCACAATCCAGATGCAACGGGAAGAATTGTAGAGTGGGCACTGGAGCTGTCCAGCTTCGGCCTCAAGTTTGAAAGTACCTCGATGATTCAAAGCCGAGTCCTGGCGGAGTTCGTTGCAGAATGGACCGCGACGCCTGATGAAGAAGTCCAAGAAACTGCTCTCCCCGGCAAAGAGGCGAGTTGCAACTGGATCATGTACTTTGATGGAGCTTTCTCCTTGCAGGGCGCCGGGGCTGGCGTACTGCTGGTCGCGCCCACTGGAGAGCACCTCAAGTACGTGATCCAGATGCACTTCCCCAGGGAGGTATCAACGAACAACACTGCTGAGTACGAGGGGCTGCTTGCTGGTCTTAGGATCGCGCAGACCTCGGAATCAAGAAGCTCATTGTCAGGGGCGACTCGCAGCTTGTCGTCAAGCAAGTCAACAAGGATTACCAGAGCCCGTTGATGAAGGCCTACGTCGATGAAGTGAGAAAGTTGGAAGAGCGCTTTGATGGTATACAGGCGGAGCACGTTCCCCGAGCGGAGAACGACATCGCAGATTACCTGTCAAAGCGCGCTGCCCTCAAGCTACCTGTGGAACCAGGTACCTTTGTGCTTCAGCTTTCTCAGCCATCCGTTAATCCATCAACAGAGCAGAACAAGAGGAGGAAATCAGGGCCCGGCAAGCCGCCGAGCTCCCCGGAGCCGCCGGCAAGGATGTTCCCGGAGACACTGAGCCCGCCATTGGACGGCTAGCTCCGACAGAGCGTCAAGCTCTTGCCGTCGAGACAGCCGCTCCTACCGCGGAGGAAATGCCTTTAGTCCTCGCCGTCGAGCCCCAGGCTCCAGCGTGGGCACAACATATCGTCTGATTCCTCCAAACTGGGGAACTTCCTGAGGAGCAGGAAGAAGCGGAAAAAGTAGCCCGTCGGTCTGCTATGTACCAGTTCGTCGATGACGTCCTGTACAGAAAGAGACCGAACGGCGTGAAATTGAAGTGTATCCCTCGAGAGGAAGGACTGGGGTTGTTGGCAGAGATACATGGAGGCATATGTGGATCCTACATAGGGTCAAGAGCCCTTGCCGGCAAGGCATTTCAGCAAGGCTTCTTCTGGCCCACTGCCCTCCAGGATGCGACGGCACTGGTCACCAGGTGTGAAGCGTGCTAGTTCCATTCAAAGAAACTTCATCAACCAGCTCAAGCCCTTCAAACCATTCCTCTCTCCTGGCCCTTCTCGGTCTGGGGGCTCGACATACTGGGCCCTTTCCCCCGCGCTGTTGGGGGCTTTGAGTACTTGTACGTTGCAATCGACAAGTTCACAAAGTGGCCGGAGGTGGAGGCAGTGAGGAAGGTCACAGCTCAGTCAGCCGTCAAGTTCTTCAAGGGACTAGTGTGGCATTTTGGTGTACCCAACAGGATCATCAACGACAACGGCACGCAGTTCACAAGCCACACCTTCATGCAATATACCCAAGACCTCGGCAGCAAAGTCTGTTTCGCTTCCGTTGCTCACCCCCGAAGCAATGGTCAAGCTGAGAGGGCAAACGCTGAAGTGCTGCGAGGATTAAGGACAAAGACCTTTGACAGGCTGCACAAGAGCGGGAGGTGCTGGATTGATGAGTTGTCGGCGGTTCTTTGGTCGATCAGAATGTCACCAAATCGAGCCACCGGCCAGACACCCTTTGCCCTAGTATACGGGGCAGAAGCAGTTCTCCCCACTGAACTCATATACGGGTCACCTCGAGTGCTCGCTTATGATGAGCTTGAGCAAGAGCAACTGCGGCAAGATGACGCAATGCTCCTTGAGGAAGATCGTCTTTGGGCGGCTGTGAGAGCAGCATGCTACCAGCAGGCCTTGCGCCGCTACCATAGCCGCAAGGTCCATTCCCAAAGCTTTGAAGAAGGCGACCTTGTTCTTCGGCGCGTTCAATCGGCCAAGAATACAAACAAGTTGACGCCAAAGTGGGAAGGCCCTTATCGGGTAATACGAGTCACCAGGCCTGGCGCAGTCCGCCTGGAGACCGAAAATGTCATTCCGGTGAGCAATTCCTGGAACATTGAGCATCTTCGCAAGTTTTACCCATAAGGCGCGGCTTGCCGGGCCCCCGGGCAAGCCACCCTTTTGTACAAGCCTTGCCGGCAAGGCATGTAACCCTTTGTACAAAGCCAGGTGCATACCCTGAGCATAAGTAAATGAAGCGCTGGCGCCCTAAGTTATAGCATGCATGCTGAGTCGAGTCTCGTCCTTGGTTAGGGTTGATAGTGCTTAGAGGCGGCTAACCCCTAGCTTAGAGGTCGAGTTTGCGTCTCTTTGTCTTTCCTCTATCTCCTTTGGTTCACAGGACGCACAGACATCCTTGCTGAGGCCACTTGGGGAGAAGAAAGAGGAACAGATCAGCATCAAGGCCCCGACAAGCCAGTGTTGCCGAGGGCTACAAGAGCAAAGATTCACCCACGGCAAACCTGGGTTGCCGGGGGCTGCAGCTCCAGATAAGTTCTTCATCCCTTATCATGCATTCCATTATGGACTGAGGTATGTGAAACCTCGTTCTTTTCCTTAAGCTACCGTGCACCCATAACTCTAGGCCCTAGGGCTCGTTCCTGGGACTAAGTTTGGTCGTAGTCGAGGCGGCGAAAGGATGGAATGAGGAGCCTGAGCCCACTTCATCCCTGCCTCCGCCAGAGGCGTGAGAAAGGTCGGGTGGAGTGGGGAGACGGCAAGGCCTGTTGCCGGGCGAGAAAATGTTTATCTTAGAGATATCAGGGACTTGTTCCCTGTTGTGGGCTCTACCTGCGAACAAATGACCCGGCAAACATTCCTTTTTCATTAAAAACATTCCACTCAGGTACAATCCAAAGGGAATGAAAAACATGAACAAGGAGATTACAAGTTTTAAACTTAACAGATGCCCGAAGGCTTACAAACTAAAAAGAGATAAGATGCCCGTAATGCCTTTCTTGTCCCTCTCCTCAGGAGGTAGGTCAAGGAGGCGAGAAGGGCAAAAGGGGCGCCTAGGCGAGCTAGGGGTGGCAGAAGACACCAAGAGGACATCTCGGTGGCCGCCCAAGGGCTGGATGGTGATGACGGCGCCGGAGGCACAGCTCGAAGACGAGGCGGCAGGACGTCAGTACGCGTCGGTGCCCGCGTACTCCGACATGATGACCTTGCCGCCCACCTTCTTCCTCTTCCTCTTTCGCAACCTCCCTACGCTAGCCGCCAAGGAGACGGCCCCGAGAAGTTCAAGGAGCCGGCGACGCGGATGATGGGGTCGCCGGTGCCACCAGGAGCGGCGCCCGACACCTAGTCGGACCCGTCATCCTGCCGTCCACCGCCCTCGTCGTCGCTGCCGCTGTCCTCCTCGTCACCCTCGTTCGAGGAGTCTTCGTCATCGGAGGAGCTCTCCACGCAACACCTTGCACGAGTCCCGAAGTGCCCGAAAACCTTGACGGAGAGATGGCCATCCTCCATCAACTTGAAATGGAGGGTGAGCCCATCCGTCAGGCTGTGGATGCGAGTGAACATCTTCCATCCTTGACGAAGATACATCACATGAGGGGCAGGGAAGTCGACGCGGACCCGCGTGCCATTGATCCCGCAGCCCCTCATGTGCAGCCGCAGCGACTCCGGCGGATCCACCTCCATCTCCCACGCAAATGGGGTCGGGAGACGAAGGCGACGGCGCGGCGGCCGCCGCAACCTGACGAAGAACTCGCAAGGGTCATCCCCAATATGGTCTTCCATTGGAGGAGGAGCTGCTGGCGGGGGCGAGGCTGGCGGGCCGCCCCGTCCACCTCTTCCCCGAGCGCCCCGGCCTCGCCCACGGCCTCGCCCCCTCCCTCTTCCCCTCGTGGCCGGTTTTGCCACCGCAGGTGCAGGAGAAGGAGGGACGCATTGTCGAGCAGCGACCCTCGCCGCCATCGTTGAAGAGCCAGGATTTCCTCTCTCCATGGTGAACAGAAGAGAGGAGCAGAAGCTGAAGGAGAAAGAAGATGGAGGAGTGCGGGGCGCCGTCCCTTCCCTCCCACTCTTTATAAAGGGGCGGGGCTGGGGCTCGACCGCCCCGCTCGGCCAATCAAGACACAGAAGGCGCAGGGAGCCGGTACCGACCCGCCGCCCCAACCAGCGACGGCCCGGTTTCCCGCCTCCACCATTTGCCACCCCAAGCGCATGGGAGGCACGTGGCAGACGTGCAGAACCGAGGGGACGGGTGAGCGACCTCTCCCCACCCCGTGATCGTGGGAGTGGATGCCTTGAGGACCGCGCCTCGGCCCCATTCAGTAAATGGGCCGTGTCTCTGATACGTCCAAAATGCATCACTATTTTTTATCATAATTTATCCCTATTCATTGATATATTCCACGTTATGGTGATGTTCTTATGATGTTTTGGTCTATTTTACATAGTTTGCAAACTCTCCGATGCCGGAACAGCAGACGCAGGATTCAGCAGTAAAAAGTGGACGCTGAGTTGCTGAAGAAGAATACCTCCAAATTACCTGAAAATCGACGGGAGTTATTTTTCAGATGAATCACGAAGACACGCAAAAGGGGAGCCAGAGGGGGGCCACAGGGTGCCCAGGCGGCCTGCTCGTGCCCCCCCCCTTGGCCGCACCGGGGGGCGCCTGGAGCCCCTGGCCCACCTCCGGATGCCCCCTTTTGCATATATATTCTCCGTTCTCCGAAAACCCTAAAAAGAAGACTTTTTACGGAGTTCCGCCGCCGCTTCGAGGCGGAACCCTACGGAGAAGAAAAGGGCATCTCCGGCGGGCAAATTCCGCCGGGGAAATCACCTCCCGGAAGGGGAGATCGTCGCCATCGTCATCACCATCGTCACGGGCATCATCGAGATCATCATCAACATCATCCCCAACATCAGCACCATCTCCATCTTCATCCAAATCTCATCTTACAATCACAACTCGTGTTGTAACTTGTACTACCTATCCTCTCTACTCCATCGGTGTTGATTACTACTTTGTGGTGAATGCTATTGAGTTTTGTTGGAGAAATATTATTATGTCCAGATTGTTTATCACATATTTATCCCCGCTGATCATGGTCTCTTTTATGTCTCGTGAGTAGTTACTTTCGTTCTTGAGGACATGGGGAAAGTCTTGTTGTTAGTAGTCATATGCTGTTGAAGTAATATGTGTTGTTTGATACTTAAGTTGCGTTGTCATTCTACTAGTGGTGTTGTGTGAGTCGAACACCCAACACTTCGCCTTATTAAGGACCTAGGAGAATACATTGTGTATAAAAAATGCTTATGGTGGGTTGCCGGAGTGACAGAAACCTGAACCCCAGTTCGCACGCTTTTGCATAAGGGAATAATGGATCCTCGATCGTATTGCTATGGTTAGGCTTTTGCCTTAAATTCTATCTTGTATTTGCGGATGCTTGCAAGGTGTTTAATCATATGAGTGCATTCATCTTAGTCTAGAGAGTGCACTAGCATAGATCCACCCACTCAACACTTATCAACACATAACATAGTATCGATACGGAATATGGTGAAAGCACATGACTACCTCTCCCGTGTGTCCTCAGGAACGCTTTAGTCTTTATAAGTTCAGTTGCTAGGCCTCTCCTTTGCTAAGAAAGGATTGGGCCACTTGTTATTCTCAGCACCTTTTTATATTACTTGCTTTTACTATCCTCTTGCTTATACCGAGAAAACCCCTAAAAGTTATCTTTCAGTGCTTGCAGTAATTTCTTGCTCAGAATCGCTTATCAATACCTTCTGCTCCTCGTTGGGTTCGACACTCTTACTTATCGAAAACGCTGCAATAGATCCCTTACGGTTGTGGGTCATCAAGTACCGTTTTCTGGCGCCGTTGCCGGGGAGCGTAGTGCTATTGGTAAGTGAAACTGGTAAGAAAGTTTTTTATAATTCTGTTTTTATTTTTGCTATTGCTGCTCTTTGTCCTTATGGACAACCCTATTATTGGAGCGTTGCTTGCGGGAAGACGCCCCACACCTGTGGTGGTTGATCCTCCCCCTACTGAAATTGTGCCTTATAAAATACCAGCTGGCATTATCGATTATGTTTTGGCTAATCGTTATGCAGGAGACACACATCCCGGTGAACACTTGCTATATTTGTCACGACTATGTTCATTATTTAAGCTTGCAGGTGTATCGAGGGAGTTTTTCATGAGGAAATTGTTTGTCGTATCGCTTATAGATAAAGCTTCAGATTGGTATGGGCTTCTCGATAACTCACACTTGCTGGACTGGCAGGAGCTTATGTCTCTCTTTTATACTAAGTTTTATCCTCTTCATGAAATTCATCGAGACAGGAATTATATCTATAACTTTAGGTCTCGTGACGGAGAAAGCATTGCTCAAGCTTGGGGGAGATTGAAATCCCTAATGCTCAAATGCCCTATTCATAAGCTTCCCAAGGAAATTATACTTACAAATTTTTATGCCAGGCTTTCTCGTCAGGATAAGGAGATGCTGGATGCCTCCTCTAGTGGGGTATTTCAGAAGAAGAGTGTTGAAGAAAGGTGGGATCTCCTTGAAAGGATCCAGAGGAATACCGAAGATTGGGAAATTGATAAAGGTATTGAACCCGCTATAAATTATGAACATGATTATATTGAGAGCTATGTGGAAACTGATTACTTCAATACTTTTTGCTCTAAGATTGGTCTTGACTCCCATCTAGTGATTGATTTGTGTAAGAATTTTGCCTCTCACGTTGATTCTTTTAAAAAGAAGAGAGACCAGCACCATGAACCTTTTAAAGAACCACCTATTGATATTTATGTTGCTGATCCTATTTTGCCTGTAGTTATATATGAAAAGCCTCCTTTTCCCACGAGGATAAGGGAGCACTCTCTTGTGACAGGCATAATAAATAAAAGTGAGAGAAGAGTTGATGAGCCTGAGGACCAGATCAGGGTCAATCCTCAAGTTGCATTGATTAAAGACCTTGCTACTAATGATGTTTTGGATTCCAATATAACTTTTTGTGCTGTTTCCACTAACCTTGTCACAGCCAAGAATAAAGGCCCAATTTCAGGTACTCCAGTGGTATCTGTTAAAATAGGAGATCACAATTATTATGGGCTATGCGATTTGGGATCGAGTGCAAGTGCTATCCCCTATTCACTTTATGAAGAGATCATCGGTGAGATTTCCCCTTGTGAACTTGAAGAAGTTGATGTTACCATTCATCTTGCAAATAGAACAACTATCTCTCCTGTCGGAATTGTGAGGGACGTTGAAGTCCTATGTGGAAAGGTAAAATACCCCACCGACTTTCTAGTACTTGGTTCAGAGAGGGACAATTTTTGTCCAATTATTTTTGGTAGACCTTTTCTTAGAACTTCTGGAGCTATAATAGATTGCAAGAAATGTAAAGTTTCTGTTGAATTCGATGGTGAGCCATATGAATTTAATTTTTCTAAGTTCTCTAAGCAGCCTCGTGGTACTGATTTACCTAGTGATGATAAGATTATTGAAAGTATTGCCTCTATTGCTATTCCCCCTAATGATCCTTTGCAGCAATACATGGAGGACCACGAGAATGATTTGCATATGCAGGAAAGAAATGAACTAGATGAAATATTCTTGAGGCAGCCTGTTATCCTGAAGCACAACCTTCCGGTTGAACCTTTGGGAATTTTATCAAAACCGAAAGAAGACCCGGTGTTCGATCTTAAACCCCTTCCCGATACGCTCAAGTATGCTTATTTAGATGAAAAGAAAGTATATCCTGTTATTATCAATTCTAACTTTTCAGGATATGAAGAGGAGCGATTATTGGAAGTACTTCGTAAACACCGAGGCGCAATTGGCTACACCCTTGATGACCTTAAGGGGATTAGTCCATCTATCTGTCAACATACTATCAACCTTGAGCCTGATGCTAAACCAGTTGTTGATCATCAACGACGGTTGAACCCGAAGATGATGGATGTCGTGAGAACTGAGATTCTCAAGCTTCTAGCCGTAGGTATTATTTACCCTATAGCTGATAGTAAGTGGGTAAGTCCGGTACATTGTGTTCCTAAGAAAGGAGGTACAACTGTGGTTCCTAATGATAAAAATGAATTAATACCTCAGAGAATTATTATTGGATATAGAATGTGTATTGATTACAGGAAGTTGAACAAGGAAACCAGGAAGGATCACTATCCGTTGCCGTTCATCGACCAAATGCTTGAAAGGTTATCCAAAAATACCCACTTTTGTTATCTCGATGGTTATTCTGGCTTCTCTCAAATTCATGTTAACACTGTTGATCAAGAGAAGACCACTTTTACTTGTCCCTTTGGTACTTATGCTTACAGACGTATGCCTTTTGGTTTATGTAATGCCCCTGCTACTTTTCAAAGGTGTATGTCTGCTATCTTTCATGGTTTCTGCAGGGATATTATGGAAGTCTTCATCGACGATTTCTCCGTCTATGGAACTTCTTTTGACCATTGTCTTCACAACCTTAATAAAGTTTTGCAGAGATGCGAGGAGACAAATTTGGTACTCAACTGGGAAAAGTGCCACTTCATGGTTAATGAAGGAATAGTTGTTGGTCATAAGATTTCCGAAAGGGGAATTGAAGTGGACAAGGCCAAGATCGAAGCCATTGAGAGGATGCCCTATCCAAGGGACATCAAAGGTATTCGCAGTTTTCTCGGTCATGCAGGTTTTTATAGAAGATTTATTAAAGACTTTTCTAAAACCTCGCAACCCCTCACTAATCTTCTCCAGAAGGATGTCCCTTTTGTATTTGATGAAAATTGTAAGGAAGCTTTTGAAGTCCTTAAGAAAGCTTTAATAACTGCTCCTATAGTACAACCACCTGACTGGAATTTACCTTTTGAGATTATGTGCGATGCAAGTGATTTTGCTGTTGGAGCTGTTTTAGGACAAAGAGTTGATAAGAAATTGAATGTTATACATTATGCTAGTAAAACCCTTGATAGTGCTCAAAGAAATTATGCTACTACTGAGAAGGAATTCTTAGCTGTAGTCTTTGCTTGTGATAAGTTTAGGCAGTATATTGTTGATTCTAAAGTTATTATTAATACTGATCATGCTGCCATTAAGTATCTTATGACAAAGAAGGATGCCAAGCCAAGGCTTATCAGATGGGTACTCCTTCTTCAAGAATTTGATTTGCAGATTGTTGATAGGAAAGGGGAAGACAATCCGGTGGTGGACAATCTTTCAAGGATGGAAGATATACCGCACGACCCCATCCCAGTTAACGATAGTTTTCCAGACGAGCAACTTGCCGTTGTAAAAGTACAATCCCTTTCCGATCCTTGGTATGCAGATTATGCTAATTTTATTGTTGCAAAGTATTTGCCTCCAGGTCTAACATTTCAGCAGAGGAAGAAGTTCTTTCATGATTTGAGGCATTACTTTTGGGATGACCCACATCTTTTCAAAGAAGGTCCCGACGGGATCGTGAGAAGATGCATTCCGGAACATGAGCAGAAGGACATTCTCCGACGGTGTCATGATAGTCCCTATGGAGGAAATCATGCCGGTGAAAGGACTGCACATAAGGTTCTTCAATCAGATCCCGTTTCAGGTTTTCTCCAGGAGACCCTGTCGATGTTGATGTGAATATAATATACACAACAAGCCATGAAGAACATGTTGCAGCCCTGTTTCAGACGCTAGCAGAAGCAGAATAAAGAAAAGGTATGTAGTACGGTAAGGAAACACCACAAACCATCATAAAAGTTCCGTATTACGAGTTTTTGCAAAATTAATAAAATTCCGAGTCGAAGTGGAGCCGGAGAAGACCTCCAGGGAGTCCAGGCGCCCCCCTGGCGCCCCCCCCCCCTGGGCCGCGCCGGCAGGCCGCCTGGGCACCCTGGAGCCCGTCTCCGACCCTGCTTTGGTCCGTTACCTTCCTTTCTGTACATAAATTTTTCCTATATATTTGCCCGGATTGTTCCGGCAACGTATCTTGCGATTTCGCGTGTTTTCTCTTCGATCTGTTTCTGCCAGGAAATCTTTCAGCTGAATTTAGGTGCCATGGCTTCTCCAAGTTCCCCCAAGGACAAGTTCGTCGTCAATGTCATCAACCCTTACCTCGCTGAGGTGAAGAAGCACCCTCAGGTTGTCCGGATGGAGGACGGTGTCCTTCATCAAGAAGATCTGAAGGGACCTATCAAGGAGGGGAGCATCCAGGCCAGGCTGGAAGAAGTGGAGCAGGAAGTCTTCGAGTACAAGAAGATGACCGAGCGTGGTGTCGAAGCTAACTTTGACATCACCAACGAGCTGAAGAACTACTTCCTGAAGGAGATGAAGGAGATGTGGGAAAGAATCGCCGCATCTGAAGACAAAATTATAGAACTCCAAGGGCAAATTAATGATCTACATAACCAGAACTGTGAGTATGAACTAAGGTTTCTGCGCATGGGTTTGGGTGCTGAATGCAGGATTCAGGAGACGAGCTTCTCATATGAGACTGGAGAACCCCTTCCATGGAAGCGTTTTGCCAAGGACTACGTGATTAACGCCAACAAATACGGGTGAAATCTCCTGGGGTAATGGCATTCCCTTGGCTTGTTCCAAGCTTGGGGGAGTGCCCGGTGTCTTTATCTTTACCTTTTGTCTTTTAGAGTCAAGTAGAGTCGTATCATGTCTAGGGAGGTTATTATATGAGATAGGTGTGTGCATTGAGGTCTATCGCTCCTTCGGTGAAGAATTGTATCCGTGAGTGTGGAGTCGTTTATGATGGAATATTAATGAGAAGTTTATCGGTTCCTTTTGCTGCACTCGGTATTCTCTTCACGCAATCGACCTTATATGATGATTCTTATGGGGAGTATTGACCTTATGTCAGGTATGGCTATGAAACTTTATTTAATCTTGGCAAACATAGCTTTGGTCATAACAACAAGCATGATTTTCTTAAATTATCAACATAGCCAAAACTTTATGTTATTATGCTTGAAGTGTTATGCTGACAAGGAAGACAACTTGATGTGTTATGCTTATTTCAATGTTCATGCTTTATATTGCTTTGCATCTTAGTCATCATCAATTGTCTGTTCTCTCAAGACCTTTGCTAGCCTAACTCTGTACTAAGCGGGATTCTGCTTGTGCATCCATACCCTTAAGCCAATACCTTCCATATGAGTCCACCATACCTACCTACTCGTGGTATTCCGCTACCACCTCCTAAAAGTATATAATTTATGTGTTATCCTCAAATGTTCAAAATCTTTTATTTTGTGCCTCTGTTCTAGCTCATGAGGAAGTAATAGCTAATTCATAGTCTTTTTTGAGTTGGACAAGCTTCACCCCGGGATTGCATGTATAATGTGCAAACCCATAATACAAGAAGGAGCTGGCATAGAGTGCGCCCGGCTTAAAAATAATATAACAAACAAACCCTCCTTCACGCTTTGTTCATGAGAAATCAGAAAACTTTGGCAGTGATAAACAAAGGAGAATAAGAGGATGTTATCGTCCTCGTGCGGGAGCCGTTCCTCGAAACTTGTCCAGTTCGAAAAGCAATTGAGTTATCTATTAGCATTCGTTGACAAATCATGCACCCCTAAAAAACTTGTTTTCATTCTGTTTGATTTGAGGATAGCACATGAGTTTTCCCTACTACCCTAAAGCAGGGCCTATCTTTTAATTTTAAGTTGAGTCAGTTTCTTCTACTTCCTTCTATTTCTCAAAGAGAGCAGACGTTTGATGTTGATAAGGATTCATTCATATAAAGCTGCATTAAGATTTGTCATATCATATCCTTGTTGACATTATCATTCGATAAGTAAGTTGTTTGTCATGCCCAGCTGAGGCAAACATCTTCCTTTGTGTTAACATTTTCACTTCTTGCCTATTAACATGTTATTCTCAAAAAGCTTCAATTGATCTCATCAAATACAAGAACGAAAGTTAAATCTATTGTTGTTCTTTGACCAAAGGACATGTTTGCCATGATATAATGAGTTTCCTTAGCCCTACTTTCGAATATAAGTGTTATCACTCTTTCATAAGGGCCTTATGAGTTGAAGATTGCTGTTGAGGATATTTTAGTTGGTGAAGAAACTATGATGCTTCTTGTCCGTATTCTATTTATCGACACTTCACTCTCTAAACTTGTGGACAGGTTTGCCGAGTTCATATTCGCTTGGGGACAAGCGAGGTCTAAGCTTGGGGGTGTTGATACGTCCAAAATGCATCACAATTTTGTATCATAATTTATCCTTATTCATTGATATATTTCACGTTACGGTGATGTTCTTATGATGTTTTGGTCTATTTTACACAGTTTGCAAACTCTCCGATGCCGGAACGGCAGACGCAGGATTCAGCAGTAAAAAGTGGATGCTGAGTTGCTGAAGAAGAATACCTCCAAATTACCTGAAAATCGACGGGAGTTATTTTTCAGATGAATCACAAAGACACACAAAAGGGGAGCCAGAGGGGGGCCACAGGGTGCCCAGGCGGCCTGCTGGCGCCCCCCCCCCCTGGCCGCGCCGGGGGGGCGCCTGGAGTCCCTGGCCCACCTCCGGATGCCCCCTTTTGCATATATATTCTCCGTTCTCCGAAAACCCTAAAAAGAAGACTTTTTACGGAGTTCCGCCGCCGCTTCGAGGCGGAACCCTGCGGAGAAGAAAAGGGCATCTCCGGCGGGCAGATTCCGCTGGGGAGATCACCTCCCGGAAGGGGAGATCGTCGCCATCGTCATCACCATCGTCACGGGCATCATCGAGATCATCATCAACATCATCCCCAACATCAGCACCATCTCCATCTTCATCCAAATCTCATCTTACAATCACAACTCGTGTTGTAACTTGTACTACCAATCCTCTCTAATCCATCGGTGTTGATTACTACTTTGTGGTGAATGCTATTGAGTTTTGTTGGAGAAATATTATTATGTCCAGATTGTTTATCACATATTTATCCCCACTGATCATGGTCTCTTTTATGTCTCGTGAGTAGTTACTTTAGTTCTTGAGGACATGGGGAAAGTCTTGTTGTTAGTAGTCATATGTTGTTGAAGTAATATGTGTTGTTTGATACTTAAGTTGCTTTGTCATTCTACTAGTGGTGTTGTGTGAGTCGAACACCCAACACTTCGCCTTATTAAGGACCTAGGAGAATACATTGTGTATAAAGAATGCTTATGGTGGGTTGCCGGAGTGACAGAAACCTGAACCCCAGTTCGCACGCTTTTGCATAAGGGAATAATGGATCCTCGATCGTATTGCTATGGTTAGGCTTTTGCCTTAAATTCTATCTTGTATTTCCGGATGCTTGCAAGGTGTTCAATCATAAGAGTGCATTCATCTTAGTCTAGAGAGTGCACTAGCATAGATCCACCCACTCAACACTTATCAACACATAACATAGTATCGATACAGAATATGGTGAAAGCACATGACTACCTCTCTCGTGTGTCCTCAGGAAGATCCTTGCCGGGGCTGGCTCTGGCAAGATCCTTGCCGGGGCTGGCTCTGGCAGCCCCGACAAGACCCTTGCCGCGGCAACTCGCCCCACGCCTACGGAGCGGATCACCCTTGAGTCCACTGCCCCCATGGGGCAAGGATTCGGGAGATATCCCGTGGTGGCATGCAGATCTTTGTGAAGACATTCAAGGACAGATACACACACTAAGAGGATGACGACCCTTGGCGGGATCCCAGCCTAGGAGGACCACAAGACCTCCGGCAAGCACCTTGCCGGGGATGACAGCAGGCGCCGCGGCAAGACCCTTGCCGGGGCCCCGGCAAGGCCCTTGCCGAGGACACCCGCAGGGCCACCGTCAGGCCCGCACCTACTGAGTTTCCACCGTCCCATGCAGCTGCCGACCCAACCAGCTGGGCAGGCTCCTGCATGGCAACATGCAGATCTTCATGGAGACCCACCATTGCGCCACCTCAGCTGCCTACCTGCCAACATGGCACCTCAGGCATCGCTGGCCAGGGCGCGTGTCGACGCAAGAAGGAGCGGCGACGGACAAGACGGATGTCTCCCCCGTCCCCGATAAAGCGAGGACACCTAAGCTAAGCGCATTAAATGCGCCTTGTCATGTAATGCAAGGGATAACCTCGCATCACTGTGCCCTTTCCACCTCCTGTGTGCCACTGTGGCAACCCCTTTTACCTATAAAAGGAGGCTCGAGGCGACCAGGAGAAGGATTCGGCTCTTTAGAACTCCTCACGACTCGGCTTTCTAGAGCTCCTCACGCCCCATAGCCAGCTGAAGAACACAACATATAATCCACCAAAGCAGGAGTAGGGTTTTACGCATCTTTGCGGCCCGAACCTGGGTAAAGGAACCGTGTGCTAACTGTTGGATCCGCTCTTCTCTCAACTCCGCGCCCCGCAACCGTAGTAGGGATTCTTGTGATCCCATAGGTGTCGATCCAAATACACCGACAATCATGTTCTTGTAATAGGAATCATGACTTGCATGTCGATGAGTATGACAACCGGCAGGAGCCATAGGAGTTGTTTTATTTTATTGTATGACCTACGTTTCAACTGAAAATGTCATGTAATTACTTTACTTTATTGCTAAACGTTAGCTATAGTAGTAGAAATAATGTTTGGCGAGACAACTTCATGTAGACACGAAGATGGAGATCATGATGATGGAGATCATGGTGTTATGCCGGTGACGATGATGATCATGGAGCCCCGAAGATGAAGATCAAAGGAGCAAGATGATATTGGCCATATCATGTCACTATTTGATTGCATGTGATGTTTATCATGTTTATTACAACTTATTTCCTTAGAACGACGGTAGTCAATAGGATGATCTCACACTAAAATTTCAAGAATTGTGTTCCCCCTAAATGTGCACCGTTGCTAAGGATCGTTGTTCCGAAGCACCACGTGATGATCGGGTGTGATAGGCTCTAACGTTCGCATACAACAAGTGTAAGCCAGATTTACACATGCAATACACTTAGGGTTCACTTGACGAGCCTAGCATGTACAGACATGGCCTCGGAACACGGTAGACCGAAAGGTCAAACATGAGTCGTATAGAAGATACGATCAACATGAAGATGTTCACCGTTGATGACTAGTCCGTCTCACGTCATGATCGGACACGGCCTAGTCGATTCGGATCATGTATCACTTAGATGACTAGAGATATGTCAATTTGAGTGGGAGTTCATTAAATTTGTTCAGATGAACTTTACTATCATGAACGTAGTCTAAAATCTTTACAATATGTCTTGTAGATCCAATGGCCCACGCTCATGTTGCCCTCAACTTCAACACGTTCCTAGAGAAAACCAAGCTGAAAGACGATGGTAGCAACTATACGGATTGGGTCCGTAACTTGAGGATTATCCTCATAGTTGCCAAGAAATCATATGTCCTTGAAGCACCGCTAGGTGATGCACCCGTTTTCCCGGCAGCCCAAGACGTTATGAATGCCTGGCAGTCACGTTGTGATGATTACTCCCTGGTTCAGTGCGGCATGCTTTACAGCTTCGAATCGGGGCTCCAAAAGCGTTTTGAGCACCACGGAGCATATGAGATGTTCCAAGAGCTGAAAATGGTTTTCCAAGCTCACGCCCGAGTCGAGAGATATGACGTCTCCGACGCATTCTACAGTTGTAAGATGGAGGAGAATAGTTCTGTCAGCGAGCACATACTCAAATTGTCTGGGTTGCACAATCGCTTGTCTCAGTTGGGAATTAATCTCCCAGACGAAGCGGTCGTTGACAGAATCCTTCATTCGCTCCCACCTAGCAACAAGAGCTTCGTGATGAACTTCAATATGCAAGGGATGGAGAAGTCCATTCCCGAGGTGTATTCAATGCTGAAATTAGCAGAGGTGGATATCAATAAAGAACATCAAGTGTTGATGGTGAATAAAACCACTAAGTTCAAGAAAGGCAAGGGTAAGAAGAACTTCAAGAAGGACGGCAAAGGAGTTGCCGTGCCCGGTAAGCCAGTTGCCAGGAAGAAGCCAAAGAATGGACCCAAGCCTGAGACTGAGTGCTTTTATTGCAAGGGAACGGGTCACTGGAAGCGGAACTGTCCCAAATACTTAGCAGATAAGAAGGCATGCAACGTCAAAGGTATATATGATATACATGTTATTGATGTGTACCTTACCAGCGCTCGTAGTAGCTCATGGGTATTTGATACCGGTGCAGTTGCTCACATTTGTAACTCAAAGCAGGAGCTGCAGAATAAACGGAGACTGGCGAAGGACGAGGTGACGATGCGCGTCGGGAATGGTTCCAAGGTCGATGTGATCGCCGCCGGCACGCTACCTCTACATCTACCCTCGGGATTAGTTTTAAAACTTAATAATTGTTATTTAGTACCAGCTTTGAGCATGAACATTGTATCTGGATCTTGTTTAATGCGAGATGGCTACTCATTTAAATCCGAGAATAATGGTTGTTCTATTTATATGAGAGATATGTTTTATGGTCATGCCCCGCTGGTCAATGGTTTTTCTTATTAAATCTCGAACGTGATGTTACACATATTCATAGTGTGAAGGCCAAAAGATGTAAGGTTGATAATGATAGTCCCACATACTTGTGGCATTGCCGCCTTGGTCATATTAGTGCCAAACGTATGAAGAAGCTCCATGCAGATGGACTTCTAGAGTCTCTTGATTATGAATCATTTGACACATGCAAACCATGCCTCTTGGGCAAGATGACCAAGACTCCGTTCTCCGGAACAATGGAGCGAGCAACCAACTTATTGGAAATCATACATACTGATGTGTGTGGTCCAATGAGTGTTGAAGCTCGCGGAGGCTATCGTTATGTTCTCACCCTCACAGATGACTTAAGTAGATATGGGTATGTCTACTTAATGAAACACAAGTCTGAGACTTTTGAAAAGTTCAAGGAATTTTAGAATGAGGTTGAGAATCAACGTGACAGAAAAATAAAATTCTTACGATCGGATCGTGGAGGGGAATATTTAAGTCACGAATTTGGCACGCACATAAGGAACTGTGGAATTGTCTCACAATTGACGCCACCTGGAACACCTCAGCGTAATGGTGTGTCTGAACGTCGTAATTGTATTCTGTTGGACATGGTGCGATCTATGATGTCTCTCACCGACTTACCGCTATCTTTTTGGGGTTATGCTTTAGAGACTGCCGCATTCACTTTAAATAGGGCTCCGTCTAAATCCGTTGCGAAGACATGATACGTCTCAAACGTATCTACTTTTCCAAACACTTTTGATATTGTTTTGGCCTCATTCTTGCATGATTTGGACTAAACTAACCCGGACTGACGTTGTTTTCAGCAGAGCTGCCTGTATGGTTTATTTGTGTGCAGGAAAATGGATTTTTAAGTATCTCAGAAAAATCCACGAAAAATCATAGAAAATCCACGCACCCGAAGGAACCAGATGCCAGAAGTGGGGCCAGAGGGGGGCCACGGGGTGCCCAGGCGCCCTGTGGGCACGCCCCCCTGGGCCGCGCCGGGGGGGGCGCCTGGGCAGGTCCCACGCCCCCTGGTGCCCTACTTTAGCCCGTATTTTTCCTCCCGACGCAGAAATCCCAGATCGGAAGTTCTTTCACATTTTTTCGTCGCGGAGCCGCCGCCACCCTCTGTTCTTCCTCGGGAGGGCTAATCTGGAGGCTGAATTGGCCTCTGGAGAGGGGAGATCGTCGCCATCGTCATCATCATCACCACTCCATCATCCCTCCATGACTTCTCCCTCCATGTGTGAGTAATTCCCCCGCTGTAGGCGAAGGGGATGGTAGGGATTGGATGAGTTAGATCATGTAATAGTTTATCAGATTGTTGGGGGCATGTTGCCTATCATCTACTATGGTGTTTATCATCTTTGCTACAACTTGTTATTCTTAATGCTTGACACTTAGGGCCCGAGTGCCATGATTTCAGATCTGAACCATATGTGTTTGCATGAATATATTTGTGTTCGTGATCCTATCTATGAGTTGTTTGCACCTGTTACGGTCTGGAACCGGCGATCCCAAAAGTGACAGCTTGGGACACCAAAGGGGATGGTCCGTAGTTTGAGGATTACATGTATCCATTGAGTTCATTGCTTTGTTCCGGTGCTCTTTGACAGGAGCACCTTAATATCCATTAGTTCCTTTTGGCCCCGTTTGTAGCGGGATGGTAGGACAAAAGATGTTGTGCAAGTTCTTATTGCAAGCACGTACAACTACCTACGGGATACATGCCTAATGTTTGATATTTGCCTAGATGATCATTACTTTTCCGTGTGCCGTGCCCCAAGTTAAAACTATCTCATCCATGCAGTGCCTAACCATCCATCTCCCTAGCCTACAGTGTTTTAAATCCTGCTTATCACTAGTTGCTACTTTTGCCATTTACTACTGTTATTTACCTTTGCTGTTTACTTTTACTATTACTATCATCACTATCATATCACTGTTACCACTTATCTTTTGTTGCAAGTAAGTATATTTCAGGTGCGGTTGAATTGACAACTCAACTGTCAAATCTTATAAATACTCTTTGGCTCCCCGTGTGTCGAATCAATAAATTGGGTTATTCTTACCCGCGAAGACTATCTCGATCCCTTATAGTTGAGGGTTATCAAGTAGCGTTTTCTGGCGCCGTTGCCGGGGAGCATAGCAATATTTACAAGTCTACTTGAGGTATCCTACCTGCTGCACTTTGTTTACTATGGGTAAGAAAGGAGACCCCAAGGTTCCTATCTTACTATCTACTACAAGAAGAGGTACTGCTCTGAGCACTAGTGCTACACTTGATTCACCTTCCGTTATGAGTAAGTTTGCCTCACCACCACCACATGATGCTCCTACTGAATCTGTTACTATGTTTGATACTCTTGATGATGCTTCTACAACTTTTGATGATGATATTAGTTCGCTCGGTTATGCTCTTGAGAAACAAATTGTTGTTGCTGCTGAAAAATATGGAATTGAACTTCCTGTTGCTCGCTACCCTATTGGTGAAACTTATGATTATCCTGATTTGAGTAAACTCAAAGAGAGGCTCCTTGATGATGATTACTATATGCTTGATGAAGATCTATGCAGGGAACTGACAGAGTTTGCTGGCTCTGACCCTGAAGTTATTAAGAAAATATTTGAAAAACACTCTTTGAAAAACAAAACCGTTCCTAATCCTGAATTTGCTACATCTCCTATATGCATTGATGATCCTGATTTTGATTTCTCTGTTGATCTTTCACTTATACCTATGGTTGAAGCTGACCCCTTTTATGGTAGAGAAAATGATGATGCTATTGCACACCTGACTAAACTCGGTGAGTTGGGTAGCCTGTTTACCACAGATGAGAAGATACGATACTTTTATGTGACCAAGCTTCTTCCTTTCTCCTTGAAGGAGGGTGCTAAAGCATGGTATGATTCACTTCCATGCGGTTCCATTAAGAGTCCTCAGGACTTAGCTCACTCTTTTGTTGATAAGTACTTTCCTGCTCACATGCAACATGCTGCTTTACAAAGAATTTATAACTTTAAACAGTTGCAGGATGAGTCCCTCCCTAAAGCTTGGGGGAGGTACTGCGGTCTGATTCGGGCTAGATCAGGACATGAAATCCCTAAGAATGAATTAATCGATATATTCTATGCTGGTCTAACTGATGAATCCAGGTCCTATTTGGACAATTGTGCTGGTTGTGTTTTCAGGAAAAGAACACCGGACGATGCGGAAGACTTAATGGGCAGGATTGCCAAAAACCATGAAGATTGGTCCGTCCCTGAACCACCTCCACCAACGAAGAAGAGGGGCATGTTTGTTCTGAGCCCCGAGGATATGCGAGAAGCAAAGAAGTCTATTAAAGAGAAATGTATTAAAGCTGAAGACGTGAAGGATCTACCCCCTATTGAGAAGCTGTGTGAGCCTACTACTCACCCTCCTATGGTAGAGGTACACTCTCTTTTAGATTTCAACGCAAGTGACATCCCTCATGGTAAGCCTCCTGATCAATGTTTAGATGAGTTTGATAATTTTATTATGAAGCAAAATCATTTTAATGAGAGGATAGAAAGTCAGTTGCATGACAATTCCCTTGCTATCAAAAAACTACTTGATGTTTTAGATAGGACAGTTAATGATGTTCAATGTCTTGTGAAGCATTTTCATATGGTTCAAACTCAGCTTGATCAAATTTCTAATGTGCAAAGAGATTTACTTGCTAACAATGCCAAACAAGATAAATTGCAGGCTTTCGGAATTAAGACCCGAGGAGGAACTAGCACTCAAGATCCTCTTTATCTAGAGGGGCATCCGAAGAGAATCGAGCAGGATTCTCAAATACAGGAAGAAGAAATTGTTGGTTCTCCAAAGAAAAAGAAGAAACATAAGGAGACTGACAATTCTAATGATCCTATTGCAGATGAAGAACCAGCTATTGATCCCAACAGTGTATCTATCTCCGATGCTGAGACAGAAGACGGTGCTGAACCTGAAAGTAATAATAATGAGAAGAATGATCCGCCTGAAGTTCGAGAAGAAGAAGCACCTGACAAACGTAAGAGGTACACTAAAGAAGACTTCATCGCAAGAAAACATGGGAAGGAAAGAGAACCATGGGTACAGAAACCCATGCCCTTTCCAGGTAAGTCCATCAAATCTAAAGAAGAAGAGCATTATAATAAGTTTTGTGAGTGGATTAAACCTCTTTTTCTTCAGATACCCTTGACTGATGCTATTAAGTTACTTCCTTATTCAAAATATATGAAAGATATTGTCACTAATAAAAGAAAAGTTCCTAATGATGCAATATCTACTATGCTTGCTAACTATTCCTTCAGTGGAAAGATTCCGGAAAAGCTCGGTGATCCAGGTATACCCACCATTCCTTGCTCCATAAAGAATAATTATGTCAAAACTGCTTTATGTGATCTTGGGGCAGGAGTGAGTGTTATGCCTCTCTCTCTTTACGAGAGGCTTTGTTTAGAGAAACTAATTCCTACAGATATCTCCCTTCAGATGGCTGACAAGTCAACCGATGTTCCGATAGGTATTTGTGAGGATGTTCCAGTTGAAGTTGCTAATTGTTTAATTCTTACTGATTTTGTTGTGCTTGACATGCCCGAGGATGGGAGCATGTCCATTATTCTTGGTAGACCTTTCCTTAACACCGCAGGTGCTATTATTGATTGCAATAAAGGGAAGGTTACTTTTCATGTGAATGATAAAGAACACACGGTATATTTTCCGAAGAAGACCGACAGGAGGCATGCCCTCAACTCTATAGAGAATATCGAGACCGTGAAGATTGGAGAATGGGATTGTCCACTACATGTGCCTCACAAATACAAAACTATCATGGTAGGGACAATGTCCATCAAGGTAAAAGTTCAGTGATTACTCCGTAGGAGGTGAGACTTTTTGCTCTATATATCGCCTGTTTGTTGGTAAGACATGATCAACCTTATTAACAAATATGTTTTATATGGATAAAAAGTTGAGCTTGTTATATTTTCATTTGTTTTTAGTTTTTCCCTACTTGCTGTACCAAGTATTTATGTTTTTGAAGCTTCACAATACTACTAACTACTCCAAGTTTTCAGAGAGTTTCGCAGCTTTTTGAACTTCGAAAAAAATTCAACAGTAAAGTTTTCAGAAAAATTCCAGAAAAATTATAATAAAAATTTCCACAACAGGAGAGACCCAGAAAGTCCTGGGGCCAGCCAGGGGGGCCACCAGTGGCCCAGGCAAACAGCTGGCGCGGCCCAGCCCCTGGCCGCGCCCACAGGGCGCCTGGGGCCCACGGGACCCCCCTCCAGGTACTTCTTCTTCCTCCCTCTCTCTCTTTCTCCAAAAACACGAGTTCTGCTGTTGTTCTTGTGTTCTTGCTGTTCTTGGAGGCGATTCTTCGATCTCTCTCTACAGCCCATCATTTGAGCTGAAATTTTGAGCAAATACTCCCTGGTATGTGACTCCTCCACCCCTCCAATTAGATTTTTGATTGGTGGCCTCATTTGTGAGTATTTAGTAGTTCTTGGTGTTGTAGAGATGAGCTTGCATGCATGTGTAGAAAGTTATTTTTCAAGTTTTGATGCAAGTTTATGCCTTGGGCAAGTGAGTTGAGTAGTTTGCCTTAGCTCACTTTGTTTTAATCCTCGTTTTTGTAAATTGTAAAAAAAATTCAGAAATGAGTTTGTTAGGAAGGGCAAAAGGGTGGCTTGAGAAGAGGAGGCCCGCACACTCCGATCGAGTTACTAGAGCCGCAGCTTCACCATCGACTGCTAGGGTGAGCTATAATGAAGATCATGTGCCCCTGGAGTTGTTGGAAGACACAAGTCCAGCACGTACGATGATGTTTCCATGTGATGAATTCATGGAAGCTGCGGGAATCAAGGATGAGTTTTATAATCTTTGTGCTAATGCAGGCTTGACACGACTCGTCATGAGCCGTGTTACTCAGTATCAAAAACTCACCTCCAATTCCATTAACAGTTTTAGATATAATCCTGATTTAGGTGCTATTGAGTTTAAAATTTATAATGATCTTATCACCATGACTTTGGAAAATTTTTGTGAAATAATAGGTGTGCCGAACGTTGGGAGGACGGCTAGGATGGCCACTCAGCCCTCCGAGCTGAAAACCGTCATCAACTCTCTCTGCAGCATGGGTACGAGGGATATTCATTGGTCGAAGATCTCCAGCATCTTATTTCCTCACCTCAGGTATTTTGCATATTATATTGCTAGAGGGGTGTTAGCTCGTGACAACACGAGCAGCATTTCTGCTCCGGATATTGCTATCATGGCAGCAGCCCTCTCAGGGAGGTCTGATTATAATCTGGGTACCTTAATTGCTCGACGCCTTGCTATGAACGGTAACAAGGGGGACTTATATGGTGGCGTTTACGCCACACTTATCTTAGAGCATCTTGGAGGCACCCCACACCCTGATGATACTCCTTTTTCTTATTTAAGCTTTGATCTTGCTGCTATGAAAAGGCATAAGTTTGTTACCATGGGTTCTGAACTTAATAATCTTATCTATATCTTGCGTTTCGGAACTGACGCGAAACGCGAGATCCGTCTACCTGCACCTCTTTTGTTTGATTTTTCTCGCAGGAACGGATGGTCCTTTGATGTTGTTCAGTTCGATGAGTTCATGTTCCAGCATCAGTTTTATAACCCCATGGAGGGGGTTGTGCCCGACGAGGAGAGGCACGGTGAGACACCACATTTTCAGGAAGAGACCGCCATCGAGTTTGGTGAAGGGTCTTCCTCTGTTTGGCGTTCGGAGCCTTCCTCGTGGGAGACTCTGAGGAGTACGGTGTACGCGCCAGCATCCTTCTACGACCCGTGGACTCACCACCATACCCCTGGAGCAGGAGGCTCCTAGGGGCAGTAGCTGCTACCAACTTAGGCCAAAAGCCTAAGCTTGGGGGAGTACGTGCCCTTCTCACTTTTCCATTGTATTATCCGTTTTATTTGCTTTGATCTTTTTGAAGTTTTTGTCCGTTCTTCTTTATTTCTCTCTTTGCAAAAACAACAAAAAGATTTTCTCTTTCTTTTGCGTTTTATTCAACCTTTGAAAAAAAACAAAAAAGATTTCCTTTCTCTCTTTAGTTTGCTTTGTTTTTCAGAAATCAGCTCGAGTCCGTGATGGCATTTGATTATATGTCCTACGTTCGATCGTGCAAGTGACAAGCAGTAATGACGAAGATCGACTGAAAGGAAGCAACAAGGAAGACCGGTATGAGCTCTTATTGTTTTTACTTTTGTACATATGCCTGTACTTATGATCTAGAGACCAGCTTGTAGCGACATAGTACTATGTTTACAATGCTCATTCAGTGGTTCATGCTTTCCTTGTGGCTGGTCCCGAATAACTAGAGTATATAATGTGTTATTGAAATGATCTACATGCATTGCACTGTTCATCGTCTGGTATACTAAGGTGGTATTTCCCTTTAGAGGATTTTTGGATTGACTTGGCACATGCTTACACATGTTAAGACTAAAAAGTCTACTTTGCCTTGATGATCTTTGAGTTTTAGAATAGTTATATCACTTTCATGCCCGATTCAATGTTGCTTTGTCGCTCTGCATGATTATGACTGTTATTGCTCTCTGGTTGGTCGCTTCCCGGTCTTTTGCTAAACCTCCACCTGTACTAAGCGGAATGACTGCTTGTGCATCCAAACCCTTTAAACAAGTTATGCCATATGAGTCCACTATACCTTCCTATACATGGTATTTACCTGCCATTCCTAACGAAGACTTTCATTGACCATCTCGAAACTAATCAAAAGCATCTCCTTTTTGTGCCTATGTTTTAGCTCATGAGGAAGTAGTAGTTAATTCATGATCTTTTTAAGTTGGACAAGTTTCACCCCTGGATTGCATGTATAATGTGCAAACCCCTAATATGAAAAGGAACTGGCATTGAGTGCGCCCAGCTCAAAAAGATAATATAACAAACAAACCCTCCTTCACACTTTGTTCATGAGAAATCAGAAAACTTTGGCAGTGATAAACAAAGGAGATTAAGAGGATGTGATCGTCCTCATGCGGGAGCCGTTCCTCGAGACTTGTCCACTTAAAAAGTGATTGAGTTATCTGCTAGCATTCGTTGACGAAATATGCACTTCTCAAAACATGTTTACTTCTATTTTAAAAACCAAGAGCTCTGGTACATGTTTAGTTTTTGTTTCCGACCACGGGTTTTCAACCTTGCCAATAAAAGCCACGGTTCGAGAGTCTCATCTTCTTTCTTCAAAGCACTAACTATGAGAGCATAGTTGTCATTCTGAGTGTAACGTGCATTGTCCCAAAGCATTACATTGTCTTCTGCATACTTGTGATATGATTTATTCTGAAATTCTTAGTTCTAGTCTCCTTTAAAACTCTGGAGGAGTCTCTGCATTTATGTTTTGCTTCACTCATGGAGGCTAGCGAGATACCACCCTAATATGCTCAAGCTATGTGCAATGTAATCTTGTCTTGATTTTTAGTAAAATATTATTTACTTTTAAGTATTTGTGACTGGTCACTTGAAAGAAGGATTGCTCTTTGCATTGTCCTCATAGTACTGTTTCAATACTTGCTAAACTCTTTTCGTAGTACATGCTTATATACATCTAATGAAGCAAAAGAGTTTGTCAAAGTTTTCTTTGTCGCATCCAGTTTGTTGAACTGAATTGCTTGAGGACAAGCAATATGCTAAGCTTGGGGGAGTTGATACGTCTCAAACGTATCTACTTTTCCAAACACTTTTGATATTGTTTTGGCCTCATTCTTGCATGATTTGGACTAAACTAACCCGGACTGACGCTGTTTTCAGCAGAGCTGCCTGTATGGTTTATTTGTGAGCAGGAAAACGGATTTTTAAGTATCTCAGAAAAATCCACAAAAAATCATAGAAAATCCACGCACCCGAAGGAACCAGATGCCAGAAGTGGGGCCAGAGGGGGGCCAGGGGGTGCCCAGGCGCCCTGTGGGCGCCCCCCCTGGGCCGCGCCGGGGGGCGCCTGGGCAGGTCCCACGCCCCCTGGTGCCCTACTTTAGCCCGTATTTTTCCTCCCGACGCAGAAATCCCAGATCGGAAGTTCTTTCGCAGTTTTTCGTCGCGGAGCCGCCGCCACCCTCTGTTCTTCCTCGGGAGGGCTAATCTGGAGGCTGAATTGGCCTCCGGAGAGGGGAGATCATCGCCATCGTCATCATCATCACCACTCCATCATCCCTCCATGACTTTTCCCTCCATGTGTGAGTAATTCCCCCGCTGTAGGCGAAGGGGATGGTAGGGATTGGATGAGTTAGATCATGTAATAGTTTATCAGATTGTTGGGGGCATGTTCCCTATCATCTACTATGGTGTTTATCATCTTTGCTACAACTTGTTATTCTTAATGCTTGACACTTAGGGCCCGAGTGCCATGATTTCAGATCTGAACCATATGTGTTTGCATGAATATATTTGTGTTCGTGATCCTATCTATGAGTTGTTTGCACCTGTTACGGTCCGGAACCGGCGATCCCAAAAGTGACAGCTTGGGACACCAAAGGGGATGGTCCGTAGTTTGAGGATTACATGTATCCATTGAGTTCATTGCTTTGTTCTGGTGCTCTTTGACAGGAGCACCTTAATATCCATTAGTTCCTTTTGGCCCCGTTCGTAGCGGGATGGTAGGACAAAAGATGTTGTGCAAGTTCTTATTGCAAGCACGTACAACTACCTACGGGATACATGCCTAATGTTTGATATTTTCCTAGATGATCATTACTTTTCCGTGTGTCGTGCCCCAAGTTAAAACTATCTCATCCATGCAGCGCCCAACCATCCATCTCCCTAGCCTACAGTGTTTTAAATCCTGCTTGTCACTAGTTGCTACTTTTGCCATTTACTACTGTTATTTACCTTTGTTGTTTACTTTTACTATTACTATCATCACTATCATATCACTGTTACCACTTATCTTTTGTTGCAAGTAAGTATATTTCAGGTGCGGTTGAATTGACAACTCAACTGTCAAAGCTTATAAATACTCTTTGGCTCCCCGTGTGTCGAATCAATAAATTGGGTTATTCTTGCCCGCGAAGACTATCTCGATCCCTTACGGTTGAGGGTTATCAAGACACTGTATGAACTTTGGTTTGGTAAGAAACCTAAGCTGTCGTTTCTAAAAGTTTGGGGTTGCGATGCTTATGTCAAGAAACTTCAACCTGAAAAGCTCGAATCCAAATCGGAAAAATGCGTCTTCATAGGATACCCAAAGGAAACTATTGGGTACACCTTCTACCTCAGACCCGAAGGCAAGGTCTTTGTTGCCAAGAATGGATCCTTTCTGGAGAAAGAGTTTCTCTCGAAAGAAGTGAGTGGGAGGAAAGTGGAACTTGATAAGGTGACAGTCACACCTTCCGAACCGGAAAGTAGTGTAGCGCAGGAATATGTTCTTGTGGTGCCTGCACCGACTAGGGAGGGAGTTAATGATGATGATCATGAAGCTTCAGATCAAGTTACTACTGTACTTCAAAGGTCCACAAGGACACGTTCCACACCAGAGTGGTACGGCAACCCTGTCATGGAAATCATGTTGTTAGACAACGGTGAACCTTCGAACTATGAAGAAGCGATGGTGGGCCCGGATTCCAACAAATGGCTTGAAGCCATGAAATCCGAGATAGGATCCATGTATGAAAACAAAGTATGGACTTTGGTGGACTTGCCCGATGATCGACACGTCATAGAAAATAAGTGTATCTTTAAGAAAAAGACTGACGCGGATGGCAATGTGACCATCTATAAGGCTCAGCTTGTCGCTAAAGGTTATCGAAAAGTTCAAGGGATTGACTACGATGATACTTTCTCTCCCGTAGCGATGCTAAAGTCCGTCCGAATCATGTTAGCAATTGCCGCATTCTATGATTATGAGATATGGCAAATGGACGTCAAAACGGCATTCCTTAATGGCTTCCTCAAGGAAGAACTGTATATGATGCAGCCGGAAGGTTTTGTCGATCTTGAGAATGCTAACGAGATATGCAAGCTCCAACGCTCAATCTATGGGCTGGTGCAAGCATCTCGGAGTTGGAATATTCGCTTTAATGATGTGATCAAAGCGTTTGGGTTTATACAGACTTGCGGAGAAGCCTGTATTTACAAGAAAGTGAGTGGGAGCTCTGTAGCATTTCTCATATTATATGTGGATGATATATTGCTGATGGGAAATGATGTAGAATTCTTGGAAAGCATAAAGGCCTACTTGAATAAGAGTTTTTCAATGAAGGACCTTGGAGAAGCTGCTTACATATTAGGCATCAAGATCTATAGAGATAGATCAAGACGCCTCATTGGTCTTTCACAAAGCACTTGATACGATATTGAAGAAGTTCAATATGGATCAGTCCATGAAAGGGTTGTTGCCTGTATTGCAAGGTATGAGATTGAGCACGGCTCAATCCCCGACCACGGCAGAGGATAGAGAAAAGATGAGTGTCATCCCCTCTGCCTCAGCCATAGGTTCTATTATGTATGCCATGTTGTGTACCAGACCTGATGTGAACCTTGCCATAAGTTTGGTAGGGAGTTACCAATGTGATCCCCGTATGGAACACTGGACAGCGGTCAAGAACATCCTGAAGTACCTGAAAAGGACTAAGGATATGTTTCTCATTTATGGAGGTAACGAAGAGCTCGTCGTAAAGGGTTACGTCGATGCTAGCTTCGACACAGATCTGATGACTCCAAGTCACAAACCAGATACGTGTATATTTTGAATGGTGGGGCAGTCAGCTGGTGCAGTTGCAAGCAAAGTGTCGTGGTGCATTCTACATGTGAAGCGGAGTACATAGCTGCTTGCGAAGCAGCGCAGGAAGGAGTCTGGATGAAGGAGTTCATCGCCGACCTAGGAATCATTCCAAGCGCGTCGGGCCCGATGACTCTCTTCTGTGACAACACTAGAGCTATTGCCATTGCCAAGGAGCCCAGGTTTCACAAGAAGACCAAGCACATCAAGCGTCGTTTCAACTCCATCCGGAATTATGTTCAAGATGGAGACATAGATATTTGTAAAGTGCATACGGATCTAAATGTCACAGATCCGTTGACTAAACCTCTTCCACAGGCAAAACATGATCAACACCAGAACTCTATGGGTGTTCGATTCATCACAATGTAACTAGATTATTGACTCTAGTGCAAGTGGGAGACTGTTGGAAATATGCCCTAGAGGCAATAATAAAATGGTTATTATTATATTTCCTTGTTCATGATAATTGTCTGTTATTCATGCTTGAATTGTATTATCCGGAAATAGTGATACATGTGTGAATACATAGACAACAACGTGTCCTTGGTAAACCTCTAGTTACTAGCTCGTTGATCAACAGATGGTTACGGTTTCCTGACCATGGACATTGGATGTCATTGATAATGGGATCACATCATTAGGAGAATGATGTGATGGACAAGACCCAATCCTAAGCCTAGCACAAGATCGTGTAGTTCGTAATGCTAAAGCTTTTCCAATGTCAAGTATCTTTTCCTTAGACCATGAGGTTGTGTAACTCCCGGATACCGCAGGGATATTTTGGGTGTGCCAAACATCACAACGTAACTGGGTGGCTATAAAGGTACACAATGGGTATCTCCGAAAGTATCTGTTGGGTTGGCACGAACCGAGACTGGGATTTGTCACTCCGTATGACAGAGAGGTATCTCTGGGCCCACTCGGTAAGACATCATCATAATGAGCTCAATGTGACTAAGGTGTTGGTCACGGGATGATGTATTACGGAACGAGTAAAGAGACTTGCCATGACGAGATTGAACAAGGTATCGGTATACCGACGATCGAATCTCGGGCAAGTACTATACCGATGGACAAAGGGAATTGTATACGGGATTGATTGAATCCTTGACATCGTGGCTCATCCAATGAGATCATCAAGGAACATGTGCGAACCAACATGGGTATCCAGGTCCCGCTGTTGGTTATTGACCAGAGAGTCGTCTCGGTCATGTCTACGTGTCTCCCGAACCCGTAGGGTCTACACACTTAAGGTTCGGTGACACTAGGGTTGTAGAGATATATGCATGCGGTAACCCGAATGTTTTTCGGAGTCCCGGATGAGATCCCGGACGTCACGAGGATTTCCGGAATGGTCCGGAGGTAAAGAATTATATATAGGAAGTCCAGTTTCTGCCACCGGGAGAGTTTCGGGGGTCACCGGTAGTGTACCGGGACCACCGGAAGGGTCCCGGGGGTCCATCGGGTGGGGCCACCTATCCCGGAGGGCCCCATGGGCTGAAAGGGGAAGGGAACCAGCCCATAGTGGGCTGGTGTGCCCCCCTTGGACCCCCATGCGCCTAGGGTTGGAAACCCTAGGGGTGGGGGCGCCCCACATGCTTGGGGGGCAAGCCTCCCCCCTTGGCCGCCACCCCCCTAGGAGATTGGATCTCCTAAGGCCGGCGCCCCCCTAGGGCCCCTATATATAGTGGGGGGAGGGTGGGCAGCCGCACCCTTGCCCATGGCGCCTCCCTCTCCCTCCTCCCACAGCGCTTGGCGAAGCCCGACAAAAATACCATTGCATCCACCACCACGCCGTTGTGCTGCTAGATCTCCATCAACCTGTCCTTCCCCCTTGCTGGATCAAGAAGGAGGAGACGTCATTGTACCGTACGTGTGTTGAATGCGGAGGTGTCGTCCGTTCGGCGCTGGGATCATCGGTGATTTGGATCACGACGAGTACGACTCCATCATCCATGTTCTCTTGAACGCTTCCGTTCGCGATCTACAAGGGTATGTAGATGCACTCCTTTCTCCCTCATTGCTAGATGACTCCTTAGATTGATCTTGGCGAAGCATAGAATTTTTTTGAATTCTGCTACGTTCCCCAACACTCAGGAGGTGCAAGACATCATGTAAGCGCTGAAAGGCTAGCATTTTTTTCGTGATTCTCTTATGGATAGTGGCATCAGATATCAGGTAAGGACTGGATGTACGGTCGCTCGGGACCTACCGGATGTTCGGTCGCTGTAGACTTTGTCTTTGGCTGGTTTTCCAGGCCTTTGCCCTTCATGTTCCATCGGACGTCCGATGGCTGATGCAATTTGGTAGCTCCTTCACTTGCGTTGCTTGCTCTGCTTCCGCGTCGTCTTGTCCATTGCTCCTAGCGTCTACATGGCCGCTTTCTTGGTACCTAAGCACACAAAGAATCTCCGCTTTAGGTGGCAACCATGTCTCACTTGAAAGGAAAGGGGGTCACCCAGGAGCGATTTCACCTCATGTTCAATGGCACGTGCACGAGCTCTTATCATAGGACCACTTGGTGCTTGGGGAGTTGGGATAGTGTCCATGGGGATGCCCCGCGCGCGCGTCGTCATGGGAGGAAAACCTAGCACCGCCGCCATCAAAGTCCCCCTCCCCCCTTTTCCTTTCCCTCGCCATAGCCAGAGGGCGCTGGGCGAAGCCTAGTAGCGGCGGCACCAGGCTATCTCGTCTCCTCGTGTGAGGGTCTTTAGCAACAAGGCGGCCGGACCTTAGGGTCGTCCAGGGGTGGGGAAGGAGGTGCTTTCCCGCCCGTCTCTTTGGTCGTCATGGCTACAAGCCTGCGCGGGGTTGAAGTTGGGTCCTTAGTTGCCGGGGTGGTGACCCTGGAGGTGGAAGCCACGGTACTCGTGGTTAGAGCTTGCAACTTGGGTGTTGGCTGGTTGCCATGGTTGTGCGGGTGGCGTGGTAGTCCGTGGACGAAGGTCGGAGGCGGTGGTCCGGTGGGCGTCTCATGGCTTGATGTACTGTGCCTTGGAGGCGAAGAGGGTTTCCGAGGGTGAAAACTCTCTCTAGCTATGTCAGGTCGATAGTGAGGAGCCTATGGGCGTCATCTCCTTGAAGGCGTCTTCGTGGTTCCTCATCATCCTCCATGTTGCTCCGGGGGGAATCTTGATCCCTGATCGGGCGGTGGTGGTGTTCCTGTATCGTGCCCTTCTTGAAGGCGCCGCCTTGAAGCACTCCATTCATCAGACACTGTTAGGTACTGCTTCGCTAGCTATTTATAAACATCACATATCTTGCCTTAGTGTGTATTGGGTATGGTGTCGAGTTGTATGTTGGTCGATGCTTTATCTAGGGGGAGGAGCCTTTTTCGGTGGACATTCGAGCATATTACTTTCCATCTCCCGAGAAGTTGCACACTCATCTTGCTGCATACCATTAACCAGAAATTATAATCCCACATTGACCTTTCATAAATTTCAAGTGAAAGGAACATATATTACAAGATAAGGCAATGACTCTCGTGAATAAAATAGGACAGATCCGAGTCCAATCCGAGACACAGAAACCTCCATATGGCTGGCATCACACACATCATCATCCATCCATCTCTCTTCTATCAACCAAAAGGAGAAGAAAGAAGTGTTGTAGTCTGAAAAAATAGAGACGGGTGAGGCAGGAAAACGACACCTGACCTCCAATCTTTATGCAGAAGGAGATGTTGCTAGCACTCACACTCTCTAGCCTCTCTCAACTGTGTGTAGATAATTGCACATTGTGTGATTCACATAGAGTTTTTTTTGTTGGAAGATTGTGTAGGCTAGCGTGGAATGTATTACGTAGTACTGCATGCTATTCTTTCACTTGGGCCCTCACAAGTTGCATAGTTGTTGAGTTATTTCTTGTAGCTGAAGTCAAAAGGTGCACACGGGTGCAAAAAGTAATTTCCTTGTGACACAAAATTCTAAAACATATTGGGTATGTAAATATTTGAATCATGTATATTTTCTTGGCGAAGGGAAAAAAATTGCACCCTTTGTAAGAAGCCAAAATTTGCACCTTTCCAGAGCAGTGGAATTTACTCTTCCTCTATGGGCATAAAATTGTTCTTCTGTTTACAAAAGCTTGCAAGCTCAGAGTAGGCACGAACATTTATATGTGTACTCCCTCGGATTAATATTAATTGTCATTGTTTTAGTACAAAGTGGATTATAGTGCGTATCTGAGGTTGGGGGAGGAGGCTATTTCCCTTCTCTCTTAATTTCAAATACTTAGAGCATCTCCACTCACCCCCCCGGCTAGAAATAGTGCCACCCTAGGGGCGCGCCGGCTAAAATATCGGCTTGGGAGCGATCTGGTTCCCAGCCGTCGCCCCCAGGCGCCGATTTCGACCCACTTTCGGGTGCAAACTGGCCCACTTTTCAGCCCATTTTCGGCGTAAATTGGTCCACTACCGGTGCAAATTGACCTATTTCGGCCCGTATTCGGCGTGCTTGGACACAAATTCAACATAAAGTTATTTTTTATCACATAGTTCATCACAGAAAATCAATAGAAATCAAAAAGTTCAACAAATAGTTTAATACAAATTATATAGTTCAACAAATAAAAACTCATATTTCATCACACGTCGAGCTAGGCGTTGCCCTTCAGCCTCCATAGGTGCTCCACCAGATCCTGCTGTAGTTGTTGATGCACCAGTGGGTCTCGGATCTCCTGGCGCATATTGAGGAAGGCAGTCTAGGTTGCCAGTAGCTGGTGATCAACTTGGGCTAGATGATCCTGCCTGTAATATGGTTCAGTGTCAAAAACTGGCTCTTCCTGCTCGCTCTCAATGATCATGTTGTGCATGATGACACAGCAAGTCATGATCTCCCACATTTGATTTTTCGACCATGTTTGAGCGGGGTACTTGACAACATCAAATCGAGATTGGAGCACACCAAATGCCCGCTCGACATCCTTCCTGCAAGCCTCCTAAACCTTCACAAAGTGGGAGTTTTGCCTCCTGGCATAGGGTTTGAGATAGTCTTCACAAATGTGGACCATCTCGGATAGATGCCATCTGCTAGATAGTATCCCTTGTTGCAGTGCCGCCCATTGACCTCGAAGTTCATCGCAGGAGCATGACCTTCAACAAGCTTGGCAAAGACAGGGGAGCATTGCAGTACGTTGATGTCATTGTGAGTTCCTGGCATACCAAAGGAGTGCCAAATCCGAAGGTCGTGTGTGGCCACTGCCTCAAGTACCACACTGCAACTGCCTTTGGCGCCTTTGTACATCCCCTGCCAAGCAAATGGACAGTTTTTCCATTTCCAATGCATGCAGTCGATGCTTCCAAGCATCCCTGGAAATCCTCTTGCTGCATTCTGTGTTAGGATCCGAGCAGTGTCTTCAACATTGGGTGATCACAAGTATTGCAGTCCAAACACTGCCACCACTGCCCTGTAGAACTTGTAGAAACACTCAATGGTCATGGACTCAGCCATGCGCCCATAGTCGTCTAGTGAATCACCGGGAGCTCTGTATGCAAACATCCTCATAGCTATCATGCACTTCTGGAGTGAGGTGAATCCAAGTGTGCCGTTACAATCCTTCTTGCACTTGAAACAGCTGTTGAACTCCCTGATGAAATTCACAATCCTGAGGAAGAGCCTTCGGCTCATTCGATAACGGCGTCGACATACTTTGTCGCCGTGCAGTGGAGCGTCAGTGAAGTAGTCGAAGTAGAGCAAGCCATATCCTTCCAGTCGATGCCGGTTGTTTGCCTTCATCCGGGCCGGCACCGAGCCACCTCCCTGAGGCTTTGCATTGCTTGCGAGCAGGCTGGCCGGGGCGGCGAGGACCATGAGATGCTCTTCGTCCTGGGCGTCGGCTTTCGCTTCCACCTCCAGCAGCGCCGCGAGCGCCTCCTCCTCGTCCGAGTCCATCGCCGAGCAGACAAATCTCTGAACACCTGGCGGGCGTGGTAGGCGCGCGGCCTCTGGTATCCTGCCCTAAGCTGAAACCTCGCCCAAGGACGGGGTGGAGGATACCGCGAGCGCTTCTCTCTTTTTCTGATGGGCGAATGGCCTATCTAGCGGCGGTGGGGGTGAGGGGTGGGCGGCGCCGGGATCAGCAAGGCGGCGGAAGGGCATGCGCGTGAGGGGGGAATCTACAAGTAGCAGATGTGTTTTTGTCTGACGGAAGTGGCCCAGACGAGTTTCTCCCATCCACCGGAGCCCCCAGGCGCCCCCAGTGCACTGAGTTTGGCCTGGGATCGACGGACTCAAATTGGGTCGAGCCGGTGGATTTCCGTGTCCTGGGGGTGCGACTGGGCGTTTTTTTGGCGTCGGCGCTAAAAAAGTCGCCCTGAGGGGCTGTTGGGGGGGGGCGAGTGGAGATGCTCAGTGGAATTTACTTTTCCTCTATGGGCATAAAATTGTTCTTCTGTTTACAAAAGCTTGCAAGCTCAGAGTAGGCACGAACATTTATATGTGCACTTTTGTTTGGAAGTTTTTGTGACGCCCCAAGACCGATGCTCCAGAAGACTTCCAGCTGTTCGGGGTTTCACCATGTGTTTCTTTTTGCTTGCTTCTTTTTATTTTGCATTGCATCATGTCATCATGCCATCAAGTCTTTTAATTTTTGTAACTCAACTAAATAAATTTCATAGATCTTTTGATCTATTTAAATCGAGGCAAGAGTGACTTTTCTTTATAACATATCCTCCTAATATTTACGGAGCTATTAAAAAAATATTCCATTGCTTTGGAATCACCATAACCCACTTGCAATCTAATTCCATGCCTCTTCTGCTTCAAGTTTTTGCCAAATATCAAATTCCCAAGGCAAAGTTATTTCCTTCTTTATTTCTATTCCAAATTCAGGTTGTAATTTTCTACTTCAGAAAAATGTTCACTATTTTTCTAAAATCCCTAAACCATGCCAAGACCCCCTCCTCACATGTTCATATCTTTTAGACAAGTTCTGGTTGGACTTTGATTTATTCAAGTTTGAATTTGTTTCAAATTTGGCTAAACTTGCAGTCTCTAAAAATTGCCAGGGTAATTTATTCAAATGGCACATGTTACCAGGAGTAGAGGGTTATATTTATATCTCTCGTATTCATTCCCAACTCTCTGACCTTTTCCCTTTTATATTCTGTAGAATTATATATTTGCAGAAAGTTTTAAAAGAGAAAGGAAAAGAGGCCTTTTGTTTTGTTGTTGTGCTGGGCCGGCCCAATTGCCCTAGGCCCAGCCACGGTTAACCCTAGGCCTGCCCGAGGCCCGCTCGCTGCCGTCTTCTCCTGCTCGAGCCTCTCCCGCAGCGCCGCACACCTCCTCTCCCTCGATCCCATCTCTCGATCCCCCTCATTCTGCTGTGCGCCGCCGCCTCACACCGTCCTCCCGACCTCGTCCTCCCCGTGCCCCTCACCTCTCCTTCCTCGTCCCCATGGCGCCGCGCCCATTCATCACCTCCTCCAGCGCCTCTCCATCGTCCTCCGCTGTGCCACCTCCCTCATCCGACACCGCCCCTCCGCCTCGTCGCTGCTCCTGTCTCCCCTCGCCTTGGAGCCGCGCCCCGCCGCCGTTGAAGTACCACCAGGTGGCCGCGCCGCCTTTGCCTCGCCAAGGCCAGGGGAGCCCGCCGTTGTGCGTCTTCCACCAACGCTACCCCACGCCATGCCAGGGCCGCTGCCCAGGAGCTTCGCCTCCACCGCAGCTCCCCACCGACGAGCAACGCCGCCGCTGCCGGCCGGGTCAACTCCGCCCCGCACCGAACCGAGGTCGCCACCATCGGTGTCCTCGCCACTGCACTCCGCCCGACCTCCAACGCAGCCGCCTCGCCCTGGATCCGTAGCGCTCGGCCTCCTCCTACGCGCCATGGCTGTGTGCCTCGTCGCAGCTACCGTCAGGTCCGGTCGGGAGAGGGATGGATCTGCTCGTCCCGACCGCCGGTCGTCCCGTGCCCGCCGGAGTTTCCCCACCCGGTTCCTCTCGCGCCAAGTACTACAGGATACCAAGTACCGCAACGGCCTCGAAGACTGGATGAGTCAAGTTCTCCTACGAGATGTGTATGACTACACCACCATTGGCGCCTATGGATTCGCCAAGTTCGACGACGCTCTTGTACAACTACGATGCGAGACCGAGACCGGCAAGACCACTACGACCGAACGACTACAAACGTTGACCCCAAGTTCCTCTTCGGAAGTGTACGACTACCCTCGAAGACCCGTGGATGCGCCAAGTACCTCTACACGTGAACCGAATGTCTACGAAACATATACCACTACCGCCGCGAGAACGCCTACTTCCCTCTCCGAAATGAAACGTGTTCGACTACTTCCCTCGACGACTCGTTCCACCCCGAATGCACGCTTCAAAGGTATACCACCGAGTCGACGCCCGTGAACGATGAATGCTTGTGTTGTATGAGAATGCACTCGCTTGTTTGCCTCGAGTCCAAGTGCCCCTCGTTTGCCTTGTCGCCAACCCGTGGGAACCCGGTAACTAGATCACCCCACCTATCTCTTGCATGGCACGCTCACGCTCTCCGTCGTCTTCTGCACCGGTCTCTCAACGAGTTATCGGAACCGATATGTTGCCGTGGCATCATTTCGGATTCGTCGTCGTGGCACCCTCTTTTTCCACCACGGAGACAAATGCTCCATATCATGTTCATGTTAACTTTTAATAAAAAAATTGCATAAAACTTGCATTTTTCATCCGCATCATGATAATAACATCAAAATGATTAAATTGTTGTTTGCTTTAATAATTGCTAAATATGCACATGGGGAGTTTCCAAAATTGTTGTTGTTATTTCCGACCTCATTTAAAATGACTAGATAGTGTAGTTTGTTTAAGCTTTACGTCTTGCCATGTTTAATAAAAACATTTAATCTTGTCTTGTAAATAAACGAGAGTCAAGTAAATAAATAAAATGTGGTGTTTCGTCAATATGCAACTCGTTGCATATTGAGCTCCACTTAACTTGTAGTACTTGTTTGTGCACTTTGCCGTGCCATGCCTATTTAAACCGGACATGCATCATACTTGTTTGTGCATCATATGCCGTGTTTGAGATTGTTTTATTACCGTGTTGTTTGCTTCTTACCGGTATGCTTCTCTCGATAGCTTCGGTTTCGTTCCGGAGTTGTTCGACTACTTCATGTTGTACTCGTTCTTCTTCCTTGCGGAATCCCAGGCAAGATGACCATTCCCAGATATCACTACTATCTTTGCCTATGCTAGATGTCTCGCTCTTTAGATATTGCCTCGATGCCTATGTCTGTTTGTCAGCCCTCCTATTGTTGCCATGAAACTCCTTAACCACCCTCCTAGCAAACTGTTGTTTGGCTACGTACGCAACGCTCAGCCCCTCTTATAGTGTTGTTAGTTGCAGGTGAAGATTTGAAGATTCTTCCTTCGTGATGAAGTTATTGTTGGGATATCACAATATATATAAACTGTTAAACTAAATCATCTATATATTGGTAATGGATGTAACTCTAAGCCTCTTGTTTGGTGTTTTGTTCCACTCATGCCACCCTAGGAACCGATAAACCGGTGTTATGTTCCTTGATTTTGCGTCCCTAACACTGTTGGGGTTTATGGGCCCCCCTTGATAACTCGCTCAGTGCTAAAGCTTTTCCAGCAAGGCCCAACTTTGGTTCTGCATTTTCCTAACAACTAAAACTTACTGAGGGAGTAATTAACCCGAGGATTTATTAATCAACAACCCGGGCCAGTGCTCCTCAGGAGTGTTGGTCCAAACTGGGGGTCCTGCGGGGCCACCTTGGGGAAACCCGATGGCTGGTTTTACCTTTAGCATCGCCCATCCGGCCGTGGACTGAGACGTGATACGCGCGGCTACTATCAGGGTGTTGGCACGCCGGGAGGTCTTGCTAGATTAGTTTTACCTTTGTCAGAATATCTTAAGCACGGGATTCCGAGAATACTCGGGTCTTCCCAATTTGGAGTTGCGACTCCGCAGATCTTGAGCCTGTGATGGGCTAAGTTGGGACACCCCTACAGGGTTTTGAACTTTTGAAAGTCGTGCCCGCGGTTATGAGGCAGATGGGAATTTGTTAATATCCGGTTGTAGATAACATGACACTCTATCATTAAGAATACACTACCTGCGTGAGTAACCATGATGGTCTCTTTTCGAAGGGCTTCGGGAAGTGAACACGGTGGGGTTATGTTTAACCGTGAGTAGCTAGGATCACTTCTTGATCAACCTGGCGACCGTTGGCACTTGTTCTCTTCTCGCTCTGAACTCGTAAGCTAGATGCTTAGTGCTTGCTGCAGACACTTTTATAGCCTTTCCTCACCTAAGGCTTTGGTAGTTTTGATACCCGGGAACGGGATTGCTGAGTCCTCTGTGGCTCACAGATTCAACACACACCAGTTGCAAGTACAACCGAGTACAATGCAGGAGATGGATCAGAACTTCGGTGGGAGTTCGATGAAGAGCGTGGTCGTTACTATGTTTCATTTTCGACGATCAGTAGTGGTTCCTACTAGGGGCGATCCGGGCTTGTGTTCTTTATGGTATATTTCTCGTTTGTATTTCGTCCGTAGACGGACCCTGTAATTTTTGGATGATGTATTGTTATTGTATTCATTGTGTGACGTGGCGAGTGTAAGCCAACTATCTTTTCTATTTCATCCCTGAATTTTACATGAGATGTGCAAAGATACCATACTTGACATCATTCTAGTATGTGCTTATGTCTTTAAGTTGTGCCTCGACACGTGGGAGACATAGCCGCATACTGGGCATTACAAGTTGGTATCAGAGCCTTCTCCGACCTAGGAGCCCCCTGATTGATCGAATCGTTTACGGTTGAATCTAGGCACACACATAAAAATGTTTTGAGTCCTATATATATATATATATCGGAGAGTAGGATTTCTTTTTACTCCTCATCCCCTTCATCGCTGTGGTGAGGACTTTTGACGTTGTTCTATCTCCTCTACTCTCAAAAAAATTCACTATTTTTTTTTGGATCACGCGAGTATTGTTTGGATTGTTCCGATATCTTTGTGACGAGAACATTGTTCTCGATGCCTCCTGTCATTTATGGGTTGTGGCAGTGTCCCGGGGAGTTGAGTTCCGAGGTGTTGTCGTCACAAATGTATCGCAACGGTTCTAGAATACTTAAGACGGCCGACATCGAAAACTCTTCTATGCGGTTAGTGGTGAGATAACCCCGGACGTCAAACAGTACTGGTGGGATAGTTCGGGAGTATTGCCACAACTAGTATAGCGGATGCGTTCGAAGGTCCGAGGTAAATAGTTTCCGAGGATGACTGGTTATGTGTTGACGGATGGATACAGCTGGATGTAGGTTTAGAGTTGAGTGCGCGGTGCTTCCCCTGTATCCCCAACACCAGATTGCATAACCGGAAACCTTCGGGAATTAATAGGTGGGTTTCAAGTAGCTCGTAGGTAATCTTCCAACGAGTGCATGATATGAGGTTTGGGGCTCAACATATAGTGAAGAGGTTTCATGGGCGCTGTTCCAATTGGGAGTTGCATCTTAAAGGATCCTTCGCTATGCTGATCCGGGGATTGCAACACCCTTTGTAACACGTTCCATGGACATTCAGCACGAACATGTGGGACAAAATCTCTATTATGTATTTGTTCCATCTGTACCTTGTTGTTTTATTTTATCATTTTGTTCTCCCAATTGGCTTCTCATCTAGTTGATGTACCATTAAGCTATGGAATTCATTCGTTCAATTCTCTGTTCGAATGATATTGTGAAGATTATGTTGCAACATATCTATCCTTTGTTTTCTTTTGATTCTGGTATTCGGGTTGCTTCGAAGTCAAGTGGTGATTCCATACCTTTCCTAATCGGTGTTCTCATATTCCTATGGGAGTGCTAATCCTTCTTGATCATCGAGATTGCTATATTAAATTCTTTTCAACCGGCGTGCTTCTCTTCAAGTTAATCCGATCTCTTCATCATTTGCAAGATCAACTCTCAATATTTTCTCACCGGTGTCTGTCTCATTCATCCCAAATTGTCTTTGTTTAACCCGCCCTCCCTCTCTTCTTCTTCTCGGAGCCAGAAATTCTAAAATGAAATATCCATTTTATTATTGTGATGTTTCTTCATTCTTTCCATTCAATTTCATTATCCGGTTATTTCTCAGGGTGATGCTCAGGAGCTTCAAGTTTATCATTCTTCGTTCTCGTTTCTTCTCCGGTGGATTAAATTCAAGCTTCGGTCATGATCATATCTCTTCCTTTTTGTTTCACATGTTTTCACATGTTGAAATTTCTTATCCGCAGTCTCTCTTGTTTATTCAACTCTCTCTAACTCTTCTCCGGAGTGTACAAGGTATCTCAGAAGATTCGTGTTTCAATTCTTAATCCATTCAAGCTATTTTGAGATTGTTATCTCATTCAAGCCATTTAATTCAACCGGTGCAATATCTCTTAAGCAATCCTTTTCAACGGTGATTTCTTTTGAGTGGGCCCTAACCCACAGTTCTTTTTCCAGGATCTTACCTGACTCTTCTATTTTCTGGAGTTATTCTAAAATTCTTTTCAAAGAGTGACGTAAGTATGGATTCCATCAGTCATATGCCTTCTCCCAGATCGCTTTCAAATTCTTTTCATGTTTGGTTAAACCTTCAATCTTTTTATTCTTTCGAAGTATTTCAAATTCTTCATGGTATTATCGTCGTTCTTCTCAACATTTGAAGACCGGAGAAGAGTTTCTCTCAAATCTTACCCGTTCTTCTAAAGATTCATGGTTCTAGCTTCATGCCATCCTCATTATTGTTCCGATTGTGAGGAATTCTTTTTATACCCATCCAAAGAATTTCATGAATTCTTTCCATTGTGATCCTCTGAAGGCCATCATTTCATAAGATTTCCTCGTTCTCAGTTTTCAACTTCGTCCTCCAAATATTCTTCATTGATGCCTCTCCGTTCGTCTAAATATTCTTCTGGTGCTTTGTAAAAGTATTCTTTAATCAGTCCGCAATCTCTCCGTTCTCTTGTATCTAAATTTCCTCAAGTGCTTATTCTTCCCGGTGGATTATTCTTTTTCATCACCCGGTTTCAATTCTTACGATGGTTCGTTCAAAATTCCTTTTCCTTTGTTATTGTGTCATTTCACTTGTTCCTTCCAAATCCTACCAGTGATTCGTTGAATACTTTCCCAAGTTTGTGCGAGATCTCTCTTTAATTCTATGCAACAAGAATAAGTAGTATGCCAAATCCATTGCTTGTCGTCATTTTAAATTGATGAAGGATATGCATAACATGATTCTTATTCGTATTTCATCCAAGTGGATTAATCCCTTTGTTTAGAGTTTATTCATGAGGAATAGATTCTTGGTTTCAAGTTGTTCGTCTTGTCCCCTGGTGTTTTAAGCTCTCTCAGTTATCTTGTCACAAAGCTTCATCTAATCATTGCAAGGCTTCAATCTTATTCTTTTTATCTTTCACTTCTCATCCTTTTATCACCGGAGTTCTTCATGGTGGTTCATCATGATTTAATTCATCCTTGAATTCTTCTTCAAGATTCTTGTTGGAGCTCAAGTATTCTTCAGCGTGCACTCTGAAGTGCAATTCTTTCTACCTTATCTTTTGAGATGGTGTTATGCCATTCTTGACAATTTCTTTCATGTTTCATGATTCACAAGTTATCAAGAATGAGATATGTAAACCCATCATTCTTATCTTTGTTCAGGAGATCATTTCAACCCCTCATTTTTCTTCATTGGAGTCATCTTTGGTTGTATTCCACCTAAAAGCCTTTTCCTAAGGATTGTTGCTAATTATGGTTCTTATAAATGACACAAGTTCTTCATTTATCCTCTCGGTGAAACAACTCTTTCGTCTCCTTGCTTATCTCAATCCAATCAAATGTTTTCCGTTAGTGGCAGAATTTCACCTCTAGTTTCGAGTTGTTTTCATAAGTCCACGAGAAGCATATCTTTTGCTTGTTGATTTTTCCAACAACTCCGTTCAACCCTTCTTCATAAGGATGCTCGTTTTAATTCAGTTGTGGTACATATGTTCTTCCTTTTTGTGTTTTTTTCATCCCGCTCTTTCACCTGTTCTGGAGGCGTTGTGATATTGCTCTCTTTAACCATCATCTTGTCATATCAAGATCATGTTCTTTTCCTTTCTCGTCCATTTATCAGGATGTTGTGTCCTTCATTCAAGTTCTATCTTCTTATCAAGTTTTTCGACTCTCTTTTAACCGGAAAGTTGTCTGAAATCTTTCTTAACCCATGTGCCATTCATTCAATTGTTTCGGAGGCAGTGTGTTGTTGATTTCATCAAGTATCATCACATCTCCTCAGTTCATGTTCAATTCCTTCCATTTACAGTCGGAATGTTGTCCAAATTATTTCGTTCTTATTCCTTCTCCATCTTGTTTTAACCGGAGTGATTTTGAAATTCTTCCGTCATCCTTGAGCTCTTTGTTTATGTCCTTGCAACCTTCAAATTCGCGTGGTGTCCATTGTTCCTCATTTTTGCCAGAGTGCTCTTAACTTCGTTCATCTCCGTTCTATTCTTTCTTTCAAGATTGTTCAACCTCTCAAGGTTCGTAGTTTCACCAGTTTGTCGAATAAGCAACTTTGTTTTACCTCTTCCTTTTCCTCTTCTATCCGGTGCCATATCCAGGATCTCGGGTCGAGATCCTCTGTTAGTGTGCGAGAGTTGTGACGCCCCAAGACCGATGCTCCAGAAGACTTCCAGCTGTTCTGGGTTTCACCGTGTGTTTCTTTTTGCTTGCTTCTTTTTATTTTGCATTGCATCATGTCATCATGCCATCAAGTATTTTAATTTTTGCAACTCAACTAAATAAATTGGGTAGATCTTTTGATCTATTTAAATCGAGGGAAGAGTGACTTCTCTTTATAACATATCCTCCTAATATTTAGGGAGCTGTTAAAAAATTATTCCATTGCTTTGGAATCACCATAACCCACTTGCAATTTAATTCCATGCCTCTTCTGCTTCAAGTTTTTGCCAAATATCAAATTCCCAAGGCAAAGTTCTTTCCTTCTTTATTTCTATTCCAAATTCAGGTTGTAATTTTCTACTTCAGAAAAATGTTCACTATTTTTCTAAAATCCCTAAACCATGCCAAGACCCCCTCCTCACATGTTCATATCTTTTAGACAAGTTCTTGTTGGACTTTGATTTATTCAAGTTTGAATTTGTTTCAAATTTGGCTAAACTTGCAGTCTCTAAAAATTGCCAGGGTAATTTATTCAAATGGCACATGTTACCAGGAGTAGAGGGTTATATTTATATCTCTCGTATTCATTCCCGACTCTCTGACCTTTTCCCTTTTATATTCTGTAGAATTATATATTTGCAGAAAGTTTTAAAAGAGAAAGGAAAAGAGGCCTTTTGTTTTGTTGTTGTGCTGGGCCGGCCCAATTGCCCTAGGCCCAGCCACGGTTAACCCTAGGCCTACCCGAGCCCCGCTCGCTGCCGTCTTCTGCTGCTCGAGCCTCTCCCGCAGCGCTGCACACCTCCTCTCCCTCGATCCCATCCCTCGATCCCCCTCGTTCTCCTGTGCGCCGCCGCCTCACACCGTCCTCCCGACCTCGTCCTCCCCGTGCCCCTCACCTCTCCTTCCTCGTCCCCATGGCGCCGCGCCCGTTCGTCGCCTCCTCCAGCGCCTCTCCATCGTCCTCCGCTGTGCCACCTCCCTCATCCGACACCGCCCCTCCGCCTCGTCGCTGCTCCTGTCTCCCCTCGCCTTGGAGCCGCGCCCCGCCGCCATTGAAGTACCACCAGGTGGCCGCTCCGCCTCTGCCTCGCCAAGGCCAGGGGAGCCCGCCGTTGTACGTCTTCCACCAATGCTACCCCACACCATGCCAGGGCCGCTGCCCAGGAGCTTCGCCTCCTCCGCAGCTCCCCACCGACGAGCAACGCCGCCGCTGCTGGCCGGGTCTACTTCGCCCCGCACCGAACCGAGGTCGCCACATCGGTGTCCTCGCCGCTGCACTCCGCCCGACCTCCAACGCAGCCGCCTCGCCCTGGATCCGCAGCGCTCGGCCTCCTCCTACGCGCCATGGTTGTGTGCCTCGTCGCAGCTACCGTCAGGTCCGGTCGGGAGAGGGATGGATCTGCTCGTCTCGACCGCCGGTCGTCCCGTGCCCGCCGGAGTTGCTCCACCCGGTTCCTCTTGCGCCAAGTACCACGGGATACCAAGTACCGCGACGGCCTCGAAGACTGGATGAGTCAAGTTCTCCTACGAGATGTGTATGACTACACCACCATCGGCGCCTATGGATTCGCCAAGTTCGACGACGCTCTTGTACAACTACGATGCGAGACCGAGACCGGCAAGACCACTACGACCGAACGACTACAAACGTTGACCCCAAGTTCCTCTTCGGAAGTGTACGACTACCCTCGAAGACCCGTGGATGCGCCAAGTACCTCTACACGTGAACCGAATGTCTACGAAACATATACCACTACCGCCGCGAGAACGCCTACTTCCCTCTCTGAAATGAAACGTGTTCGACTACTTCCCTCGACGACTCGTTCCACCCCGAATGCACGCTTCAAAGGTATACCACCGAGTCGACGCCTGTGAACGAATAAATGCTTGTGTTGTATGAGAATGCACTCGCTTGTTTGCCTCGAGTCCGAGTGCCCCTCGTTTGCCTTGTCGCCAACCCGTGGGAACCCGGTAACTAGATCACCCCACATATCTCTTGCATGGCACGCTCACGCTCTCCGTCGTCTTTTGCACTGGTCTCTCAACGAGTTATCGAAACCGATATGTTGCCGTGGCATCATTTCGGATTCGTCACCGTGGCACTCTCTTTTTCCACCACGGAGACAAATGCTCCATATCATGTTCATGTTAACTTTTAATAATAAAAATTGCATAAAACTTGCATTTGTCATCCGCATCATGATAACAACATCAAAATGATTAAATTGTTGTTTGCTTCAATAATTGCTAAATATGCACATGGGGAGTTTCTGGAATTGTTGTTGTTATTTCTGGCCTCGTTTTAAATGACTAGATAGTGTAGTTTGTTTAAGCTTTACGTCTTGCCATGTTTAATAAAAACATTTAATCTTGTCTTGTAAATAAACGAGAGTCAACTAAATAAATAAAATGTGGTGTTTCGTCAATATGCAACTCGTTGCATATTGTGCTCCACTTAACTTGTAGTACTTGTTTTTGCACTTTGCCATGTCATGCATATTTAAACTGGACATGCATCATACTTGTCTGTGCATCATATGCCGTGTTTGAGCTTGTTTGTTTACCGTGTTGTTTCTTTCTTTCCGGTATGCTTCTCTCGTTAGCTTCGGTTTCGTTCCGGAGCTGTGAGGAGCTGTTCGACTACTTCATGTTGGACTCGTTCTTCTTCCTTGCGGAATCCCAGGCAAGATGAACATTCCCAGATATCACTACTATCTTTGCCTATGCTAGATGTCTCGCTCTTTAGATATTGCCTCGATGCCTATGTCTGTTTGTCAACCCTCCTATTGTTGCCATGAAACCCCTTAACCACCCTCCTAGCAAACCGTTGTTTGGCTAAGTACGAATCGCTGAGCCCCTCTTATAGCGTTGTTAGTTGCAGGTGAAGATTTAAAGATTCTTGCTTCATGATGAAGTTATTGTTGGGATATCACAATATATATAAACCGTTAAACTAAATCATCAATATATTGGTAACGGGTGGAAGGCTAAGCCTCTTGCTTGGTGTTTTGTTCCACTCATGCCACCCTAGGAACCGATAGACCGGTGTTATGTTCCTTGATTTTGCGTCCCTAACACGGTTGGGGTTTATGGGCCCCCCTTGATAACTCGCTCAGTGCTAAAGCTTTTCCAGCAAGGCTCAAATTTGGTTCTACATTTGCCTAACAACTAAAACTTACCGAGGGTGTAATTAACCCGAGGATTTATTAATCAACAACCCGGGCCAGTGCTCCTCGGGAGTGTTGGTCCAAACCGGGGGTCCTACGGGGCCACCTTGGGGAAACCCGAGGGCTGGTTTTACATATAGCATTGCCCATCCGGTCGTGGCCTGAGACGAGATACGCGCGGCTACTATCGGGGTGTCGGCACGTCGGGAGGTCTTGCTGGATTAGTTTTACCTTTGTCGGAATATCTTGAGCACGGGATTCCGAGAATACTCGGGTCTTCCCAATTTGGAGTTGCGACTCCGCAGATCGTGAGCCTGTGATGGGCTAAGTTGGGACACCCCTGCAGGGTTTTGAACTTTCGAAAGCCGTGCCCGCGGTTATGTGGCATATGGGAATTTGTTAATATCCGGTTGTAGATAACATGACAATCTATCCTTAAGAATACACTACCTGCGTGAGTAACCGTGATGGTCTCTTTCCGAAGGGCTTCGGGAGGTGAACACGGTGGGGTTATGTTTGACCGTGAGTAGCTAGGATCAATTCTTGATCAACTTGGCGACCGTTGTCACTTGTTCTCTTCTCGCTCTGAACTCGTAAGCTAGATGTTTAGTGCTTGCTGCAGACACTTTTATAGCCTTTCCTCACCTAAGGCTTTGGTAGTTTTGATACCCGGGAACGGGATTGCCGAGTCCTTTATGGCTCACAGATTCAACACACACCAGTTGCAGGTACAGCCGAGTATGATGCATGAGATGGATTAGAACTTCGGGCGGAGTTTGATGAAGAGCGTGGTCGTTACTATGTTTCGTTTTCGACGATCAGTAGTGGTTCCTACTAGGGGCGATCCGGGCTTGTGTTCTTTATGGTATCTTTCTCGTTTGTATTTGGTCCGTAGACGGACCCTGCGATTTTTGGATGATGTATTGTTATTGTATTCATTGTGTGACATGGCGAGTGTAAGCCAACTATCTTTTCTATTTCATCCCTGAATTTTACATGAGATGTGCAAAGATACCATACTTGAGATCATTCTAGTATGCGCTTATGTCTTTAAGTCGTGCCTCGACACATGGGAGACATAGTCGCTTACTGGGCATTACAGTTTTATACTCCCTCAGATTAATATTAATTGTCGTTGGTTTAGTATAAAGTGGATTAGAGCGAGTATCCTTTTATTTACTTTTAATTAATTTACTATTGGGGAGAGGTTGGGGGAGGACGCTATTTCACTTCTGTCTTAATTTCAAATACTTAGGAACATGTGAACTCTAGGTATTTTTTACAAAAGTGGATTCATTACTTTTTTCTTTTGTTCTTAACTAACAATGGCGTGCCCCAAACTGAGCATGGGTGTACAAATCTTTCAGATGCATTCCAAAAATGGAACTCCCCCAAAAAGTTGTTGCTTAAGTGAGCAAAATAGGTAACTCTATTAGAGCATCCCTAGCAGATCCCTCAAATAGCGGTATTGCAAATTTCATTTACATGGTACTGTAAACCGAATTTGCGGTACCGTGGACGACACGAAAAATCAGATCTGGTAAACACATACCGCATAATTTAAACTACTAGTCAGCGCCACATACATCGCAAGAATTCAACAGAGTACATACGACAAACTTAAAACATACTAGCTTAATATGAACATAAATCTATTCATCATCATCACCCTTCTTGACATGGAGGTGTTACTCCATCAAGGAGTTGGAGAGGACGAACATGAGGTCATACTCCTCCTTCGCCATCTCCACCCACTCTGCGGCACCTTCTTCTCCGGTGACGGTCGCCTCCACCACCTCGTACCATGCGCGCTCTGCCTCCTGGAGGCGTTTAAGTGTGGGCCAGAAGATCTAGTTGAGGCCGTCAAAGTTGCACCACACCCGCGAGCCCCCGCTGCGGGAATGCGCTCCGCGCTCCCGCTCCTGCACTTTGTGCCACTCCTCCCCTGGCGGGCAGAGGAGGAGCTCCCCGCCCTATCGTCATGGCAGTGCTTGCACGGCGCCGCCACCGCGGCCCCTCTTCCACCACTCCCGCGACCAACGCTCGACATTGGGGCGAGCTTTGGGTGCCTAGGCATGCGGCAAACTGCGGCCGGAGGAAGAAGGATTTCTCACCAGAGCTAACAATTTGTGGCCGGGGGGTAGCGGATGCGAACCCTAAATAGCGGTTGCTTCGGTATATATAGAGGAAATGCGAGCGGTTTACTGATACTTCCTTTTTGTGATGCAAAAATAACAGAAAGTACCCACACCTATTTCCCCGGAGGTGACTATGTTTTATCGATCCCACGAGAGGAAGGTCCCCTTGAAGCTAGGGTCTCTAGCAAGCTTTTGTTAAAGAAATAATTACATCCATTGACTAGATCGAAATCAACAAATTTGAGTTAAAAACCTATAATAAAAAGTGGTACGGATATGAGGTCTTAATGCTTACAACCATGTATCTGTGCTGGGACTAGATATGATCTTAACTTGTGCACTGGAACTCACTCATCGATATGTGCTTGTTACGAACCAAAGTGAGGGATGTGTCCAAATAACATCTTGACTGACACGAGTCATGCATCAAGAAACAATTGTCCAACCGAAGGCCCTATCCATCGTGCAGGGTTGCCTCGATAATTAAGATTATAATAATCAGACAAGAGCTTTGGGTGTTTAATGACTACACCTCATGAATCCCCAGAGATTGAATCTGTGTTACCGCACTAAAACCTTCTGTCACTAGTGTTCAGAATAACACTTCAGGGTCTCCCTGCCCTTAGCCTCTCCAAAGCTCGCTCTCCATGATATCAGGTACGTGTAGGGATGAAGAACGCAAACAAGACAAGAGACATCTATGAAACAATTTTATTTCACACATACGGGGCATTAATTCAAAGCACTTCCATTGATCTCCACAACAAATACAGAAGGTTGCAAGGCTCTTGCCTCGACCCATACATTGCCGAACTACTCACACATGGAAATCAGATCGCATCAAAAACACATTAAAGAACACATCATGAAGATTGATTGATTGATAATATATCTTACAATCGATGTCGTGTGTGATGCACGATTACAAGTATGATCTAGTGGAAGATGAACTATCATGGTGATTGTGGCTATGGAGATGGAAATGGCGACAGCTGGGGTTGATGGAGAGGGATGAAGATGACTCTGTTTTGGCTTCGCTCGCGTATGTTCTATTCACATTTCGGCCTCGGCCCCTTTATAAAAGTTGTTCAGGTGGACGAGAAGCCTCGGTTTCCATGACATACGACTACTCATGAAAGCAGGTGTGGTCGCATGGAACATCGTCTGTTGCTCTGTTTCTTATGGTGTGTCTCCTCCTAATTTATTTTATCTCCTTCTTCACTTCTTTTTATGTTCTCGCTTGATTTCGTCCATATTTAGCCCATTTCCAATCATTTGCATCCATTAGTCATTAGTGGCAATATCAGAGCGAATATCTCTATTTACGTGAAATATCTCGATTTAAACAAAGGGTAAATGAGTGTAAAAATATAACTCATCAACCCCCAACCTTAAACTTGACTATCCTCAAGCAACACAGAGAGAGAAATCTGAATCATAAGGAACTCAGTTGTTTAAACCGAAATAACGAAAAGGTTTTGGCTCACTTACGATCGGTATGCCTAGATAGCCCTCTGCTTCTTGACCTGAAACTTAGCATAGTTGTAGATGTGGCATGGTTATTATGCAAGTGTTAGTGAAGCAAAGATAATCAACTCAAATATTTTTGATCTGCTAGACAAAAAAACTTTGCAACATTCAATTCTATTTCCTCAAGACAACACTTGCTTTGTCGGGAATGCACGAAATAGTTTTTCTTTCGATAGAGCCATAAAAACATAGATTAGGGAGTGAAAGGTATGTATAGAAACATGAAGCTAGAGTAATCATAAGCATACCCACTAATGTATCATCCTTAAGGCTCTTAGGAACTTTGTTTCAATCATTGTTTTCTGAAACTTTGGTTGTCACATGAAGGGATTATGTAAAATTAGTGATCATGCATAGAGTTTCGATGTGGCTTAAATTTTGGGAACTACAGATCTTTGATATTAGTCTCTTTCGAGCTCTTTTATTCAGTCCCCTTCATTTACCACATATACATGATACGTCTCCAACATATCTATAATTTTCGTTTGTTCCATGCGATTATATTATCAATTTTGAATATTTAATATGCATCATTATGCTATTTTATATTAATTTTGGGACTAACTTATTAACCTAGAGCCCTGTGCCAATTTTTGGTTTTCCTTGTTTTTAAGTTTCGCAGAAAAGGAATATGAAACGGAGTCCAAACGGAATAAAAATTTTGCGATGATTTTTCTTGGACCAAAAGACACACGTAGGATTTGGAGTCCAAGTCAAAGAGTCCTCGAGGCGACGACAAGCCAGGGGGCGCACCTAGGGCTTGTGGCCCCCTCGGAGACCCCCTGACCTTCCTATTTGGCCTATAAATACAGAGATATTCCCAAAACCCTAAAAGCATCCACGAAAATACTTTTCCACCGCCATAGGTTTTTGATCTCGTGAGATCCCATCTGGAGGCCTTTTCCGGTACTCTGCTGGAGGGGGATTCGATCATGGAGGGCGTCTACATCAACATTGCTGCCCTTCCGATGATGCGTGAGTAGTTTATCACAGACCTATGGGTCCATAGCTAGTAGCTAGATGGATTCTTCTCTCTCTTTGATCCAATACAATGTTCTCCTCGGTGTTCTTGGAGATCTATTCAATGTAATCTTCTTTTGTGGTGTGTTTGTCGAGATCCGATGAATTGTGGATTTATGATAAGATTATCTCTGAATATTATTTGAATCTTCTCTCAATTCTTATATGCATGATTTGATATCTTTGTATTTATCTTCGAATTATTGGTTTTGCTTGGCCAACTAGATTGGTAGTTCTTGCAATGGGAGAGGTGCTTAGTTTTGGGTTCAATCTTGCGGTGTCCTCACCTACTGGCAGAAGGGGTAGCGAGGCACGTATTGCATTGTTTCCATCAAGGATAAAAAGATGGGGTTTATATCACATTGCTTGAGTTTATCCCTCTACATCATGTCATTTTGCTGAAGGTGTTACTCTGTTCTTATGAACTTAATACTCTAGATGCATGCTGGATAGCGGTCGATGTATGGAGTAATAGTAGTAGATACAGGCATGAGTCAATCTACTTGTCACGGACGTGATGCCTATATTCATGATCATTGCCTTAGATATCGTCATAACTTTGCGCTTTTATAACAATTGCTCGACAGTAATTTGTTACCCACCGTATGCTTTATTCAAGAGAGAAGCCTCTAGTGAAACCTATGCCCCCAGATCTATTTTACATCTATTATTTTCAGATCTATAAAACCAAAAACCCAAAAATACCTTACTGCAATTATTTTGTGTTTACTTTATTTTGATTTTTTTACTTTAGTTTTAATTCCATCTCTATCAAATCTCATTCTTGTTCGTTACATTGAAGGGATTGACAACTCCTTTTCTGTGTTGTGTGCAAGTTTTTGTTAGTTTGTGCAGGTGCATATATTGGGGACTTGCTTGTACCTCCTACTAGATTGATACCTTGGTTCTCAAACTGAGGGAAATACTTATCTTTACTTTGCTGCATCACCCTTGCCTCTTCAAGGGAAAAATCAACGCAAGCTCAAGAAGTAGTAATACACATATTCAAGAGAAAGTCGAATAATATTCATTTGCAGTTTGCCACTATGTACGATAAAAAAACTCATAACTGAAATAGAGCCGTAGCTCTGGTGGGTCATTCATTGGCCGGCGGAGTCCTCGGCATAACATCAAGAAAGGTGACGAAGCCAAAATTACACACGCACACATGCATATAGTAGCAGGGCCATAGCACCAGAGAGAAGCTGAAGAACCATGTAAGAGATACAGCATAGATTGTTGGCATAACCCCGTTCACCCTTCAACTAAGTTCCTCTAGACAATTTAGTCCACAAGTGTTATCAAGTCTATTAAAATTAACACCATGGGGTTGAGTATTTCTAACATCATCTTCTCCGCAATTTTTATCAACACCCAAGTCTTTGAATACTTTCTCTCGTGCATGGCTATTCTTAATTATGATCAATTTCTTTTAAAAGCATTCCCATAGCAAGTCTTGGTTCTCTAGATTAAACAGAACAAAGGCTACAAAATTATTTTAGCTACTAGAACAAAGACTTACTCCCTCTTGCATACATATCACATAGTACTACTGCATCTACTCTAAGTATTTCAAGTGCAAAAGACGGGGGTCATAGGACATACCTTCACGGTCATGAATTTACACACTTCTCTTCCTTATGCTTGGATTCCTCGTTGTCCGGTGTAGATCAATTCCTCAGAAATATAAACAGAAATGAAAACAAACACCAAGGGAAATATACAAAAACAAAGCAAAGCTTATTCTATTTTTGGTTTTTTGAAAACTAACTCGCAAATGAAAAATTGCAATTGCAAAAGGAAAAAAGAGAAGGAATTAAAAAAGCAAAGTGTTGGAACAGACCAACACGAGTGCTTTGAAGTTGAATGAGCTGAAGTACAACCTCATTAAAACTTATTACAATAATACCGCCAAATATTGATGTAGACATGTTAGTGACCTCCCCAAGATTAATCTTTTGCAATCCCAAACTAGTGGGATCATTGTGGCGGTTGGTCAGGAGCTCATCCTTGGCTCCGGTTGGAGAAGCTCGTGTTCATGTAGACGAACGTGTCTCGAATGGACTCGACGAGACTGCTCATGTCATTGACAGAGCCTTGGAGACCTTAGAGGTCGGTGTAGGTGATGTAGGCTTCTTGTTGTGGCTGCTCATCTTCTTTGTAGGTGGCGAGTTCTTCTTCAGCTACTTGTTTTGGTTCGGGGCCTTCTTCGTCAAAAGATGCATCGCCTTCGTGTGGCACATAATGTAATTATCCATATTCTATGGAGAAATTGTTAGGCATGGGAGTGGACAACAAGTATGCCACTCCAGGAATTTTGATGTAATGATGACCACAACTAACTAATACCATTCCAACGCTAGTAAGAACACGACAAGGTTGTTACCGACAATGGGGTGAAGGTGATTGTAGTTGAGGCAAAGGGAGTTGGCCAACATGATGACACTCCTCCACACACAATATATCCTTGTGCATGATTTGCTTGGTGCTTGAGTTGTAGCAAAAGTATTGCCCCTAGGTTGGGCGAATAATCGACGTCAGGGTTTGTTGCTTTCCCAAGAATTAACATGTTCCCATCATTCACCTTAGAAACTTCTCCTCGTGTCTGCAACGAGTTAGTGATAACATAATAGAAATAACATATGGCATGACTTTCAATGCAACTGGCCCTTTGCTTAGAGCCATGGTTACTCATCTGGTAGAAGGATTGCTTGGGTGTGGGTTAGTGAAATCATAAACATATCGAACATCATCATGATTGTTGGTGAAGGCAAAGTAATTAAACCACTCGTAGAGAGTGATGTTAAAGTCTTGGTCCAAGAGATGGAAATTGATCCGCTCCTCCTCGTACGCATTTAGCACCAAACCAACATTATGTGAGAGAGTACTAAGAAAATCAAGTGTCATGCATTCATATGTCTCGCATCCCTAATAAAAAAATGATGCAACCCGACATTATTACAAAGCAAATTGAAATCATTAGTAATACCTAGCTTAGCGAGTGTTGACTTACAAACCCACTTGGTTGCGTTGATCTTCCTCGTACTAAGCTTTTTGAATTTCTTCCTTGCTTCACGGACGGTGAAGATGATCCCTTGAGTGAAAACTTGTTGTTGTTGAGCGGTGGATGAACTCGAAGCATCGCGAACGCGAGTGAACCTCCTTGTAAACATTTATAATATAATTTTCCAGTCCAATATGATGAAACAATATTGATCCCATGATAGTCAAAACGTCATACTCCTCTAAAAACATCAACAAATTCGAGAAAAACTCAATTTTGGATAAAAAATATGCATCCCCTAGTCAAGGCAATGATAGGCATGTAGCACATGGATTCGTGAAAATTAAATTGGGGATCAGAGGAGAAACCACTAGTGTAAAAAAAGCTAGCTATGGCGTGCAAAAAACATCCTTGCTGGCGTATATGCCCAACGCCACCAGCATGGCGCTAGTGAAAACATTTAGTGGTGGCATTGGCAGATACCCCAGTGGTATTTTGAGTACTGATGGCGTGCCACGTGGCTAACGCCGGCAATAGATTGTATTAGCTATGGCGTTTTATTGTGCACCAACGCTAGCAATTTGTATTTTTTCGGTAATAAAAAATATACCCGACTATTAATATATGTGCAGCCATTTAAACTTCTAGTGGTAACTTCAAATCCACAAACAGTAGTGATCAACTAGCTAGCTAGCTACAAGAAAAAGTGATCCGCTAGCTAGCTACAAGCAAAAGTGATCAATTAATCTTCGACAATATTTCCGAACTACCTACATATATGCACGCATTACATGTCTCGATGAAGAACGATCTTCATCTCAGGCAACTTGTTCATGTTGCTCCCTCCCTCCTTTCTGTAATGCATTTTGAGGGTCTTCAGTTCCGCCCTCTCGGCCTTCAGGAGTGGTATGTCCTTCTTCAGAGATACGATCTCGGTGACCAGTTTGTCCTTCTGGTCGATGAGCTTCAGTTTCTTATCATAGAAATCAGAGTTCTCGTCGATGATCTCATCCCTCTCATTCCTCAGGGAGTTATTCAACTCCTTAAGGGCCTTCACTGTACTTTCCTTTGACGCGGCAAGCTCACGGCTGAGTATGTCTGCATCACGTACTGGTCGTAGATGTTGCTGGACCGGTGCTGGAGATGGGTCTCGTACATACGCCTGGCAAGTCAATAATGAATGGTTAGATATATGTATATATGCATGTGTTTCCAATACTCATGGATGTTTTTGTAATCTTACCTTGTTGGTGTTCGTTTCACCTTTGTCAACTTCTTCATAGGCCACGAAGTTGCACGAGGACTCGTAGTGGCTGTTCCGGCTACTCATGGCTGTAAATTCAAGATAATAACAAGTATAAGTTATACTAAAATATAGATAGCATCAAAATGGCCTTGCAAACGAGAAAGCGTGTGGGCCTTAGTGCTAAAAAAATTGGTGACCTACAACAGCAAATTGCCACTGCCTAATTTTTTTAATATATCAAGTAGAATTTTACAATTAATCATGCATATTAAAAGGAGTACTTGATGATAGGTAGATCATATGCTCACGATGATTCATAACACAACCAACATATACATAAACAGAGAAAGGAAAGAGCAAGATGCATGGTGTATTATGTCCAAGTTCAACTACTTTTTGTGGTTGTTGAAGCATTCTCACATGTTATTGGTCACTTTTAACTTCCAATGAAACAAATTCACAGGATTCAAAGCTAGTGATATATGTGAGATGGTGAAAAAGTACTACCCGGCAGATTTTGCCCAAGATTTTATAGATTACATCAGCAATTAAGACAAGATTGCGCAATAAGATGGAAGATGAGAATCTTGCTGATAACTTGTTAGTTCACATAAAGGGTGAAATTCTAGACAACTATAGCCATGAAGTGTGATCTCCTTTAGTTTGGCCCGCCCAACTTTTTCTTTCAAGCTCCGCCACTGCCTAGCGATAAACCCTAGCGGTGCAAATAAAAAAAGTGGAGGGGATGAACTCACCGAGGGGACGAAGATGGAGGCGATGAACCCTAGCGGTCCGTCGTTTCCGGCGTCGCTGTCGACGAAACCCTAGCTCAAAACAAAATGCACTCCAATCAGTTTGGAGGGAAACGAGCGGCAAGAGAGGTAGAGAGAAGGGGGGAGAGAGGGAGATTACCTAACCGCCGGAACAGGCCGAAATCGGAGCGGCGATGACGAGCAGCGAGAGAAGGAGAGAAAGGTGAATGAGAACAGAGCGGGGAAAAAGAGAGGGAGTGGGGTGAGGGCGGCGTTGCCCCCTTGGTTTTGACCCCACCCCCCACGGCCTCCTAGTAATATTTGGGCTTGGCCCAATATGAAATTTAAAATAATATAAATTTCAAATCATTAGTATTTCCATTTAAAGTAATATAAATATAAAATCATTAGTATTTCTATTTCAAATAATACAAGTTTAAATCATTAGTATTTGCATTTAAAATAATATAAATTTAATAAAAAAGTACAATATACTATAAAATGATCACCACTTATAAAAACAAAAAGGAAAATTTTTGGAAGTGTCAAACTACATATTTTAAGGCTCAAAACTACATATTTCGAGTCTCAAATTAAGAAGGAAAAAAGTCAAACTGAAGTATCAAACTACATATTTTAAATTATGTCAGTATTTCCATTTAAAATAATATAAATTTTATAAAATAAACTACAATGTACTATAAAGATGATCACCGGCTAAAAAATTTAAAAAGAACTTTTTTGAAGTGTCAAACTACATATTTCAAGTCTCAAACAAAAAAGAAAAAAAAGTCAAATTGGAATCTCAAACTACATATTTTTCAAAATATCAGTATTTCCATTTAAAATAATATAAATTTAATAAAATAAGCTACAATATACTATAAAGATGATCACCACCTAAAAAAAATTAAAGGATTTTTTTAAGTGTCAAACTACATATTTGAAGTCTGAAACTACATATTTCAACTCTCAAATTAAAAAGGAAAATGTCAAATTGAAATCTCAAACTACATATTTTACAAAATTTCATTATTTTCATTAAAATAATATAAATTTAATAAAATAAACTACAATATACTATAAAGAGGATCACCACCTAAAAAAGGATTTTTTTTTTAAGTGTCAAACGACATATTTCAAGTCTCAAAGTACAATATACTATAAAAATGATAATATAAGAATGTTTACATTGACAAAATAACGATGCCGACGTCGAAACTGACACGCCACAACTAAACATAATAGTGTTGGTGTTCCATGTTATACCACGCCAGGACTATATTACGCCTTGTACGAATTGTTGATCCCATATACGTGTGACACTCACATGTTTTCCAACGCCACCACTATGACCCTACTAATGTCGTACCAAATAAGCCAACGTCATCACTATTTGAAAAAAATAGTGTTGGCGTTGGTCGAAAATGGCGCTCCACCAATGAAAGTTGTGGATAGCACTTTATCCACTAGTGAACGTACCGTAGATAAATCACATGGAAGGATTTGAACTAAAATCGAACGAGTAGGGAGATCTGGCAAAGTTTTGCTAGGGTTTGTAGAGGTTTGGAGGAAGAAGAAGAAAAGAGAGAGATGGGGGTGAAATACCTCCTTCCTCGGGCGATTTGTGGCCGCCAGGGATCCGACCGGCCATGCGAGCGGGAGCACTCATATGGAAGGTTGTCGTTCACTCTGTTGGCGTACTTGTTTATGTGCCTACCTCAAAGGATCGGCAACGCCCGTATGGAACGCCATTGAACACTCTCATCTTTCTTCTCTTCTGCTCGAGGATGTCGTACGACAGTGTCACACCCTGCATTTTGTAACATGGTTATTGCATTAATAAAGCATGAAAATTTGGACCAACAAAAACTTTTTGCATCATTTGGCTTTATTCGGAATTGAATTTTTCTCTCTCTGACTTCAAGTGCACTTTAAAAGTCAACATAGCCTCACCTTTTATGCTTCATCTCCTTACCCCAAACTTCTGCCCAATGATCATACCATGTGTATAGAACAGTCTAGTATATTCTTATAAAAATATTTTGGCCAAAGGGTATTTTCAAAAATTAGTTTTTCAAAAACCCCTGAATTGAGAATTGCACTGCAAGTACTTGATTTCGGGTGATAAAAATCTTTGAAAAGGTATGTTTGAATCCTATTAGGTATAGGACTCCCCAAAACTACAAAAGTATAATTTTAAAAGATATTTTCCTATTTTATTTAAAGGCTTTTTCTTTAGGCCAGAAATGGTCTTTAATAGGTAAAAAATATTGAACTAATTCAAAAATACTTGCCAAAATTCAGAAAGACTCCTAGAACATATATTGTCCATATATAAGAGTTCCAACACATGGTCATGTTCAAAATATTGGGCAAATCCCTCATAAACCCTTTTTGGATATTTCAAGCTTTTGCAATATTCACAAAGAAAATATTCTCTAAAAATTCCAGGGAAATTCTATCATGTCAAATATGACAAATTTGATGATCTTGCCAAGCCTCATGCATTGGGGAGCAAGAAAACATCATAAATTCCCTCAATACCATTTCTGTCCATTTTGAAGTTTGAGCAACTTTACATTGCCAAACTTGTCCAAATGCTCTCAAACTTGGTACACATGCTACAATGGTCTAATTATGCATCTAGACCAAATAGCACAAGTTTTGGAAAAGGGTAACTTGATCAAAGTGCCCCAAAATCATTTCTGTTCAGATTCAAATTTGAACAACTTTACATTACCAACTTTTTACTTGTAACCCCAAATTTGGTGGACAAGCCCACAAACCCAAATGATGACACTACACCAAGTGGTGCATCAAGAAGGGATGATTTGCTTGACTAAATCTTGGAAAATCCATTTCTGTTGGTTTCTAGGGTTTACAAAAGTTGCATTGGCAACTTTGCCCAAATGAGCTCTAATTTGGTGAAAGGGCCTAATTATGTGTGCCATTTCATCCTGTGGAGTCTCATGCCAAATGAAACCCATTTAATTGCCCAAAACATCATCAAACACCTTCTGCTATTTTACCAAAACCCTTGTTTTGACCCCTTCCACTATTTCCCCTTGCCTCAAGTTCTTACCACAGCACCCCCAAGACCTCTTCTACCTCCAGCAGCAATGGTTGCACCGCAGCTCAATGATTGAGGGGGGTAAAACCCCATTTTACATCTCTGGACAACCACTTTCACCCTTCTCTCTCAGCCCTCTCTCCTTCTAGAAGCCCTTCAGAGCATCCAATGCCAATGCCATGTTGTTTATTGTCTCCCTTATCCTCTAGACACTGGTGGCCACGACCACATGGCATAAAGAATGCCATGCCGGCCATATGCGCGCTCTGGAGCACGCTACAGTGCGCTCTGGCACTATAGCCGCTCCTGACCAGATGCCTCTGACCACCTCGGGCCTCCCCCGCGCGCCAGCCGAGGCGCCTCGACGTTCGCGACACGCCATGGCCGTGTCCCCCTCCTCCTTCTCCCTCCTCTCGCCCCAGCTCGCACGCGCGGCGACCGCCCGAGCGCACCAGTGAGCACGCTCACACGCTCGGCCCTCTGGAGCCCTCCGCTCTCTCTCTCTTCCTTCACCCACCGCCCTAGACTACCCCGCGAGCACCCCAGACACGCCCCGACGAGCCCCTGTGGCCCATAGCGACCGCAACAAGCTCGCCGGCGCACACCTCCTCGGTGGACCGCCGCCCGCCTATAAGAAGTCATCCTCGAGCCCTCTCCTCTCCATCACTCGCCTCTAGACTCACTCAAGCACCCCCCCCTACACTCCCAGCTCTCTCCCAGAAACTCTCGAGCTCGAGCTCCACCGCGGCGGCTCGCCGTCGTCTGCTCGGTATGAGCCATCCCCGCTGTCGGGGATATACCCCGAGGTATGAACCGGCCGGAATTATAACCCGGCCGGACTTGGTATTCTACTTAAGACGGTTTATATTTGGCAAGTTACTGGTGACCCGGCAGGCGGATCATGGATGACAAGGCCCAAGGCCCAGAAGGCCGGTTCATATTAATAGTGGGCCGGTTTATGAAGAAAGCATAAGGGATATTCTCCTACAAAGGAAGCAAGACTAGGACTCCTTGTAATAGATCAATCCTAGTCCTACTAGGACTAGTCATGTAAACCGCCCCTTCAACATATATAAGGAGGGGCAGGGCTCCCCAAAAGGGACAAGTGACAAGTTAGAGGAGAAGTTTAGACAAGTTTCTAGGGTTAGACACAAAGAGCCGGTTTACGACACGACGAGGATCATAATGAGACCTAGCATCAAACAGCACGTAGGGCTATTTCCGGATGATGTTTCCCGGGGCCCGAAGCTGTCTAAATCCGTGTCTTGCATCGCGTCTCTCGATTCCGCTCAACCCCTCTCAAGCTACTACATAGATGCGCGGCTCCACACCTAAAGTACGTTAATCCAGACATCTGACGTGTTAATTCCACGACAGTTGGCGCCCACCGTGGGGCCTGCGCACGGTGGTGTTGAGTTCTTGGAGGGATCTTTCTCAAGGATCGAGAAGCTCGCGATCATCCGTGTCGGTGTACTAAAGTAGGGGTACCTTAGTATCCCGACTGGTGCACGGGCAGTAGCAGCGTCCCGTGGTCAGGCTCACCACGTGCCCGCCAAAACCCGCTCTAGTTCCCTTGAAGCCATTCAAGAACAAAGTATTCAAGTTAAGAAACAAGACCCGGCAAGAGGAGCTTGCCGGGAAGGCCGCTCCAGGCTCGAGATCATCCCTTCTGCACAAGACCCTGGCAAGAGGAGCTTGCCAGGAAGGCCAGAGAACAGCATTCCAGAAGACATGCCGTGGTGCATCGCGCGCCCCGGCAAGACCCGGAGAGCGGCAAGCTTCCGGGCTCGGCAAGGTAGCGACCGCGGTAAGGTGCTTGCCGCGGCAAGCTTTCACTGTGTGCCTGCGCTCCAGCTCACCTGGCCACGCGTCGCCCTGGGGCCCTTCCTGGGGCACGTGGCGGATGGCTGTGCAGCCTGGGGGTACATGGTGGCAAGCCACGATGACGAGGCCTCCGTCGTGGCGAACGGAGGCGCCCGGGCGGACACTTTTGGGGTGACGGCGACGGGCATTCAATGCCCTTGTCCCCCACCGTCAGGGTTAGGTATAGACCATTGTACATACACTGTACATGCACTGTTACAACTACCACCAATTTTACGTTTTTACCCTCATCTACGTTGACACCTGTCGGTGACCCCTTTGAGCTATAAAAGGAGGCCCATGCACAACGTAGAGGGGGTTCGGTTCCAGAAACTTGATCACTCCCACGCTCGATGTAGCTAGCACTGTAGATCTTCTTGCTCCCGAGCCAAGAACTCAATACAACCAAGGCAGGAGTAGGGTTTTACGCACCCGTGCGGCCCGAACCTGGGTAAACTGCTCGCGTGTGCCCCTCGATCTGCTCTTCGTGCTCCCTCCGCTCCCTTGCCGGACCGAAAAGGGGCTCCGGTCCCATAGGTGTTCGTGGGCGATCAGTTTCCCCGACATCTTTGGCGCGCCAGGTAGGGGGGCGTCGAGGTTGTGCGAACCTGATCCGGCGCTCACGCGGGCGCAACCCTCTTCAACTTCGTCAGCTTCATCGACCACATCGACATGCCACCGAAGAAGAAAGCTTCGGAGGTCGGAGGCCCGTCCGCGTCGATCCCACCACCACCAGAACCAACGGTTGGTGCGGTAGACGCCGGCGGAAGGGTGGACGTCGGCGAGGAAACTCACGGCGCCGCCAAGTCCAAGGACAAGACGGACGACCAAGCCCATTGCAAGACTTCGGCGTCCGTGCACGCACCACGCCCCTCTCAGGAGGTGCCGGACCAGCAGCGGCGTGGTACCCAGGGTACCATACGCTTGCTGGGACGTGGCCAAACCGGCGGGTCGCGGGATGCTCAAGGCCAACGCGTCGGTACGAGCAAGGCGCAGTCGCCGGGGGAAGACCCTGCTCCTTCTAACCCTGTTAGAAGTCCGAGCATATCTCGCTCCTCGCACCGCTCGCCACCGCTTCCCTCCTCTCCAGCAGAAGCTCTAGCTAGAGCTCAGCTGCTCCTCGACTTCCCTCTAGCGGCGGACAAGGCCGAAGACTGGAGAGCTACAATCCAGAGCCTCATCGCCTTCGCCAACAACAACACGCCGCAGCAGCTGGCAACATCACGGCCGCGGCAAGTCAGCCAAGCGAAGGCTGATGGAGACAAGACCGCCGGGGGTGCAACTACCGTGCACTCCCCGCCGCAGAAGCAAAAATCGCCAGCTCGCCGGATCAACGTCGACGACGACTCCACGGCGTCGTCGGATCCGCGGGCTCGCCGATATCAGCGCCAAGTCCTCGACGACAGGCGACAAGAGGACGCTCCAACTCGCATCGAGCGTCGAAGAGAAGCACGACGACAGTCCGACCAGCGCGCTGGGACCGCTGTCGACTCGCACGCGCCCGGTGAACCAGGCGACTTGCCGTATGCGGCAGGTTGCCCTGCGTTCACCCGAGAGCTGCGGCAAGTCCAGTGGCCCAGCATGAAGAACTTCAAGCCCGACGTACCCGAGAAGTACGACGGCAAGACCCATCCCTTGGAGTTCCTCAGCATCTACACCATTGCGGTGCAGGCTGCCGGGGGTCGCGACGAGAAGATTCTAGCGAATTACTTCCAGCTCGTGCTTAAGCCAAACGTCAGATCTTGGCTTATGCACTTGCCGGAGAACTCCATCTCTTTGTGGGCAGACCTGTGCCACCAGTTTGTCGGCGCCTTCACGGGCGGCCACAAACCCCACGGCCAGGAGAGCGATCTCCACATTCTTGCCCAGAAGGAGGGAGAGTCCCTGCGAAAGTACATCCAGAGGTTCAGCCGCGTTCAGCACAACATCCCGGATGTCCACCCCACCGCGGTTATCAGCGCGTTCCACCAGAACGTGCGTAACCGCCGGATGAGGGAGGAAATGGCGATGACCAAGATCCGGGACGTCAGCGAGCTTTATGCTCTGGCTGACAAGTGTGCGCGCGCTGAAGAAGGGAGGAGACTCCCCGGAGAGGATACTGGAGCAGGAGGAACGGACAGCGAGGATGCCGCCCCGGCAAGGAAAAACCGGCGGCGGAACAACAAGAAGAAGAAGAACAAGGAAGTACTGGCTGTGGAGAAGTCCGGCAAGGAGGCTGGCGACAAGAAAACTCAGGCTGGTGGCTCTGGCAAGGAGCCTGCCACTTCTGGCAAGCACATCCAGCGACAAGCAGGGGGCTTCCCCGACAAGCTCTGACCCCGACAAGGACAAGTCTGCGCAGGAACAAGGAGAAGTGCGAAAGAAGATGGTGTAGCGCCCAGTTTATTTTGTAAGTTCCCTCTTGCAGGGGGCTAGATCAAGATACTCTAGGGTGCAGAAGCTGCTTTTCGGCCTCCTCATGGCCTCGAGAAAGCTGCGCCATTACTTCCAAGCACATGAGATAACAGTGGTCACTCGCTTTCCGCTGAAGAGGATATTGCAAAATCCAGAAGCAACAGGCAGGATCGTCGAGTGGGCACTAGAGCTGTCAAGCTTTGGTCTTAAGTTTGAAAGCACATCAACTATACAGAGCAGAGCTTTGGTAGAATTCATAGCGGAATGGACGCCAACACCAGACGAAGAAGTTCCAGAGACAAACATCCCCGTCAAGGAAGCAAGCAAGGAATGGATAATGTACTTTGATGGTGCCTTCTCGCTGCAAGGCGCCGGTGCTGGTGTGTTACTCATAGCGCCCACCAAGGAGCACCTCAAGTACGTTGTTCAAATGCACTTTCCCAAGGAACAAGCAACAAACAAAACTGCTGAGTATGAGGGTTTGCTTGCCGGCCTCAGAATTGCAGCCGAACTTGGGATCAAGAAGCTGATTGTGCGAGGAGATTCACAGTTGGTGGTCCGACAAGTAAACAAGAGCTACCAGAGTCCTTTGATGGAAGCTTATGTCGATGAAGTGAGGAAGCTTGAAGAACACTTTGAAGGCCTGCAGATGGAGCACGTTCCAAGAGCTCAAAATGATATCGCAGATGGCCTCTCAAAGTGTGCTGCAATGAAGTTACCTGTGGAACCAGGGACCTTCCTGCTCAAGTTAACTCAACCATCCGTTACACCGTCAGTTGGACAGAGCAAGAAGAGAAAGTTGATCTCCGGCGACTACTTGCCGGCGGATCTTCCTGAAACCGCCGCCAAAATCCCCAAGATCGACGACCAAGTTGCTGAGGAACAGTCTGCTCCTGCGGACCCAAGGGTTCGTGCAGTTGAAGCAGATGTTCCCGGCAAGCCTTGCCCCGGCAGGCTTTCCGGGGAACGTGAAGCTCCGGCAGAACCTCGAGTCTTTGCCGTGGAAGCTGACGTTCCCGCAGCAGCACTGATGCCTTTAGTCCTCGTTGTTGAGCCTCAAGCTCCAGCCTGGGCACAGCAAATTGTCCGTTTCCTTCAAACTGGAGAGCTTCCCGAAGAACCAGAAGAGATAGAGAGAATAACCAGGCAGTCAAGTATGTACCAGTTCGTCGGCAACGAACTGTACAGAAGAAGACTCAATGGTGTCAGATTGAAATGCATTTCCCGGGAAGATGGACAGAAGCTGTTGGCAGATATACACAGAGGCATATGTGGACACCACATTGGTGCAAGAGCACTTGCCGGGAAGGCGTTCCGGCAAGGTTTCTTCTGGCCAGAAGCCCTCCAAGATGCAACTGCACAAGTAACCAAGTGTGAAGCGTGCCAGTTCCATGCCAAGCAAATACACCAGCCAGCTCAAGCTCTTCAGACGATCCCTTTGTCCTGGCCCTTTTCGGTCTGGGGGCTCGACATCCTCGGCCCCTTTCCCCGTGCTGTCGGGGGCTTTGAGTACTTGTACGTTGCTATCAACAAGTTCACAAAGTGGCCGGAAGTGGAGCCGGTGAGAAAGGTGACCGCGCAGTCAGCAGTCAGGTTCTTCAGATCGATCGTTTGTCGTTTCGGAATCCCTAACAGGATCATCACCGACAATGGCACACAGTTCACAAGTCGCACCTTCATGCAATACGTCCAAGACCTTGGCGCTAAGGTCTGCTTCGCTTCTGTTTCTCACCCGAGGAGCAATGGTCAAGCGGAGAGGGCAAATGCTGAAGTGCTGCGCGGACTCAAGACAAGAACCTTCGACAGGCTGCACAAGTGCAGAAGAAACTGGATCGAGGAGTTGCCGGCGGCTCTTTGGTCAATCAGGACGACACCAAATCGAGCCACCGGACAGACACCCTTTGCTCTTGTCTATGGGGCAGAGGCAGGTCTCCCCACGGAACTCGTATATGGGTCTCCTCGAGTGCTCGCTTACGATGAGCTCGACCAGGAGCAGCTGCGGCAAGATGATGCATTGCTCCTCGAGGAGGACCGTCTCCAGGCTGTTGTACGAGTTGTTCGATACCAGCAAGCTTTGCGTCGCTATCATAGCCGCAAAGTCAAGGCCAGGAGTCTCGAGGAAGGCGACCTTGTTCTTCGGCGCGTTCAGTCCGCCAAGAACTCCAACAAGTTGACGCCGAAGTGGGAAGGCCCTTATCGGGTGAGACAAGTCACAAGGCCCGGCGCTGTCCGCCTTGAGACCGAAGAAGGCTTACCGGTGAGCAACTCCTGGAACATTGAGCATCTTCGCAAGTTTCACCCATGAGGCGCGGTTGCCGTGATCCGCTCCGGCAACCACCTTTTGTACAAGTCTTGCCGCTGTTGCATGTAAACCTTTGTACAAAGTCGGGCGCAGACCCCGTGCATAAGTAAAACTTTTGTGCTTCGCACAGCTTGTCGTTTCATGCATTCTTGTTTTCATTGCATGTATTATCTGACACTTTGTGCAGCACACGATCCCAGTAAGCGATAACAAGCCGCAAGGCTCCATATCTGTGTTTCCTCCCCTCTTCCTTTTTCTCTCAAGCAGAAGAAGTGTTCCTCGCGCACAAGTTTGCCGGGGGGAGGAGACAACGGTATGGACCAAGCGCTGTTCAAGGAAGGAAAGCCTTGCCGAGAAGCAAACAGAACACAAAAGCTAAGTTGCCAAAGTTTGAGCATTCAAAATTTTAAAATTCTCTGTTGTCTTCCTTGAACGACCACACTTTGTATGGAAAACCTGTGCGCGGAGGAACCTACCCGTGGCTAGCCGCGCCCTTACTTTGTTTCGAGCACGATCAACGGCTTAAGTGAGCTGCGACAAGTGTCGCGCCCTTATTTCGTTTTTGAGTTCGCTCAGCAACCTAAGTGTGATGCGACTAGCTGCGGCAAGGTTTCTTGCCGGCGAGGGCATTGCCAGCAAGCTGCTAAGAGTCCCGTACTCAGCGCTCGCGGCAAGGGTCCCTTTGCCGGCAAATTCCCTAAAAGCGTAAGGCGGAAAGCATACAAAGTAAAGGGATCAAGCAAGGGAGATAACACTGCATTGACCATCCAAAATAAAGTTATATTACAAGATAACTTGCCGCTGTTCTAACCAACTACTATCCATGACTTAATTGGCAGCGGCAAGGGAAGCAGAAAGAAGGGAGCCTAGTCTACACGGTCTCCGTCAACCCTCTTGATCTTGCCCGCCTTGGCCACGATGTGGGCAACTTGTGCCTTCAACGCTTCCAGGTCAGCCTCGGGTGGCAGGGTCTGGAGGACGTTCTCGAGATTAATCCCGGGGTTGCGGTAGACGATCTTCGTCAACACCCGCTCCATAGTACCCATGCAAAGCCGACGCGCCTCGTTAGCCAGCTGCGTGGGGACCCTCTCCCGTAGCTGCGCGAGGGCCGGCGCCACTCCTCTGAAGAACAAGCTCAGCTTGGCGCTGTGGGGGAGGCTCTCATCGGGGGAGTACACGAGGTGCTCCGCCCTCAGCGCCACCATCTCCTTGTCGATGTTGGCGGCGGAGGCGACGAGCTCCTCGGTCCACTGCTCCACCGTCCGCTGGAAGTTGTTCTGCGACAGGGCGGCACTGTCCAGCAGCGCCCTTTCAGCCCGGAGATCTTCCTTCAACTTGGACTCCCTATTCCGGGCCCCGTCAAGCGACTCAGTAAGGGTGGACAATTTCAGCTTCAAGTCTGCGATGGAGTCCTTGGCGTCGTTGAGCTCTTTGCCCTTCTCAGAGAGTTGGACCTGCAGCTCCGAGTGGCTGTGGGCGTCCTTCTCCCTTTCAAGTTTGAGTGCGGCAACCTTCTCCTCGCTCGTCTTCAGATTGAGCTCCAGCTGCGCCACCCTCGCCTCCAGGTCCCTCTTGGCGGTCTCTGCGGCAGCAGTGGCGTCTCTCGCCTCCTGCAGAGCCCCGCCAATGGACTGCTCGCGCGCGGTAAGGTCGTCCTCGTGGCTATCGAGGTCGACCTTCCGCTGGTTAAGCGCCCCTTCCCGCCGAGCCAGATCCTCGGCGGCCAGTCGATGCTGCTCCTCAACCTCGGCCTTCTCAAGGATGAACGCCTGGTGCGCCTCAGCGAGCTCCTCGCGCTCCTCCGCCAAGTTCCGGAGGGCCGCTTGGTTGGCGGCATGGAGCTCGGCGGCGCGCTTCTCCAAGTCGATGCTAGCCTTGGCGGCCAGAGCCTCTCGGGACTCTAGCTTGGCCTGCCTGGCTTGGTACAAGGCCAGAAGCCGACGCAGGAGTTGCTCCTCTTCGGGCTCGCTGCTGCTGCCGGGCGCGTCGACAACCCTTAGCCCGGCGGAGGCGAGGAGTTCTCCATCGAAGCTCTCCCCCTCCGCGGGTTCCCTTGATGAGGACGCCCACGAGACTTGGATGAAGACCCCGTTGGCGGCCTCCAGATAGATACCCGGCCCAGTCGCGGCAGCAGAGGGGTCGGCGGCCGGTGTAGCGTCCGGCGCTCCTGCGGCCTCAGGGCCGTCAGTGCGGTCGCCGGTCTCCTCCCCAGCTGCCGCGTCAGTGGCCGCGGGGGTCTCGTCGGCGACGGGCTCGTCATCAGTGGCGGCGTCACCAGCATTGTCAAGCACTTCCTCCTCGGCGATGGTCTCCGTCTCCATCGGCTCCGGGGCAGGCGGATCTGGCAACAGAAAAAGAAAAGAAGAGTCGTCAAGCAAATATCCAAAAAAGAAGAGTTCAAAAGAAGGAAAGTACAAGGGTTTACCTGCGCGGGCCTCTTCAGTAACGGGGTCCCTCGCCGGGGAGTTCTCCCTTGGCGGCGTAGTAGTGGCCCCCGCGGCGGAGGGCTGCTGGCGCCTTCCCTTGGCGGGGTGCCCTCCCTTGTCGGGGTGCTCGCCCTTGGCGGAGTACCCGCCCTTGGCGGAGCACCCTCCCTCGCCGGGGAGCTCCTCCTTGGCGGGGATGGCGGGACGAGCGGCTCGTCGGGAGCAGTTTCTTGACGCTCCTGAGGCTGCGGCTCCACTTCTGCACAAAGACAACAAGCAAACAAGACATCAATAAGGATAAGAAGCTCAAGCGCGCCCGATAAGCAGAAAGGTGAACAAGGAACTTACGCTGGGGGCTGCGCTGGGGGCTGCTCTCCGGAGCAGCCGCCTGGTCCGGCAAGCCTGTCGCGGGCGCATCCCCTGCCGCGGCGACGGGCTCGTCGTCCTCAAGGTCAACCACAGGGATCTTGGCCCTCTTCGCCAGCCTCTGGGTCAGGGTCCTGGAAGCCAAACAAGATCGGAGTTAGGCAAAGAGAATTCAAGACAAGAGCAACAAGAATTAAAGGAAATGAAAGTTGCGAATGCTTACTCTTCCTCCTCCTCGTCGGAACTAAGGGCGGAGAAGTCAAATTCCGCCTCGCGCATCCCAGCGCGAGGAGCTGGGGGAGTAGGCTCCCTCGGGCGCTTGGCGGGCTCCGGAGCCGTGGGTTGAGAAGACCCCGCGCCGGTCGTCGCCGAGGACCGAGGGGCAGAAGGAGCACCAGAGCCAGTTTGGGAAGATCCCCCTCCGCTTGCCGCTGAGGCACGAGGCACCTCCTTGACGACCTTGCTCGTCGTAGTGGCACGTGTCGCGCGGCGCTTCGGTTGCTGTCGGGGCGCCGGCTGCTTCACCGTCTCGGTAGTCTTGCGGAGGCGCTTCTTCGGCTGTGGCGGAGGACTTGGCGGTGGCGGAGAGTTCTCCGAGGATGAGGAAAGGTCATCGAGGTTCAGTGACCCGCCCGAGTCTTCATCGGAATCGCCCGATTCGGCGTCCTCCTCGGCGGGCTCACTAGACTCAGTGCCTTGCCCGGCAGCCTCGCTCGTCCCGGCAGGCTCCCCGGCAGGCTTCCCGGCGGGCCTGAGCAGTTTGAGGATCTCCTCCTCCTCGGCCCGGCTCACTGCATCCGCTGCTTCTGCTTCTTCCACGGTGTACCCAAACTCACCCGCAGCCGCCGCTGCGGCAGCCTCCTCCATCCTGCTGGCGATATACGCCATGTCACGGTCGGTGGTCGCACGGGTGAGGCCCTTCTTCTCGTCGGGGTTGCGCGGCCGTTCAACCAGGTTGTCAAAGAAGGTTTGCACGGTCTCTTCGGTAGGCGCCAGCCACATGGGATCCACCCCGTGGGAATCGCACAGAGGCATTGCCGCACGGATGGCGCTAAGGGCAGAGTTATTGCATAGTGGAACTACTCCGTTCGACGGGGTGAACCACTCCTTGTGCTTGGGGTCATGCTTAAACAGCGAGCGGACCATTCCCTTGAGCTCCAAGACGGTGAAGTTGTAGTTCAAGCCGGGGCGCAGCCTCATGAAGTCTGCCGCATTGCCGAACTCCCAAGCAGGCCTCTTCCTGTCCTGCAAGGGGGAAATGCGGCGGTGGAGGAAATCCGCCCGATCTCACCTACAGTAAGGTTGGCGGCCCGGAGGCGAAGGATCCTAGTAAGGGCAATCTGCAGCTTATCGTCCTCCGGGGCCAAGTCACTCCAATCCTTGCCGCACACTATTGCCGCTCGGCGCGGGGAGGTAAATTGCTGGGGTTCCTCTTCCATAACCCAGCACCAATCAGCCCTCCACTCATCCCACTTGCCGCGACGCTCTCCAATCAAGTACGCCTCTTTCTTGTTAAGCCTGAAGATCCAGGAGATGCCGCCGGAGAGTGGGGATCCAGACTCTACTCTAGGTGTGAAAAAGTGGCGGAAGAGAGCTACGTTGGGGTGGACCCCGACAAAGTTTTTGCACAAATGTGCGAAAACGGCCAAGGTCAAGACTGCATTCGGGGTGAAATCTAGAAGGTGGAATCTGTATGTGTTCATCACATCGCAGAAAAACTCAGAGTACGGAGGACAAAGACCACAGTGGAAGAACAGAGCGAAGAAATGGTAACCTCCCGGATACATATCGCAGGCTTCGGCGGGGAGGACCCTGGTGCGCGGGTGAGCCTTCGTCTCCCTCGCCCAGAACAAGTAATACTTGTCCCTCAGCTCCCTCGCGCCGAGCCTCGGCGGGAAGACCACCATCCGCTTCCGCATGGCTGCCAGCTTCGCCGCCTTATCGGACTTCTCCTTCTTCGC
>LR738714.1:103657860-103668135 GCA_902687465.1 Secale cereale | reverse complement strand
GTGTGTGCGTGCGTGCGTGCGTGCGTGCGTGCGTGCGTGCGTGCGTGTGTGTGTGTGTCTGTAACATATTCTCCTATGATGCTTGTTTCACTAAAAAGGTAGTTCATGACATTGCACCACAAATTTGCTTTCTGCAAACATTCCCTATTTGGTGCTATTTCATACCTTGTCATACTTGTTCCAAAAACATGGGTTGCTTGCGAGTACATTCAAAGTACTCATTGGCTTGCCAACGGTTATTTAATTGGCCAGGCATGGAAGAGCGGGAATTTGAAGAAGAATTCTTTGGAGACGAACATGCGAACTAGGATGTTTTCCCAGTCAGAATGCCTGTAGGGTTAAGGCAGATGTCATGGGTTCTACTTATCTATGAAGACTTCCACTATTCGAGTTTATTTGCTATTCAGCCTGTGAGGCTTTATTTATGTAAGACTTGGCCATAATGGTCATAATTTGTGTAAGATGGTATGTATGGATGTAAGACTCTTGTTATTCAGCTTCTGTGTGTTCAGTGAGCATTGATCTCTGGGATCATTGTACATGTGCATTCGGTGATCTCGACTCTTAAGTCGGGGTCCCCACAGAGCTGGTATCAGAGCCATCCTGACTGTAGGAAGCCTTAGTTAGCATGAGCGTTAGTTAGGATGAGACCCTTTTCATAAACCTTCTGAACCTCTCTTCTTTTCTAAACCTTGCCAAACCTGAGATATCATCAGCTTATTAACCTCTTCCATTCAACCTTTGTAGATGGCCGCTGTACCTAAAGAGCTCCTGACCACTGGGTTCCCCTTGCTTCTCGAGGATAGCCTCCAGGAGTGCCAGAGCACCCATCCTCACCTACCATGAGCATTGGGTTAGCGACACTGAGGTGGAATACCATGTGGAAGTAATCGTGAAGGCAAACGATCCTCCCAGAATTTGGTTCTTCGAGGGACCCCAGATGGCAACACTACTCCTCGCTGTCGAGGCAGCTGCACTCAAGGCACTAACCCACCTCCGAGAACTTCTTCTGGAGATGGAAGCCAAGATGACAACTTGCTTCTTGCCTTACCGGAAGGAAGGTGAAGATAAGAGAAGCGCATGAGCCCCTCCACTGGAGGAAGGACTTCCACTTCGATTCCAGACCTACTTCAGCCTTTGTGCCGACAGCTTGGCACAAGAGTTGGCCTCCGAATCGATGAAGCTCCGAGAAGAACTCCACAAGACCAAGGCACTTCTTCGGCGAGCACAAGAGAAGACGGATAGGATCAAGAAGGAAGGTGTGCCTCCTGGGCAACCCGCTATCGCGTATCGAGGCGGAAGAGCCTCAGGAGATGTATCTTCCAAGGATGAAGAACCATCCCAGCGACGCCGTATGACGGCGAGGGAATTTCGCAAGCTTTTCCCTGCACCACCGGCAAAACAACGCCGTGTCCAACTCCTCCACTCCCCCACACCCTCAAGTGATAGGGGGCCCCAGACAGATGAAGACAAGGAGGAAGACCCAGAAGAGCCAGAATACGCGACCAAGCATTCCGCCACTTAGGCATTATTCATAATTCGTATATGCCAGCTCGTGACCTCTACGGTAGGATAGGTCGTGTAACCCCTATGCGAAGTCGTGTCCTTGTATGGTTCGTATGAAGCCATCTAGTGTTTGCTTTTGTTGTGTTTGGATGTAAGTCATATCTTCCCTTCGGGAACGTGTAAACGACTACATCACCCATTTGGAATTTTAAGGAATGTGTTTGGCCCTTTTAGCCCTTGCATGAAAATAATTAGTGTCACACCCACCCCCTTACTAGGCACCCATCTTTATTGCTTTCACTCTTCATTCGAAATCATAAGACCTTGACCGCTCCAACAGGATGCCTGTTGTAACTCGTACTGGTACCTCTACCCAGCAGCCCGAAGCCGGAGCATCCGCCCAAGCAGAGGCCAGCCAAGACCAAACCCACGACCAAGCTCCACCACCACCTCCCCCGATCATGGACATGGCTCAGCTTCTCCAAGCCTTCCGAGAGGAACGCCAAGCCAACACCGTAGCCCTCCAGATGATTGGTCAAGCCGTCACCAACAACCGCCAGCCGGCGGGGAATGGCAATGGACGTTCCACGTTGGCAGAGTTCAAGAAGCACGCACCACCAACCTTCATCGAGACTGCTGAACCCCTGGATGCAGACGACTGGGTCCGCACCATTGAGGACTTGCTGGAACTAGTCGGCTGCACCGAAGACCGCGAGAAGGTGGCTTATGCTGCCCACTGCCTCGGGGGGACTGCTAGAGCTTGGTGGGATGGATTCAAGGTCATGCATGCTGGGCAAGATATCACTTGGAATAACTTCAAGGCGAAATTCCGCAAGGCCCATATTCCTTCCAGAATCGTGGCTATCAAGAAGCGTGAGTTTCGAGCCCTGAAGCAAGGAAGTGGCACTGTCAAGGAGTACATGCAGAAGTTCAGTGTTTTGTCAAGGTATGCCCCTGAAGATGTCAACACAGATGCTGCAAAAAGGGAGCGCTTCATGGAAGGCCTCAATCAGACTCTGTAGTACTCACTTGTCGTGTGTGACCGCCCAACTTTCCTGACCTGGTGAACAAAGCACTCATGCTTGAAGACAAGCGGCGTGCTCTGGAAGACACTCGCAAGCGCAAGATGATCAACAAGGGAAGTTCCAGTAACCAGAAGCCTCGCCCGTGGCAACCAACCCCGGTCAAGCCAACCTATCAGCAGCCAAGGGCTCCTGCACCTCGCACCAACTATCAGCCTCAGCAGTATGTCAACCCAAGGCCAGCATTCAACCCCAATAACAGTGGTGGCAACAAGATCAACAACCCAAACCAATTCACTTGCTTTGGATGTGGCCAGTCTGGACACATCTCTAAGGTGTGCCCCAACAAGAAGCCCGATGCCCCGCGCCCCAATGCGCAGAACCCAGGACAAGGCCACGGGATGCCGCCAAGGAACCAAGCCCCTCGCAACCCGCCCAACAATGTAAAGGGGCATGTGAATCATGTCACTGCAGAAGAAGCCCAGGAAGACCCGGACGTCGTGCTAGGTATGTTCCTTGTCAACTCAGCACCTGCAACTGTCTTGTTTGATTCTGGAGCCACGCATTCATTTGTCACTCAAAGATTTGCATTAAAAAGTGGCATGACCCCTACACCCCTGAATAACCCCATGGTGGTACAAACCCCCGGAGTAGAGATGAGAGCCAAGATAGGCTGTAAGGGAGTTGGTATCATCATTAACGGTGTAGACTTCCTAGCAGACCTTATCATCTTAAGATCACAAGGCTTGGATGTGATCTTAGGAATGGATTGGCTCAGCAAGCACCAAGGCTTGTTAGACTGTGCCAACCGGACTGTCACTATGACCAATGACCAAGGAGTCGAAGTTAAGTTTGCCTCCAACTCCTCTTCTGCTCAAACCGCTCAAGTCAACTGTCTGTCTGAAGTCGGACTGGAGCAAGTGCCAGTAGCATGCGAGTATCCCGATTTCTTTCCTGATGAGCTACCGGAAATGCCTCCTGACCATGACATTGAGTTCGTCATCGAGCTCATGCCCGGGGCAGGACCCATCTATAAGAAGCCTTATAGAATGGGGACGAAAGAATTAGCCGAGTTGAAGAAGCAACTGGAAGGGCAGTTGAGGAAGGGATTTATCCGCCCAAGTGCCTCCCCTTGGGGATCACCTGTTCTGTTTGTGGCAAAAAGGGACGGTACCATCTGCTTATGCATTGACTACCGTTCCCTCAATGAAGTTACAATCAAGAACAAGTATCCACTTCCCAAGATTGAAGATATGTTTGATCAACTCAGCGGAGCCAAGGTGTTCTCCAAGATCGACCTCAGATCTGGGTACTACCAGCTGAAGATGAGACCCCAAGATATTCCGAAGACGACATTTGTAACAAGATATGGCCTGTATGAGTGCACGGTCATGTCCTTTGGATTAACCAATGCCCCAGCTTACTTCATGTATCTCATGAATAAGGTCTTCATGGAATATTTGGACAAGTTTGTTGTTGTCTTCATTGATGGCATTCTTGTCTTCTCGAAGACGAAGGAAGAGCACGAGCAACATTTGAGGATGGTCCTAGACAAGCTTCAAGAGCACCAACTATACGCCAAATTCAGCAAATGTGAGTTTTGGCTGCATAAAGTTGGATTCTTAGGTCATGTCTTGACCGAGGAAGGATTGTTGGTTGATCCCGCGAAGATCGAAGCTGTGACCCAATGGCAGTCCCCAACGACCGTTAAGGAAGTCAGAAGCTTCCTCGGACTTGCGGGCTATTACCGCAAATTCGTGGAAGGATTCTCCAGCATTGCCCGGCCAATGACTCAGCTCCTGAAGAAGGACAAGAAGTTCGAATGGACGCCGAAATGCGAAGAAAGCTTCCAAGAACTCAAGAAGAGATTGACCACCGCCCTAGTTCTGGCAACACCTGACATTCACAAGGAGTTCGTGATATATTGTGATGCCTCTCGAACCGGATTGGGAAGCGTTCTGATGCAAGAAGGACGAGTCATGGCTTACCTCTCAAGGCAGCTACGACCTCATGAAGAGAACTACGCTACTCATGATCTTGAGTTAGCAGAAGTGGTTCATGCCTTGAAGACATGGCGACATTACCTCCTAGGGAAGCAATGTGAGATATACACAGACCACAAAAGTCTGAAGTATATTTTCACCCCAAAAGGAATTGAACATGAGGCAACGAAGATGGTTGGAACTGATCAAGGATTATGACCTCAGTGTTCAATATCACCCCGGGAAGGCTAACGTGGTAGCTGATGCCTTAAGCAGAAAGGCTTGCTCCCTGAATGCCATAATTAAAAGAAGGCAGCCAGTCATGTTTGAAGAGATGGAACAATTCAGCTTGGAATTGGTCACCCATGGATTTTTAAACCATCTGGAAGTCAAACCAACCCTGATGGACGAAGTCAAGGAAGCACAAAGTGGGCATGCAAGCATTGAAGGCATCAAGAAGAAGATGAAGCTAGGCAAGGCCCCAGGATTCTCCGAGGACGAGCACGGGGCTGTTTGGTACAAAGGACGCATCTGCATACCAAACAAGATGGAGCTGAAGAATTTGATCCTGCAAGCAGCCCACGACACTTAGTATTCCATCCACCATGGAGGAACCAAGATGTATCAAGACTTGAAGGAAGTATGGTGGCACGGGATGAAACGAGAGATTGCCACCTATGTTGCAAAGTGTGATGTGTGCCAAAGGGTCAAGGCTGAATATCAGCGACCCGCTGGATTCCTCCAACCACTCAAGGTTCCTGAGTGGAAGTGGGATAAAGTTGGAATGGACTTCATCACTGGATTACCAAGGTCGAATAAAGGACATGACTCCATCTGGGTCATAGTCGACCATTTGACCAAGCCCATTTCATTCCTGTCAAAACAACCTACAGTGGGAACCAGCTGGCCAGCCTCTACATCGCTCGAATTGTGAGCCTCCATGGTATTCCAAAGGAGATTGTGTTAGATCGAGGCACTCAGTTTACTTCAAGGTTCTGGAAAAGATTCCAAGAAACCTTGGGAACCAAGTTGTCGTTCAGCACCGCTTTTCACCCGCAAACCGGAGGACAGACGGAGCGAGTAAATCAAATACTCGAAGACATGCTCCGAGCCTGTGTCTTAGCATATGGAGCCAAGTGGGAAGATTGCCTCCCTTTTGCCGAGTTCTCCTATAACAACAGTTATCAGTCGAGCCTTCAGATGGCACCATTTGAGGTATTGTACGGACGCAAGTGTCGCACACCCCTCAACTGGTCAGAAACCGGTGAAGGGCTAGTCTTTGGACCAGATGTTCTCCGCGAAGCAGAAGAGCAAGTCCAACTAGTCAGAGAACGTTTGAAGGCCGCCAAATCAAGATAGAAGAGATACGCTGATTCACGTCATCGAGACATGAGTTTCCGAGTTAGAGACCATGTGTACCTGTGAGTAACTCCTCTGAAGGGAACCAAGCATTTCCACGTTAAAGGGAAACTTGCACCAAGATTTATTGGCCCCTTCAAGATCACCGACCGACGAGGAGAAGTGGCTTACCAGTTGGAACTACCACCTAAGCTATCCGATGTGCACAACGTATTCCACGTGTCATAACTCCGGAAGTGTCTCCAAGTTCCAGACAAACCTGATATCTACAAGGATGTCGATCACCAAGCCATTGATCTTCAGCCTGATTTGACCTACCGTGAGAGACCCATTTGCATTCTGGATGAAGCAGAACGATGGACACGAAGCCGCACCATCAAGTACTTCAAGGTCTAGTGGAGTAACCACACGGAAGCAGAAGCAACCTGGGAACGTGAAGACTATCTTAGATCCGAGTATCTCGAACTCTTTTGAAGCCTAGTTTAGGAATCTTGGGGACGAGATTCTTGTAAGGGGGGTAGGTCTGTCACACCCTACATTTTGTAACATGGTCATTGCATTAATAAAGCATGAAAATTTGGACCGACAAAAACTTTTTGCATCATTTGGCTTTATTTGGAATTGAATTTTTCTCTCTCTGATTTCAAGTGCTCTTTAAAAGTCAACATAGCCTCACCTTTTATGCATCATCTCCTTACCCCAAACTTCTGCCCAATGATCATACCATGTGTATAGAACAGTCTAGTATATTCTTATAAAAATATTTTGGCCAAAGGGTATTTTCAAAAATTAGTTTTCCAAAATCCCCTGAATTGAGAATTGCACTGCAAGTACTTGATTTAGGGTGATAAAAATCTTTGAAAAGGTATGTTTGAATCCTATTAGGTATAGGACTCTCAAAAACCACAAAAGTATAATTTTAAAAGATATTTTCCTATTTTATTTAAAGGCTTTTTCTTTAGGCCAGAAATGGTCTTTAATAGGTAAAAATTATTGAACTATTTCAAAAATGTTTGCCAAAATTCAGAAAGACTCCTAGAACATATATTGTCCATATATAAGAGTTTCAACACATGGTCATGTTCAAAATATTGGGCAAATCCCTCAGAAACCCTTTTTGGATATTTCAAGCTTTTGCAATATTTACAAAGGAAATATTCTCTAAAAATTCCAGGGAAATTCTATCATGTCAAATATGACAAATTTGATGATCTTGCCAAGCCTCATGCATTGGGGAGCATGAAAACATCATCAAATCCCCTCAATGCCATTTCTGTCCATTTTGAAGTTTGAGAAAATTTACATTGCCAAACTTTTCCAAATGCTCTCAAACTTGGTACACATGCTACAATGGTCTAATGATGCATCTAGACCAAATAGCACAAGTTTTGGAAAAGGGTAACTTGATCAAAGTGCCCCAAAATCATTTATGTTCAGATTCAAATTTGAACAACTTTACATTACCAACTTTCTACTTGTGACCCCAAATTTGGTGCACAAGCCCACAACCCCAAATGGTGACACTACACCAAGTGGTGCATCAAGAAGGGATGATTTGCTTGACTAAATCTTGGAAAATCCATTTCTGTTGATTTCTAGGGTTTACAAAAGTTGCATTGGCAACTTTGCCCAAATGAGCTCTAATTTGGTGAAAGGGCCTAATTATGTGTGCCATTTCATCCTATGGAGTCTCATGCCAAATGAAACCCATTTGCTTGCCCAAAACATCATCAAACACCTTCTGCTATTTTACCCAAACCCTTGTTTTGACCCCTTCCACTATTTCCCCTTGCCTCAAGTTCTTACCACAGCACCCCCAAGACCTCTTCTACCTCCAGCAGCAATGGCTGCACCGCGGCTCAATGATTGAGGGGGGTAAAACCCCATTTTACATCTCTGGACAGCCACTTTCACCCTTCTCTCTCAGCCCTCTCTCCTTCTAGAAGCCCTTCAGTGCATCCAATGGCAATGCCATGTTGTTTATTGTCTCCCTTATCCTCTAGACACTGGTGGGCACGAACACAGGGCATAAAGAATGCCATGCCGGGCATATGCGCGCTCTGGAGCACGCTACAGTGCACTCTGGCACTGTAGCCGCTCCTGACCAGACGCCTCCGACCACCTCGGGCCTCCCCCTTGCGCCAGCCGAGGTGCCTCGACGTCTGCGACACGCCACAGCCGTGTCCCTATCCTCCTTCTCCCTCCTCTCGCCCCAGCTCGTACGCGCGGCGACTGCCCGAGCGCACCAGTGAGCACGCTCACACGCGTGGCCCTCTGGCGCCCTCCGCTCTCTCTCTCTTCCTTCACCCATCGCCCTAGACTACGCCCACGAGCACCCCAGACACGCCCCGATGAGCCCCCGTGGCCCATAGCGATCGCAACAAGCTCGCCGGCGCACACCTCCTCGGTGGATCGCCGCCCGCCTATAAAAAGGCGTCCCCGAGCCCTCTCCTCTCCATCACTCGCCTCTGGAGTCACTCAAGCACCCCCCCTACACTCCCAGCTCTCTCCCAGAAACTCTCCAGCTCGAGATCGAGCTCGAGCTCCACCGCGGTGGCTCGCCGTTGTCCGCTCGGTACGAGCCTCCCCGCTGTTCCTGAGCCTCGATCTGGAACTGCCAAGCATCATTGACCCTTTCCCCTCTCTTTCGCCTCTCCGTTGCAGTTGGAAACGGCCGAAGCAGCCACCGCCCGACGCCCCTCCGTCGTGCAACCTCCTCGCCGGCGAACCCGACCGCTTCGACGACTGCCTCCACCACCACCCGAACGGCAACTTCGTGCCGACTCCATCCCTGCCCTCAGCTCGCCCTGCCGTGCCCTGCATCGCCGCCGATGAGCTCGCCAGCCATCTGGACGGGGGTTAGGGATGACAGGCGGGCACCGCCTGTCAGCCTCCCGTCCCTCTCGCCTCCCCTCTCTCCCACTTGCCACTGGGCCCCGCCCATCAGGTTTAAACCTGGCGCGCGCGCATCGCTCGGCTCATCGGGCCGAAAACCCTCTGGGCCTGTGCACTGAGGCCGTTCTGGCCCAGTTGCACAGTGGCCCTTTTTCTTTTTCTTTTCTGTAGATTTTCACATAAATCTACAGGATAAAATAATTATCCAAATTAATTTATTCCAACTCCTAAAATCTTGTAATATTCCAACTTATTTAATGATGTAACGTTCACACATGTTCCTAAACTTTTTCTCTATTGTTCAAATTAAAATTCAAATTTGAAGAACATAACCTCTCTTCAAAAATACATTCACCCTATTCTGTCACTCCAAATCAAAAACTAAGAATTTTTGCCTTCTTAGTTTTCCTTCTAGTATTTTATAAAAATAAGTTGACATTTTTCTGAGCACTTTGATTTTTCTGTTTTTATTATTGTCTTATTTTCCGTTATTTTATTGCGATAATTAGATACCGTGTTTGACGAAGTTGCTGAAGAAGAAGAAGGAGAAGGACTTGAAGGCTTTGAAGACCAAGCCAACCAAGGCAAGCAACCCTTTGACCATGTCTATGAAACCCCCTTTTTCCTATGCATGTCATATAGCACTTATTGTCAATGCACCGGAATCATGTTGAGATGATGACCGCTTGTGTGGGTCACCTTGTTTCTTTCATATTGAAACTTGCATCAAGCAAGACCCTACCTTCCTATGAGGGTTATGCGGGTGGGAGTAGATAGGTTACTATGGTAGTGGCTATGCAAGTGGAACGGGAATATGCATAATGGTGGAAGCATAGTACTTTCAAAAGACTCTTTCAAAAAAATCGTCGGGTGTCACTTATGCCCAAGGGAGATGATGAGTTGGGTAAGCACTTGATGACGAAGTGGTGTACCGAGGCAAGTGTGTGTGATGTTTTTTCAAACGGATTGGTTTGAGTTGCGACCGTTATTCCAACCTTACATGTGCAACCACTCTACCCTTATATGGGAAAGGGCATTATTGATTACCTAGGCCGACACTAGCATGGTGCCCGCATTACTAGTGGCGGGAGTGACATGAGGTCACTCTCGGGACGGGGTCGTGCTTGAATAGGCGGCCATGACTGTTTTCACATGGCACCGAACACACCGTTGGTACCCCATGCCAGTGGTATGTGATATGGGAGCGAGGCTCCACAATATTAAGATGTGAAATGTTGGGCACGGGGGTTACTACCAATCGAGTGGACTCCATGTTAGTGTCTTCTAGGGAAAGATAGTGATCGGGTGCTTACCCCGGGTACTTGAGGTACCGTGGGTCGTGGATGACACGGAAGTTCCCCGGATCTAGTGGGTAAAGTGTGCAACCTCTGCAGAGTGTAAAACTATTTGAATAGCCGTGTCCACGGTTAAGGACGGTTGGGTAACCGCTCTTGGGCTACGTCCAATGTTTGCGAAACCCGGTGTGTGTGTGTGTGTGTGTGTGTGTGTGT